>CM034531.1:21611537-21759529 GCA_020002185.1 Paraescarpia echinospica | reverse complement strand
AGCTTGTGTAATAAGTGTATATGTGTCAGGGTGTGGAGTTTCTTTTCAATCTACATCATGTGCAACAATATTTACGTATTTCCAGTAGGAGGAATTTCGCCTTAGTTATATCATTTATATTTTTGTAAGCGACATCTATAAATGCATGTTTCATAACCCCAATACTAACGTGGGTGTTTCTGCTGTTCCAACTTGTCCTTCTAATTATATGGCACTTATATATATCATACTTGGATCGCACAATAAGCAATAATGGGCAAGCAGGCAACATTTTGATTACCCCCCCCCCAACGCGGCCCTAATTTTAGTGAAATGTTGGCCACCATAGGAAGCAAGTTGTCCACACACTTCTACTAATCAGGCATCTAGCACCTATTATAGCAACATCCATACACTAACTGAGACAAGAAGAACAATTGATAATCTACATAAATATACCACGAATGTAACAGAGAATATCATAACAGTGTTTGACTCTCCACATGTGCAGCGACCGCAATGATCCGAATTAGTTCATTTTTAGCCATAAAAATTAAAACTGGTCACCTAAGAGAAGGGTCATATGTTGAAATTGTGTACATGGACTGGCATGCTATCATTTTCAACGATCATGTGCTTTTCAGCTGTAATATAACCGAATCATACCGAAGTTTGCGCAAGGCAAGGCAGCTTAAACTAACTGTAGGCTGACGTCAACTACTCTGACAAGAAGCTGTTTTTTTCTACTGGTGTTGTGTACGTTATATCCGTATATTTAACATCAGAAATGTTTGTTAGTACCCTTGTAAGAATTTGGCGATTTTTTAATAAAATATGATTAGGACAATGGACTCGTTGATGTACTTGGAGAGATACTGGGTGCCACAACTGTCAACAACCTTTATCACGAGTCTTGGATGCCCTTGTCAAACGTTTGTTTCTTTCTGAAATTAACTATTTTGCCAGTAGTATCTCTTGTTTCCAATAATGTATGCACATCAGCGAAATATATAGTGGCCAAGTAATTGACGTGTGGCGATGTTTGGACACTCTGTATCAAGCAGAGATATGCGCCTGTGTAAAAGTATGGCTATTTTAAGGGGGGTTAGGACAACAATTTGTGCGACGCAAGATACACGTTCCACTGGGCATCCCAGTTTTGGTTTCATAATGTACTATGTATATACCTCAATTTACACCCAGCATTTTAGCCCGTTATCTACAATATAATTGTAGTTACCATCAAAAGACGCCTCTGTGCCGTTCAATATTGTGAATATTGTTGAAATGCCTGGCTTGTGCTTTTGATACCTACTGGTGTCGTACACGAGTGACATATAGTTCATGTTTGCATCAGATTATTTAGCATAGTTTGTGGGCATTACGTATTACAAAAATTCGTGAAGATTTGCAACGTGCATGTCCAATAAAATGCTGCTTAAAATAATGATTTTGTGTATTTTTTGCAAAAGAAAACATTTTATGAAAAATTACAAAAAAATATATTTCGTTAATATTCTATATATTTTATTCCCATATCGGTAAGATACTGTGTTGGCCTGTATGCTGTGCTCAGTACCATTCATACCAGGCAAACGTCGTATGTAATATAAAGTACCGAATAAACATGTTTAAACCAACTCAAGGCGCTGTTTAGCTTGGAGGTGTGCACAGTTTGATGACGCATATTTTAATTGTTACTGAGGCAGTGTAAATTTCCCTTTGTGGTTAATCTAGTTATATGTATAGCTTGATATAAATCTAACTTTCGTGAAGATTTGCAAGATTCAGGAGATCAAATATTGGGGTAAGATCACATTAAGGATTCGTCCGCCATTACCCAACGAAAGAGTGCCCTTGAAAATACCGTTTTGGTGGCATGTGTGAATTTTGTTCGAGCACTTTGGCATGGCACATGTCAGTCCAGTGAATACTAAATGTACTACTACATTAGATCTTTCACGAGGTAGCAATAAACATACGCTAGTCGCTCGCGTATTCGCACAGTGGCTATTTTGCAGAACGCACCAATATTTCAAAATCCGTCACCAGATTGGGGCGAAATTGAGGGGTGTCAGGTTTGGGTGGATTTTTCTGAAAACTGAGGTATGAGAATTTTACGAGTTTTCCATAGCACTTGTGTCAATGGAGGTTAAATATGCTGTGAAATTTTCAAGAAAATTGTTTGTCAAATTTAGCAGGAAATGAAGGAAACGTTATAATGGCCGCCTATGTAAAATTTAAATGTTGTCTTACCCCAATTAAATTAGAAATACGCCAGTGTTATCACAAAAACTGCCAAAATGTGATTTGAGCGACGGGTGGTGGTTTTTCGGCTGTATTTGGAAGATGGTGTAGACCAGAATATCGTGCAGCTATTGCATACTGTTAGTATTACACCTAAGAAAAGTTTTAAAAGTAATTAATAAGCCAGTTATTATGTGATATGCATGGAAAATAAAGTGATAATTTTGGTGGCGTGAAAGTTAAAAAGTACATTCCAAGCATGTTCTATGATATTGAGTACCACGAAAGCTTGTGTAAAAAGTATATATGTGTCAGGGTGTGGAGTTTCTTTTAAATCTACATCATGTGCAACGATATTGACATATTTCCAGTAGGATGAATTTCGCCTTAGTTATATCATTTATATTTTTGTAAGCGACATCTATAAATGCGTGTTTCATAACCCCAATACTAACGTGGGTGTTTCTGCTGTTCCAACTTGTCCTTCCTAATTATATGGCACTGATATATATCATACTTGGATCGCACAATAAGCAATAATGGGCAAGCAGGCAACATTTTGATTCCACCCCCCCCCCCCCAACGCGGCCCTAATTTTAGTGAAATGTTGGCCACCATAGGAAGCAAGTTGTCCACACACTTCTACTAATCAGGCATCTAGCACCTATTTTTTATAGCAACATCCATACACTAACTGAGACAAGAAGAACAATTGATAATCTACATAAATATACCACGAATGTAACAGAGAATATCATAACAGTGTTTGACTCTCCACATGTGCAGCGACCGCAATGATCCGAATTAGTTCATTTTTAGCCATAAAAATTAAAACTGGTCACCTAAGAGAAGGGTCATATGTTGAAATTGTGTACATGGACTGGCATGCTATCATTTTCAACGATCATGTGCTTTTCAGCTGTAATATAACCGAATCATACCGAAGTTTGCGCAAGGCAAGGCAGCTTAAACTAACTGTAGGCTGACGTCAACTACTCTGACAAGAAGCTGTTTTTTTCTACTGGTGTTGTGTACGTTATATCCGTATATTTAACATCAGAAATGTTTGTTAGTACCCTTGTAAGAATTTGGCGATGTTTTAATAAAATATGATTAGGACAATGGACTCGTTGATGTACTTGGAGAGATACTGGGTGCCACAACTGTCAACAACCTTTATCACGAGTCTTGGATGCCCTTGTCAAACGTTTGTTTCTTTCTGAAATTAACTATTTTGCCAGTAGTATCTCTTGTTTCCAATAATGTATGCACATCAGCGAAATATATAGTGGCCAAGTAATTGACGTGTGGCGATGTTTGGACACTCTGTATCAAGCAGAGATATGCGCCTGTGTAAAAGTATGGCTATTTTAAGGGGGGTTAGGACAACAATTTGTGCGACGCAAGATACACGTTCCACTGGGCATCCCAGTTTTGGTTTCATAATGTACTATGTATATACCTCAATTTACACCCAGCATTTTAGCCCGTTATCTACAATATAATTGTAGTTACCATCAAAAGACGCCTCTGTGCCGTTCAATATTGTGAATATTGTTGAAATGCCTGGCTTGTGCTTTTGATACCTACTGGTGTCGTACACGAGTGACATATAGTTCATGTTTGCATCAGATTATTTAGCATAGTTTGTGGGCATTACGTAATACAAAAATTCGTGAAGATTTGCAACGTGCATGTCCAATAAAATGCTGCTTAAAATAATGATTTTGTGTATTTTTTGCAAAAGAATACATTTTATGAAAAATTACAAAAAAATATATTTCGTTAATATTCTATATATTTTATTCCCATATCGGTAAGATACTGTGTTGGCCTGTATGCTGTGCTCAGTACCATTCATACCAGGCAAACGTCGTATGTAATATAAAGTACCGAATAAACATGTTTAAACCAACTCAAGGCGCTGTTTAGCTTGGAGGTGTGCACAGTTTGATGACGCATATTTTAATTGTTACTGAGGCAGTGTAAATTTCCCTTTGTGGTTAATCTAGTTATATGTATAGCTTGATATAAATCTAACTTTCGTGAAGATTTGCAAGATTCAGGAGATCAAATATTGGGGTAAGATCACATTAAGGATTCGTCCGCCATTACCCAACGAAAGAGTGCTCTTGAAAATACCGTTTTGGTGGCATGTGTGAATTTTGTTCGAGCACTTTGGCATGGCACATGTCAGTCCAGTGAATACTAAATGTACTACTACATTAGATCTTTCACGAGGTAGCAATAAACATACGCTAGTCGCTCGCGTATTCGCACAGTGGCTATTTTGCAGAACGCACCAATATTTCAAAATCCGTCACCAGATTGGGGCGAAATTGAGGGGTGTCAGGTTTGGGTGGATTTTTCTGAAAACTGAGGTATGAGAATTTTACGAGTTTTCCATAGCACTTGTGTCAATGGAGGTTAAATATGCTGTGAAATTTTCAAGAAAATTGTTTGTCAAATTTAGCAGGAAATGAAGGAAACGTTATAATGGCCGCCTATGTAAAATTTAAATGTGGTCTTACCCCTATTGGCGAGACATTTGCTCTCGATCCACCGCGAGTAGTAGTCGATCACGATGAGACTCACTTTCCCACGGAGTTCGAACAAGTCCATCGCAATCCTCTCCCAAGGACGATATGGGAATGACGAAGTCATCAATGGTTCAGTTGGCACCGGTCGATCTTTCGCACACGTTACGCACTTTGAGACCATTGCGTCGATCATCGTCGACAGACCCGGCCACCACACAGATGCACGCGCTCTGGCCCGACATTTCGTTATGCCCTGATGCCCTTGGTGGAGACAGTCAAGGACGTCCAGTCTCAATGCTCGAGGAATGACGATGCGTTCGTCATATAGGAGAATGTCATCAACGATCGCCAGATGGCTCCTGCTCTCCCAGTATTGACGTAGTAGCGGCTAGTTTGGCATATATGCAGGCCATCCATGAAGACAGTATTCTCGGATTTTACTGCATTCCTCGTCTACTTTCTGCTCGTCGACTATTTCCCGTAGGCGTTTGTTCGTTGCCGGGAGAATGTTCACCGTCTGTTGTGCGAACGCTTCGACTTCTGCGACAAACAGTTTGTCCTCTGATGCGGGCGCTTCTACCGGCGCACGCGAGAGTGCATCGGCTGTTGTTTGATGCTTTCCCGGCACGTACCGGACGTACGGTGCGAATCGCATCAGCCGTAGGCGAAACCTTTGTATCCTTGGCGGCATTTTGCATAGTTCGGTGGTGTTCAACAATGGCACTAACGGACGATGATCTGTCTCGAGTGTGAGCCGTAATCCACGTAAGCCGTAATCTCAGTGTCACTCAGCGATCGCGACGCATAGCAAACTGGACGACGCTTGGTGTCATCTTGCACTTGTAGCAGGACCGCCCCAATGCCTGTCGACGAGGCGTCTGCTGCAATGATTGTGGGACGTTTTGGGTCGTAGTGGGCGAGTGTCTCGGGCGCGACCAGTGCGACTTTCACTCGTTGGAATGACTTCTCCTGTGCGTCACCCCACAACCAGACATTGTCGCTGCGCAGTAGTTGGCGTAGTGGCTCATTGTACTCAGCCAGCCCTGGGATGAACTTTCCAATCTGATTTATCATGCCCATGAAACGTTGCAGTTCTTTGACCGTCGTTGGAGTCGGAAAATGTGTGACTGCTGTCGTTTTCCGCGGGTCGGCCTGAATGCCGGAGCCATCGACAATGTGACCAAGGAACGTTATAGAGCTCCTGGAGAACTCGCACTTGTTTGCGTTCAGTGTGAGTCCAGCCTCCTGAAGGCGACCAAGAACGGCTCTCACACGTTTGTTATGCTCTGTTTGATCTGTGGCGTGAATGAGAATGTCGTCCATGTGACATATGACCCCATCGAGTCCTTCCAGAATGATCGACATTGTTCGTTGGAAAATCTCCGGAGCGGAGCTGATCCCGAATGGTAGCCGGTTGAAGCAGTAGCGACCATGTGGTGTGATGAAAGTCGTCAGCAGCCGCGACTCGTCGTCAAGCGGAAGCTGCCAAAAGCCGCTGTTGGCGTCAAGCTTCGAGAAGACTTGGCTGCTGCCCAATTTTGCAAGGCTTTCGTCCACAGATGACATCGGGTGTATCTCTCACTGTACTGACTTGTTCAGTTTTGTGAAATATATATATATTAGTGTGTCACGATACTGTCTAAATAGGTACACTATATCTATGCGAGTGTCTTCAAGGTTCAAAGATACAACAAGTGCAGGTAGTGGGAAATCACGGATGATTTTGACTAGAAGACACATCTTTTTCAAAGACGGACGGAATGATGGAGGGAGGATGGGAAGAAGAACGAGAAAGGTTGTTACAGATTGGCGAGGTATCCGTAACTAGATATGCTCAAGTCTAGTAGGGTTCAGTATTAATTATGTCAACGCTTGTGAATGAGGGCAGCAACCGTGAACAACACAAGAAGGAATAATGGAAATTTTATGAATATTTTATTACATATAATTATAGATAACAAGGAACTCTTTTATAGTAACGATAAAAACAACATCTACCCTCTTACTCTGCTCTATCTAGGCTCCCATCGATTGCTATGAAATCCGTAACTATCCCCAGCTAATCCTTGATATTCGGACAAAAATAATAGAACCGCTCGTTAAAAAAACTAAGTACTATTAGCACTCTCAAGGGAACTTCAAATATCAATAAATAAGTTCAGGTCCGCTCGGATTCAGGTAAATAATATTGAGGAGTTTATACCATCCCCAGTATAGGGAAAACATTCTCTTAATTACATACATCAGGAATCTATACCATCCCCAGTATAGAGAACAAAAGTCTCTTAATTACATACAATACATTGAGACAGTTCAAAGAAGTCTAGCCGGCAATTTAACATCTAAATATAACATCGAATTGTCACTTCCCATTGTATCGTCTCGCCGCATAGTCTAGCGAAAGTTCTTTGCACTCGCTCCGATTCGTCCCATTAGCACGACTCGACTACCTCACCACAACTCCACGACCGTCTGCCGGAAATGTCCTTCTCTGTTGCCTGCACGCTCTGATCGCCGTCACATGCGTTCGCCCGATCCCGTTGACCCGGCTCGGCCGATCCGCTACGTTGAGTCGCACCCCCTTCTCGATAATCGCCGCCTGTAGACGATGCTCGTCTTCGTTTTGATTGCCTGACACGTGTCTCCGCCACACGCTCGCTCTGACCGCTGGTGTACGCCCTCGTCCAGTCCCGTTGACCCGGCTCGGCCGACCCCCTACATGGAGTCCCTGCCGCACTCGCACTTGTCACCTTAAAACTTTGTCTTGTAGTTTTGTCATAAAGAAACTTTGGTGACTAGAATTTCAACAAAATATACGGCGGAATGTCTGAACCCACCCCCTGTTTTCTGATGGCTTGGTGGAGGATTTGCTAGCAACAGGTCACGTGAGGGATAAGTAAATTGTAGTCATGACATTTGCACACGTATGCATGCGTGCGCGCGCGACGTGCGTGTGTGTGCGCGTGCGTGCGTGCAGTGTGTGTCTGTGCGCGCGCGCTTTTGTGAATGGCGTGCGTGCATGTATTTGTATGCGCGATTGTATAGATTTTACTTAATTTTGAGGAAAAAATACCGTCCTATAAAATCAATACTCTAGGTGCGTTAGGCTTGTTCTCTACATTAAAGCAAGACCAACCAACACATCATTCTTAATATCAAATTGTATTAGCATAACGGTAATATCGTGACAACAATTAACTGTCTCTAATACTCTGTACTGAATCTGTTACACCTGAGTTACGCCTTGATGAATGATTCAAACAATGTCCATTTGACGGCCTGTTATTATCAATATCAAATGAACTAACCTCTCAGTTCGAAAACACTTTGATCTACTTTAAAAATAAAATGATATTTCACAAAACGGCATTATGCTGCGGACTCATGCAGCCATAGTTCGTAGTCGAGACGCGTCGGCCGGACCTCGTCGCCAGCCAGTCGTTCACTTGTCTCGGATGCGGAGACTGCTTCGCCGACCGGACTCTGCTGGACGCGAGCCCGTAAGGAGGGCTAGATAGCCGGCGGCGAGCCTCGCTACGGGCCGACGACAGCGCGTAGTGCCAGAGCCGCCCGCCACCGAACAACTGATAAACACAATAATACAACTGTAGGTGACAATTTACTTTTGTACAACGGTTTCCAGTGATGTGACTTCGCCATTATAATTTATCTATGCTGCAAGACGAATTCCAATCAGCGGAAGTCTAAAAGGAAGACAGCAACTCATGATACGCACTAATAATAAAGAACTTTGCAAATTTTTAAAGACCTAGATATATGTTAAACGTTTTTCATAAATATTCTTTCTTTGCTGTTTCGGGTTAAAGCTTTTGCTTTCGATTGCAAAATACGCTATTCGCGTTACGGTTAGCGTTGTTACAAACAAAAGCCCCTTAAAAGGGGATCTCCTTTTCTATACACAACCTTTCCTCACTATACACATGTACCTAAATTATTTAAAAGATGTCTCCATTGAAGTACCGCCCGACCGAAATACCGGGTTGGCACATACACTGGAACTAGTTTTATTTTTACCTGCTGACGTCGGGATTCTCCGGTGAGCGAGCAGCCGGCATGCTTCAGTACCCGCATAATGGCGCGGCGGTTTTTTTCGGTAGCAATCTGCTGAGAGGGAACTGATTTAGAAAACGGTCCTCATCATTAATAGCATCATTAGTCGCATCATCGTAAACAAAACACCCATTGTCATCAAAATAATGTTATGGTGCTTCTCCTCTTAGAAGATCTGCTCTCGTGGATCGCCATTCCTACCTATGTTGTACAGTTCTCTCTAGTCTTAGCACGTTATATTTCCCATGCATGTCCTGCAGTTATCTGTCCACATGGCCCATCGCCTTCGTCTGCCTTTTTACCGATAACCATTCCCTCTAACATTTCCCTTTGGATTCGTTCTTTTCTGATGATGTGACCAAAATGGTAGGTTGTGTTTCTGTAAACCCTATTCCCCATTCAAAATCACGTGATATTATGATGGCAATGCATTGGAAGCGAACAGTTTTGTCAACCTGCAATGGCGTCTTTGGCCAGCCGTACAGGAGCGCCCCGGGCTGACCGGGAGGGTGGGGCTCCATGCCCGTGCTCGGTACGGCCGGGTAGACCCCGGCCTTGAGGAGCCGCTCAACAACCGTGATGTGACCGTTGTAGACTGCGTTCCACAATGGCGTCGTCTGCGGGCGACCAGCAAAACACTGTCAGTTAACTGGCATATTTCCATAAACTTAGCCTACATAGTTTTGCACTCTCCACCACCACAATACTCGCACTCACGCACGCACGCACGCACATCCCTAAATATCCCTACTGTGTGATCACCTTGTCTTAGTAAGAGAGCATCGCTGCGGTGGTGCGTGCGTTTTCGGAAGAGACACAACACCCGCTAGTTCCTTAGGCTACAGCGGGTGCCTGTGAGAGAAGTCGCAATATATAAAATGCGTAGCCTGTCGTGGATTTACAAAATGGTGGTCTCTTTCGCCAACCAGCTGTTCTCGGTAGGGCACATTACTATAGATCTTGTTGTATCTGACGGACGGATGCTCCAGTGCTGAAAAAGGTGTTACAATAACGACACCGGTTTCTGTTAGTAGATATGCAATTGTACTGCAATAGCAGTCGCCATACACGTCTATTAGACCACACGAATGATCGGCCAATCGACACTCTTCTCACCTACCATCAAGGAGTTGGACGTGTCTGCGGTGGCGCCATACCGCAGCAGCGCCACCATGCACATGAGACAGCCGTTATAGGCGACCATGTGCGCCGGTGTGTTGAGGTCGCAGTCGGCCTGCTCGGGGTTGACGTGCTGCTGGGAGAGGAGGAGACGTAGAATGCTGCAGTGGTCACGGCGGGCGGCCATGGCGAGCGGCGTCTCCTGGTAGAACGTCTCCGCCTCGGGCCTCGCGCCGGCCGTCAGCAGCAAACAACACACCTGGAATCTTAGAAACAAGTCTAGAGGAAAGAGTTACCTTTAGACACGTCTTAGGTCGTTCTGGTTGGCTCGTGTATGTCGCGAATATGTCTTCGTAACGCCCAGTTGACCCAGTTGCTTAATTTTACCAGTTGTAAACTCGGGTTGCTCATAAACTTTCGAATTCGCCAAGTCATGTTTCCTATGATATAAACGAGCCCATTGGAACGCAGCACAAGGGTTCCAGTGCGCTCGTATTTAGCGTAAATACGACTTCGTGAACTCTACTTAACCCGAATACGAACGCAGTATAATTACGGTGTTAGCGCGATGGAACACTGTAACACACTTCGGTTGTTATGCAATAAAGCTGCGGTGCATTTTTCTCAACGTAATCACGCAATCATCCAATTATTTGTAAACGAAATAACGGCTTTTGGGCTGAATTGATGACAGTCTATTTTGCACTGGATGTCAGTTAGTTCCATTTGGTGACTGGTGATTCCGGTGTCATATAGAGGTTCGTGCAAGCAACGAACAACTGGCACTGCATTGTATCGACTAATTGTCGAAACGAAAGCACAGAGGTAGGCTGTTACAAAAACGACGCCAGGGTTTACGTCCCGGTATTCATCTATTCATTTTCTATTGACAACCGTCTCTTGTACACACCTCGAAATGTCCCTCGGCCGCCGCCTTGTGCAAGGCCGTTTCCCCTTGGTCCGTCACCTCGTTCACCCGGCACTGGTGATGCAGTAACACCTGAACACGTCAGTGAGCGGCTCCAACTACTTGCTTATTTTAGCTCTAGGGGCATTCATGCCAGTGGCCCTAACTAGTTGTTTGCAGGCAATCATAAAATACGTCACGCTAATTGTGGCCATTGTTGAGACCCCACTCCACTCTCCTTAACGCTGGGATGTACGCCAGCTAAAATACGTTAGTTTTTACAACGCCCCCTATTGACTAGTTGTTTACACGTACAATAAAAGTCTGTAAAAGTAAAAAAACAATAAAACGTTGTAGATTGTCGTTGTATTGCTGTTAAAAGCTGCCTAATAATTGGCTAAAAATAATGTAATGCTTCCAGGCATGTCTGTCAGATATCGACAGGTCGACGAGCCAACATTTAAAAAATCGTTACGTAAATCTTACCCAGATAACCCCCACCCATGTAACGCTTCGTAACGCGTGCCACACCCACCACCGGTTTGGACGACCCCTTAGTCACTTGTTGGTATGCTGCTAGTTTTCCCAACACACTGCACGGTTCAGCAAGAGGACGACAACTGAATAGAAGACATTCTCGACTGTGTTGGACTCTTGATAAATCAAAGACTTTACTGCCCACTGTTTTATTTATTGTGACGTATAGGCGGCAAGGTTTGTTGAGTTTCCATGTTGGCTCTTTGACATTGACACGATGGGGGACCCACTTGATTTGTGGTGATTTTCACGATAGGGCCTAAAGGAAAGAACGCTATCGCGTTATTAAATTAGTAATTGCAAACCTTCCTAAATCATAACGTTACGCCAGCCAGAGGAGTTGTACGTTATAGTAGGCCTAACACGGACCATGGCATGTAGACAAGGAAATCCTTGACGTATGGAGAGTCCAACAGTTTTCAATTATGTGTGCCTGCCTTTGCCTTTGTCATAACATTTGTTTTGATCTATTTTCATTTACACGATTAGTTGACAATTTGTTCCATTCTTTCGTTTTCATCTGTGAAAATGACAACTTTCTTATATCATTATACCATTCTCTCACTGACGTTACATCGATCCACCTGGCACACCATGGATGTCAATATGTTTATGTAAGACCGAGTCCATAGAGAGCCTAAGCACAACATACATGTAACAAATCTGGATACGCGCTGCCTACCAATAAAGCCACATACACGCCATGGCTTAAACAAAAAAACAAAAAATGCACAAATATTATGCGTTTATGCTCTAATGTAGCAAAACTATATACAAATAAGCATAGGCCTGCGTTAAATAATGGTACGACAAAATATATGTGAATGTCACAATTATAGTCTATAGGCCAGACCAGATGTCGGGACCATCTGAGCGGGCAAGATCTAGTTTTGATCTTTGAAATAATCCATATCTATGGAACATATTTTGATATGATAAACATTGCTGAGCGGTTGCTTATTGGCTTGGCGGCCATCTTTAAAAACGGGCGAGGTAATAGGAACGCAGTATAATTACATATGTTATGGTGCTCTGCCTTAGTTTCAACAGAGACATCCTTTCCTCTATCTACCTATCTATCAAAAGTGTGAAACATGAAAGCGCACACGGTTCATCGACATTGAGAAACTGGCAATTTCATTGGGAGACAGCACCTGCAATGCCCTAATTGTATTACATGCCTTCACAGGCTGTGACACCGTGAGTGCCTTCACAGCCCGGAGGAAGCTGGTTGCCCTGAAACTGATGAAAAAGGACAGCACATACCAGGAGAGTTTTCAGGCAACTGTTTGACAAAATACAACTGTTTACCTGCTACTTGTATGCGACGAAGTGAATAAACTGCGCAACCAACTCTTTTGTGCCAAACGAGGAGAGGTCGAGTTCAACCAGCTTCCACCATGCAGATATTGCCTCCACATGCATGCTCTTCGAGCCAACTACCCAGCAGCCTGGAAATACTGCCTTCAGACTCAGCCATCTGTGGCATACCCAAAAGTGTGTGGATATGGACGTGACGGTGGTTTGGTCATCGAATGGATATGCGCTCCTCCAGCCCCAAATGCAGTTTTGGAACTTTTGTCATGCAAGTGCCTGCGTTCCTGCGGTCCGGCAACTCCCGCTGTGCCCTGTCAATGGACTGGCATGTGTAAGTCAACATGTGCAAGCTACATACGTGCAGCAATCAGAAGACAGAAGAACAGTTCGCAGTTGAACTAGGTGACTCTGATGATGGAGGTAGCGATGACGATGATTGAACTGATGAACAAGCCTAACATTCGGAGCAGTAGGTAAGTTGATAGGCGCCATCTTGAAAAACGGCGGATATTTGAATATCGGGGAAAGCCAAAAAGTAATATATTGAGAATCGCCGTCCCTCAAAAACTATATTTTGACGTTAACTATGTGGCTCTTGGTTACGTCGTTCTGGAGATACGGGAATAATAGTCAATGACGAGCGCCATTTTTAAAAATGGCGAATATGTCAATGTCAGAGAAGGTCAAATTTAACACTTTTTAAATCGCTGCCCACAAATCTATGCACAGGTGTTCAAATTACTGCCTGTGCGACGGAGATGCTTAGCTATTGTGACATTTGTTTTGACGAAAGCCATCTTTAAAAATGGCGGATATGAATGTCACAGAAGGTCAAACGCAAAATATTTGAAATCCTTGAACCGTAAAACCTATATGTCGATACCAAATGTATGGTTCTACGTGGCGCAGTTATTACAACATGAGGAACTTTGATTTGGCGGCCATTTTTAAAGATGTTCCAGACATGAACTATTTCAAAAATCATAATTAGACCATGCCCGCCCAGATGGTACTAACGAGTGGAATTTCAGTTCTTGGCCCATGGACTAAATATATTATGCACATCAAAAATGGAGTTAAAAATAAAATAAATGCACATGTAAATCGAGACCTTGACCATGTTGACGTAGCCGAGTTCGGCGGCTAGTATAAGAGGAGTGAAGTGTCGACCGGGCGCCGTGGCTAGTTGTCCGGCCGAGTTCGCCTCCGCTCCACTCTCCAGCAACATCTCAGCGACCCGGACGTTGTCTGGAAGCAACGGCACATCTCTTGGAAACTCAGCACGGTATACAATATCACAGGCATTGGAAACGGGGACACGTGGGCTCAGCCTTTCCAATGTTGAAAATGGGGCTTCGTCCCCTAATATTGAGTGTTATGTTTGTAAATGTTCAGTGATCATCATTCCAGATTGTATTTTGGAGTATAATGTGACTAACTTAGAATATTTAGAAAAAAATCGTATTTTTCATGAGAATTTTCAACTACACCCCTTATTTTTTTCATAGCAAAATTGAAAACGTAATCGCAGCACCCACTGTCTTCCGATTCCGATGTCATGTACGACAATGCCGAAAGAGTTGAGTTATAGTGAGAGGCAAGGCAGACATGCTGAAAGTCTCCGCGAAAATTCTCCAACAGCACTCGTTGTTCCGATGTTATATCTGAACGAACCGACTGCGGAGTGCTGAACTGAAGCTCCGTTCCTAAAATACATCGGTGTACAATGCAACAGTTGTCAACAGGTGCACGAACTCATGCTCATGCGCAAACTGAGCATTCGTGTGCTTCGCTGATGATTCAGACTGACATGAGATAAAACCGTTAAACACCGACATTTTTTGGAGTACGTACCTTGGTGAAACACGAAACTTGGTACAAAAGATACTCCTCTCGAGTGGATAAAATACAGTTTTAAAATGAGGTAGAAGAGCTTAATGATCAATTGTGTGGCTTCACTTAATATCATCTGGTGTTGCCCCAAAGTAAAATTCTCGTTCCCCGAAACATACGATTCAAAATAAAAAACATCGATTGCAAACAACATAGCGCCTGCCTCATCCTGCACAATGCGCACCGAAGCATATAGCAGGCAACTCATATTTGCATCCTGTGCTATTCTACAAACGTTATTGTATTTTATACTTGTTAGGTCTATTCAACCCAACTGTACAGCCTGTGCGCTTACTATTTAACATATGGGTTGGTTGCAGTCCAAATAAACGTACTGCAATTATGATCATTAGTAAAGATCGTTAATTTTTTCTGACAACATCATCGTCAATGGACACAAATGGGCACATTTTAAAGAAAAATCACGAAGCAGAACTCTTTGACGCGGTCGGCGTACTCAATGCAACGGGACATGCCTCTCCAGCTACGCTCACCGACTTTATCGCCTTCCATTACGGCGACATGCAAAACGCTCACGCGGTGTTGCACCTTGCACTCGTCCTTCGTGTGCTGGCCCATCGAGTTGACGTCATACACGCTCTTCTCTAGGATCTTCTCGACGATGGACACCATGCGACCCTGGATGGCGGTCACGAGGGGCGTCGGCGCGAACCGGTCGGCGACGGACACGTCGGCGCCGGCTCGGAGCAGCAGGTCGACGCACGACTCGTTCTGCCACGTCACGGCCACGTTCAGCGCCGTGCCGAACCGGGACAGCAGGTCGAGGGAACAGTTGCGTTGTGTGAGGAACTCGGCCATGTGGTAGTTGCGGTGCCTGGTAGGACAGCATGAGTGTTATGTTTGCAGTCATATATAATATGAAACATTTTATCGCGTAAAATCGTCCGAATAGAGAGTTCAATGGCGTATCGAAATCAAAGAGATAAGCAATTTCAAGATCGGTCTACAATGACAAGGGCGGATCCAGCGGGGTAGTCTACTGGGCCCAAAATCTTGAATTGCACTCCCCTTGTAGTGGCTAAGGCGGACTTATGGCTAAGTCTTCATATTATGATAAAATCAAACTCTTTTCCTGCTGACTTAACGCTGACTTGGAAAGGGTTCCACAGAGTTGGAACAGCAACCACGAATGTTCTGTTTCCGAACACAGTCAATGTGCACGTGTCTAACAAAACATGCGGGTAACAGAGACACGCCTAACAAACCAATATCGAATTAAAGCGCGAATACAATTTATCAACCAGTGGGAATGTGTTTAACAAACCAACAGCCAATAAGAACATATCTTAGGAAACAACAGAAACGTCGTGACGAACTTGCAGGCGACGTGTAGCGCAGTCATGCCGTACATGTCTCGTGCGTCCACATACACCTTGCCCTTCAGGAGAAGCTCGGCAATCGCCAAGGCGGAGTCGTCGCCCAGCTTGCAGGCGGTGACCGTGTGCAGCGGACCCCAGTTGAGATATCGCGTGACGGCCTGTGGACGGCCAAACGACAAGGGTGACGGTTAGATTCAGCTATAGTACATTCATATTTGTTGTAGCAAGAGTTAACAAGTTAATTCGAGATTTACATCGGAAACAACAAGCTCATGATGAGTAAGGCTTTTTCAAACGCAGGAAGAACAGTACTGGAGCTTGACGTCACCCCTGTACAAGGGTACCAGGGGGAAGATCAGTACAGGGGCTTGACGTCACCCCTGTACAAGGGAACCAGAAGGAAGAACAGTCCAGGACCTTGACGTCACCCCTATACAAGGGCTCCACGAGGAAGAACAATAAAGGAGATATACCTCACTCTGTACAAGGGAACCATGAAGATGAACAATACAGAAGCTTGACGTCACCCCTGTACAAGGGCTCCACGAGGAAGAACAATAAAGGAGATAGACCTCACTCTGTACAAGGGAACCATGAAGATGAACACTACAGAAGCTTGACGTCACCCCTGTACAAGGGAACCAGAAGGAACAACCATGCAGGAGATAGACGTCACCCCAGTACAAAGAAGGCAAAGGTCGTACTTGTGGCGCCACTGTGTAGTTAATGAGGGCTGCCACGAGCTGGACGTGGCCGAAGGCGCTGGCCACGTTAAGAGGCGTCACTCCGGCCAACACGAGTTCATCCTTGCCCACCCTAGACCTATGCACGCACGAACAGCAGCCGGTATGCAGCATCTGTTAACATGGACAAGACAGGGTTTAACAAGTATGTCATTTACTGCAATAAACATACGACAAATGGCCAATGAAGCCTTTGCTTTATCTAGAGTCCAAATTTGTGTATCAATAAATACACACCAATGTACACAATTATTTTAAAAGAACCACTATTCTAGTTTCTCAAGTGAGAGACAATACTTCTATCAATATTGTTATAACCATTCGATATCTTAAACACAGTTCGCAAAAGCGAGCCTTACTCAATATCAGCATAACAATGTTGCAAATATGGGTGATATATATATATATATATATATAATTATTGAGCTTGTTACAGAAGGAGACGTGTTTATTTATTTATTATATTGTAGGGCGCCTAACTGTCTGATTGCAGTAATATAACAACATTTATATACAGCAACGACGAAAAGTACAGTAGGTCAAGACAGGGGTAAACCCATTTTACAGGGAGAGGGAGACCATGCCGAACTTACACAAAAACGAGTCGCGTCTGAAATCGGAATAAAGCTAGGATTTCATACATGTACAGAAATGGCATACGAATGCGATAGGCGATAAAATGGATATAGTGCCTAGTGTAAATCAATAGATCCATATGTACATATGCAGATGCGATTTTACGCGGATGCAGATGCGGCAATTCAAATCGCTCCACGTAGCGATTCGAATAGTATCCACATAGGAATCGGATAGGTACATCTCAGCAATGACGTCACTAGAGATGTTTTCCATTCCTCATGCAGTTTCTGTACATATAATATGAAATCCTAGCCTTACGCGGTGCGGTGCGGTTCAGTAGATACGCAGGTCTATTATGAGCGACTTGCATCAGACCACTAGACGATGATGAAATGAAGATGAAATCAACAACGAACTGCCGAGCAACTGAATACTCTTACCTTCACCAGTTTCATGATCGTGCTCTTGCGTGAGTGAAACTTCATCGTGGTGTCGCCGTTGCCGGAAACATGTTCGTGCCGTCGACGTGTAGTAAACGTGTCTTCGTCACCGTTACTGATCCCGAGCAGTGAACGAGAGAACACGTCTCTTCCAAGTTGTGTGATGTCCCTCTCGCTGGAGATGCTTCCTTGCCGCTTACCTTGACCGGTGTCCGCCCTGTCCTCGAAGTTCACGTTCTGCTTCGCCGCGTAACCGGGAATGATGTCACGCCGTCGACTCGGCGGGCGCGACAGGCCATCAACTTTGTCGAACGGGTCGAAGGAAACGCCGAGGCCGGTGGAATACCGACGAGTTGGGTGGTTGCCAACGCGACTGGGCATTCGACCGACCTGCTGGCGAAAGTTGCCGCCTTGACCTGCTCCGTGACGCGGGTTGGTGTCGGTACCACGCTGCTGCCTGGGGTTATCCACAGAAGACACGCTGCTTTGTCGAGAGGGAAATTTTCCTGTACACCCACCGCTGTTTCGGAGCTGAAGAGGGACGATGTCACCCGCATCGAACGTGCTGCCTCTTCGCTTGTTCTGATGCCGGCCCTCGTACTCGCTGATGGTGAGAGCCTTGCGTTGCTGTCGCCTCGTGTCCTTGCGACATGCGACACTGCATGGGTCTTCTTCGTAATCCTGCAGCATGGAGTCGGGGACGTTCAACATCTCAAACTTTATCTTGTGTGTGCACCACGCCGTCGTCTCTGGCAAGAAAGCGCAGATTTTTGTCGGCCCAACCGCAGTTCAATAATTGAACATCTTATTTTATTCTGGGCGTCCAGCAGTATACTTAAAGGGAGCAAGTCTGTTCCTCTACCCGAATTTATCCTGCATAGTATCAGTGGAAATACGATGGGGGGATACAAGCAAACAGAAATCGAGCACCAGTATCGTAGCCAGCTTCACCCCGGACATGCACGTCAGCACAATGTGAAATAATACAACGTTTGCATTTTCAGTATATTTTTTTTCAGTAAGTACCCAAATTATGGTTTATGGATAACGCGATTTGTTTATGTTTCAGACATTTCAAACGAAGCGATTCCAAAAGTGTACATATTGTGTAGATATGAACATTATTATATTGTGACATTCACATGATTTTGTGACCGCCGAACACTGTTATCGACACATAACTAGATATTTCTTTACATTTTTGCGTTGACTGTTGTGTCCAAAACGGGAATTCCCATCCAAAACATAGCATAATAATACTACCTCCGTGCAACAGATGGTGCTACCGGTTCAATTTCAACATGATGTATCGCCGAGTGACTCTGCTCCCTGTTTCAAATGCTCTGCTATTACCAATGTCCTACTGGGAAAGGCGTACCTATGCAGAATTGAACGTCTGGGCCCAAGTGGTCCATGAACTCCTCTACAACCGCCCACTGTTCATTCGCGATGATGGCTTGGAATAGTTGTTCTTTCCACCTGTACTCTCGCATCTGCGAGCAAAAACACCAGCGACAAACTTATTCCGGCAACGCATGTCTAACGTGTTTGTTCAGCAATGTCTCTTGAGTAGCATGCACCACTAATGACAGTTTTATCCTACACAGATCAGATCATGTAGAATCGGGCCACAACCCATTTTATAAAACATCTCTCCTTGAACTCTGAATACGCATTAAGCAACAACTGATTCGGCAAAAGTATGAAATTGTGGTACTATTCCTATCCATGTTACCAATCTAGGGCCGTAGCCAGGTTTTTAAATAAGGGTCGTATTCTATATTTATCGTAATGACCAATGTGTCACCAAAATGTGTCCATGTTTTGTCAGAGAAACATATACCGACTGTCGTTTCGGCGAACCGACCTCAGTAGCGTTTCCATGACGTATGCATATCTAAAGTGCGCGTGCGCTGCGCTAGGTTTCCCTCTATTAGGCTAGATGAAGTGGAGAGTCAGTGTTACAACTGCCCCGTGTTACAATTGTATCTCGTCTCCCCTACATTACTTAGCATCTACATTAAGAAATTAATAAGATAAATTGCTGACACTGGGGAAGACAACAATATTGGAATTAGAAGAAGAATAAACATAACAGATGTGTATCTTCACTTTGATTTACTGTTGCAGGCCTTTGAAACTCAACTTACAGTTTTCATTTTCATCGGTGTAAACCTGTATATTACTATAGGATATGCCAAACTTACGTTTTTCTTAATACGGATATGTTTTGGCGCCATGTCTCCGTGCTCTACCGTGCAATCCGGACCACGGTCGCACTTCGCTCGCAACACGTGCTGTCGAGTTTTCTGATACCGTGGAATCTCATTTCCTGTTACAAACCGGAACGTAAAAATAGGTTGCTAGGCAACGACCCGGATTTCCTTTTCCCGGAATGCACCAGTTGCAACGAGTTATTAATAAATATGTACACGTATGTATAAAAAGTCAATTTGTTTCTCCAAAGGCTTGGGAGGGTACATTAATTATTTCACTGTGGGGTGCTGTATCGTAGTTGTTAGAAATTGTGACTCTCTATCGCGTGTATACTAGTTTGAATCCTTTTGTCGCCGTTCACCACTTTGTTCATTCCACGTTGTTTCGGGTCACTCTGCTGTATAAATCAGTCATCATCATCATCATCATCATCATTGTGCAGCAGTAGTGTTCCGTGGGTGGGCAGCATGTCGTTTCTTGATTTCCTGTCTTGCACTGTCCTCTACCAAATGGTGCCTTTTCAGTATTCGTCTAGCTCGTCTCTCCACCGCCTCCTGTGTCTTCCTCTAGATCGTTCCCCTTCGTAAAGCCTCCAGGTGGTGGGTGATACGCGATGTCCATCAGTTATTTCGTAGTCTGCTGATGTGCCCTACCTGCCCAGGTCCACTTCTGCTTTCTGGTTTGTTCTATCACGTCTATGACCTTTGTCTTATCTCTTACCCAGATGTTTGTTTTTCTCTCCCGATATGTGATGTTTAACATACTTTTTTGTGCGGCTGCTAGCTTGTTCTTCGCCGGGATGGTGAGTGTCCATGTTTCCGCGCTATCATCGCTAGAAGTACGCATGAGTTGTAGACTTCTTTCGTCAAGCAGGTTCCAAAGTTACCCTTAAAGGGGTGTTTGGCGAATATTGTCCAGCCGGTCGTGATTCTTCTTTGAATCTCCTTGTCTTGTTTTTGTCTCTGATGTTGTATCTCTGTCCCACGTAGATTTAGCTTCAACGTTCTCTATCTGTGTTGTGTTGATATATATTGGTATGTAGCATTTTGTCTCAGAAATGTTCATCTCCAGACCATGTTTTCCACTTTCATCAGCTAGTTGTCAGCGAAGCGAAGATGACTGAGATATTCTCAGTCTATCGTTAGGCCTCTAGTTTCCCAGGTCAGTCTTCAGAATACGAATGTTGCCGTAACAGCTTGGGCGATATGGTGTCACCCTGTCGTACTCCTCTTGTGATGTTGATTTTGTTACTTTCTTTGTGTAACTCGACTGTCATCGAGCTATTGGTGTAGATGTCTTTCAAGAGTTCGATATGCACGCCTTCTATCCCTCCCGTATTCTTGAAGCGAGGTCAGTATTGCTTGAGTTTGCACTGAGTCGAAAGCCTTCTTGTAGTCGACGGACGCGATGCAGAGCGGGATATTATATTCTCGGCACTTCTCCTTCAGTTGGTTTACGACGTGGATGTGGTCTGTCGTTGAGTACCTGCTTCTGAATACGGCTTGATCTCGTGGTTGATTTTCGTTGAGTGTCTTCTCTAGTCTATTCGTTAGTATTTTTGTGAGTAATTTATAGATGTTTGACTACAGGCATATCGGTCTGTAGTTCTTTAAGTCTGTCTTATGTCCCTTCTTGAAGACAATCATCATCTTTGCGTTCTTCCATGCGGTGGGTATTCGTTTTTCTGATAAGCATTTAGTATACAGCTTAGTTTGTGTCTTCGAGACGGTATCTTCTCCTGCTTTTAATGTTACAATGTTTACTCGGTCTTGTAATGATATGCACATCATTATGGCTAGCTGCAGATTAGCTGCAGCTCAGTTCGTTTGACCTAGTTAGAGAGGCTGGTGTTTCAGACATAAAGCATAAACGTTTCTTATTAATCCGTGTTCTGTGTTACACGCTACCCGAACAAACACAGCAACATGACATGGCGGCAGCGGTGAGATCGTGAATGTATAGCATATCATAGCCTATCAGATGTAGCCTTGGCGAAGTTTTGAAGAACATTGCGAACGATTTCACGCACCAAAAATGGCGCATCGGCTATGAACTGTCATTCTCGATAACCGTGTCAAAGGTCACGTCAGGCGCTGTGTACACTCGCAGGCCTAGAACATTCGTAAAAACACCTACGCTGATCTGTAAGCTAGTCATGACTCAAAACAATAGTCAGACAGCTGTATACGATTATTATGTAAGCTTAGACTCGTAAAAGCAGTCATACAGCTACACATCGACATTGCCACTCAACAACAACAACGTCAGCGAGAACGTCAACGCGATAGCCAATAGCAACATGGACCACGTACCACGAATGGACTGGTCAGTGCCGAATCCGGCCGACACTTTCAAACTGTTCAAACAGAGAATTGAGTTGTACTTCAAGGCTAAACGCATCGAGACCGCAGATCAAGTTGTCCACATTTTGCTTCAAGTTGGCGATGACGGTTTGCGACGCTACAACTCTTGGACACTATCCGAAGAGGACAAGAAAGATCCCAAGAAGATATTCGCAGCATTTGAAGAGCAGCTTGAGCCACCGGAAAACTACCGGATCAGTCGTCTGAAACTGACGCACTACAGACAGACGCGCGAAGAAGGATTGGACGATTTCATCAACAGGTGCAAGCTACAAGCTTTAAAGTGCGATTTTGTTGACGACGAATTGAATGAACGTTTAATTGAGCTGATCATAGCAAGCACACCAATCGCAGACTTTCAAAAAGAGCTGCTGAACAAGCCAAAAGGCATGAAGCTTCACGAGGCAATAGCCCTTGGACGAAGTTACGAAGCATCGGCAACGCACGTCAAACAACTACAGCAATTGCATAGCGACGGTCGAGCACAGCAGATGGATGTCATCCGAGACAAGCGGGACACATGCTGCAAATACTGTGGTCGAAGTCACCCATACGGAAAGCAGTACTGTCCAGCTAAAAACGACACTTGTAATGCGTGCCAGAAGCGTGGGCATTGGCAAAAGTGTTGTTTGACAACAAAGCATGAACAACTAGCTACGAACTCTTCCGCTAGGGGACGTTATCCTCCACAGCAAACAACAGACTCGTTCGGTAGAGGGCAGCACCGTAGAATACAACCCCAAAAACGTTATGAGACGCAACGCCAAACGCCCGACGTACATCGTCCTGACAGACGCAATCAACGACTTCACACAGTAGACGAACAATGCGACTACGATGACAGCAGGTCACAAGCAAATTAATTTTCATTCAATGTAGTCCACACATCAAATTCAAACAGGAATGAGGCATATGCTACTCTGAAGATTCAGCTATGCAACAGGCCAGGCATGCACAACTTCACGCTGAAAGTCGGCACAGGCAAACACTATGCCTTTCCGCACGTTCAGAGACATGTTTCCAGAACAACTCGACACAGTTGGAAATCCTCGTGTAGACTGCCTACAGCCAACAGATAGCATTCTAACAGCGTATAACGGAACCGCTATCACATGCAGAGGCACTGTTGACATCAACTGCTCCTACGACGAACGAGAATGGAGAAAGACGAAGTTCTTCGTGGTCGACGTGCCAGGACCCGCAATCCTCGGGTTATCCACATGCGAAGACCTACACGTCGTCACAATGCACTGCGCATTGAGCAACGAGACGCCTCATCCGCATAAGATTGACAACATCGGAGACATAATGAAGCAATATCCACAACAATTTGATCGGATCGGTGAGCTACAGAAGACGCACAAGCTGATGGTCGATCCGAACGTTCCTAATCGCATCGACCCACCACGCAGAACTCCTATCGCTCTTAGAGACAAAATAAAATCAGAACTGGACAAAATGGTCGACCAACAAGTCATTCGCGTCATCGAAGAACCAACCGATTGGGTCAGTTCATTGACGTATGTCACCAAACGAGACGGCAGCATCCGTGTGTGCCTCGACCCGCGACAGCTAAACAAAGCGCTGATTCGTCCTCGACACCAAACGCCAACGTTGGACGAACTCAATGATAAGTTTGCAAATGCCAAGTTCTTCTCCAAACTCGACGCAAAGGCAGGATACTGGTCGATTAAACTAGACGATGAGTGCCAGAAGCTTACGACGTTCCAGACGCCATTCGGGAGATACTGCTTTTTGAGACTGCCATTCGGACTCTCGGTGAGCCAGGACATATTCCAACTGGAAATGGACCGAATACTCGAAAAGTGCACTGGGGTTTGCGGGATAGCAGATGATTTCGTGGTGTACGGCGCAACCGAACTCGATCACGACCGCAACCTGCAGCAGTTCATGTGCATCGCTAAGCAGCATGGTCTAGCACTCAACTCAGCAAAGTGTAACATCAAGTGCAACAAAGTATCATTCTTTGGTCAACTTTACACCAGCGAGGGAATCAAGCCAGATCCTCAAAAAGTGAATGACCTCAGGGCAATGCCTGTACCGACAACAAAAGCCGAACTACAACAATTCCTGGGCTTCATCACGTATCTCTCACGTTTCGTGATAGCATTCAGCGCCAAATCTGCGGTGCTGAGAGAGCTGCTACGTCAAGACTCGGACTTTGTGTGGGAAGCGCATCACCAACAAGCGTTCCTTGACATGAAGAACGAAGTATCGGAGAACTCTTTGCTACAATACTATGATCCGCGTAAACCGGCATTCCTCCAGTGTGATGCGAGTTTGAAAGGTATTTAACAAGATTGCCATCCAGAAAATTACTCTGGATGGCAGGTGGACAAGGAAGCCTTTTGGCTTATCGAGAGTCCAATACTTTTTATCTACATGTATCCCGCCTTTTTAAGGTGTGTGTCGATTTTATTTTTAAACATTCACGCTACTAGCACCAACACAATCAGGAGATAATCTGTTCCATTCATTTACAGTCCTTTGTGAGAATGAGAACTTTCTTATATCTAATCTACACTGCTCCTTTACTAATGTAGCTTCATGTCCTCTGGTCCTTCTATTTTTCTTAACTGAGAAAAAAATGTTTCTATCAATATTTTCATAACCATTCAATATTTTAAACACTTCTATGTGATCTCCTCTCAATCTCCTGGTCTCTAATGTTGTTAAACCACATTCTTTTAGGCGTATTTCGTAACTAAGATCCCTCAGATTTGGTATCATTTTAGTCGCTCTCCTCTGTACTCTTTCTAGCATATCTATGTCCTTCTTGCGATATGGCCTCCATGCTTGTATACAATATTCTAAATGAGGCCTCACTATTGTTTTGTACAGCGGTACTATTAATTCTTTTTTCTTATACGCTATATTTCGCCTAATTAATCCAAGGATTTGATTTCCCTTTGACGCTGCAATTCCGCACTGCTCTGAAACCTTCATATCAGCACTAATGGTTAACCCCAAGTCCTTTTCTTTTACAGTAGTACTTAGAACAGTACCCCCCATTTTATATTTTACCTCTTCATTCCCATGACCTGTGTGGAGGCATTTACATTTCCCAAAATTGAACAGCATTTGCCACTTTTCAGACCATTTGATCAACCTATCAAGATCATCTTGTAAATGCTGTCTGTCTCCATCACTTTTAATCCTTCTAAACACTTTTGTATCATCCGCAAATTTTAACACCTTGCTTGTTATATCATCGTCCAAATCGTTGATATATATTAAGAATAATATAGGTCCTAGTACTGATCCCTGTGGTACCCCACTCAATACCGATTTCCAGTTTGAAGCCTCCCCATCAACTACTACACGTTGTCTTCTGTCATTCAGCCATTTTTCTATCCAGTTTATTATACCATTTCCTATGCCATGGGCCTTTAGCTTAAGGAGTAATCTTTGATGTGGTACTTTGTCGAAAGCTTTTTGAAAATCTAAATAGATGATATCTACTGGTGATCCCTCATCTACCCACCTAGTGATGTCTTCCAAAAAACATAACATATTTGTTAAGCATGACCTCGCTTTTAAAAACCCATGTTGAGATGGGTTTATCAAGTTATGTTTAACAAGAAAATCCACCATGTGATCTTTAATTAGTCTTTCTAATAATTTGCAAATCACTGATGTTAAACTCACTGGTCTATAGTTCTCTGACTTGTTTCTCGAACCTTTTTTAAATAACGGTATAATGTTTGCCTCTTTCCATTCTAAAGGAACCACTCCCTCTTCTAATGACAAATTGAAAACTGTTGCAAGCGGTACGCTAATTTGTTCTACAATTTCCAATAGTAGTTTGGGCGGAATCCCGTCCACTCCAGGTGATTTATTATCCTTCATAGCCCTTATTTTCTTAGCTACCATTTCCGAGGTTACAACTAACTGTCCTAAATAGTCTGAATCTGCCCCCTTGAACTTAGCCTCTGGTACTGGCAGTGAACTAATATCTTCCCTGGTAAACACTGAACTAAAATACTCATTCAGGTCTTCTGCCATTAAGAATCCCTCTGATATTGTATTTCCAGCACTATCTTCTAGAGGACCGACCTTATCCTGAACTTTCTGTTTGCTTCGAATATACGCATAAAAACTCTTACTGTCATGTTTTATATTACTAGCTAATTTTTTTTCATAGCTTCTCTTTGAATTTCTAATTTCAGCTGTAGCTTGATTAAGTGCTTCTTTATAAATGTTGTAGTCTTCATCATTTCCAGTACATCTATATGACTTCCACATCATTTGTTTATATTTAATTTTTCTAATGGCTTCTTTCGATAAGTGTTTCTTTTTAGACCGTTTCCCTTGTTTTTTGAAAGGTACAAATTTATCGACTATGCACTTAATTTCACTATTTAAGATATTCCAGCATTCGGTTGCTGTCTTATTCTTCAGTGTGTTATTCCAGTCTATCTTTGCTAAATATTTCCTCATGTCCTTATACCTTCCTTTGTGGAAATTTCTCCTATACTGCTTTTTACTATTCCTTTCTGATTTTACTTTGATGGTAAAATGTATCTGGTTGTGATCACTACTCCCCAGTGGCTCACATATCTTGACATTGTCAACTAATTCTTTCTGTGAGGACAAAACTAAGTCTAACACATTCTCTCCCCTGGTTGGTTCTAGCACATGTTGAGAAAGGAAACTATCTTGTACTAAAACTAAAAACTTGTGGTCCTCACTCCCCATACTCTGTAGAGATTTCCATTGTATATGCCCATGGTTAAAGTCCCCCATAATAATACAGTTCCGTTTGCTTACTTCCCTTATAGCGTTTTGTATTTTTTCATTCTCTTCTATGCTTATGTTTGGACTTCGATATTGGAGCTGCACTCCTGCAACCAGACTCAGATGACGAGCTCAGACCCGTCGCGTACGCGAGCAAAAGTCTCACGACTACCGAGCAGCGATACGCATGCATCGAGCGTGAACTATTGTCGATTGTATTCGGAATGCAACGATTCCATACGTACTTGTACGGACGAGATTTCAACGTCATCACGGACCACCGACCGCTCGTGATGATCACCGATAAACCCATCGCATCAGCTCCGCCAAGACTGCAACGGATGTTGATCAAGTTGCATGGGTACAACTTCACGATGACGCACCGACCCGGTTCACAAAACCAACTCGCAGATGGTTTGTCGCGATTACCTAGTCCACACAACGCCACACCCATCGACCTTGATATGCGAGTAGATCTTGTTCGTTTTTCAACGGAACGATTGGATCAAGTCAGGCGTGACACATCACTGGACGCAGTACTGAACCAGCTCTTGGAAACAATCGTGGCAGGCTGGCCAGAAGACGTCAAGGATCTACCTACAGACATTCGATCGTTTTGGAGTTTCCGAGACCAACTGTCT
This sequence comes from Paraescarpia echinospica, assembly GCA_020002185.1. Taxonomy (NCBI): domain Eukaryota; kingdom Metazoa; phylum Annelida; class Polychaeta; order Sabellida; family Siboglinidae; genus Paraescarpia; species Paraescarpia echinospica. The sequence continues at coordinate 21,731,838 of CM034531.1, read as the reverse complement.
GTTGAGAATGGTCTGGTCCTGAAAGGCCAACAACTCGTCATTCCACGAACACAACAGCCTGAGATCCTGCGACAACTACACACCGCTCATCTCGGCAGAGAGAAGACCAAGTTGCTGGCAAGAGACACAGTGTACTGGTTGAACATCAATAAAGACATTGATCGACTTGTGCAAACCTGTAACGTATGCCAAGAACACCAGTCATCGCAGACACCAGAACCTTTGCTGCAACACGATATTCCATCCAAGCCGTGGAGCGTGTTGGGGACTGACCTGTTTGAGTTTGAAGGGCACCAGTGGTTGATAATCGCTGATTACTACACCAAGTACCCCATCATCAGACAACTACCAAACCCGTCTCCAAGTCATGTCGTGGTGAATGCCACAAAACAGATCTTTGCCGAGTTCGGAATTCCTGACCGAATGGTAAGCGACAATGGCCCGCACTTTTCCAGCGAGGCCTACCGTGATTTCGCACGGACTTGGCAGTTTGATCACATCACAACCTCACCTAGACGGCCCCAGGGAAACGGTTTCATCGAGCGACAAGTGCGGACAATCAAAGCCTTGCTGAAGAAATCTAAGCAATCCGGCACGGACTATCAACTCGCCCTGCTCCACTGGCGTATCACTCCCATCAACGCAAAAATAGCTAGCCCAGCGCAGCTGATCATGGGACGACGCCTCAAGTCAACCATCCCTGTGAGAGTTCGAAACGACGTCCCAAACGAAGACGATGTGCACCTCGAGCTACAGCGGCGACAAGTCTCACAGAAACACTACTTTGATCGACGAGCACAATCTACTGACTTGCCTCCTCTTTATCCCGGTCAACAAGTTCGTGTGCAACACCCGGTAACAGGACGATGGGACCCCGCCACTGTACGAGCAGAATCAACCGAGCCACGATCCTACATTCTACGGAACATGAACGGGAAGGAGTTCAGAAGAAACCGTCAGCATATCCGCGAGAGTCGTCAACTTCCGCAGACTGATGAAGCCATCGAGGACACACGTCATGCGACACCAACGCCATCACCGACCGCGGCTACAGAAACTGAGCTACTGAGCACAGTCGCCCCAGTACCTTCGCCATCAACTCCTGCACGATACACCACGCGAAGCGGTAGAGTTGTGAGAAGCCCGCGACGACTGGACTATTAGGACTTGTGCCATATCCTTTTAGTCGCATAGCTAGTATTTGTATTTTACCTTTGAACATTTATCAGCATGATACTTAGATAGTTCGTTTTGACATTTACACGTTTGCTATTTGCACTTTTCGATTGTTATCTAGTTCTGCTGTTCGAAAGAAGGGAGATGTAATGATATGCACATCATTATGGCTAGCTGCAGATTAGCTGCAGCTCAGTTCGTTTGACCTAGTTAGAGAGGCTGGTGTTTCAGACATAAAGCATAAACGTTTCTTATTAATCCGTGTTCTGTGTTACACGCTACCCGAACAAACACAGCAACATGACAGGTCTCCGCGGTTTTCTCACTCAGTGCGTCTTCTGGAGTCCTTGCACTGGCTTCCTGTACGATATCGTAGTATTTTAAGATCTGTACCATTACCTATCAGTCACTCTCATGTAAGCAGCCAGCATAATTATATTCATTGCTTACTCCTGTAAAAAAAAAGCCTATCCAGCTTCGATCATCCAGTTCTGATTTATTTTTTATTCCTAGAGTCAATATTAATATTGGAACTATGACATTTCCACTGCTGCACCAACTCTGTAGAATATGCTCCCTCTTAATGTTAGATCAGTTGAAAAACTTATACAACCAATTTCGCCGTCAAACTTTCGAGTTTAGTTTCCAAGGATTTACGCGCAATAGAAGTTACCCTATTGTTATTCCCATTTTTCATATCTCTTAGCGCTACTTCCACCTCCCATGGTGTTATCTCTGATACCTCTTTCGGGTCGGAGTAAATTATGGTACACTGGTCACTGTCATATAGCTAGTTTAGTGTAGAATTCATCTATTCGTTCTATGATCACGTTTTGGACTTGTATTTCTCTACCATGCTTATAGAGAAGTGTAACCAGTCTGTCTCGGCCTAGGGTTTGTGATCTTCTGGCATTCTGTAGGCTCTTTAATGTCATAATCGTTTCTCGTATGATCTCTTGTTTGTACATCCTGGTGTCCTCCTTCGCTTTCTTTTTGACGGTCTTGCATTTGTCTGCGTATCTTACCCTGTTTGTTTTTAACCGATCGCCGTTTCCCTCCATAAATGAGTACCTGGTTATACAAAGTGGTGGATACATGTGAACGAAATGTCTTGGCCTAATAACTGCAGCTTCCCGGCAAATCGGATATGGTATTCCAACGAACAGGTTTGCCAGAGAATGAAGTGTAAAGTGCTTTGAACAATAACGATGACTGGATACCGCGCTATCTAAGATATGACCTTTACCATCGCATCGACTATATTCCACTATGATTGCACATAGGTGTCGGAACTGGTAGTTGGTTTTGAGGGTGAGCCCCCTATTATTTTGTGTGAGGGCTGAATCTATATGTTAACCCCTACTATTTTTGGAAAGGGTGCGGTTCAAAATTTTGGTCAGCCTCGCGGGGGTGCATTTGGGGGTATTGTGGAGACCCAGCCCCGCAATATTCACCACGTTTCAACGTCGTTGTCATTCTACGAATAAACTGGTATGCGACAACACCAGGATGTCGTGTGATGATTGTCTTTTGTGTAGGGGGAATGGAACGATAATCCAGCCTCAACCTTCAAGTTCAGCACTGTAGCGGTGTAATACTTTATCATACTTTATTAGATAACATAATTTAAGGATGAATAGTAACGAGAACATCACGCTTGCCAAAGAAATACTATAAGGCGCGGTCAAATGCGGCAGAAAACATGGAAGACGACAACAAATGTACCTGGACAACATCCAAGAGAGTTATACGATGCAGCCATCAAAACCTCCAAACGCGCACCGTTGCGATCGGCCTGGTCAAGGGACGAGTAGTAAGTACTGAGAGATTCAGATTTCGAATACTCTTGGTGCCGGTTCGAACCTTGGGCAAGTTCGTTTTCTCCACGTTGCTCCAGTTCACTGCGTCGTCTGTCGACACGTTCCCCCAGTCAGGACAGCGGCAGGACCGAGGGAGGTGGACTGCGTGGCCGTGTCAGTTCGGTGTGGACCCGAGTGAAGAGTCTCATCGTGACACATCCAGCGAGCGGCACCTAGTAGACGGGGATGGTGACAGCTCTAGGACGTCGACCAAGGGCAGTTTCCAGGTGAGGGAGATCCGAGAGAGCGGGCCTCGCAGCAGCATCTCATCGCTATGTAACCGAATCACGAACCCGTTCTCGCCGACGAACACGACACGTGATACACATATCGACACCTGGCGGTCAGTATCATGCAGCCACAGCATGGCCAGCATCAAGTTGGGCACTCTGCGAACGTCGAGAAGTTCCACTCGCGTCGGTCCTGTCATGGATAACATTCAACCGAAAGCACGTGTGACGCGAGAACCGTCTCGACCCGACCTGATGCAGATCGATAGAAGAGACCCCATGCCAGCGACAACGCCGTCGAAGGCCAAGGAGCCGTAGACCCTTAATTGACGGCGAAGCGAGCGATAGGCGAAATACGAAAAATGACCGTGTCTCCCGAGACGACGAGCGGTACAACGCTCTCTTCAACAGGCGCGCCGCTTGAAGTCCCCGTGTCTCACTGGCACCACTATACTCGACGAGAACGCCGAACAGATGTACAAGAAGCCGAAACAGGCATACGACATACGAGCACTGGCAGCGGCACCCCACGCGACAACCTACGACCACCCGAGCAGCCGCAGGTCGCCCACTGAGGGCGCCTCATTCCGTCATTCGCCATTCGACGGTGACGTCGATCGGCGAGGACGACGGCAGTCTCAACATCTGACCGATGTATCGTTACGACACGACGCCGAGGCACAGCAAGAACCGCACCGGCTCAAAGATGTCAATGATCTCCCTCGACTCGAATGCTGGCCGCACGAGCCAAACCTAGAGCGCCGACTGACCAATGGAATCACGGGTGGCGTGGCGACATCGTCTTTGTTCTGTGCTCTCCATGTGCACATGGAATCTGAACTGTTATGTGTCTATGTAGAAATATGTGTTTATTTATACCATCCAAGTCTGTTTGACATTATCTTAATTTACCTATCGTCGTTTTGGGTCTAATGACCCATAAAGCTGTTGTGAACGTTCTGTTTTATCCGTTCTGTTTCTTAATTAAAGGGAATAAAAACATCTATGGCTTGAATTCATGTTATATTACATCCTGCTATCTATTTCCATGTCCACCAAGCCAAAAACAAACAAAAAATCAATGAATTAGAAATTCCACATTTAATGCTGTACATCCGGACATTTTCGAATATGCATATTTTTGGCGCGCTTTTCGGGATGCCGAGATGTGACGTCACTTATGACCCACACTCGCACCAGGCCGACCCTTTCCATGCATTCAGAGCATGTTTACAAGTATAGCTTTTGGGTCGAAACGAGCGTCAGAATGAGTTATTGTGCAATATTCTGATGAAATACAAACACTAGTCATCATAGACGAACAAGCAGTTATCTTACCGTTCCACATGAATCGAATTTTATTCAAAACGATGAATGCGAATGTGCCTACAACTTACAAGTCGACTAGGTTTCGCCGAGCTTGGGCTCGTTTTCCGAATAATTATATCGAATGCAACCAACGACAGATAATCTACACCAATAAATATACATAGCAAACATATATCGTATCCAGCTACAGAAAGTAATGTGTATAATCTCATAATATCAGTAGAATATCGATGTATGAAGGAGGAGTTGTATCATAACAACTTAAATCAGTGAGTGAATTTATGTCGGCTCTGCTAGCTCGGTTAGTAAAGGCGTTGGTTTCTTAGTATATATTTTGCAATCGGGTGACGCCGGTTCAAACCCCACACCAAACCGTTGATTTTTTTACACTTTTTTTGGTTTATGTTTTCGCGAAGTAATATAAACCAAATAATTTTTATACTATTATGCACTGTTTGTAAATATTTTGGTAGTAATTATTTATTCGCCACAAAAATGAAAATATGGTAATTATATATAACGCGATGTTTCTAAATTTTATTTATTCAGACAGATCACCATTTGTTTTCACATATATAATTACAATATATTACCGTACGATATATAGATACAATTAATAAATTATATATCCATTACATTGTATTTGTTTGGATGAATAAAATTTAGAAAAATCGTTATATAATTCCCATATTTTCATTTTTTGTGGCGAATAAATAATTACTACCAAAATATTTATAAACAGTGCATCATAGTATAAAAATGATTTGGTTTATATTACTTCGTGAAAACACAAAAAAAGTGTAAAAAAATCAATGGTTTGGTGTGGGGTTTGAACCGGCGTTGCCCGATTGCAAAATAAACGCTAAGGAACCAACGCCTTTATCAACCGAGCTAACAGGACCGATAGAAATTCACTGACTGATTTAAGTTGTTATGATAAATTGAACAACTCCTTCATACATCGATATTTTAGTAATATTATGAGATTATATATGTTACTTTCTGTAGCTGGATACGATATATGTTTGCTATGTATGTTTATTGGTGTAGATTATCTCTCGTCGGTTTCGATATCATTATTCTGAAAACGAGCTCAAGCTCGGCGAAACCTAGTCGACTTGTAGGCACATTCGCATTCATTGTTTTGTATAAAATTCGATTCATGTGGAACGGTAAGACAACTGCTTGTTCGTCTATGATGACTAGTGTTTGCATTTCATCGGATTTCATATTGCACAATAACTCATTCTGACGCTCGTTTCGACCCAAAAGCTATACTTGTAAACATGCTCTGAATGCATGGAAAGGGTCGGCCTGATGCGAGTGTGGGTCATAAGTGACGTCCCGATACCACGTGGGAATCGCTACACAGACTGGTTTAAAATCGAATTTATGCTACAGATGTATTTTTCTGTATTTTTTTAGTGTTGTCAAATGTTACATACAAGGTTAAACTGTGTGTACACATGGAAAAAGGATTTTAGCTAATGCCTTATTTTTATTTCCTTTAAGTTACTATTGAATGTTCAACACTGACATTCTCATAGCGGCAACAGATCTGCTGATTGTGTGACTGTTGTATAGCATACTTGTGAAACCGTGAATTCTAAGGATTTAAGTAAAGTATATATTAATGCATGATATTAATTGTCATTGTGGTTAAACATTATTTCCAGGAGTATGACATGTACAATAAACATGTTACAACTGTGTCGATACGTGTTAAATAAGAACAATAGTACACTGTTAATATAATATTATCGCCATTGTAAAATGAACACGTCAAAATGGTGTGTAACGTTTTGTTGTATTGGAAGCATCATTGTTACCATACTACCTCTTTCAAATATATGTAACGACGAAGCCGGCCAACTTCAAACAAGCTGTGATCACACCTCTATTAAAGAAACCGAAACTTAATTCAGACTCGATGAACCACTACCGGCCTATATCGAACTTGTCATTTGTTTCAAAGTTACTGGAGCGCCAAGTAGCAGTCCACCTTCGCCAGCATCTAGACAACAACAATTTGATGGACATTTTCCAAAGTGCGTACAGACAACATCATAGCACTGAGACAGCACTGGTGCGCTGGCAGAATGACCATATTAATAATAATATCGGAATTTATATAGCGCCCGAATCCACTTGAGATAAAATGCTCTCGGGCTCTTTACATAAAGCTGCATAAAATAAATAAAACTATAACATATATATTATTAAAAAAATTAATAATGCAAAAGAGCTCATTTAAAGAATAAAATACTTATAATATACACATGAACAAAAACATTACGGATAAATCATTAGTATATATATAGCAATGTCATTAAAACGAGAGCATGACTCGATCACGTACGCCAGTTTAAAGAGATGTGTTTAAGTGTCTCATGAAAGAGCTGAGAGTATTCAGTTGTTTAATGTTCTCAGACAAGTCGTTCCACAGTATGGCCGCGTGTCGGCTGAAACAACGTTCACCATAAGTTACAGTCCGTAGCACAGGAACGACGAGAAGTGACTTCTCCGTTGATCTTAAGGTACGCGCTGGATGATGTTTCTGCACAATGTCACTCATGTATACCGGTGCCAATCCTTTGAACACTTTATACGTACATGTTGACCTTAAAGCGGAGCCGGTATTTCACTGGCAGCCGATGCAGTTCACGTAACACAGGCGTTATGTGTTCACTCTCGCGTGTCCTGGCGATTAGGCGAGCAGCGCAGTTCTGTATACGCTGCAATCGTTAAATTAGTACCTGATGCAAACCTTGCAGCAGCGCGTTTCCATAGTCCAGGCGAGATGTTACCAATGCCTGGACTAGAATCTTACAGGCATCATTTGTGATGTATTGCCAGACTTTGCCAATATTTTGGATGTGGTAGAAACAGGACTTGGACATCGCATTCACCTGTTTCTCCAGTGTCAAGCCATTGTCCGTAATAACTCCAATATTTCTCACGGATATCGTAGTAGTCTGCCTCCGTTCATGAGGGACAAGTCGTCCACCTGGCGAATTCGGTGTTTGGATAAAAACACAATGAGTTCGTTTTTGTCTTGGTTCGGTTTTAACATGTTTCTACAGGCTTCAATGGCTGATCTTTCACTTACCCAGTTCTCGTCAGGCTTGATGAATAAATATATTTGTCTGCATAACAGTAGTAACGAAGATTATGTTTATTCACTATATCTCCAACTGGTTTAATGTACATGCAGTACAGTTTCGGTACCAATACAGATCCTTGTGGCACGCCGCAGCATAGATGTGCGTTAAACGAAGTTGCGGGGCCAACCGAGACACATTGCCTTCTGCCGGTAATGTAGGATCGCATCCAATCCAGGGCTTCTGTAGTCACACCAAATGAGTGTTGAAGACGCTTTAGCATTATGCCATGGTCGATGACGTCAAACGCACTGGACAGATCCAGCATGACCACGACAACTACATGTTTTTGATCAAGAGCTTCTGCGATGTCATTCTGGACTTTCACTAAAGCCGTCTCGTTTGAGTAATTATTTCGGTACGTCGATTGGTGAATATCGTGTAGACTGTTGATGTCCAGGTGATCCTTCAAACGGTGTTCAACCACTTTCTCGATAAGTTTCGACACATATGGTATGTTTGACACATGCCGATAATTATTCAGAACTTCCTTATCGAAGCCCGACCTTTTACGCAATGGTCTCACAGCTGCACGTTTGAAACTCACGGGTACCACTGACGTTGCCAACGACAACATTTGTTGATAATGGCTGTAATCAATGGCACGACATGATCCAGACACTGCCTCAAAAGCCACATAAGAATCGGGTCTAAATCACATGACTTGTTGCGCGAATTTGTGATTATTCGCTTCACCTCATCGTGAGTGGCTGGCAGAAAACTTTGAAGCGGGATTCCATCAAACATGACGTCATCGTCCAATGCTATTTCGTAGATGTCACTTGGGTTGCCGATCTCGATGTTACGTCGGATAGTAGCGACTTTGTCCATATAAAAGTCACCGAAAGTAGTCGCTATGTGTTCGGCCGATTCATGGATTGGTAAGATTACGCATCCCGTGTTACCCATCAATGTCTCGTTAATGTGAACAGTTGTTTATGGTCTTTGCAGAAACGAATGGCTTCTTCGCACTGATCATCAATTTGTTAACTGCATTACATTGCTCCTGAACAGCTGTCGATGAACGGTGAATTTGGTTCGCCGCCATACCCCCTCTGCTCGTCTGCGCGCGTGTTTGACGTGTCCCAGTTCATCTGAATACCATTGCGCGTTTAGTTTCAGTGTTATCAACTTTCTTTGGACGGGAGCGTGTTGGTCGACAACCGCATCAATTCCCGTAGAATAGGCATGTACAAGTTTATTTAACGGCTTATCAGTGCTGTTCAAAATTGGCGTTAAATCCTTTATAAATTCGGGAATACAAATGACGCGAAGCTTCCTGAAAATGATCAGCCGGCGAACGCTGTCTGACTTCGTCTGTCCGCTGTCTGGCTGCCATCTCCATTCCCTTGACAAAAGGAAAGGTGTGCTGGCAGTGCTGCTCAATATCAATGCGGCGTTTGATACTGTTGACCATTCGATGTTAATCAACCAGCTGCGCAGCATAGGCATTGAAGGCATTGCACTGAAATGGCTGGAGTCATAGCTGTCGAACTGGACTCAGTCTGTGTGTATTAGTGGCCACAACTCACATAGAACATTGCTCGAGTCTGGCATCCCACAGGGGTCTGTGCTGGGCCCAATCCTCTTCTCCATCTACACTCTGCCATTGGGTGCTCTCTTCAGAAAGCACAAGCTACAATAATAAGACACTAGTCCACGCCCTGGTGACATCGCGGCTGGACTACCGTAACGCGGCCGGTACGGCATCATCGAGACACTTATGAACAAGTTGCAGATGGTACAGAACTCGGCGGCAAGACTTATCTCAAGACACCGAAAGCACCAGCACATTACACCTGTGCTGGTCGAACTTTACTGGCTTCCAGTTCGCTGGCGTATCCAGTACAAACTACTGGCCCTTGTTTTAACGGCTTTACATGATCGCCAAGGAATAGTACTCAATTATATTCGAAAATACAAATTGTATTTGATTTATATATATCAACATTCACCTTAGATCAACTAGGAGTAAAACCGATATTTCGTTTTTTTAGATAATTATACATCGCCGAATGTGGAATGTCATATTGCACGTGACCTACAGCAGTGTTTCTCAACCTTTCTGATTTCACGGCACACTTTCGAAGGTGCTCGGTCCTTGCGAGCACATCAGACGAAATGTTAACATGTCAACGTGGACATTCTAGCTGTTCACATGGGTGAGCATACTTACAATTTTGTACAATTAAAATAATTTCAACATGCCATTTTCTTACAAACTATTTCAAACAATGATATAAATTAATTTGAAGTTATAATTATTAGAAAAAAATCAACTTTACCATTCGTCCTAAAGGGCCTAATAGAGATTACAAACGTTGTCGTTTTTAAAACATGTCTCAAATATGCTACTAACGTTGACCACGTAGTAAAATATGTATTTATAATTGTTCAACAATCACGTGATAATTGACGACCCAAACTTCCACTCGGCACCCGTTAGAAACCTGCACCTGTCTTTGATAAGAAAGATGATAAACGTTTGAATGTATTCTAAAAAAAGCTAATGACTCACCATGCATGTAAGTAACGTAAAGACGATTGACACGTAGCACTGCTCTGTTTGGCCAAGTAGACCACTCCTGTTAATCCCCCTTTTTGGTGAACTGCACATCAGACTCTCAAAGACAGAGCTGGGAACCCGTTACCGCCGAAGGAAGTCTCAAGAAGACAAAAATTTCTACCATCAGCCATAACCGTATGGACCAACTTCGTCAACACAGTGATTTATTTGTCTTTTCAAATCAGATTTGTTATTCCTTTAAAGTCGCAGCCAAACCTGCGCTGGGGGTGTCGATTGGCCAATCATCTTAGTTATTTTAGTGTTTTTGTTGCTTTCGCTACTAATTTATTAACACTGTGGGTGGCTTCCGGTGCCATGTCAGAAAAATTCCGTAGGTTTTCGTGAGGAATTATGATCTACGGCAGCTCTACTTGAACGAACTGATGTTCCTGCCGATTAAACTGAGTGTCTAACAGAAAGGTGTTTTTTGGAACTATCACGTTCTTTGATAATTTATCGCAACACATAGGACACTTTTTTTTAGTTCCGCGCCACACCAGACTTTGTGCCGCGGCATTCCGGCTGAGAAGCACTGTTGTAGGCAACAACACAGCAACATAGAACTCGACTCGTACTTAGACAGTTGGGTGGACATGTCTGCCAAAACATCAACTGTCGCCCAGCCGCGTCGCCACCCGGCCCTGCCAGTCCCTTCTTCCTACCTATCAGCCAGAACAAGTTGCTGCCGAGAACGACTAGTGGAGGTTAGTCAACGCGCTATCCACATAGACTCACAGAGGTTAGACTGTTGCCAGTGGCATGTGTAGAACCTCGGAACGGGTGCCAGACAGCAAGCATATGAAGGATTCAGGTTTATTATAGCAAAAAGTATTTTCCCAAAGGGGTCAAGGCTCAATTCCTCTTAATACGCTTATGAAAAATGATCACATAGTTAGCCCCCTATTATTTTGTGTGAGGGTTGAACATTATTTAACCCCCACTTTTTTGGGAAGGGGTGCAGTTCAAGGTTTTTGGTGAGCCCTACGGGGATGCATTTGGGGGGATATTGGGAGACTCAGCCCCGCAATATTCACCACGTTCAACGTCTTTGTTATACGTTGTCATTCCACGAATAAACTGGTATGCGACAACACCAAGATGTCGTGTGTTGATTGTCTTTTGTGTAGGGGGATGGAACGATAATCCAGCCTCAACCTTCAAGTTCAGCACTGTAGCGGTGTAATACTTTATCAAACTTGGAGGTGGGTTGAGTTTGAACCTGGTTGGGTGCCTTTCTGGATTCCCTTCCCTCGAGCAGCGAAAGCCCTGGAGGGACAGGCCAGTTGCGGGTGCACTGTACAGGAAGGTGATTCTACTACAAGAGGGGCCTTAATTGTGTGCACAGCTACATGTCCATGTGGAGGAAGCTGTTATGGTCGCGCCGGCCCTCCTCCGACACCAACTCCAACTAACACCATACTACTGCATTTCATCGAGTCGTGCTGTATCTAGAGGAAGGGATTTCAAAGGGTTTTAGTAGTAAAGGTGTTATGACTGCTTCCGTCTCGCCGTGGCCTTCCCTTCCACCTACTTTCGCACATTACTAAAATTTGTTCCCCGTTATCTTATGGCACCCGGAAGAGACTTAATGTATTTGTTATTTAGTCCTTCTTTATAAGACTTAGGGCCTGTAGCTGTATTCCATGTAGCATTCATTTAACTTGTCTGTACATGTAAGGACGTTCTCATCTCGATCTAGCATTCTTCGATTCAGTTCGTTGATATTCTCGAAGATGTCAGCCAAGTATGTACGATTTGCCACCCAGTAATTGTCTTGCAACAAATTGAGATTCTGCAATTCCTTATGTAACAACAGAAATTCTCTTGAAGCTCATCTCTCAGCTAACATATTCTTGAAAACCAGCGAACTTCTGTATGAAGGTGTTTTCTCATAAAATAAGAAGAAATGGTGAGACTTCAGAGGCCTTGATTTGATGAAGTTGACGTTTTTTCTGCTTATGCTTACTTTATATTTTAAGTACTAGAGATGAGCCGGCATACTTTGAAAGTTGTTGCAGCACATCAATGGCACACTGGTTGAGAAGCACTGACTAGAGCTAAGTCGGATGCATTGGATCTGATCAGCAAAATGTGACAGCACCTTATGGCCGATATATAAGAGGGTGGCCGTCTTTGACAGGGGTGGGGCATCTTACCCCACCTTCCATAGCTTCCTACTAAATCAGCATATTTACAAACAAAATTGAAGTTGATTACCAAATATATGTGCACATATATATTGCAATCGCAATGAAAACAAAAATACTGAATGTTGAAGAATACAACAAAATTACGCTGGTAAGTTTTATTCGGCACAATATTTACAAGTGCGTATATCTAGTTTCACTACAGTCCTCTTGTGACTAACTGCCTTAAGTACTGGTGTACACCGCAAGAGGTCACCACTCTTGTTCTATGACTATGTACAATTAAATGCAATCGCATGAAACAAATACTCTGAAAAAACTTTACCCATCGACACATCATTATCATCTTCTCGTATGACAATCTAAAGTCACAAGTTGAACATTGTGGCTTCATTTGAGTTCAACATTGTGGCTTCATTCTAAATTCATTTTGTTACACCGACTTCACATTTTCACACCACAAATACCATCACGTAGCCATTACTTACAAACCCTCATTATCACAACTTTCATACAACCTTTATTTCTTACCATTTCAGTGATATCTACTTTCCTATGCAGGTAATTAATACAATATAAAAAACAGGCTACCATTAAAATATCACCTTGAAGTATGTGTTGTCACAATTGGCATATGACAAAACACAATACCCGGTATTATATTTGTTTATAAAAAGGATGATTTGTATATTTTATTTAGGACGAAATGTACTGGAATAAAACAGCAAACAGTACAGAAATGACTGTGTACATCAATTGGTGAACCAAGAAGCCGTATCAATATCGGTCATAGATACATTGAAAAATATTCAATTGACGACTTGTATAATTATACAGTAGAACAATGCTGTGTCAAACTTGGATGATTCCTCAGTTACGTTGCAAACTATATTATCTTTAAACTATCCCTGCAGATATGTTTTAATTATATAATAATGAATTTTTTGAAACTTCTGTCAATCACAAATTAAAAAAGTAATATCTACCAATGTATTTCATAGTGCAAACAGCTTTGTAATCTGTCCATCTTATACCATCAATGTCCAACCTAACAGTAGGTTGTAATAATAAACTGTTCAACATAAAATTATTCATAATGAATCCTTACATTTGACACAACAAGATTTTACTGTGTATTACGTTGATGGAATATAACATGTATATAACACCTATGATGGTAAACACAGCCTTGAGGTAACAGTTATAGACACAACACATAAATAAAACCATGTGTATCTGTACTCAACTAGATCACCACGTACTGGCTGTGTTTGCAGACAGAATGTACATCACACTTTCCTAGTATTGCGCTTAAAAATGTAAACGTTGTACAAAATCAGAATTATCTGGCCAGAAACAACATATCACGTTGCCACAGCCTGAATAAAATAATGCTGATACTTATAAAACTCAGAAGATGGAGCAAGTCACAGATCCCTGGTTGAAGTGTGCACCTGGTAAGAATTAAGTGAAAACATCACACCCACTTTGTATTCCCTAATACAGACGTATGATATGACTGAATTGTTGAACATGATATGACGAAAATCATGTTCAACAATGTACCATACATATAATGGCAGTGACTCTAACGTAAGCTGTTTTTTTACACACAAAAAATGCAAATGGTAGGACACTCAATTAGATGCACACAGACACAGCACCGCATGTACGCACGCAAACATCCCCAAATTTCATTGTTTATCTTAACATGAACCACATTATTATTAACAGAGTACTTATGTTGAAACGGTTTTAATTATGGGAAGCTAACTACAAAACAAATTCGTTTACAAACATGTATTTCTATGTATTTAAGAAATAACAACATTCATTAAAAATCTGTCAAATCTTATCACATGACAATATGATCATGATACAGTCAGACATACATATTATCATCAGCAATCATAAAATGTACAAAAAAATTGTCCAATAAACATAATATATTTCCTAGCTTTGTGTCTAAACTTGTTGTGGCAAATAAGTCATTTGACACAAGAATACAAAAATATTAATTTGTGCCATATGGTACATTGTAATATCTACTTTCACTACAAATAAATGACTAAATAAATTTACAAAACACACTGTTATAAATTAGTGGGCATAAAGCCTTATCATGCAAAGGCATTTAGTCTTCCACAGTTAACAATGCTTTACAATTCACACAACATATGTAGTAATTTATACATTTGCAAATATGAAAGACCTGAATTCATTGGTTACTCTTGTTTAACACACTCACTGAATTCATGTCTCCATTTCAAAAGTTTATTATAAATCTTTTAAAGTTGTATGTATGTACGTGGTCATCTACTTGACGACTTTATGCAAATGTTTGTTATACCACTGGTCAAAAATAAATCTGGTGATGCTAGTGATGTTAATAACTACAGTCTCACCTCATTGTTTACAGTAGCTTCTTAGATCCTTGAAATTATACTGCTTGAGCTAACGCAATCTTACAACTGATAATCAACTGACTATGTTGAAATGGCCAAATATGTAAGTGCAATTATTTGTAATGATTTGTAGGATTATTAAAATATTAATTTTATTACATTTTTTAACAGTAATGTGAACCGTATCAGCAACTGTAACCATTGTAAATGGATGGCCCTTATGGGCAACAGCACAATGGTGACTACATCATATTATATACTGAATTAAAAAAACTTATTTATACTCCTAACTTCATGTCTGCTTGTACTGGGGGTATACGTGTCACCCACAGTAAAACGTAATCTATTCCATTACTGTGCTCCAGATCTAACATTTCTGTGGTCAAACAACCAAAGAGGTTTTTGTATAATCCTGTACATAAGACAATAATAAATATTACAAGCAACATATATATATATATATTAATATATAGAAGTAGCAATATGTAATTTACAGATGACGATGATGGTGGTGTATTTGTACATATGAGTTTGAATGAGTCTCGATGCGAATGAGGTCAGATCACGGCAGCCTCAAATGACGATGAAATGTACCGATTATCACATGACTGCTCAGGATGTAATGTGAACGACTCGATGGAAGGTTGTTCTATGTTGCAGTGCCACCTGTGGAGAGCAAAAGGAAACAATAAATCACAAGGAATCATTCGTCTGCATGAAAGAAAATGACACTAAAATATATCAACACAAAAATCAAACATAAAAATTATTGCATATAATTATTAGTCTACATTAATGAAAGGAAGTTACATTTTACTTTAATATAATTTATAACATAACATACTTCACATGAAATATCGATTAGCTGACTATGTCTCTTCACTGACCAACTCCAAGACCAAAAGAATAAATACGTGCCTCCTGAAATAAAACAGAAACTTGCAGTGTTTACTGCAGAAGCTGCAGTTGCAACCCAGTGGCGCCATCTGGTGTGCAGTGACCACAGTAACCTCCGCATCGACCTTCGACCACCTGTTGATTCTACAACACCAGTGCAAGTTTTTCAAAAGTTGAAAGAATCAACAAATGCATAGTAAATCCAGGATCATGCTATCACATGGAAATCAACAATACCCAACTGTAATAACAAGATGCTGCTGTGGACCGCTGGCTGCCATCCAACTGTACGGCAGGAACTGTTGCATCCATTGGCAAGACATACAGCATAGAACTGTTTGACAATGTATATAACATGTAATAAATGTCTGGCACAGGAATTTTTAACTTGAAGATGTGTTATTGTGCTCTCTAGATAAGATATATAATGATTAATTAGTGAGGTAGGCTAGCAGCCACAAAAATAGTCATTTGGGCTGGGTGAGGGTAGTGATCTTGGAAAAGATGAGGTTAATATCCTGGCAGTTGTATTATCCTAAGCTGTGGACAATTTGGTCGCTCACACTGGAATGAGCATTGACAAATTTGAACAACCTATAGAACTGTTTATTGTGTCAACATTTATAACATGTAATACATATCTGGCACAAGAAATATTTGACTTGAAGATTTGTCATTGTGTTCCCTTAATAAATTGACTGATGATTGATTAATAAATGAGGCAGGCTTCAGCCGCCAGCTTTGTGGTTTGGAGAAGAGTTGTGATCTGAAATGAGTTTTTCAGCATATGGAGGCTTGCTGGTAACAATAGTTATTGTGAACTATCGAATATGGTTATTTCCTGTGAAGCTTACTGTACTAACTGACAGAAGACAGGATCTGGCATCTCTTTCCATAGCAAAGAATCCTCAATTATACAATCTAGCTTAAGTAACAATCTGCACGAACATACCCCATTGTCATTAATTTAAAAAAATTGCAGTTTAAAAATATTACAATCACATCGTCAACGCATTTTTTATTAACCAAAAGGCTTAATGGGATAATAAAATTACAACAAATAATTACAGATAAAGGTTATTTCCCTTTGTAGATTCCCAGACATAACGTTATTTCTTTTGACATTTTAATGAGACAAAACACGTTTTTGCAGGAGACATGGCCTTGAGGAAATTGGTCAGATAACATTAAAAAGAATCTTGATCTGCATGGCTGTTATGGAAAATTATTAATGTTGTCTTCACACACGCTACTGCCAATGACCATTTCAGTGACCATGTTATTGTAATGGAAATCAAACATCTTTATCAAAGCTCATTTTGTTTAGGGGGACATTAATTGGAAACACAAAATGTTGTGTAATCTATCTAAATAGATGCACTCATCCCTGAGACAGTGGGTGTACAAAATATAGGCCTATAGAAATGTCACAGACACAGGCATATTAGTGCAGCAACTGTCTAAACCCATTGTACATTTACAACACAGACTAACTGAAGTTAGTTAGTATTTAGTATAATAAATTATGATGAAAACTGGATTATGGAGATTGTGCTGTGTATGCACTGGGACTGCAGTGGCTTATTGCCGTGCACTAGCATGGTTGTCATTGGCCCAAGCAGACGTCGTTGTATCGTGTCAACTGATAGCGGCTTAGCGATCTTGTGCAACTCAATAAAAAAGACACTGACACAACAATGCTTGTTTACCCTTATGACAACAGCATAGCAATATGAATATTATTTGACATTTCTACACTATAACAACCTTGAACTGCACATTCTCTCTGACCTTCATAATTTTGAACAAACAATGAGTATCTGCGAGTGCATTATGGAGCAATTTAAGTAATCATCTAATCTAATGAGTATTTACCAATCACATTGCGTATGTACAGCTCCATAATTAAACAATTTTAATCTGGTACTTAAGTTAAGGTTAACAAAGCTGATATTTTCCAGTACAATGGTGCACTGATTGCCACTGGCACACCTGACATACATTCAATGATGTGTTTCGTAGTATTGATGACACTTACTTCTGACACTGCAATGTGTTGAGTTGAGGTATAGCCAGTGCTCTTCCATGAGCTTGAGGCAGATACTTTCAACTTTGTGCCGGCCAAGTTGATTCGGAACACACCCTAATATAACACAAACAACAAATGCAATTGCAAAGTTGGTATGATATAAGCACACAATTATAAAACCATAAAAAAATTGTCAATAAGTGTGATGAGTAAATATTGGTTTTGTCTCTGTCCGGTTTGTTTACAACAATAACATTTCTCTATCTGGAATTAGCCAGCGCAGTAATTTGTAACAGGAAATCTGCTGTGTTGAATGTGGGAAAATGTGACATTGTTGAACATCAAAGGGTACTGCTGTTAACTCAGCCTGCCTTGGCAATACTGTCAATAAAGCTTGCTTTGAAACTGGATTTGTTTATTATTTGAACATGCTCCAGAATCATATCTTCCAAATTACGAACATTGTTAAGGGCTTACTAGACATAATTTGGAAGGCAGTATACCTTGAACATAGTTATTATAGTCTTAAGAAGATTATACTAATTAATAAATGAAGAACTTGGAAGAGATTGCCTCCTTTTAAACAAATATCTGACGTGGTGATGAGTGGACTCACCTGAGGACAGTTGTTAGTGCTGTAGCAGTCGCCAGCGGACGCAAAGGGGATTCTCCGCACACCAGCAACAGTTGAGCTAAACTCTACATTGCTCACTGAAAACACAAGTCAGTTTATGAGGCTCGCAATCATATTCACACAAACACCACAGGTGCCAAGTTAACATAGGAAGAGCATATAAATGATAAAACTGCCATTACATTATAGAAACAATCAGCTTGGACAACATGTCTGGTAAGATTAAATTCAAATGAAGACTACAAACTTACTTGCAAAACACTGACATTCAGTGGACCCTCACTATTAAGGTCACCCTTGGGACTGGGCAAAAGTGACCTGATTAGCAAGGTGACCGTATTAGTGGAACTAATTTCCTATACCTTAGTGTATGTATTGGGATTATCCTACGGTGACCTTAATTGCGGGGTGGCTGTATTACCAAGATGACCGTAAAGGATGTTCGACTACCCTGCATTCTTTGAGAAAAACAAATAAAATACATCTGTTGGGGGATTCTGCTGAGAGAATGTCCAAGATTATGAGCGTACATGGAGGAGGATGTTACCTATGACTTGGAGTGAGGTAATGTTGATGCGTATTTTGGAATATGAAGTGAGACCAGAGCGTCTGTAGGGCTTGGCGAGACAGTCACCGCAGGACGACGCATTTACTCGACTCCCGTTGCCTGGACACGTGTCAGGCTGGCGCAATCTGAAACGTGGGATGTCACACACCTGACATCAGTAACCCTTGAGCACTCAAGCTATGATGGACTAAGATCAGATGACAATTTGTGATCTGCCACAGCAAAGTGAGTTTTAAATCATCAAGTTGTGAAGTGGAGTTTTGTGCCTTTTTGATTCCACAGATCATGAGATTTAAAATGATCACTCACTTGTTGAAATAACTTCAGCAGTTTTTGATTTATTGCTCAAATTCAAGCAAACTTTAAAAAGCAACGTTTTGAGAAATGATGTCACTTTGACTCATGTTGTGTATTATTTTTAAATATATGGTTTCGTAAATGCCTGTATTTTATTAGTTTTGGACTGCTTGTTGAGAAAATGCTGCCAAAATCACAAAACTGATGAAACATGAACTGGACAGCTATTTTTGTCTTGCATGCAGAACAGACCTGTGCCACTTCTTGGTTTGCTACGGCAGGCAACATTTATTGTTCTATGTGTCATACATTTGCCTTTAATCACAATGATCTGAGGTTACAAAGAATACAACACACAGAACAATGATCTGAGGTTACAAAGAATACAACACACAGAACAATGATCTGAGGTTACAAAGAATACAACACACAGAACAATGATCTGAGGTTACAAAGAATACAACACACAGAACAATGATCTGAGGTTACAAAGAATACAACACACAGAACAATGATCTGAGGTTACAAAGAACACAACACACAGAACAATGATCTGAGGTTACAAAGAACACAACACACAGAACAATGATCTGAGGTTACAAAGAATACAACACACAGAACAATGATCTGAGGTTACAAAGAATACAACACACAGAACAATGATCTGAGGTTACAAAGAATACAACACACAGAACAATGATCTGAGGTTACAAAGAATACAACACACAGAACAATGATCTGAGGTTACAAAGAATACAACACACAGAACAATGATCTGAGGTTACAAAGAATACAACACACAGAACAATGATCTGAGGTTACAAAGAACACAACACACAGAACAATGATCTGAGGTTACAAAGAATACAACACACAGAACAATGATCTGAGGTTACAAAGAATACAACACACAGAACAATGATCTGAGGTTACAAAGAATACAACACACAGAACAATGATCTGAGGTTACAAAGAACACAACACACAGAACAATGATCTGAGGTTACAAAGAATACAACACACAGAACAATGATCTGAGGTTACAAAGAATACAACACACAGAACAATGATCTGAGGTTACAAAGAATACAACACACAGAACAAGGATCTGAGGTTACAAAGAACACAACACACAGAACAAGGATCTGAGGTTACAAAGAACACAACACACAGAACAAGGATCTGAGGTTACAAAGAACACAACACACAGAACAAGGATCTGAGGTTACAAAGAATACAACACACAGAACAAGGATCTGAGGTTACAAAGAACACAACACACAGAACAATGATCTGAGGTTACAAAGAATACAACACACAGAACAATGATCTGAGGTTACAAAGAATACAACACACAGAACAATGATCTGAGGTTACAAAGAATACAACACACAGAACAATGATCTGAGGTTACAAAGAATACAACACACAGAACAATGATCTGAGGTTACAAAGAATACAACACACAGAACAATGATCTGAGGTTACAAAGAATACAACACACAGAACAATGATCTGAGGTTACAAAGAATACAACACACAGAACAATGATCTGAGGTTACAAAGAATACAACACACAGAACAATGATCTGAGGTTACAAAGAATACAACACACAGAACAATGATCTGAGGTTACAAAGAATACAACACACAGAACAATGATCTGAGGTTACAAAGAATACAACACACAGAACAAGGATCTGAGGTTACAAAGAATACAACACACAGAACAAGGATCTGAGGTTACAAAGAATACAACACACAGAACAAGGATCTGAGGTTACAAAGAACACAACACACAGAACAATGATCTGAGGTTACAAAGAACACAACACACAGAACAAGGATCTGAGGTTACAAAGAACACAACACACAGAACAAGGATCTGAGGTTACAAAGAACACAACACACAGAACAAGGATCTGAGGTTACAAAGAACACAACACACAGAACAAAGAACAGAACAATGATCTGAGGTTACAAAGAACACAACACACAGAACAATGATCTGAGGTTACAAAGAACACAACACACAGAACAATGATCTGAGGTTACAAAGAACACAACACACAGAACAATGATCTGAGGTTACAAAGAATACAACACACAGAACAATGATCTGAGGTTACAAAGAATACAACACACAGAACAATGATCTGAGGTTACAAAGAACACAACACACAGAACAATGATCTGAGGTTACAAAGAACACAACACACAGAACAATGATCTGAGGTTACAAAGAATACAACACACAGAACAATGATCTGAGGTTACAAAGAATACAACACACAGAACAATGATCTGAGGTTACAAAGAATACAACACACAGAACAATGATCTGAGGTTACAAAGAACACAACACACAGAACAATGATCTGAGGTTACAAAGAATACAACACACAGAACAATGATCTGAGGTTACAAAGAATACAACACACAGAACAATGATCTGAGGTTACAAAGAACACAACACACAGAACAATGATCTGAGGTTACAAAGAATACAACACACAGAACAAGGATCTGAGGTTACAAAGAATACAACACACAGAACAATGATCTGAGGTTACAAAGAATACAACACACAGAACAATGATCTGAGGTTACAAAGAATACAACACACAGAACAATGATCTGAGGTTACAAAGAATACAACACACAGAACAAGGATCTGAGGTTACAAAGAATACAACACACAGAACAATGATCTGAGGTTACAAAGAATACAACACACAGAACAATGATCTGAGGTTACAAAGAATACAACACACAGAACAATGATCTGAGGTTACAAAGAATACAACACACAGAACAATGATCTGAGGTTACAAAGAACACAACACACAGAACAATGATCTGAGGTTACAAAGAATACAACACACAGAACAATGATCTGAGGTTACAAAGAATACAACACACAGAACAATGATCTGAGGTTACAAAGAATACAACACACAGAACAATGATCTGAGGTTACAAAGAACACAACACACAGAACAATGATCTGAGGTTACAAAGAATACAACACACAGAACAATGATCTGAGGTTACAAAGAATACAACACACAGAACAATGATCTGAGGTTACAAAGAATACAACACACAGAACAATGATCTGAGGTTACAAAGAATACAACACACAGAACAAGGATCTGAGGTTACAAAGAATACAACACACAGAACAAGGATCTGAGGTTACAAAGAATACAACACACAGAACAATGATCTGAGGTTACAAAGAATACAACACACAGAACAATGATCTGAGGTTACAAAGAATACAACACACAGAACAATGATCTGAGGTTACAAAGAATACAACACACAGAACAATGATCTGAGGTTACAAAGAACACAACACACAGAACAATGATCTGAGGTTACAAAGAACACAACACACAGAACAATGATCTGAGGTTACAAAGAACACAACACACAGAACAATGATCTGAGGTTACAAAGAACACAACACACAGAACAATGATCTGAGGTTACAAAGAATACAACACACAGAACAATGATCTGAGGTTACAAAGAATACAACACACAGAACAATGATCTGAGGTTACAAAGAACACAACACACAGAACAATGATCTGAGGTTACAAAGAATACAACACACAGAACAATGATCTGAGGTTACAAAGAATACAACACACAGAACAATGATCTGAGGTTACAAAGAACACAACACACAGAACAATGATCTGAGGTTACAAAGAATACAACACACAGAACAATGATCTGAGGTTACAAAGAATACAACACACAGAACAATGATCTGAGGTTACAAAGAACACAACACACAGAACAATGATCTGAGGTTACAAAGAATACAACACACAGAACAATGATCTGAGGTTACAAAGAACACAACACACAGAACAAGGATCTGAGGTTACAAAGAATACAACACACAGAACAAGGATCTGAGGTTACAAAGAATACAACACACAGAACAAGGATCTGAGGTTACAAAGAATACAACACACAGAACAATGATCTGAGGTTACAAAGAATACAACACACAGAACAATGATCTGAGGTTACAAAGAATACAACACACAGAACAATGATCTGAGGTTACAAAGAATACAACACACAGAACAATGATCTGAGGTTACAAAGAACACAACACACAGAACAATGATCTGAGGTTACAAAGAATACAACACACAGAACAATGATCTGAGGTTACAAAGAATACAACACACAGAACAAGGATCTGAGGTTACAAAGAACACAACACACAGAACAATGATCTGAGGTTACAAAGAATACAACACACAGAACAATGATCTGAGGTTACAAAGAATACAACACACAGAACAATGATCTGAGGTTACAAAGAATACAACACACAGAACAATGATCTGAGGTTACAAAGAATACAACATACAAAACAAAGGTATTAACAACATCACTGTACTGTACAGCACTGAACATGTAACGACTAGGTGGTTAATTAATAGTTAGACGTATAATATATCATTCTTATTTAATATGGTTATTTAATATACCAGAGCATATACATTTTAACAATGTTGTATTTGATGCGCCTCTGAACAGAATATATTCTGGATGTACGGAACTTTATAAATAAAGGTTATTACAATTAAACACAAGCCACAAACCTCTTGTCATATACTTCGGAGTAGTTCTCCTTCTCGCCCGCGGATAGCGTTATATATTCTACAGGTTGAGATCGCATACGATGACAATAAACCTGCAGGGGAGAAGCACAAGTTATGCATCAATATTGCCTCACCTTCTTCTGTAAAATTATTGTGTTTATCTAAGGGATCATCTCAGATCATCGGTGTCCAAATTAAGACAAAATTACTTTCATCTGGCCTCAGCCTCCCCAAAGTGTGTAAACATTGGAATGATAATATAAGTTTATTAACAGTAGCGTAATGTATCAGACAAAACTGCCTCTGACCCCCCATTGACGTTATGAGATGATCCCTAAACCAACAGAATAATCTCACCATATCGCCCATTTTTTATAGTATTTAATTTGATGAGTTTTCAGTTTACCCAACATTTAATGTGGTGAGGTGATTAATACGTTACATTGATACATGATATTGTATGTAGTAAGATGATAAAATGAGAAGGTGATACCTCCAAGAATGTGCCCTGGATATAGAGGCTTTATGACCATATGAGGGAATGTTACCTCCAAGAATGTACCCTGGATATAGAGGCTGTATTCTCCATCTGTCATCACTGACATCTGTTCCTTCAATTCCCCGCAACTCGACACGTAACCTAAAACAAAACCACACGAGAATAAGAAAACTTACTTCATGCCTAAATCCATAGTACAGTGTACCTAAATCCTCAGAAAACCAACTTCTGGGGTGCATCAGAAAAAAAGGTCCGGCTATATAAAAATCGGTTTGTAACATTACAGTTGTCAAAAGTGGGACGTATATATGTTAAGCATGGTAAAAAGTGAAGTCTGAGATGATGGCAGCGTGGTATTATGTGTCCTACTGACATAACACTAATGATGAGTTAATTCCAAAGATGTAAGATATATACATAATATGTCATATGCAATGTGTAAATAAAAATGTTTTATTGGTATGAGAAAATGGGAATGTAACAGAAGATTATCCATGTTCTTGCCACTCCATGAATACACACACTGAATGCGTGAATACACACGCATGCAAACATGTTCCTGACAAAACAACAAATATGTTATTTCATGTAATATATCAAATGAATATTTGTTTTATTTCTGCTCTCAACGTTAGTTATAAACAGAACATAGGCAGTATGTAGTAGAATTGTGTACTCACATGGTTTGAGGTAGCATGGTTTTGTTGTTGCAGGTTTATAAGAGCCCCGACAGTGGCGCTGGTGGCTCCGCCTGTTGGCATGAATGTTGTAACACGTCACATTCCTCCTGGCTATGCCGTGGCCACACTCCTTGGAACACTGGAAGAAATAATTATATACATAGAAACGCACATACTAATCTGAAACGTATGTGAGGACCACTTAAAGGAATAACTCTCAAATTATATTGAAAGTTCATTAATGTCATCAGATGTTCATCTTTAAAATAATAAAGCTAAAAATTGAATAGTCATGTATTTAATGCATAATTTTGCCTAAAAAGCAGTACACATTATTAGTTATTTAACGCAGCGTTGTAATTCATCATATAACCATTTATTATCATAAACTACAGATGACCATCAACTGCACAGTCAGAGAAAAATTTCAGATTTCATTCGACGTAACGACTCACATTTTGCCATTTGTTGGTACGCCAGCGGAAGTAGGACCCACAATCTCCCAGGTTGCACCATTGCATGATGGGAGGTCGGTCGGTGTCGTTGCAGCGATCCACAATGAGTCCATCAAGAATCCAGCCCTCACGACTGGTTGCTCGACACATCACTTGGCGCGTCTGTTTGCCGACGCCACAGCTGTTGGAACACTGCATGGGAATCATGAGTCTCGGTAAGTAATAATAAAATACAAACTCTAATGTTTATTACATTGTAGTTATGTAATTATTATTAAAGAAGAACTATGTTTACAAAAGATATATTTATAATTAAAACAAAAACTGTAATAAAAAAATAAAACATAAATTGAACACTACTAAAATATTCTGAGTGGAACATGATAAAAAGTAATAAAATAAAGATGCACCTTAGACATAATTGAAAATGCCCTTTCAATAACCACAAGAAGTAACCCAAGAAAAACATTGCTGTCGCATTGGGCAGAATACACTATCTTCTGAGCCAGTTCAGCTTGTCACTGTTTAACAGACTTGATAATGGAGCGCAGTGGTGCAGTGTCTAGAGCTTCGGACTCTTGACTGAGAGAATCTGCGTTCGAATCCTGTGCTGCAGTGTCGAACGTTGAGAAAGTTCATTCACTCTGCATTGTTCCAGTTCACACAGCTGTATGAGTACCTGGCTATAGACAATGGTGGATATTTGTGTACGAATAGACTTCGTGCATTAATTGCACCATGGCTGGATGCTTCCCAGAGAAATCGAGAGTTCGATTGAACAGGTCTGCCAGAGAGTAAAGTGTAAAGCACTTTGAGCAGTCCTGAGTCTGGATACTGCATTACCATAAATCCTGTATTTGTAACCACAGCTTCAATTACAGTAATGTGTCACCTAATTGATGATGATGATGGCAAAGTTGGGGTGCGGCTTTAAATACAGTAATTTTTTGAAAAAGTTTTGAAAGCTGGCTCACTGGGTTGTCAGTAGTAACTTTTATAATAAGTGAAAAACATACCGAAAAAACCAAGTTGGATGTATCAATAAAACATTGTATTACAATTGCCACTGGTGCAAAAAATTCATTACACAACACATAAAAACCTGTGTCCATAAAGTGTTCAGAAACAAAGATCAAAACATGAAAACATTAAAATCCATTGAAGTCACTTTCATCGTCACTGTTGAAGAACGCCACGCCGTTCCAGTGGTATCATTCCATTATCTGTGTCCGAGTCATCGACATCACCAAACAATGCCGCGCGCACTGGGTAAACTTCTCAACATATTTGAATAATTTTAGCTTTACCGTATAGCCTAAATGTATGGCTACATTTCGTCTACTGGAGGTATGGACATTCAGCCACCCAGTTGTTTTCTGGTAGCATGGTGAAATTAGTTTTTTGTTTTCTGTTTTGACAACATTCACATATAGTAATATTCCAAAGATAATGTAAAATGTGATGTAGTTATTACCAATGCAATACATTTTTAAAGTAATAACATGGTTATACTATTGGTTCATTTATGATAATTAATTGTAAAGTTATGATTTTTATGGAACCCACTTAATTTTTTCTAATTGTGTGCGCTATGGAAGTAGGTCACACACAAAGCTAAAATGGTCTTGGCTCTAAGTCCAGGTGTGGCTTTAAATAAGGTTTTTGTCTGTAACAAACAGCACGGAGGAAAATCAAGGTTTAGGTCAAAAGCTGGGGTGTGGCTTTAATTAGAGGTGTGGCTAAAAATATAAGTTTTACGGTATATAAGAATTACCTTTACCTTTTTTACCTTTAATGGCTTCAATATTGATGTATTTCTTTTCATTTAAGATAGAAAACTAAGACACAAAGTTATGTAAGTGACTGAAGGAACAGTATAAATTAGATACTAGATTAAATATTGGTGCGAGATTGCCCTAAAAATTGGAGGGAGATAAGTTGTACTACACCATCCAACAAGTGATGCTATCAACCATGTAAGCAACATGTAGTTTGATTTATTAATTGATAGCTTTTATCGCAAGATTTTAAAGTCTACCTATATTTATTTTTTCAAGAAGTATCAATAACTTCTGTGCATCTAGCTTGTATTCTTTTATTCAAAGGATAGTTAACGACTGGAATAGACTTCCCGAAGCAGCGGTTATGTCAAACACAACAACCAATTCAAGGGACACATTGACAACAATTTTTGCATTAGGGCAGAGGATTACACAAGTCAACATTTGATGTCCTTCCTCTGCAACTCCTTGACTACTACGTAGAAGGGGATTCAAGGTAAATGTACCATATCCAGGAGAATTGAGATAGACACATATAACATTCCGTGGACCACTCACCTTACTCCAATCGCTGGCCATCCACTGGGCAGAACAAGGCGCTAGCTGACACTTCATCTCTGTCTTTGGCCTAGAATTAGTTCCACAATCACTGGCATTCACCTCCTTTCCCCCGGCCGTTGTGTCGATGCAGGATGCATTTCGACTCATCTTGCCAAAGCCGCAACTCTGGGAACACTGCAAATGTGACAAACACACACACAAATATTAACGTTTTATTTAATTTGTTAAATAAAAAATATTATTTTGTTCAGCCAAACTACTTCAGTGCATACTTTGGTATATTATTTGTTATAATAAATAAAACAACTTAGACATACACTGTATGTGGTACACACACGCAACAACAATGAATTTGTATGGAATTCGCTTCAAGGAAAAACCAACAATGTGTGCAAGGGAATGGTGTGGTGCCAGAACCAACAATGTGTGCAAGGGAATGGTGTGGTGCCAGAACCAACAATGTGTGCAGGGAATGGTGTGGTGCCAGAACCAACAATGTGTGCAAGGAATGGTGTGGTGCCAGAACCAACAATGTGTTCAAGGGAATGGTGTGGTGCCAGAACCAACAATGTGTGCAGGGGAATGGTGTGATGCCAGAACCAACAATGTGTGCAAGGGAATAGTGTGGTGCCAGAACTAACAATGTGTTCAAGGGAATGGTGTGGTGCCAGAACCAACAATGTGTGCAGGGGAATGGTGTGATGCCAGAACCAACAATGTGTGCAAGGGAATAGTGTGATGCCAGGACCAACTTGTCACATTTTTTAGGTACAAATTTGTATTTTGAATTGAAATTCTGTATAAATCCATAATTTATCATCGATTTTTCCATTTTAAAGCAAATTTGTATTCAGACAGCACATGCCTGTATTCCTAAAAATCTTCCAAATTTGTACTGTATATGGGAAATTTGTATTGTATCTGCGAGAATGTACCTCTGACCACTTGCTGACGTGCCATTGAAAGCGAGCACACTCCGCCACAAGACAGAACCTGATGTCTTCCGGCCTTGTCTCTTTATTACATAGATGTCTGTCGACCAGCCGATTCTTACCGGCCACACATTTGACCTTTCTGTGGCTGACCCCGGCCCCACATGATACCGAGCACTGCAGCGAGAGGTGTAAAATAGGAAATGCAATATGGCAAATGGAACAGTTTGATTGGTCACAGGAATACTGTCACGGTCAATGACTTTTCTTTGTCATGTAATATTAAAGGTATTTTTTAAACAATGCAGAACACTGAAAATAAGATTTTTTCTCCTATGCAACATTTATAGATTTACAGATGTCTACCACTGAAAGCTTACTGCCAGTGAATTTAATGCCTAATAATTCCTGATAAAATTACACAACCCTCAATAATAAAAACATTTACGAAAAGCACATTATATTGACAACATAATGTACTTTACATTAAAATACAGATGTACTAAACAGAATTGTAAAAAAAAAACCAGACAAAACTGATTGTGTGTGTGTGTGTGTGTGTGTGTGTGTGTGTGTGTGTGTGTGTGTGCATATTTATGCTGTGATTATAAATTCTGATGCTACATACACACGTTAACAGTTTTGTTTAAAGACAGATACTGTCACGTTTTTTTCACCAGCCATAACTACTAATGTACTGCATGCACTAGTTGGTCGGGACAGACGCGAACCTTGGTCCACTTGTTGATCTTCCAGTGTGGACATGATGCCTGGCGACACCTCTTGACACTGCGGGGTCGACGATGCCTTCTCTTCTGCACACACAAACTCTCGTCCACCTTGTTGCCCTGGGCATCTACACACCTGACACTGCGAGTCTTGTGCCCTGGGCCACAGGGGGAGGAACACTGCACAGGAAACAACGCGGGGTGAATGTCATATTTATGTAAAAACAACCTTTCTAGGTAGTAAATTAATGGTAAGCTATGATAGAGCTTAACAAGTTTCATTTGCAATGATACTGGAAATGAAAATAGCGCTCATAAATGTTTATCTGATTTATTGTATCTGATGTTCAAAATTAAATTTACTGCTCTGAAGAATGGCAATATAAAATAATGGTTAATTATAGGTTTACCAAGCATAAAATATTAAATAAACATTTCAATAAATAGCAGTTGTTAAGGGGAAGAGATTCAGATTACTGTTTGGACTCAAATTTTTTAAAGTAAGAATGTTTTTAACAGATAATAAGGTGCTACTGTAGGTGAATGAGTATGTTTTAAAACTACACAATACTGTAGGTAACTATTAGATAAAGGTTAACACAAGTTAATCATATGGTAAAACAAAACACTTCTAACAACAGGAAGGATGTTGTGACCACTCTAGCACAAACCAGTGGTCAGACCCATTTATGTGACATAAGCAAGGCATTTAACGCTGTCTTATTTCTTATAAGCAAACTGCACCCACTGACGTCATTGAGGTGTCACAGACAAACCATGTTGTATAAAGGCATCAATATGAACTTAGACTTCGCTTACAGCTGCTAGTGTTATGTTAATTCTAATAACTAGGATATATTTAATGAGATACGATATAAAAACTTCCACTGCACGTTTGTTTATGAATATGTAATTTAGGAAGATCAAGATCCTACTTCTTCAACAGTGCGATGTCCGAAAATGGACAAATTTGGAAAAGTGATTTATTTGTTATATCACCGAATACCTAGCAATGTTTTGTCAAATTTCTCATTGACAGTTTATAAAACTATTCTGTATTAATAGAAGTCAAGATGTGTTGGGTGTGGACAAACCACTACTTATTTTATATAGAAATAATCGGATTTAAAATTCTTGCCACTACAAAGAATACATTTTAGTGGCTTCATGGCCTGTTTGATATTTCTTGTTGGACATATGTCTACGTGATGTTGGACACATGTCTTTGCTACTTTTCACAAATAATAAGTAGTCTCAAGCAAAAGTCCAAGTTCAGTGCAAAGAGGTTCTAACATACAGTGTATAGGTGCCTGTTACCTGACACAGGCAAAAATTGTGATAACTCCTTGTGCACAACAAAACAAACAACAACAAACAACAACACATGGCTTCGGGCAACAACAAAATACCACTTTGACAAGATACTTTGTTGTCATATACCTTGCATCATATACATACACGCACGCATGCTTAGACTCACAATTTAAAACAAAGGTGCAAAAATGTGTGTAGTTCTAGTCACGTGACGTTAATTACCATGCTCCCACGACCACGAATTAGCACAGATTAACATGAATTAAACATAACAGACAAGGGATTAAGTAACTGCGGTGTAAGCGACACAAAGGTGTGGGAAAACACGCATAAAGCAAGCCAGCAGTCCTGTGAACTTTACCCCTTTATTGGCCTGA
This sequence comes from Paraescarpia echinospica, assembly GCA_020002185.1. Taxonomy (NCBI): domain Eukaryota; kingdom Metazoa; phylum Annelida; class Polychaeta; order Sabellida; family Siboglinidae; genus Paraescarpia; species Paraescarpia echinospica. The sequence goes on along the minus strand of CM034531.1, from coordinate 21,700,576 downwards.
TCTACGACCACCTGAACGGCTGCACGTTTGGACAGGGCACGTGAACGCAAATCATTGTACTGAAATAAGTCGGAGATTGATACAATTTTCTCAGATGTCACACAATAGCTTCAGGAAAAATTAGAAATCAAAAGTAAATTTTAAATGATATTGTTAAAACATGCATGTAAATGGGTGGCATAGAAAGGAAGAAATAAAATCTATCGGATCAAATAATTTTCGATAGCAAAACAAATCTGCTGAAGAGCTACAATCCGCTATGGTCTACATAGACATGTAAACAATAAATTATTTGAACACAAATATATAAAATAAGAATTATGCATATTTCTAATATGGGGCAACTAACACCTAAATATATCTCTTTACTAGAAACACATGTGATTAAAAAAGAACAATAATTGTATTCAGCTAATATCAAATGAAAAGGAAAGAAGGAAGAAATGGACACAGAATCGAGTAAGAAATGATTGAGAACATACCTGAGACCATGAGCCTCTGCTCCATCGAGCGCCCCCTACACACGGGGTCTTGCGACATGACCCGGCAGGCGCTGGCTTCGTGCTGGCGTCACATCGACCTTCGTTGAGAAGGTCTCCATTCTCTCGGCGACACACAACGACTCGTTCCCGCCGACCCACTCCACATGTCACCGAACACTGCAACAGTGTGTCACAGACTTACACAAGTGGGAAGGCATTCGTGGTTTAATGTTTAGAGGAAATATTCAGAAGTTTAGAGCAAATATTAATTCAATAATGTATGGAGGAAGATAGACACAAAGTATTAAAAAAGGTTATGCTCTGAGAATGTTTGTAACATATTCTGAAGACAGTCACACTGATAGAGCAACAACAGCAGAAGCTGCATGTATGTGAAATGTGTAAGGCCACAGCCGAGACATGAAGAAGGATTTGAGAAAGTCTGAGGAAGATGAAAGATGGAGAGAGGGGCTCCTGACAGGGAGCAATGAAGGACAACTACAAGAAGAGCAGGGCAACTTCAAGAAGAGCAGTGCAACAGCACAAGGGAACCATTAGGAAGAACAACAGAATGGTCAAGATTATTTTAACAAAGCAGTTGGTGTGAAATAGCAGAAACAGTACAACTTCATGGTACATCACAGCACATCAATTAAACTGACACCCAAGTAATGAGTGTGAACACCTACCTGTCCCCAGTTTCCATAGCTCCAGCTGGGACAGGCTTCCGTGTTGCAGTCGTCATACTCCTCTGGTCGTGTTGACGAGTCGCAAGAGTCGGTCGGTCCATTCTCATCCTGACACATGACGCGGCGTCGTTTCTTGCCCCCTCCACAAGAGACGGAGCACTAAAACACCCACACCCCATTGTTTCATTCAAGGGGAAAAAATTATTTCTATTTTTTCTCAGATTCACACAATGGCCAGGTATTGTTACCCTCTAAAGAGAAAGGGTACATAAAATTAAATGTTGTGTTATTTGGAATATATTCAAGATGGATTGGTATGGTGCAATAAAGTCTGGCTGTGTGTACAAATATGAGCACTGCTGTTGTACATTTTATAGATATTAAATTTTCTGCAATGTTATGAATATAAAGTAATAGTGTTAATAGCTAGTTTATAAACTTATTATTAATACTACTAAATGATTGAATAAATTAATAAAATATTTTGATAATAACCTGAACGACTGTAATATTCAATATATAACAGAGAACCAATACAAAGAATACCTACCCGACCGTAGTAGCCAATGCGCCAATGAGCCGTTCCTGTGACGTCATTGCTCGAGATGCTGGCGATGCTGTCTATACGTGGACAGGAGTGGAGGTTACAGAGCCGCTGGACAGAGGGCTTGACCGCCATGTCGCACTGGGTGGGGCTGGTGATCTGACCCTCCAGGTGCTCCAGGGTGATACAGGCAACCAGGCGGATCTCCATGCCTGCGCCACACGTCACCGAACACTGGGGGGAGAAGAGGGTAGGGTCACGTGTTGGTGGGTGTGCATGGTTACATGGTAATCCAACAGCAACCATTGGTATGTGAAATATACAAACCATCTAAACCAAAAGCTGTAGTGAAAATATTAATTACTGGAATTCTGAAACATTTCAAGATACTGTTTATTTTTCTGGATGTTTTAGGAGGGACCTGAAAACTTCAGACTGTATAGTTATATATATATTATATACACATATAATCCCAATGTTTACATTTTATTGTGTTATCTTGTACATGTAATATATTTATTCACCTATGTAACGTATATTACTTTTTTATTTTGTAGACATCCCCAATTCATTATTTTTTTAGATATGTGGTATTTAGATATATTTGACTTGATTTGAAGTTAATGACACTGGGAAAAAATCTTGAACTTTCATTTCAATGGCTTCCTAGTTCAGTTGGTATCTGGGGCTCATCACTTAGGGTGGCATTCTTATGAAATGAAATCTTGTTAATTTAGCACTTTTAACCAACTACTCACCCCTGACCATTCCCCTGTGCGCCAGGTTCCACAGGGTCTCTCCATGCAGGGTTTCATAGACTCGGGCTTGGGAAGGTGTTCACACTCACTGTTGTCAGCAGGTCCACCATCCTGGTCAACACAACTCACGTAGCGCTGACTCGTACCAGCGCCACAACTCATAGAGCACTGCAACAACACGTACATCATTACTTACTTTGGTAAATGTTCTTCTTGTATCTGACATGCTATTTACCACCCTTGATACATTGTTATTCTCTTTCTGAACATCTTGGTCGACTCACTTAGCCATTATCGGCAGGCAGACATCAGTATGAATGTGTCACATGATCATGGTTATGAACAGGGGCTAGACCATGGTCATTTGACACACCTGTAGCAATTGACCTGTTTGGAGATCACCAATTTACACTACTGTGCATATGCACACATGGAATTGTGGGGAAGCTTGCATTAAAATGTAAACAGGAGAATGTATAGAAACCTTGTGATTGGACTGCCAATTTATTTATGGTATTTATAAGTTGCCTGGGCTCTATCAAACTCATTCACTGCAGGGATCACCGTTGTTCTTGTAAATGTTTACTTCAATTGAATTTTACGCAGTGCAGATGAACACAATTATTCCAAGAATAATATGTGTGTCTGTGTGTGTATATCTATCTATCCATCTTCTGTCCTCTGTCTGTCTGTCTGTCTAGAAAGTTGATTATTTTTGTGATTCCTACTTCAAGGCTGATGACAATATTGTATTCTCTCACCGTGGTCCAGCTGCCTGTCCTCCAGTTCAGGTGGCGTGACAACAGTGTTGTTGTTGGCATGGCTGTAGTTGTGGCAACCATAAAGGTGCACCGGGGCAGGTTGTAACATTTCATCTCGTCGCGAGGTCGTTTAGCAGGGTTACACCTGTCGTTGCTGATGACCTGACCCGACGACCCAGCCCGACAAATGGCCACCCTCTTCTTGACGGCCGGGCCACAAGTGGCTGAGCACTACAACACAAGGGCAGGTTATAACTAAACACTGGTGGTCGCTGTGCTAACATGTATTGTTGGGAAACCTACAGGTAGTTTTCAAAAATATGAATCTATGGTAAAAGAAACAGCAAGAAAGGCTGACAAGGTGAAACAGAAGAAATAAAGTTGGTGTATTGAATTGATATAGTTGAAATGCTAAAGAAACTCGTAGTCAGTTATTATCACCAAAGTAATTGCGAACAGATGGCATGAGTACATAAGCTAGCCCCTCACCCCTGTACAACGTAACAAGGGAACCATGAGGAAGAACAGTACAGTAGCTAGACCTGACCCCTATACAGGGAACCACGAGGAAGAACAGTACACTAGCTAGACCTGACCCCTATACAGGGAACCACGAGGAAGAACAGTACAGTAGGTAGACCTGACCCCTATACAGGGAACCATGAGGAAGAACAGTACAGTAGGTAGACCTGACCCCTATACAGGGAACCATGAGGAAGAACAGTACAGTAGGTAGACCTGACCCCTATACAGGGAACCATGAGGAAGAACAGTACAGTAACTAGACCTGACCCCTATACAGGGAACCATGAGGAAGAACAGTACAGTAGCTAGACCTGACCCCTATACAGGGAACCATGAGGAAGAACAGTACAGTAGCTAGACCTGACCCCTATACAGGGAACCATGAGGAAGAACAGTACAGTAGCTAGACCTGACCCCTATACAGGGAACCATGAGGAAGAACAGTACAGTAGCTAGACCTGACCCTATACAGGGAACCATGAGGAAGAACAGTACACTAGCTAGACCTGACCCCTATACAGGGAACCATGAGGAAGAACAGTACACTAGCTAGACCTGACACCTATACAGGGAACCATGAGGAAGAACAGTACACTAGCTAGACCTGACCCCTATACAGGGAACCATGAGGAAGAACAGGACAGTAGCTAGACCTGACCCCTATACAGGGAACCACGAGGAAGAACAGTACAGTAGCTAGACCTGACCCCTATCCAGGGAACCACGAGGAAGAACAGTACAGTAGCTAGACCTGACCCCTATACAGGGAACCACGAGGAAGAACAGTACACTAGCTAGACCTGACCCCTATACAGGGAACCACGAGGAAGAACAGTACAGTAGCTAGACCTGACCCCTATACAGGGAACCACGAGGAAGAACAGTACAGTAGCTAGACCTGACCCCTATACAGGGAACCACGAGGAAGAACAGTACAGTAGCTAGACCTGACCCCTATACAGGGAACCATGAGGAAGAACAGTACAGTAGCTAGACCTGACCCCTATACAGGGAACCATGAGGAAGAACAGTACACTAGCTAGACCTGACCCCTATACAGGGAACCATGAGGAAGAACAGTACACTAGCTAGACCTGACCACCTATACAGGGAACCATGAGGAAGAACAGTACACTAGCTAGACCTGACCCCTATACAGGGAACCATGAGGAAGAACAGTACAGTAGCTAGACCTGACCCCTATACAGGGAACCATGAGGAAGAACAGTACAGTAGCTAGACCTGACCCCTATACAGGGAACCATGAGGAAGAACAGTACACTAGCTAGACCTGACCCCTATACAGGGAACCATGAGGAAGAACAGTACAGTAGCTAGACCTGACCCCTATACAGGGAACCATGAGGAAGAACAGTACAGTAGCTAGACCTGACCCTATACAGGGAACCATGAGGAAGAACAGTACACTAGCTAGACCTGACCCCTATACAGGGAACCATGAGGAAGAACAGTACACTAGCTAGACCTGACCCCTATACAGGGAACCATGAGGAAGAACAGTACAGTAGCTAGACCTGACCCCTATACAGGGAACCACGAGGAAGAACAGTACAGTAGCTAGACCTGACCCCTATACAGGGAACCACGAGGAAGAACAGTACAGTAGCTAGACCTGACCCCTATACAGGGAACCATGAGGAAGAACAGTACAGTAGCTAGACCTGACCCCTATACAGGGAACCATGAGGAAGAACAGTACAGTAGCTAGACCTGACCCCTATACAGGGAACCATGAGGAAGAACAGTACACTAGCTAGACCTGACCCCTATACAGGGAACCATGAGGAAGAACAGTACAGTAGCTAGACCTGACCCCTATACAGGGAACCATGAGGAAGAACAGTACAGTAGCTAGACCTGACCCCTATACAGGGAACCATGAGGAAGAACAGTACAGTAGCTAGACCTGACCCCTATACAGGGAACCATGAGGAAGAACAGTACAGTAGCTAGACCTGACCCCTATACAGGGAACCATGAGGAAGAACAGTACAGTAGCTAGACCTGACCCCTATACAGGGAACCATGAGGAAGAACAGTACACTAGCTAGACCTGACCCCTATACAGGGAACCATGAGGAAGAACAGTACAGTAGCTAGACCTGACCCCTATACAGGGAACCATGAGGAAGAACAGTACACTAGCTAGACCTGACCCCTATACAGGGAACCATGAGGAAGAACAGTACAGTAGCTAGACCTGACCCCTATACAGGGAACCATGAGGAAGAACAGTACAGTAGCTAGACCTGACCCCTATACAGGGAACCATGAGGAAGAACAGTACACTAGCTAGACCTGACCCCTATACAGGGAACCATGAGGAAGAACAGTACACTAGCTAGACCTGACCCCTATACAGGGAACCATGAGGAAGAACAGTACAGTAGCTAGACCTGACCCCTATACAGGGAACCATGAGGAAGAACAGTACAGTAGCTAGACCTGACCCCAATACAGGGAACCATGAGGAAGAACAGTACAGTAGCTAGACCTGACCCCTATACAGGGAACCATGAGGAAGAACAGTACACTAGCTAGACCTGACCCCTATACAGGGAACCATGAGGAAGAACAGTACAGTAGCTAGACCTGACCCCTATACAGGGAACCATGAGGAAGAACAGTACACTAGCTAGACCTGACCCCTATACAGGGAACCATGAGGAAGAACAGTACACTAGCTAGACCTGACCACTATACAGGGAACCATGAGGAAGAACAGTACACTAGCTAGACCTGACCACTATACAGGGAACCATGAGGAAGAACAGTACAGTAGCTAGACCTGACCCCTATACAGGGAACCATGAGGAAGAACAGTACAGTAGCTAGACCTGACCCCTATACAGGGAACCATGAGGAAGAACAGTACACTAGCTAGACCTGACCCCTATACAGGGAACCACGAGGAAGAACAGTACAGTAGCTAGACCTGACCCCTATACAGGGAACCACGAGGAAGAACAGTACAGTAGCTAGACCTGACCCCTATACAGGGAACCATGAGGAAGAACAGTACAGTAGCTAGACCTGACCCCTATACAGGGAACCACGAGGAAGAACAGTACAGTAGCTAGACCTGACCCCTATACAGGGAACCATGAGGAAGAACAGTACAGTAGCTAGACCTGACCCCTATACAGGGAACCATGAGGAAGAACAGTACACTAGCTAGACCTGACCCCTATACAGGGAACCATGAGGAAGAACAGTACAGTAGCTAGACCTGACCCCTATACAGGGAACCATGAGGAAGAACAGTACAGTAGCTAGACCTGACCCCAATACAGGGAACCATGAGGAAGAACAGTACAGTAGCTAGACCTGACCCCTATACAGGGAACCATGAGGAAGAACAGTACACTAGCTAGACCTGACCCCTATACAGGGAACCATGAGGAAGAACAGTACAGTAGCTAGACATGACCTCTATACAGGGAACCATGAGGAAGAACAGTACAGTAGCTAGACCTGACCCGTATGCAGGGAACCATGAGGAAGAACAGTACACTAGCTAGACCTGACCCCTATACAGGGAACCATGAGGAAGAACAGTACACTAGCTAGACCTGACCCCTATACAGGGAACCATGAGGAAGAACATTACAGTAGCTAGACCTGACCCCTATACAGGGAACCATGAGGAAGAACAGTACAGTAGCTAGACCTGACCCCTATACAGGGAACCATGAGGAAGAACAGTACAGTAGCTAGACCTGACCCGTATGCAGGGAACCATGAGGAAGAACAGTACACTAGCTAGACCTGACCCCTATACAGGGAACCATGAGGAAGAACAGTACACTAGCTAGACCTGACCCCTATACAGGGAACCACGAGGAAGAACATTACAGTAGCTAGACCTGACCCCTATACAGGGAACCACGAGGAAGAACAGTACAGTAGCTAGACCTGACCCCTATACAGGGAACCACGAGGAAGAACAGTACAGTAGCTAGACCTGACCCCTATACAGGAAACCATGAGGAAGAACAGTACAGTAGCTAGACCTGACCCCTATACAGGGAACCATGAGGAAGAACAGTACAGTAGCTAGACCTGACCCCTATACAGGGAACCATGAGGAAGAACAGTACAGTAGCTAGACCTGATCCCTATACAGGGAACCATGAGGAAGAACAGTACACTAGCTAGACCTGACCCCTATACAGGGAACCATGAGGAAGAACAGTACACTAGCTAGACCTGACACCTATACAGGGAACCATGAGGAAGAACAGTACACTAGCTAGACCTGACCCCTATACAGGGAACCATGAGGAAGAACAGGACAGTAGCTAGACCTGACCCCTATACAGGGAACCACGAGGAAGAACAGTACAGTAGCTAGACCTGACCCCTATCCAGGGAACCACGAGGAAGAACAGTACAGTAGCTAGACCTGACCCCTATACAGGGAACCACGAGGAAGAACAGTACACTAGCTAGACCTGACCCCTATACAGGGAACCACGAGGAAGAACAGTACAGTAGCTAGACCTGACCCCTATACAGGGAACCACGAGGAAGAACAGTACAGTAGCTAGACCTGACCCCTATACATGGAACCACGAGGAAGAACAGTACAGTAGCTAGACCTGACCCCTATACAGGGAACCACGAGGAAGAACAGTACAGTAGCTAGACCTGACCCCTATACAGGGAACCATGAGGAAGAACAGTACAGTAGCTAGACCTGACCCGTATACAGGGAACCATGAGGAAGAACAGTACACTAGCTAGACCTGACCCCTCATGGGTTAGAACCATGAGGAAGAACAGCACACTAGCTAGGACTCTGACTCCCTATGAAGAGGAACCACATGAGGGAAGAAATAGCACAGCAGCTGACATGACCTCATACAGGAACCATGAGGAAGAACAGTACAGAAGCTAGACCTGACCCTCAGATGCAGGAACCATGAGGAAGAACAGTACACTAGCTAGATTCCGACTTCATACAGGGAACCATGAGGAAGAACAGTACACTAGCTAGACCTGACCCCTATACAGGGAACCATGAGGAAGAACAGTACAGTAGCTAGACATGACCTCTATACAGGGAACCATGAGGAAGAACAGTACAGTAGCTAGACCTGACCCGTATGCAGGGAACCATGAGGAAGAACAGTACACTAGCTAGACCTGACCCCTATACAGGGAACCATGAGGAAGAACAGTACACTAGCTAGACCTGACCCCTATACAGGGAACCACGAGGAAGAACAGTACAGTAGCTAGACCTGACCCCTATACAGGGAACCACGAGGAAGAACAGTACAGTAGCTAGACCTGACCCCTATACAGGGAACCATGAGGAAGAACAGTACAGTAGCTAGACCTGACCCCTATACAGGGAACCATGAGGAAGAACAGTACAGTAGCTAGACCTGACCCCTATACAGGGAACCATGAGGAAGAACAGTACAGTAGCTAGACCTGACCCCTATACAGGGAACCATGAGGAAGAACAGTACAGTAGCTAGACCTGACCCCTATACAGGGAACCACGAGGAAGAACAGTACAGTAGCTAGACCTGACCCCTATACAGGGAACCACGAGGAAGAACAGTACAGTAGCTAGACCTGACCCCTATACAGGGAACCATGAGGAAGAACAGTACAGTAGCTAGACCTGACCCCTATACAGGGAACCATGAGGAAGAACAGTACAGTAGCTAGACCTGACCCCTATACAGGGAACCATGAGGAAGAACAGTACACTAGCTAGACCTGACCCCTATACAGGGAACCATGAGGAAGAACAGTACAGTAACTAGACCTGACCCCTGAGGAAGGAGAGAGCTAAGTAAGGTCTAACCTGTGACCATGAGCCTGTGTACCAGACGGGACAAGGAGCAAGGTTGCAGCGAGCCTTCTTCTTCGGCTGACTCTGTCTCAAACACTGTCTCTTGTGCACGGTGTTGTCACCTCTCTTACATGCAACCTCTCTCACGCGTACGCCGCTACCACACGTCACAGAACACTGCAACCAAACCATGATGATGTTACAACATAGGATAATGTGGGGCAAAGTACACCCCTTAAGAGACAAATATAATTGGGCCTACTCAGTTGTATCCAATGCGAAAACAGTTAAAAGTCACATATACACATCTTGTATCTATATAGTAATATAACTGCTGCATTTTAATTAAACATAACAAAGAAGCAGATTAATTTTAGTAGCAGTCCTATACATTAAAAAAATTACATTGTGTGGGTCAAAGTGCAATATTATAATTTCTCAATCTGAATATTGATCTTAGCCCACAATCAATACATTTATGACACTACTAAAACCATATTACCACTACATGCATTCACCTGGTGCAATCATTTAATTCCTTAACTGGCAATGATAAAAAGTAGGTGCCTGCCAAAAATGAAGCCAACATGAACAAGAAACATGTTTCTTTTTTGGCATAATGGTACGTAAATTAAATTCAACTGTAATAGAAGACTGCTGGACACAACACTGACCTGTGTCCAGTTGCCGAGCTGCCAGAGTGGACACGGGGCCTTATTGCACCTCCTGGTGACGTCCTTGGTCCCCCGACACTGGTGATCAACTACAGTCTCGTTCCTCATGTTAATGCACTCGGCGTCCCTGTACTGTGCCCCGCCCCCACAACTCTTGCTGCACTGCAACACCAGGGGCAATGGTGACATAACCTCACCAAGGAATGTTACGTCAGAATCTGATGTTATTCATGTCTTGTATTCATGTGTTGTAGTCGTTCACAAGGAAGCCATTGTCCAATGTTTAATCAATACCTCTAAATAACTACTTGTCCTTTTTTAATAAATCGCCAGTTGGCCGACATGTAGCAGTTTTACTTTTAAATGTATGCTGCTAGTGTTAACATAAAATCTGTAAATAATCTGTTCTATCCATTTGTAGTCCTTGAATGAATATTTTGTTCTATCTAATCTACACTGTTCCTTTACTAATTTTGCTTCATATCTTACTTAAAATATTCTATCAATATTTTCATCACCATTTAATATTCTATAAACTTATATTTGAACTCCCCTTAATCTTGTATGTGGGTTGATAAACCACATAATAAAATGTTTTCAAATCACTGAGTGATCAATGCCTGTTCTCCCGTGAACACGATAAGATGCTGTACCTTGCTCCAGTAGGAGTAGACCCATCGGGACTTGAGACACAAGCCTTGACAGCGTACACTTGACCGCGGTTTCTTCCTAAGGTGGGCACAATGTCGGTCCTTTACATAACGCGGTCGATCTCGCTTCACCTTGAGACACCGCACCTTACGCATCATCACGCCGATACCACACTCCACTGAACACTTGCTCTGGTCCTGGATCTGCCATCTGGTGACCGAAGATGGTGTACTTTTTATTTTATGTAAACCATGTGTGATGTTTGTTTTAGGACTAAACATACAGTGTAGTTAGCTGCTATTAGTTTAACATCTCCAGCTAGGTTTGGAACAAAACTTTACATTGTTGGGACTGAGACACATCGCACGTGTAATCATGTCTCTATAAGTTATGAAGTAACTTAACTTTGCATGTCTAAATGGACACAACATCATGAAGAAGTTTAACTAAATGATAGTGGAAACATCAGGGACAGTTTCATTAATTGTTATGATAAGCCAGATTTGGTTCTTTAAAATACATTTTGATCCTTAACAGTGATTTTGTATAAAAAACATTGTATCATGTTACATACCGCACAGTGCATTTTGTGTGACATCTCCTGATCACAGTTTTCGGCTTTCTTAGGCGTTCGCAATTGTCATCCGGGACAATTTTGTTTCTTCCCGACTCCACACAAACAATCTTACGACGCTTGAAGCCTGAAAAGTCAATTATGGGAATAAATTATATTAATCTGCCAATTTTTATTTAAAATACAGTTCAGCTTCACTATTAAGTTAAATCTCTGGATTGGACCAAGGTGATCTCAATAGCGAGGTCACCAATTTTTATTTACAATACAGTTCAGTCTCACTATTAAGTTAAATCTCTGAATTGGACCAAGGTGATCTCAATAGCGAGGTCACCAATTTTTAATTACATTACAGTTCAGCCTCACTATTAAGTTAAATCTTTGGATTGGACCAAGGTGATCTCAATAGCGAGGTCACCAATTTTTATTTACAATACAGTTCAGCCTCACTATTAAGTTAAATCTCTGGATTGGACCAAGGTGATCTCAATAGCGAGGTCACCAATTTTTATTTACAATACAGTTCAGCCTCACTATTAAGTTAAATCTCTGGATTGGACCAAGGTGATCTCAATAGCGAGGTCACCAATTTTTATTTACAATACAGTTCAGCCTCACTATTAAGTTAAATCTCTGGATTGGACCAAGGTGATCTCAATAGTGGTCACCAATTTTTATTTACAATACAGTTCAGCCTCACTATTAAGTAAAATCTCTGGATTGGACCAAGATGATCTCAATAGTGAGGTCACCAATTTTTATTTACAATACAGTTCAGCCTCACTATTAAGTTAAATCTCTGAATTGGACCAAGGTGATCTCAATAGCGAGGTCACCAATTTTTATTTACAATACAGTTCAGCCTCACTATTAAGTTAAATCTCTGGACTGGACTAAGGTGATCTCAATAGCGAGGTCACCAATTTGGCGGGACTATTTTCCTTCTTTGCTTTTACAGAAATAATTTGGGACGGTCCCAGGGTGACCATAATTCCGAGGTGGCTGTATTACTGAAGTGACCATAAAACGAGGATCGACAGTAACTCATCACTTTGCCATGGGAGAGCTCTTATTACAACCATAATAATTATAGATGCTAAGTCTGCAAAAATCCTATCTTTAAAAGGCATGTTCTTCTAGCATCCATCATGTAGAAAATACTTTCCAACATTTCTGGGATTCACTCAAATTTTGAATAATAATTTTTTGTTAATGAATATTGGCCTATAATGTGGAAATAATTTTGTATTGATGCCTTGTAACAGATTCTGTAAATTGATATGAGAAGATAGACAATGGATGGAGAAAACACGGAAGTGATTAGAAAGGAGACATTTTACAAAGAGAAAACAGAAGACCATGGTAGAACAAGAGGAGGAAGACTGAAGTTAAGATGGATTATGTTAAGATAATTTTAAAGGGTACGGGTGAACAGGAGAGAGTGAGAGAAAACCGCAGAAGATGATGATGAGAGAAGACATATCTCCGAGTGATGGGATCTCCACCCTGCAAGGGACCAAGGGAGAAGTAGAAGAAAGAAGCGGTAGGCTGAACAACGACCCACCTTGACATGCTCGATCACAACGACTCCAGGAGCTTTTCTTGCGAGACCACGCATAGTCGACACTGGCGGAGGAGGCGTCAGGTGTGGATGCTGGCTGGGAGATGACGTAGCTGTAGCTGATGTCTGGAGGGTGCAGGTCTCCCACAGACAACACCTGCAGTAGGACAACAGACACAGGAATAATACATTTATTATTACATAATACAGTTCCCTTGAAAGCTCAATACATGTGACAAAATGCATCAAATAAATATACATCAAACCATACAAAAAACATAATAATAATACACTTCCTTCGTGTCTATATCTTCAGGAACCTAAGCTCAGAAGTGTTACATACAAAAACCATTAGGCAAAATAAAATCGTGAACAGGGAATGTTATTTAAAAAAAATTATGTGTGACATACACAAAATTGATATTTATTTTTAGACTCCATACTGAAACTTTGAATTACATTGACCTATGGGTACCCCTAAAATTGTTCTCATCTTCCATGCTGCCACCATTACATATATAGTCAGCGGTCATAGTGATAAAAATAAAGTGCTGACATGCACTCAAAGCCAACATCCTTATGAACTGTTATCAAAATATGAACAGCAGTTTTTGGAAAATACATTAAAGTATGATGTAAAATGGAACGGATGCTAATCCCCTCCATCACGAAACAAATTTTGTATAGTGTAATACATCGACGTTTGGAGATCAAGTGAACATAGTTGGTGGACTCACCAGTAGTTCCACGTCATCATGCAGTATCTGGGTGCTGTTGATACGTTCCACAACATTGTCCGAGCCTGTGTACTCCAGCAAACTGCCCTTGATCTTCAGTTCCTTCTTGAACATGCTCACAACAAAGTTGCCGTTCAAGATGTATTGCCCTCTGCTGTCGCGCAGGGCTGCAATGTGGCAGTAAATGACATGTGACATGCATGTATATCATAAGAATACAATTATACTATTACCAATAGTTGTGAAACAACCACAAACAATATACCAAAAATCAATAATATTTCTAAACATGTAATAAATAATTCTATACTAATAAATAATAATGAATTATTTCCATTTTATATTTTTTAATAGAAAAAGCAACTGCCACGATTAGGTTGAGCAAAAATTTTATGTATGCTATTATGAATGTCTTCAAGTTTGATAAATCAGTGCTAAATCATGAGAAATGAAGCCTCTAACTTGTGTTGTCAATTGAATGTAATATAGAAATTATTATTCAATAAATAATCACTCTTTTGTGGATTTCTTTCATTCCCTATATACTCTGCACAATACACACCAAAACTTACCCAGATAGTTGTCATCCTTTGTGAGATTATTGTAGCCATGCTGACGAATGTCAATATCTGTTGCGCCCCGGGGTATCTGACCCACTGAATTGTAACCTGCAGCAAAGCCAAAAACAACTCAGTAGGCACACGTGCTGCCACCTTCTGATCAAAATGCATATTAATAACTCACAGTTTATGAATTAACAAAAAAGAGATGTCCAACATTTAAAAAAGTCTACTTTGTTATAACAAACTGACTGTTTGATATACTTTACACAGAACTATGTTACAATTACTTCCAATCTAAATTTGAAAGTTAAAAAACAATTTTATAAAATAAAAAACTCATGTTCTGACCATAGGTACAGTTCTAACAATGCAATTTATTACAACAATGCAACAAACTATTACAACAGGTACCATAACTAATAATACCATAACAATTTATACTTATTACTTCACCTAACAACATCAACAAAACAGTGTTATTACAGCCAAGGGCAGAGTGCAATAATCAGGCATGCAGGTAAAATTATGGAACTTTACAACTATTCAATACTCGTATTAATATGACTACTAATAGTTAGTGCAAATCGTAGTCTAGGGCTGGGTATTGGTGGGACATTTCCAACATTTATAATATGTATGTACATACCATAACAATGTATTTGCATTTATAGAACATACATTCAATTTTTACATTTTCCTTATTTTTTAATGAATTGTGCAGTGCAAGTAGTTGAGATGTGAATGTTACATGAATATTAAACATTTTATTCTTCATAATCGGTGTGTTTTAAACCACTTATTGTCTGGAATGACCATTCATTCAGGATTCTGATTTACAAAGGATCGACTCACAATACTAAGAATTGTATTAATGAATGTCTGCTCATAACAATTCCTGTTTATATTCTCCACCTGAAATTTATTGTGCGGTAACATCGTTCACAACAACTGTGCATGTGAGAACGATGCACCGAGTGCAGTTGATCAAGCCCACCACCAGTACAGTAAACAGTACAGTAAACAGTTCAGTCAACATTGCCGTGCGGTAGTTTGATCAAGCATGCGCCGAAGATGGTTTAGGTTTCTCTGTTCGCTAGCGAGTCTTACCGAACTTTATATTCTTGTTCACGAGGTAGCTCTGCACATCAGAAGTAGTTTAGAAATGGTCATGTACACATTGGTAAAGGTTCACCGGACACCACATCAAAATAAATATAAAATAATCAAACTTATATTGCACCTAAATACTCAGAAACCCTAGATCTGAGCCACACCAAGACAAGGGGTTAGAGAACAGAAACAGACTGATTTCTGACTGATTTGATTGCTATCAGTACACACAGCCCTATTACAAGTAGAAGCAATCATCATAATAGTCATAGAATCAATGCCAGCACGGCAATTTTATTTCACTTCCACATCACAACATCACCAATGTTATTACTACATCAACGACAGCTAATATTGTTATTGCTAGAGCTTTGTTATCACACATCATCATCACCGCCTACACCATCACCACTACCATCACCACCACCTCCAACACCTTCACTATCAACGCCACAGCCATCACCACCACCAGCACCACAATTATCACCATCACCGTTTATCCATCATCACAACTGCCATCACCATCACTCCTGTCTTCATCACCACTACTGCCATTACCACCATCACCATCATCATCACCATGACCAACATCGGCACCACGATCATCATCATCACCACCTTCACACCATCACTGCCACCTATGCACCACATGACAACCACAACTGCTGTCACACACAATTGCCACGATCACCCGTACAACAGTTCTGTCTGCTGACAACAATGACACTGAGCATGCTGCGACGAGAGATTACAGGTTACTACAGCCAAGTGCTTATCAAGTTATGGCGATGTATCCTACCATATCTTACTTCATTGAAAGTTCTCGAGATCCTCACACAGGTCCGATCATTGCCGCCACAGATGCCGCAGCGGTCACGTTTTTTTGACGAGCCGAGCCGATTGTCACAGCCAGCTTTCTGAAGACAGCATCACAACAGTTTTACTCTCTAATCTTGTCAACAAATAGCGATGTATTTCACAGCTAAAAAGTCTCATGCATTTGGCATGAGACTCACGCATTTAGCTTCCATCTCATATTCTCACGTGACTACAAGTAAATCTCACGCATTAGCCATTTCAAATAGGATAGCTTACATCTACATGTTGATGTATTGATTCATATGCACGAGCTGATAGTGCTGAGCATCCATGGAACCTGTGAGGTTATTCTTATCATCATCAGTGACAAGTATAAAATGTTGTCTTTGGGGAAATTTTAATGACTACTATAGCTGCCACCTGGTGTCCTGTTGGAAAAAGTGAGTGTTGCCACCTGTTGCCCTGTGGTGAAACCAGATCTCAAACATATTTCCTGACACATCTTGGTAGCTTTGGTATTTGGTTATAATATATGAATACTTGGCAAAAGCAAATCTCTCTATCAGAAAACATAATTATATGGCCCATATGTTCTTGGCCAAAACACATCAATGCTTCAACAAGTGGACCACAGTGGACTTGTGGCACATCAAGTAGGGTAACAGATGGGGAGTAAAAGATTGCGGGATGATATAGGGTTCTTACCTGACATTTGCTCTGGACACAGATGTCCGAGGTATAGGGTCCACACTTTGTGCCGTCCACTACGTGGTCAGTGAGCATGTAGTAGGCACTGCTTCCGGCCACTCGACAGAACAACTTACAGCGGTCCTTCAGAGCAACTGTCAACACAAACAAGGCGTCAATGTCTTCAAAGTGACACTATTCACACCTTCCAAATTACCATTTCAAGGACTTTTGAATAGTTCTATAAACAGTCAATTATCTCATTAATAAGACCCGGATTACACAGTGAAACTATATTTCACCCACATCTTACAAATACGATAATGGTATAAGTAGCCTAGCTGCATGTAATTGGTCAAAGTTCCTTTCTGTGAGAGCAATTTTTGGTATAACAGCAAGATTGACTTACATAAGACCTTCTATGTGGTTGTTACTGACACTTTTATCTTCAACTTATTTCTACATACTTTGTATAAATGAAAAAGCATAATTTATTACATTTTCTTCCACAAATTACACAGAATTCAGGAAATTCATTAGCCACAATTTTTTTTTTATAAAACACAACTTCATCTTTACTTACTGCTTGAATATTTTGGGACCCATCGTACATTTGGGTGAAGTCCATTGATGTTGAAGTGTTTTCCGTCAAACTTCGAGCACTGCATTTCTCGGAAACTCATCTGGTTATCAGAGCACTCCTGCAGTGATAAATCAATGTTGTCACATCTTTTTGGCTAGTGTAGCCATTTCATTGCAGCTCAGTAGTGCTGAGCTCATTCTAAAGATGCAATGTTCTCTAGACATTGTTATGATGGACTTCTATGACTTATATATGTGACCGAGATTTATTTATCTAGATTGAGACTCCTCATGCAACATGATTTAAACAGACTCACAAAATTTTAATTCATAGAAAGGTGATAATAGATGCTAGTTATGTAACAATTTTAGTCAACATTCTATTAAATAAGGCCAAAATTATTACTTTTCTAAAGTGAATAATGTGCAATAAAACTTTAATGATATGATGCGCAATTCCAGGTAGACACCAAAATGTGCATACGGCAACTGAAAACAAACCAAGAATATGGCTTACCTTTGTATTACATGATTTGTATTTCACTCTCTGTCCAGTGCAATATGTGCCTCCATACTTTGGCCTGAACAGAATCAACATGAATGAATGAATAACCTGTTCATATAAAAACATGTTTTATGACTTAAATGGTTATGAAAGTATCTATACAAGTATTATTTCCTTGCTTAAGAGAGATGGAAGAATTAGAAGACATGATGTAACTTTAGTGAAGGATCGATGTAGATTAGATAAGATTACAAATTAATGTTCACAGAGTACTATTATCAAATGGAACAAATTATTTGTTGATTGTGAAAATGCTAACACTGTGAATATGTTAACATAAAACGTTGGCAAATTTCTCAGAAGAGCGGGTTAAGTATTAGATATAAAAAATTCCATTTTGCGTGTGTTGTATGTGAAATCCTATATCATAAAGTGACTATTTTCAGTGCTGTTAATTATGAAAATGGATTAATAAATAAAAACAATCAGTGGATCATTGTTGTTTTTCTGCCAATGGGATGACGTACACTGGATTGTTGCAGAACCGCTGTGACTGCTTGATGCCTCCTCCGCAGGTTCGCGTGCACTCCCCATACGAGCTCCACTTGCTCCAGGCTCCGGCCACTGGCACGTACTCACGACGTTGTACACACTCCCCCCGCTGACACCACTGCAAACAACACACTCACTGTACCCCTGGCACTACCTCGTATAAAGGTAAGTTCTTATATTATTATAGTGCGATATCCAGTCCTTATGAGGTGCTCAGCTTTATGCTTCACTCCCTGGCAGGCCTGTTGATTCGAACACCATCTCGAGGTAATTCAAATAGATAATTCAAGTCTGCTGTTCTAAACACTGCACTAGCACACCCCATCTCACCATACACGGCTGTATTATGTTATATGTAAAACAAAAGGGTGACGATTACATATACCCCCTACTCTTATCCAGATTTAATAGCAAAACGGGATGTGCGAAAATGGTCAGGCATGTACAGACATCTATTATATGCATCCGAGTTTCAGTAATGTCGTGTGCATGTCTGTGTACTGTGCGTGCGTGCGTGCGTGCGTGCGTACGTGTATGTTTTACTCTATACACCCTTACTGTATTGTAAGAAAATAGTAACAATCGGCAAAGTAACCAGACATTACAAATTAATAAACTAACACAAAGAAAGGTTAATATAAAGAGAAGAATAAACAATAAAGTTTCACTGAGGCAAGAGAGACAATGAACTGTTACCTTCCCTGTTCCACACTCCGTGCCATCAGACCACGGCATATGCTGCGTCCTACAACCACTGTTCTCTGAATTCCCTGGGCTTGTGCACCACAGCCGCTTACAGGTTGGCTGCAAGAGACAGAGGATTAACTTATTAGACAATGGTTATAAAAGACTGATGGTTAAATTCCTACAGACATGCTACAAGAGATTATTACACATTGGTTATAACAGGCAGATGGTTAAGTTCTTATAGTCTAGCTGTAAGAGACAGAGGGTTAATTTATTATTGTTATAAGACACGGAGAGTTAACATACTTGTAGAAGAGGCTAGCTATAAGACTCCTTACTGAACAGCAACAAGTGTCACAGGGTTAACTTCTTACAGACTAACGACAGAAGAAGAGGGTTAATGTGAGATCTGTACAGTATGTTCGCACAGTGCATGAGGCCCATCTCAGCACATGGCCTGTTTGTAAACATCTGTGTTCAACCAGGATTTCTTGTGATGAGATGCTTTTTAGGACGATGCCATTTTTCTATTCCAGACAGTTATGTTGATCTACCAGTCTCAAGTTTCATTCCCAAAAAGTAATATGCTGACTACCATGCCTATACACTGGTTTGAAGTTGTAATATATTGTTGCACATCAAGATAACTTTGAAGGTGAAAAGAATGCCAGTTATAGATGATGTAATCATGTATATTAAAAAATATTAAAATTAGCAACACACATAAAATAAACAATATCTACAATTTACCCATTCTGTTCTCCATATATTAACTACTATTATTTATTAGTAGCATACATTTGTAAGGTACCACATAGGCAGGTTAAAACCTGCTCACAGGTGCCAACAAGATAAAACTCAGCAAATGTTAAACGATTAAAAAAGTTTAAATAAAATGTGTTTCAAACTATATAGATGCCAAATCTCACCATGAAAGGGCAGATAGTTGAGCCTTTGCCAAACACTTGGTCACATTGCACGTCTTTGTCATACATTTCCCCTGGCTGGGTCTGACTCTTTACTGGCATCTTCAACTTGGAGTTGTACTGGAGAGCTGTTGGTTCATCCAGCAGACAGTCCCCATGGCCAGAACTACAAGACAGGGAACACAGAGGGTTCTTACAACCATATAAGAGACATTCACAAACAAATCTAGCTAAATACAACTGAGGTTTTACTGTTTTTCCTTCACGGTTCTATAATAATATTGTATCACCAAGGTATAATCATGATGTATGCTCATAAGACCCGGACATGAAATGCTATTTTTGTAAGATGCAAGATGATCTGCAATGAACTAATCCTTCAGTGGTTGAAACATTGAAAAGTATACATGTTACACGTGAATCTTTCACTTTCTGTTTCCCAGAAGTTTATAATAATGTATTACACAACATTTAAAAAAACAGTTAGGAAGACCACCACCTGCAGTCAATTTCAGATGGTTTTACAATATCAGCTTTAGTTTAAGATACAAGATATGCTAAAACAAATAAAGCATTTTGCTATATATATATATATATAAAAGACAAGGAGTTCCACTCTTGACGCACACACGCAGGCCCGCAGGCACACATGCACGCACTATTGTAAATGTCTTTTATGTAAACGAAGGGAGCTTCCTGCAACCCCTTCACATAGAAATGGTTGGTTTGATGTGCAAAAGGGGGTTATTTATTTTTACGGTTAGGGTGAGGGTTAGGCTGAATGTACTTTTGACAAGATTTACATCAGATTCTTACATGCATTTGTACATGGAGGGGGTTGCGTGAAACACACTATACATAAACATTCAAAACACCTTCGTTAGAACACAAGCTACTCACTCTAGGTAGTCTATCATGAGGTTCTTGCTGCAGACAGACCAGGACCATGGGTTGGTGCTGTAGTCAAGGGTGGGAGACATGACATGGAAGAGACCCAGTTTCTGATCCTTAAACTCCTTACACTTCAACTTGTCATCGTCATGGGGCAGACTGAAGCTGTAAACATGTCACCATCGGTGGCAGGTTGTAAGATCAAGTAATCAATCAATAATTTATTTCCAACAACCAACAACACAAATTCTATCATTACATAATAAACACAATTTTCCAACAGGTAAAATAAAATAAACAATACAGAGTTGATGGAAAGGGGGTGAACAGAAGTGTGCTACTTATCTATGGTTCACCCCAAGGATGTATTGTAGGATGGCATTAATAATGAATTTCTGTTTTGAATGTAGAAATAAATATTTCACAGCATCTGATCAATCAAGATTATTCTCATGTACTTTATGAAATCATAATAATTGTTTTATTATAATAGAAATGATAGTAGTTAATCTTAAATATAGTCCCTGAACTAACATTATAATAAAATAGGCCTATTATATTTTTTATAAAATTAAAAAGTGTTTATGTAATAAAAACTAATAACTGTATTTACCAATTTTTTTATTTAATTAACATCGGCATATTATAAAAAGGCGACTCTAAAAAGATGTTTTATACTGTAAGAAGAGCTTTCTGCACTCACTATATGTCCGGGAACATATCTGCATGTCAGGGAGATGACAGTTATTACTTTGATGGGGATCAATCATTATTTCTACAGCTGGCTAGTAGCGGCAGGCACACAGAGTGCACTGGCAGAACGTTAACACCAAAAGATAAAAAGATACAGGTGTTTTATTGTGGTGTAAAAAAATGCTGTCTCACTTACACATGTCCAAGTTCGTGAGCTATGGTGAATGCGGCACTGAGACCGTTGTCTTCTATGATGGAACAGGTCCGTTTGGAATCACACATCGTACCCAGCTCAGCCAGCCCTGAAAGACACAGTGCTTTGTGAATGTCCCTCTTCCAATTTGTTTAATGTCATGCTTCAATAAAACAATAGGCTAATATAATAATCTGTCAATGTCAGAAAAGCTATCTCGTATTTTAAACTTCATATTTACTCCTTTTCAAACAATATTTTGTGTTATCTCTATTATTACTTTGTGTATTGTATGCATGACTCGTTTGTTGACAGATAACTTGTTTTATTCATTCTACATGTTGGAAACAAATAAAATTGATTGATATTTCTCTACTGTATTACAAATTCTTATATAAAGCATTTTCAATTTTGTCACAAGAATGTCTTAATTTTGTAAATTTACAATGTAAAATTCAGAATGAAAATTTTATATTAGCTAAATTCTTCGTAAGACAACTGACCCCACATCACTGGCCACACACAGAGACACTGTGGCAGTACCTCTGTGGACGAACCAAGATCACTGATAAGGAACTACATTAACGCTGCAATAAATAAACACTTCTAGTGAAATATTGCTAATAAACTGTGACTATTTACACCACATGAGTGATCAGTCACAGGAAAGACCTGTTGTTCCTAGACAACTGTGATTTACCAGACTTCCGCAATGTTTTCCAGGCCACGAGACAAAGCTATACAATTACCAACATCAGAGAATGATACAAATCATGACTGGGATCTTTGTGATGATAACTATGGATTAATTGCATTAATAAATTACAGTTAGCCACGTACCAAGCGTATCACATTTCCGCGATGACCGGCAAATATCTTTCCTGCAAGTGAATGCCACTGTTTAATTAAGTTGTTAATGTTAATAATGTCAACAGGTTCATATTAGGTTGTAACCTTAAGTTTGCAACACAATCAAAACAATTGTTAAATATGATATATGTTTAACAATTATTTTGTTTGGAGTTTCACACTTTTCCATGTCTGACAGTACATGTTATACATATACACAAATATACATCGATAATGAATCATCAAGACCAAATCTCTATCAGTAAAAAAGATCTAACAGCACTTTGACTTCCAGTGAATAAATATAAGTTATAAACTACTTTTTAAATCCCTTTCTCACTTAAAAAAAACGACATGGGCCACATAATTTATATCAGCTTCACATCAACTAAAGTAGTAATTTTCTTCAACATTATACCGTTCAGCTTTCCATGCCAGTTACATGAACAAGAGTAACCCCACCTGGTGAGTAGAATAGCAGTGTCGTGATGGAATGGACTCGAGTCGTCCGGATCATTGTTCTCATGTTGCCAACTGCAGAAGTTACGGAGCGTGCTCGCAGCATTTGACGAGATTTGAGGTCCTGCCTGCAACAAGAGAAACACGATAGAACTTCAGTATGATCTAAAAATAACACAAAACTGATGTAATTTAACCTAATTGAATTGTGTACAACTTCATGTTTGCCAGGTGACGATTCAGCCATCAACTGAATGCCAAATTGTGTACCAACACTTGAATCTACGAACTGTAAATATAGCAGATCAAGGTAATTACTTTGGAAATTACTTATGCCACATATAATGTGTTATTATTCTTGCAGTACTTAGTAGTTATTTATGCTTCAGAAAATGTGTTATTATTATTGCAGTACTTAGTTATTTATGCCACATGTAATGTGTTGTTAATCTTGCAGTACTTAATTATTTATGCTACATAAAATGTGTTATTATTACTGCAGTACTTAGTTATTTATGCCACATGTAATGTGTTGTTATTATTGCAGTACTTAGTTATTTATGCCACATACAATGTGTTATTATTCTTGCAGTACTTAGTTATTTATGCCACATACAATGTGTTATTATTCTTGCAGTACTTAGTTATTTATGCCACATATAATGTGTCATTATTATTGCAGTATTTACTTAATAACATTTTCTGAAGAGAAAGTTTCTAAAGCGATGCATTAGTCCTGTGCTATTCATACTCTGCTTAGTCTATAATTTTTTAAACAAAAAGATCACAAATCGGTAGAATGAAAACTCAAGAAACTAACAAGATTTCAATTTATTTTCTAGTGGATGCTGGCATCTCCTTATAGATTAATCTGTTATGAAACATGTTCAAGCATGCACGCATGCATGCACCAGCACACATGGACATGTACACATTAGCCAGCGCCTGTGTGCACTCTCTGCACTCTGTGTATACTTTGTTACCCTCTCATCATAACCTCCTGACTTATGGGGGAGGCGGCTGGGTGCTGATGGGTACTAAAGCTGTGGGCCAGCAGTGACTGCCCTTGACTGGTCAGTGGGGGGGTTAAGTCTGCCTTCCTACTGGTCAAAGTTGGCAGAGCGGTCAAGTGCACATATGTGGCATTTCACGTACATCTACCCCATCTGTCCACCTACGGCACCAGATATGTGTATGTTGGGGAAAACAGAAAACATGCTTGTGATGATAAAGGCCGACACGAACTGACCAACAACTTTCAAGTAATATTCCTTTCAAACATTGTACAATTGATATATATTGAGTAAAATGGGCCACACTTTGTTGTGTAGCTAGTACCTCAGAAAGTGCTAAGCTTAACCACCCGGTAGTTTTCCATGCAAAAATGTATTGGCGCAACAGGTTACAAAAAATGCCAAAGGGGCCATGGCTCAAAGCTCCCCCCCTAAATATGCCACTACTGGTGACAGCCAATAGACTGGGTCAATCTGCAAATACCTTGGATATGTACCTTGTTTATGGCTTCAGTTATTTATATAATAGAAAAGGTATTTTTTATTTATACAGTAGTTTAATTTTCAAGTATTTGGAATACCTGAAATTGTCACTAAATGGTTCCACCTCCTTCAAAGTATTTTCGGTACATATGGAAAGTAACATGTCACTGACAGTGTGTGCTTGCGTGACTAGCTTGCAAGTCTAAAGATGCAGACAACGCACATTCTGGCAGTCTGCCTGGCTCCAGCTTTCTACCATGTCTTCTTATCCCCCCATCTGTCGACCCGCTACCCCAACAGCCTGCACAGTTGAGGAACTATCCATGTGCCCTCAGATTCTGGGGTCAAAACAGACCATAAAACAGGTGTAATTGGCCACAAAGTACACGGGTCCAAACGGCAAGAACAACACCACACTGATCAAGTATTTGCTCTCACAACCCGGCCAGGTGCCGGGTCATACTACGTAGTACAACTGATGAGCTAAAACTGGTGCAATCTACCTTACCTCCCCCTTTACTTCCTATATTCAGTCATTCACCTGTCCATCAATAACCTCTGCTTCTGATAGATGTCCTTATACTCCCTCAATAAATTAAACTTGTTTGGTATGCTGACATTTTATTACGCAAATGGTCTTAGCTGAAATTAATGACAACACCCTCAATGTTTTCTTCATTGAAATGCACTATTTTCTGCAGGTGCATCCCCAAATATTCTTGTGCCCACCATCAAATTGTTGAAGATCTCTGTACACTGGCATCCAGTCAATGCAGCAGATTGGTGTGTATTAGTCACTAGAGGGCGACACATGTTATTCTCTTTCATGGTTGGCAAGGCTAGGGAACTTGGGGTTTATTCTAGTTGTACTAGAGTTGTACTAGTTGGGCCATGTCGAGCTAATATAAATATATTAAATGCTAATACCAGTTAATCAAATTATTCTTCACTTCAGCTTCTCTGCAGACAAATAAACAGAATAGACAGATCAAAATCTAATTTTTTATTTTAAAGAAGTTTTGGAGAATATGCAACTAATTTAGACCTGACCCTTGAATTAAAGTGGTTTATATCTTACAGGAAACATTTTTCTTCAAACACTAAAAATATTTATTTATATTTTATCTCATCCTAACACTGAGATGCTTCTACCAGTTAATCAAACAGCAGATATCTGTTTCCAAAATGAAATATCCGCTTTCATCACTAAATATCTGCTTACACCAATAAATGTCAACTTCAATGAAGTAACAACAGTTTGACCATGCCATGAACTACCATCCCTGTCTCCACTGCTGCCTGGGTTAGTCCTCTGGCCCAGACCACCGCGAATAGGCCATGAATATGTCAGTTCATCATCTGGAATCTGGCCCGATGACAGCAATAACATCAAGGAAGTTATCATGTAGGTATCATATACAGCGGACACGCCTGCTACCGTATAAATCAACAAACATGGGAGTGGTCAAAACAAAAACTGAGGCAAGATTGAGTACATACGGGTAGTAGATGCTTCACAGGTTGAGTATAGTGTTGTGTTGTCTGTGAAAGGTAACATGTTACTCTAATGTTAATGTGCTACAAACGTTTTGTGAATGTAGAGGATAATCTTAGAGCCAGAAACACTCCTTGACTTCACAAACATTATTTTCTAACATGCTATTTATAACTTGCATTACAATTTCCTTAGCTGGTTCATAGACGAATATTAATGCTCGGCAAAGGGGGACACAATCTGTACTTGTAGCCACAATATTAGCAGATACAGAATTTTGATATCATTTAGATATCTCAATAGTAAGGAACCCTTTTCAGATCTTCAAATCCATGCATATTCTATTAACATAAATTGTTTTCAGTAACCATAAAGATACATTATAATTATCTCCTCAGTCTGACATTTAGTGGCTCTTCTGATTTAACAAAATAATAGTTACTAAAAATAGTCATGTATGCCTGCAACAAACATGCTGTGTTAGTGCATTAACAACCAACGAGGACATCTGCAGCCAGAGAATAAGATGCAACAGCCAAAGTGGAAATAAGAAGAGGAGGGAGACTGGGGTAACTAAGAACACAGCTGAGGCACCCCATAACTAACTACCCCCAATCTTTAGCCCCATTTGACACACACCATAGACATTTTAGGGTCTGAAACAGTGATCTACACAGCACCCAGCCTTGCATGTTATGACCCCAATTCTCAACTTCCCATATGTCACCACACGCATGTAATCCATAAAACTGTAGATTTCTGTCACTATTTTTGGGTCTGAAATTGACAGAAAAATGACTGCCCCTTCTGGCTAAGAGATAGATCAGAAGTGCCCCGACAAACCGATGAGGACTTGAAAGAAGTCGACTGGCTGGGGTCCAATAACCTCACAGTGTATCCTTTATATATTAACATGTTTTAGCATTCCTCAACATTGCTAGTCTGAGAGTCGCACTCCTATAACATCTTTATCTCCTCTACCAGATAATCTAATTCGCTTTGATATCACAGCAACGGGATTTGTACATGTGTACCCCTCACAGTAAACAAAGCACAGCTATTGTTAGAACAGCGCATGACCAACGTTCCCATTGTATAGCATTGCTGTCAGCTGTTTTGTGTCTGGGTAGAATGTACCCCTTGGGTGTAGAATTTGTAAAGTTACACCCTGGGGTGTAGAATCTTCTACATTCACTCATCAATCTAAGAAAATAGTGTTCCTGTATTTTGTGCAGTTACAATGTAGCATTGTATTAGGGGGCATGTGCACCCATTAGGATTGGACTGTAGGGAGTCCCAGAAATGGGTTATAAATACAGCAAAGGAAATGGATGATATATCCTGCAGTTTGAATCCATTTGTTATGTAGCAGTCAGGCAGAGTGTCCTTCTGGGTGGTATCTGCTTAACATGTGTCTAGCCACAAACTAACCACAGATAAATTTACTACAAGCAACAACACATGTGGAGCTTCCAAGACATAGTAAAATGACCTGCAAATTATGATGACAGGGTGTTCCTGCGTGTAGCAGATTTATTAAACAACATTTAACAGGACTAAAGAAGCATTTGGTTTATTGAAATTTGAGAGTCCGACAATGTTTCATTTATGTGTTACCCCGCATTTCTGAGATATTAGTTAGTGTCAGTTAAGTTTTTAAAAACATATTCTCATGGCCAGCATTTACACAATCGATAGAAAATTTGTTTCATTCCTGTGAGAATTAATACATTTTACAGTTATCACCATGCATAATTTTGTGGCAGCCAGCGTGGGAACTATTTTCAGTGTTTTTAATAGGCTTCTTATGTAAAATCTTCAAACTGTGTAATGAATAAGTAGCAGTGCCACAATTCAATGGAAATTTTAGTTATCATGTAAAACAATTTGACAACATACCTGTCTCCCATCGAGGACCACAATCTTCACCACTACTACATTGATGGAATTGCCTATACTTGGATCTTTGTATATACTTGCCACCTGCAAACAGACAAACCACTCTCAAACTCTTCTGAAAGGAACAACAGAAACACTCTGAAAATATAGCTATCGTGGTTTTGAAAGGTGTTTAAAATATTCTGAAACATGCCCAGTTGAACAAGTTACGATAAGGTTCAACTCTGAAAACACTCATATTTGCTTGCCCAACATTCATAAGTTAATTATTGAGGACTTTTCTAATTTCTGAAACATAAGATTAATTCACTTACTATGGACATTAATGTGAGGATGTATCGGTGTAGATCGGAGCCGTGATATTTAGACATCTCCTTGTCAACAACAACCATGATCTCAAGATAGCGCTCTAAAGACAATGATCGCTTGTGACGCCCTCTGTGTCTAGTCTGGTTGAATACACCAGTGTTGATTGACTGACTCTGGTTCTGTTCCTCGCTTTGCATTGTATCGTTTTCTTTCCGTCGGCCATGTTTATAATTGACTACAATCAGAAAACATACAATCAATTAAAACTGGAAAATATAAAAGTAATAAAAATACAGAGAGAATGATTCTACAATTGACTGAGTCTGTTCTATCTTTATTTACATTGATAAATGTCACATCTCATCAGATCATCAAAACCAATAAGGACAAAACGGTGGTTCCACCTATCTTGTGAAATGATACAATACGTATCGTGCCGAAATATCATAACATTCCACTCTCTCAATTTCAATTTATTTATTTTTAATGTGAATTTGAGTTAAGGTTAATTTGCTAAGCATTCGTCCATTATATTTAATCATGGAATGCTAAAACAGCTTAGTGCAATTGTGATGTTCTGACGAATGGTCTGCTTGAAACAATTATGGCACACTCCTGACAATCCAAGCACACAACCGTGTCACCAGATATTGTCATTGCTGCTGAAACTGAGATGTTTCAAACTTGGGTAACTGATATTGAAATGTTGGTTTGTTTGGGTGTAAAAACAACACAGATTTGTGATAAATATTTCCTGTCACTGTTTTACTTTTTCAATTGCCTGTCTAGTTATTTATAGAAGGCAGCATCCCTGAATTAATATGCCAATTGCCACCTGTATCATATGTTCTGCCTGGCCAAAGTCACAGAATGACCATGTGCGGTCAATTATATCCTCACATATTACAAAACCTTACATTCTACATGACCTTACATTTAACATGACCTTACACATTCAACAACATGACCTTACATTCATCACAACATGACCTTATGTTCAACAACATGATTTTACATTCAACATATGACCTTACATTCAATGACCATTTTTGTATTAAAAATATGACCTTATGATCAACAACATGATTTTACATTCAACAGCATGACCTCAAACTCAACATGACCATATATTCAAAGTATCCTTATATTTGACCACACAACCATTTATTTCATCATTTAACAACACAACTGTACTCTTGACTATGTCTGCACATTCAGTCTGGATGTTTTGCAGAAATGAAAAAGAGTTGACATTCATATATTATTTAGCAGCAGCAACCATAAACAAGATTATTCTAAATGCCATTAGTAACCATGGGGCAATGGGTCATCAAGGGTAAGATCAAGCAAAGAGGGTGACAAACAGAAATGTGTCGGGAGGAGTCTAATGATCCTCATTCAAACCTTTGTCAAGAATTAAATTAAGTTTTAACCCAGTGTGCATTTCCATGTTATTAACTTAATCAAACTTGGGTGGTCAGGGTTTTTGAAAATATTTTAGGCAGAAATGGTTTTCATGTGCAAATCACATGACATTTTTTTCAATGTCATAATGAATTTCAAAGAATCCCAATATTGTAATGTGATAGGGTGGGTGGGTGTCCACTCCACTCAGGTTATGTTTTCTAATAATGTGAATGGGCATGCAAAATGGGCCAGAGCTCTACTGAATATTTTAACATTATGAATTAACTTAAGAGTTATTTGTCCATGTTTGCATAACTCATAACTACAGAAAATAATTGAAAATACTGTTTATTTAAATTAATATCCAAAATGGTAACGAAAATAAACCTACCTACTATCCATTGTAACATGCTATTTTATTTACAAATTTATTATTTAGTCTCGATGATAAACTAATACTTTCTTGAAGAAATCCAAACTTTGGTTCTATATATACTACAACACAAGGCTATTGATACTTTCAAAAGTTACCGATCTAATAAGAAAAGTCAATCCTTTTGATTATTTAACTCAAAGTATATGTGCTTCTAATCACATCTAAACATCAACTAACCTGATCAGTTAAATAAGCAGAGGTAAGAGTTTTAATGTAGCACATACTAATCAGCTGCTGCAGTGCACCACCTTAGGTGTCCCAGAACCTGGCTGCAGCTTAGCAAAGACTATATCTATGTAGGTTACCCTCCAGGTGGCTGAAGTTTAGCTACTCTAATCAGATAAGATCACTACTTATCCTGGAGGTCTTGCTGCAGTTATATACAGCTGCTATCTGGACTCAAGCTGTCTGGACACGACCCTGTGTCAGGCTGAGGGTTAGCCCACCTGAGAGATAGGTTAGTAGGTTGTGACCTTTCGTTCTAATGCCAGTTAATGGAGATGTTGCAATTTAAGATTTATATAAGAATGGAGAGAATGGCATGTCTTATCATCTGCAGGGAAAATTACATGTTGGATATAAGGAACATATTTTCTGTAATTGTTTTCCATGTATTTTTACAATTTTGTTTTATGAAAATAAACAATTAAGACGGGTCCCATTATTTGTTACTGAAAACAACTGTTTTTTGTACATGAAGGAAATTCTTCCATCATTGACATATCCACTCCAAGTTGCCACTTCAATCTGTATAGGCATTGAACATTCTCTATCCCTCAAATAAATTCTTTTAAAAATATTAAGTATTTTGACAATGAATGAAAAACTTTTTATGGCGCACCATCTCATATTGTTGACGATTCATCCATTTCCAGAGAAAAAACAGAAATAAAAAGGAAATCTGATGTCAATAACTTATACGCAGCACATTACAAAAACAGGCACTTCTTAGGCTACATGTCAATTAAGAAAAATGGTCTGGTAACTCCATTTAACAAATAAATGTCTAGCTGAAAATTCCAGGTAAAATCTGCATAACATTTATACAAATGTAATACACTATTGAATGGGTGTTCTTTTTAGGGAATAACTTGATACGAAACATCTTTCTAGATGACAAGATAATAGGCATAACTATAAAACGCATTAACCTGAACCCTCTACATTTTGAACTTTCAGACTTAATTTTTTCTGGGGGAGGGTAAATAATGAACTAAGTATGGGGGTGACTTGATTGATATTCCACGTACATGTCGATCAGCGAGGCATGACCTGAAAGGGTACAAGAAAGTGGGGTCAGACAGATGGACCAGAATGTGACAACGCTAATGACTCTGCCAGATCACGCTGTGATTCTAAAATACGTAATGATGGGGGCTGGCAGATAAAAAGCATAACACAAATGCCTAGCTATTGGCCGTGACAACCCCGCTGTCTAGCGATGACTCACACAGTTCATCAACCACAAAATCTACACATTAACTAATGTTTCCCATGTCTGGATTTTGTCGCACATCCAGGGTTCGCGACAGATCAACAGCAGGTCTCAAAAAAGTCACAAGTGATTGGCATAGGTCTTAGAGACAACACGTCCAGTGATACTGCACAGGGAAGGGTGCATGTTGAACAGTGGTACCCTACACGTCTTCAAAAAGAACAAACTCAAGTTGCGTTTAGCAATTTTCAGCTGCTGGGGAGATTTCCTCTTGCAATTGCATTCAAAACAGCTGGTTTTCCAAATACAGTAATTTCCCTCCCTGTCTGCAGACTTTGTTTTTTCAGCCTGACAGTGAACTTAAAAAGATCAAATGGCAGCAACAGATACATCGACACTCTAGAGTTACTGTTGTAAAATCTCCTGAATTACACCCTGAGATGTCATCCTAGAAAATATTTAATTGCAAAAGAGATTTCACACTGTCACTCCAAACATTTTATGAAAGTGCAATTTGTTTGAAAATTCATGTAATATACTGTAATTATCCCACAAATATTTTGTGACTGTGACCATTTTCACTAATTTGTTTGTTATCCTAGGCCACAAGCGAAGAGAATTTGCCAAGATCCAGCAGCCTCACATTCGAACAGTAGTGTTTTTATACAATTATAATCTAATTCTGGATACTCGTTAATCCTAAGGCGGTGATGGTAGATTACAGGGAAATCCTTAGTCGGACTGGGTGATCTGGTCTGACAGTGACCAGACACAGAGCCATGTGGTCACTATTACAGTGAACATCCCTTGAAAACAAACTAGGATAATTAATCCTTGTCAGCAGAGTGTTAAACACTTGGTTGTCCTGTTGATGAACTTGTAAAACAATGTCTACCAGACTAAGGGGTCAGGTTAGGGATTATATCAAACTTGCATCACTGATGCTATTTCGTTTATTCTGTTTATTACTGATGTGTCTCCATATCTTTTCACTGCCATTTGTAATTGCTCACGGCACAACATACATGTGTTCATAACTATAGTTACAATATGAGAACAGAAATTGCATATTTTCACCATACAGTGTCTAGAAAGCATGAAGAAACTGATGGATTATAGACAGTGACCCAGTCAGAGAAGCAGCGGGGTTTCAACAATGCACCTGTAGTTCTGTGGCATGTTGCTGCATGATTTGGTCACCCCTGAGGAATGATTCAGGGGCGAATGATTCAGGGGTGCAGGAAGCTTGGCTGGGGGTATGCATCCAGTGCAGCTGGATAACTACAGGTGTCCCTGCTGCATGTGCAAGTTCCTTATTAACCCATTTTTCTAAACTGTGATTTTTATTACCCCCCCCCCACACACACAGCAGCTGATACTTATTACTTATGAGGTTATATTGCAATATACCTGTAGTGGTAACGTGTTTGGTTTATTTTAGTTTTTCTAAAGTTATCCTTCTCTAGGTGGAGAAGTCTGAATGCATGATTATGTGTAGCACTAAGTGAATCCCAGTGCAACACAGCAGAAGGCATCAGCATGACAGTGATTTAACAGGGAGCAGCCCTCTATTTACACAAGTGACAAGTAAACATGACATACATATTCTTCTTGCTCTTTCCCGCCCAGCCTCCACTGACAAGATTCCACTGATCACACTCCATCATGCCATTTTCCATCTACATTCTCCTCCCAGTACCAAGTCCCTTTCACACCCATCCCTGCACCATTCCCCTTACTACTGCATCTTCCACCTTCCCTTCCAACCGATCTCAGGGTATCTTTAATTGAATCCATTCCCCTTAACTCAGCATAACAAAGTATGATTAATTTCACTTTGTGATCTTATATTTTATATCATATTTTGAACGATCCAGCTTTCTTAGTGTCAACTGAACTTTTTCCACACCAATAATGACAAACAATATTTAAATTTAATTAGAGATAATGTAATATTTTCCCCTGCGTGGACTATAATATTTCTGCCACAGATCAAATAAGCATCTTTTATCTTGGGGGAAAAACATGATTGTGTGTATATGTAGTTGCTATTTTGTTTTGAACATCGCAGTTTCCGCAGTGATCCTGCATTGCATTTACCAGCGTGGAGAGACAGGGATTTATGAGAGAACCTGAATGACACAACACACGTTCTACTGATTAACCTCTATAGACACGAGGCTTTCTCACCTCATGTCGACCCTATGTCACCCCACAAGTAAATTACCCCAGGCCACACTATATCACACCAACCTAACACATTTGTATCTGTATTGTCCCTATTAATGAGTCTGCACCAGGAGACATAGATAAGACTAGATGCGCCAGAGATTAGAACTGCACAGCAACATCAAGGCTGTTGCACATCAAGTAGGAAAGGTAATGGCTCAATCGAAATGGGACCACATCATGCCCATGCTCTTGGAGTTGCAGTGGTTTCAAGTGAAATGTTGTTTCTCTTTCAACACCCCGTTTCTTACTTTCAAATGCCATCACAGGTTTGCCCCTCTGTACATATCAACATTTTTTGCCTATAGCTTTCATTTATGTCTGTCAATTTTAATTATTTACATGTATAGTTTTTCTTTGTATTATACCCATAATAATGGCAGGTTTTTGCATGTCAGCAGAGTGTAATGTATGTTTTATGTCACCATAATCATATACTAATGTGTACACCACTGTACAAAAAAATTGTTGGATGGTACATTATATAAGAAATATATTATAATTATTTACTCCATATTTCAGGTACAAAACTGTGAGAGAAAAAATAAATTCACAGATTTTTCAATATTAACTCTGAAACACACAGAATGAATTTTCTACATCACAACATCAAGTATGTATATCAGGCAACGTAGAATTATCAGCTATCTAGTATTAGACATCATAACACAATTTTTTGTAACATGAAAATGCCCTGTGTAACACGAAAATGCCCCGTGTAACACGAAAATGCCTAGTGCCATTGGCCAAAAGGTCACTGAACACATGATATTGCTTATTTAAAATGTCTACTAATTAACAGTTTAACTACGGTTTCACCATTTACCAAAGAAAATGTCTGCATTAAGTCAACGCAGTGGTTGAAGCGTAACTGACATTAAATGAGATTATTGCACTCCATTCACATTCAATTGGTGTAGAGAAAGATTAATTTCTGCACAAAAGCCACATAAGTATGAAAAAAGTGGTCCCAATTATTGATTACTAATGAACCAAGTGCAATGACTGGTGTGTCCTTGCATAGCTGGTCTACCAATAAACCAAACTACAAATTCTAATACATGCCATTATTAAATGAATACATGGTGATTAATATGATAATGAAAGAAAGCTGCCATTAGTTGGTTGCATGGCATCACACTTGGAATGGTTAAGAGGCATTCGGAAATTGACCGATATGGTAATGTTGAACATGAAAGGCATCAACATATTTCAAAGAGAAATTAATTAATTTTTATCATGTCCCTAGTGACACGATGGTCAGTGACATCCATCCATCACAACTTAGTTACCATCCAAAACAATAAAAGTATTATTCACAGACATAAGATTTAAATCACAGACTATTTTACATGTTTTGAAGTGTGTGTGTGTGTGTGTGTGTGTGTGTGTGTGTGTGTGTGTGTGTGTGTGTGTGTGTGTGTGTGTGTGTGTGTGTGTGTGTGTGTGTGTGTGGTGTGTGTGCGTGCATGTGTTGTGTGTGTGTGGTGTGTGTGTGTGTTTTGGGGTGTGGCAGTGTGGGGTTAGAAAGTGGGTCTGTCAATCGAGAGGATTGATGTTTGCATCCACCTGCTGTTCTTTTGAAGCATAAGCAATTTCGTTCAATCAACTACACCAGGTGTCTTTTGGATGAGACAATAAAAGCCTTTGGTTCCCTACCTGGGGAAAGTAAAGGATCCTACACAGGGGGTAAATTATTTATGTATACCTGTTGTCAGCTCACAAACTCTAGTATCCCAATTGTGTGTAAGACAGATGCTGAATTAGCTGCTACCAAAACCTTGTGTTCACCTACTGAAATTAAGACTCAAGTCCTACTGACCCATAGAGAAGAACTCTCCCACCTTAACAGCACCTTCAATATGTGCTCTGGGTTATCCATGTATTACGCAGGTGAAACAGCTGCATCAACAGTGAATGAGACAAGGAATTCAAGAGGCAGACTGGCACGATACAACAGGAGTGTACTATCTTAGGCCTGCAGCCTACGCAAGATACACGTGTACTAGTTAACTCCGCATAGCTCCGTCTGTTTACAAGATTCCTAATCCGACCACCTCGACTGCTACAACTATTGCTACCGCGACATGTGAACCCCGATTATATTGCCTTTTGAAGAGCAGCATTGTATCAAGACAACCCACGTAGAATATGTCATATTGACAACACAGTCTGCAAGCAAGCTGGCTTCAAGCTGTTAAATGCTCCTGCATAGTTTTTCTAGTAAGCTGATCACCGATCCCATCAGCAAAATCCATATGCACTAACATATGTGTGTGTGTCTTTTTATTTATTTTCTCATGATCCTATTTGGTGCAAAATAATCATAAAAATAATAATAACCAGCTTACGCCCACCCATGGAGTGAC
Source organism: Paraescarpia echinospica (assembly GCA_020002185.1). NCBI lineage: Eukaryota > Metazoa > Annelida > Polychaeta > Sabellida > Siboglinidae > Paraescarpia > Paraescarpia echinospica. The sequence continues at coordinate 21,664,196 of CM034531.1, read as the reverse complement.
AAAACATGGACAATTATTGTCACCATTCCATTACAGTATTTTTAACTTAAACTTTTTCCCATGACCATGTAATTTCTGCCATTGCCAATTATGACTTTGCATGCAGCAGATAATAATTTTAATATAATTTCAGTAGTGCCACCCGGGTAACGACTGACAACTCTTGCCAATAGATAGATGAGAGGCCAACAGTCGATGGAACTGAATGAACATAGAAAGAAGCAAGTGGACATCGGCGCTCCAGAGGAGAAACACCTACAATTCAAATCATTATTTTGTATTTGCATACAATTACATCCTGTATGTTTAATCTAAACATTAAAGCTGGCAATGTTGGAAATCTTAATGGAATAACGTGCTAGTGAACCATAAAAAAATTTTGTCTGGTTTAATAATAAAGAAATATGGAAGCAGCAGGAAGAAGGAAGATCATGGTAGGATGACAAAACACACAAAATAAGTTAAATGCTTATGCAATCAAACCCATGACGAGACGATCCACCATACGAATGTTATCCCAGAAACCGTTCCCAACTTTTGTGGGGAACATTCCTGCATCGGGAATCACATAGAATGCGTGGCCCCCTCTGTGGGCCCATCCTGCTACACGGGAGTCAAGGACTTCCTAGAAGATGCCTGGAAATTGTGGTACCAGGTAGTTCTCGGCAGCCAGGAGTCACAACTCCAAGGAGGTGGTTTTGGTATTTAGGCCCCACAGAGCCTCATAGGGTACCATTCAGTAACCGTTGGGGCACAACTCTTGGGCAGTTCCCCCACATCCACTCTGGGTCTGACCACACAATCCCAACATCCCTCTATCTGTCCTAGTCAAATGACCAAATGATCCTTTCACTGTAATACAGTAATAAATCAAATCAGAGCATTGACATTTGTGCATTTTAATTACTCAATGAAACGTTTATCATATTGGTCATGTATAATAAATAAATAACTGTCAAACTACACTGTAATACTGTATGGTGTTTAGACTACCTAATATATCGGGTATTAATTTAATGCAGACAGGTAATACTACCCTTACTTGTATTACTTTTGAAAACATGATATGAAACAGAAGACCAACGTAATTATAACCGCGACAGGATGGAAACTTAGGGCGACTTTGTACCCTACCCATGGAAAGCAGCTGAATCAATTAATTATGAGTAACTGAGTAATTATCTTAACACTTGTTTAATGAACTACACCAGGTGGGGCAAGCTTCAGTCTCACATGTGATACCTCGGGCAGATTATACCTGAGCCAGGAACTGACCACTGACACACAGGTGGACCAGTGCCTGACAAGATGGAATGACCCCTCCCTACTGACCCTTCCCATTGACCTCATTGCAGCTGCTGATTTTAGGTAAAAAACATGACATTTACCCTCTTTGTGAAAAATCTCCAATGTATAATTAATAATACTGTACATGTATAATATGGGCAAATATTACAGCAAATTACATTTGCCTTACTTAGTATATGTGTTTTACCCCTTTACATATTGGTCATCAGTAGTTTTTTGTTCAATTTCTAACAAGGGCACACATTATTTTGACTTTACTTTGCCCTCGAGTGATAATCCCTGAAAACATAAAAAAATAGAAACATCATATTATTACAGGATTGATAACTATCAGGAGAAAGTTATTTCCTGTTTGCTAAAGATTCCCAGTTGCCATAAAAAATATACCAAGGCGGGGTAAACTTGGCAGCTTGTACCTGCCAAGAGAGGAAAAAACGCAATTGGGAGAAAAACAGTGTTTTCATTTGTATGGGAGAAAGTGGGTCGACACCAGGGATGAGGGAGCAGGATCAAGGACAGTTAGGAGTGGCCTGGAAGACATGGCTGGAAACCATATGACTCAGAGATCTGGATTACAGCCCCACCACGACGGTGCTGGTGCCGGTGCTGGTGCATGCACGACATGGGGACCTACTGGCCTAGTCTCAAAGAAGATTAAAGTCTGGGTCACCTATTAAACTAAATATTCTATTTAAATTCCAAATGATGTCATATATTATGATTGTATTTTGAAGACCTATTCTGGAAGAAAAAAATGTATATGAATGGTTGTGTTAATTTCATAAGCAATGTTATATGTTACAAGTTTATTTTAACCTGTTTTGCCAGAAAAACTTTTTTATAACTTATTTTAATTTAATAAATTATGTCATACATTACAACTGAATATTGAAGCCTCGTATTGCAGTTTTGTTTTCAAAACATTTCCTGAACCCATTTGGTTAAATCTTTTGTGGCAGCGAGTGGTGTGATATGCTAAATGTTGACTACAAAACAAAAACTTGAATAAATATCTTGAACCACACGTGTAAATCTATGTACATAACTTAAAAAGGGTTCATTCATGAATGCTAGACAGATAAACAAGGACACTTGACTTAAATGCACAGCCCATATTGACCCATTCTGCCCTTCAGAAGAATATTGGCTCAGTGCCTTGGTAGATGGATCGTTGAACACACACAGTACTACTAAAAACAGGAAAGTCCATTTTTATAATTGCAAGTAATAACATACAATTGTAGTACCCTGCAGTGAAGTGAATTATTAGAGTTAAACTGTTGTTAATTCACACATCAAATCGTGTACTTGGGCAAAATAGTATTTAGGAAGTGGTGGCATTTTTATTATGCATGTTCTTCTATGAGGAAGTTTACGGTATGCCGTCGGTAAGACAATATACATCAGTGGTGTCTTCTGCACACCCTGTAGACCCTGGATGGCTGCACGCCAGGGTTGCAAAGGATGCAGAGTAAAAAAGCCACATTCCTAATAACTCCATGATGCTGTCATTTACAAGAAACCTGGTGTGTAACTGGAAGCAATGGTTTTGTAAAAATACTAGACATGTAAATGGCAATACTATGGGTGCTGCAGAAATAGTTTTGATTGAAATTCTTTGGTTACACTCACTGGAAAATGTTGCATAAAGTTTATGACTTTGTTTTGTTATATGTAGCAACTGACGAATGGTTAAATCATGTCTTCCAGTGACCCAATAGCCAAATCTCTATCTATATCCAGTAACTGATCTTCACCCGAGGCACTTAAATGACCATATCAAATCACTTAGAGTTGTTCATTTAATAAAAACATCGGAGAGGCAGTTAGCTAGATGTGCAGATGAGTACATAAGACGTTAAGCTGGTTACTGGTAATATGGTAACTCTAAGGTATGGTGTAAACATGTAGAAAACTCATCCAACACAACTGTTTTAAGTTTACATACTCCAGTCCTATTGACATTTTCTGGCTAACAAGATGCCATGGTCATGAGCTTAACCAAAACCTATTGCAGCACCCAATGGGGGCTGCTGGCTAATTCTTATTATCACCACAGAATACACCGTAATATAAGCAAGGAACTGTCCACAACTGGTAACCCCACTAATCTAAGTAATTCCACTAATCTCAGTACTAATCTTCAGTTAGGCACCCCATTCTAGCATCCAGTCAGTCAGGGGTAACCACCTGCTTGTGAAATTCAAAGAATGATTTTTTCAACAACACTTTCTTAGAAATGTTACAAGTACATGGACCAAGATACAGTGTAAGTTTAACTGCCGAAATACGACTGAAGTATCGCCAGAGCCAGAGACTTCAAAGTGGCAGAATCTTCGGGGGTTAAACTAACCTGTGCTGCTTAACGAGGCTTATCATTTTTGATGGAATAGACGTGTCGCTTGGCTGGGGCTTGGAATGGCATCACCATTGGTAGAGACGTCAACTCAACCAGATGTAGTAACATACAGAACATGCCACTTTGGCTTCAGCAATGTTCACCAGATGGCACCACCTGTTAATCTATCTGATTTAGTTTCCTCACCCCTGGATTGGGACAAATGCAGCCATGTTGACATTGGAGGTAAGGTGACTCAACTGGTGACACATCCCATGACAGCAGCGTTGACAGATAGTTGTGCTATTTACAGACTTATTTCCACAACCTAAAGTCACTGACAGATTTTCTTTCTGGCTTTGAACAGATTTGTTACTATTGTGTAACTATGCTCCTGATAACTTCTTTCTGAGTAACAATCTTTTGGAAGAATCCCAAGAGGTGATAACAGCTACTAAGGCAGCTAATATGTGTGATAAGATGTTTGCATCCAAAGTACAAAAAGTCACTATATGCTCCCAGAAATTAAAGGCTCTGTTTTAGGTTATGATCCAATTCCTATAAAAATGACTCCTATAAAAAACAACTACTAGAACTAGTCAGACGTTTATCAATTCAACTTATAACTCTTCAAAAAGTGTTTCAGTATCACAGTACAATCGTGTCATTAGTTAGGGATCACGTGATTACTATGTGGTGTGAGTATAATTAAGATGCTAACTTCAGTAGTAATTTTTATCATAAACGGTAGACGTATTTTGACTGAGAACATCTACCTCACGTACTTTGTGGTGTTTGGGTTTGATGTACTGCCATAACCCCAGCACTAAGTACGTTCTGGGTTATCACAGAGTCACTAATGGGAATGTTTGTTGACTACTGTGGTTGGGGCTAAAAGTGTAGTTACATATTTGGGGTTAACTTAATACCCTGAGTGTACTAATTATTGAGCTCACTCTAAGGGGCTAATGAAACCTGTCATTAAATATTCTACTTTAAATACATTAAAAATTATGAATGATGATTTTTACAGTAAAACCAAAATGACTAAAAATACAAAAAAAATATTTTCCGCATGCAAAATAAGAAATCAAATACGCATTTTATGACAATATTTGTGTTGAAGGGAACATACAAAAATATTAATATCATAAATAAATCAAGTATTGTAGGATTTTATTCCCAGAACAAAAGTAGGAGGGAAAGGTACAAGGGCAGGAAATTACTAATTATATTATGTACCCAATCTCCCCTTCCCCTGAGGGCGAACAAGTCCCTGTTACCCCAATGGAGGGTGACACTGCCTTTGCAAGTACTTATGTTATCTAAGCCACAGCGTTAACAAAGTTTCCCCACAGCATTATCAGTGACATCATCGATTTTATTTTGGAGGAGATGTCAAAGTTCATAAAAACATTCCTCAGACATGTTTGGGGGTGTGCATTACCCCATGCACTCTGGGACATAAGATGTCAAGCAAGTGCTTAGTGGCATGCTTAAAATTAAACACAAGTTTATGTACTCTAAATGACTCGTATTAGGTTTGTATATAAATTAATGGCACTTTGAGATCCAGAACTTCGTTTTCATTTACAAATTGGGCTTATTTCAGATGACAAAGTTTAATTTTCATTATTTTTGTAATTATAATAAGATGTGTTATCTTTGCATTGTTTAAACATAATTATACAATTTAGTTTATTTTTATCCACTTTATTTTAATTATTGTTATTTAGTTTATGTAGTTTTTGTTTATGAAATTAGTTCACCATCTGGATTTATACAGGTCATAGGATTCATCAACCATTCAGCAGGCTATAGCAGTAGGGGAAAAACCCCATGAAAATGAGAAAGCTATATGTGCATACTGCTTCACCCAGACATCAAAAACTACGCGATCCAATCTCAACCATCTACAGTTACGATAGTAAAATTTATTCAAATAATTACTGTGTATCAAATTCGCACTCGTTGGTTTTGTATGAATGGCAATGAAACAGGAGATCAAAATTATGCCAACTGTTTTTACTGCAAACACATCTAGATACATTGGTAATTGTGAGCTGTGTAAACAGTGTTTTATGCAAATTTGCACGGAAGACGCAGATCTGTGATGGGTGTGTTAACTTATCAAACACTTTTTACTCTGACCTGTCTAACCACAGCATTTATGGGCCACATAATCTTGGTACATGTGATAAGTTTACTAGGGGTAATCTAATTATAGTGCAAATGACAACCTACAAATGCTTTTGTTCCCAGGGTAGGTCGAGGGGGGACAGACACTTGTTCTAGAGAACAGGGCAACAGCCTCTGTGCACCAATTCTGTCTCCACTATAAAGCCATTGAAACGACTAATAGCAACACTTTTTCTCTTGTTACTGTGGTCTATTTTCATGATCTGCAGGAGTTGACACAACAGAAAAATTAGTGAGAATAAGTGCCTGGGAAAGTAGACATGTTATGTAGTGCGGTGTCACTGGGTCTAGTAGCCAGATGAGAGGTGCACCTCATGAGTGTTAGACGATTCTCAGCCCTGGGATGTGTTTCAAATTATGGAAGGGCGTTGGTATCTAATGCCATACCCAAGCGGGAGGTATCCCTTGCGTTTGGGGAACACTCATTCCCGGTCCTGGCCTGGTGTCATCCACCTTCTCTTCCCTCACAATGTGTTCCTCGCAGTAGTTTTTTTACACTTCCTGCCGATCTCGGCAATTAAATAGCTAGCTTCAGTACTTAGTGATTTTATATCCTAATTTTATATTCAATTATTTCTAATAATAACTATTATAACTTCTTTTTTTAACTTTTTAATTTTTAGCCTATTTATATTTGTGTTTGTTATGTTTGTGATAACAGACATTGGTGGTAAAACAAGCTAAGCTACTTTCATAAACTCAATTGGTACGTGGTTGGGGGGGGGGGTAAAGTAAAGTAAAATACTTAAAGGAAATAAAAACAAGGCATTAGCTAAAATCCGTTTTCCATGTGTACAGAAAGTTTAATATTGCATGTAACATTCGAGAACATTAAAAAAATACAGAAAAATACATTTGTAGCATAAATTCGATTTTAAACCTGTCTGTGTAGCGATTCCTGCGGAAAATAAAATTTTAATGAACTAGGTGATCACGTGGTATCTTAACGTCACACATGACTCACACTCGCAGCAGGCCGACCCTTTCTATGCATTCAGAGCATGTTTACATGGATAATGTTGGGGTCGAAACGAGCGTCAGAATGAGTTGTTATGCAATAATCCGATGTAATACAAACACTAGTCATCATAGAGGAACAAGCAGTTATCTTACGGTTCCACATGAATTCAATTTTATTCAAAACAATGAATGCGAATGAGCCTACAACTTGTAGTACAAGTCGACTAGGTTTCGTCGAGCTTGGGCTCGTTTGCAGAATAATTATATCGATTGCAACCAACGGGAGATAATGTACACCAATATACATACATAGCAAACATATATCGTATCCAGCTACATAAAGTAACGTGTATAATCTCATAATATCACTGGAATATCGATATATGAAAGGAGTTGTACAAGTTATCATAACAACTGAAATCAGTCAGCAAATTTCTGCCGGCCCTGATAGCTCATTTGGTAAACGCGTTGGTTCATTGGCGTTTGTTTTACAATCGGGCGACGCCGGTTCAATCCTGACAGCATGCAAATTATTGATTTTCTTTACACCTTTTTTGTTTATGTTTTCACGAAGTAATATAAACCAAATCATTTAGTATACTATGATGCACTGTTTGTAAATATTTTTATTATTTTTGTAGTAATTATTTATTCGCCACAAATGAAAATATGGTCATTATATAAAACGATGTTTCTAAATTGTATTTATCCAGACAGATTACAATCTTTTTCACATATATAATTACAATATATTACTGTACAATATATTTACAATTAATAAATTATATATCCATTACATTATATTTGTTTGGATAAATAAAATTTAGAAACATCGTTATATAATGACCATATTTTAATTTTTGGGGCGAAAAAATAATTACTACAAAATAAAAATTATTTATAAACAGTGCATCATAGTATACTAAATGATTTGGTTTATATTACTTCGTGAAAACATAAACAAAAAAGTGTAAAGAAAATCAATAGTTTGCATGCTGTCAGGATTGAACCGGCGTCGCCCGATTGTAAAATAAACGACAAGATTTAACAAGATTTAACAAGTAACGCCATCGCGCCTACCCACTGAGCTATCGGGACCAGCGGAAACTGTCTAACTGTTTTAAGTTGTTATAGTAAATTGTACAACTCCTTCATATATCGATATTCCAGTGATATTATGAGATTATACACGTTACTTTATGTAGCTGGATACACTATATGTTTGCTATGTATGTTTATTGGTGTAGATTATCTCCCGTTGGTTGCATTCGATATAATTATTCTGAAAATGAGCCCAAGCTCCGCGAAACCTAGTCGACTTGTAAGCCCATTCGCATACGTTGTTTTGAATAAAATTGGATTCATGTGGAACCGTAAGATAACTGCTTGTTCCTCTATGATGACTAGTGTTTGTATTACGCCGGAAAATTGCACAATAACTCATTCTGACGCTCGTTTCGGCCCAAAAACTATACTTGCAAACATGCTCTGAATGCATGGAAAGGGTCGGCCTGATGCGAGTTTGAGTCATAAGTGACGTCACATCTCGGCATCCCGAAAAGTGTGCCAAAAATATGCATATTCGAAAATGTCCGGATGTACAGCATAAAATGTGGAATTTCTAATTCACTTGAATTTTTTAATTTTTTTTGCTTGGTGGACGTGGAAATAGATAGCAGGATGTAATGTAACATGAATTCAAGCAATAGATGTTTTTATTCCCTTTAAGAAAAATTCAAGATTTTCAAGGATATTTAGAACCTTGTGGTGTAAGTTTCTATTCTTGTAACTTAACTGATTTAGAGTTACTTGTGCATAAACAGATGTGCAAGAGATAACCACATTTTAACAGGAAAGACCTGTAGATTGTCAGAACTCAGAAGTGTTGGCTCAATACCAAATTGTAATACTGGGGTAAACACAGCTATCAATCTAATTTATTTATCCGCAAGACACTGGATGGTCATTCTTCCTTTGTCCGAGATGGTCAGTGCTGTAAGCAATAGTTAGACCAGTGGTCAATGTGTTCTTGCATGATATAGTGGCCAGAGGCATCTATTATTTGTTGGTGTGTTCATGTAGGTCTACTGAATATCACTCAACACAATGCTTAGATACAAAGTGACCGGGAGACAAAGTTAAGGAGAATTACACAATCTTCTTTCAATTCTACAAAACATTGTAAAAATGCATGTTTTTAGCAAACGCAAAAATCCCTGAGGTTAGTGACGTGGAAATAAAATGTCATCAGACTCAAAGCAACAAACTAAGGACAAGCTGAAATTTCCACACATAGGATTCAGGAAATCTGTCCTGGCTGTCCTGTCCTGACCCATCACCCCAGATGCTCCAGAATAACTTATGTATCTTATTTGTCATCCTTCTTATCCAACCATAGCCAAGGATCCTAATCAATCTCTCCACTGAGGACACCAGACCACCAATGCTCCTCTATCACTCCAGCAATGCTCCTTTATCACTCCAGAACTTCTCACCTGAGCTAACCCAGATCTGACCACTAAAAAACCTATTTTAATGCAATGAAATCCCACCATACAATACTGTCCCTTGCCAGTCACAGGTGACCCCCAATGACATGGGGTTAATGGATGGGAAACATCTGTCTGTGCGGAAATCCCATGACTATCTAGGGCATACGGTTAACCAACAATTACAGGACATTTTTATGCACAGTGTTTTGACTGCATCTGTGTTTACAGAGCGTTGGTCTGTGTCCATTGTTATTGTAATGTGTCCATGACAGGAGGAAGAGGGTGTAATTTGTTCCATGGTCACCAGTCACTCTCAGCTGCATTCATCACTGTGATCAATCACAACAGTTGTATGTTTCCCTCAGGCTTGCTTGCAAATCATCATTTGCTTCTGTTGGTAGCAGGCAAGGCCCCCTGGAATCTGACAACAAGTCCTGTTTTTTGGGCTGCCTCTTGCCAAGAAAACACAAACAGTTTGTGTGTATGATAAGACAGACCCATCACCATGTCCTCAGTGGAGTTCTTACCATTGCCAAGATGCCACCCAGAGACGTTTGCAGCCACACAAGTTTCAAGGCAGTACATTCTCAAATACTACGACTGACAACTCAGACACTGTAAATGATCATAATTATTTATCTGTATCTTGTGTGACTGATACACCCATTATAATGTAATCTGCCAACACAATTACAACAAATTACAGCCACAGCCCTGTAAATGCACCAACCAGACGCACTACACCCCATCTGCAATTGCAGCTTGTTTCTTAACCGCAAATTGGTCCTGGTTGGTTTGTCGCGATGAAAAGCACTTTGTAGAGAATGAACCGATGACTGCGTATGGGAATGGTGCCAAAAGTCTTGCGTACCAACACAAGTGGTGACAGAAGTGGTTTTTTCTCTACTCTCTCTGCTATATTTATTTAATCTATTAACAGTTGCCAGCCCCAGATAGAGAGGGCAGTGGGGACAAGTCAGGGACCACCAGGGACTGGGGCAGGGTATTTTATACATTTACCCCCTTTGGTGATTCTTTTATCCCATATGGCACCAGTGTTTGGGCAGTGACCATTATAATGAGTGCTAAGAAATGCCATGTATTTACACATGCACACGAGAGAACACAAACACAATTTTTTTTATAATTATTATACATTTTAAAATAAATATAAAAACCTTAAATATAATGCTAATTGTGCCTCATCAAGGCTGTAAACTAAGTAAGATGTTTTACCATAACAGGTGTATTACCACTTAGGTGATCCAATATACCAGGCATCTTCCTATGTTACTAATTAAGTCTACTAGATTTATTTATTGATTTCCCAGAATTCTACGCCTGGTAATCAGGTCCACATGACAAGTTTATCTAGATCCATTGTCAACTGCAACTAACCCTATCATTACCATTGCAATTCACCTCTGACCCTGGACAGGGCAGACTGGCTTCTGGTTAATAACTGGAGGGGTTTGTTGATGTGCTCAGTCCACGTGATGACAGCAATATGCAGGAAATTGGAAGGTCTGTGTGGATAACCTTAGCACCTGATAATTACTTTGCTGAAGTATGGCCCACCCAGACAGAGCATGAATGGCAGACTTAGTAGGCAGTAGAAGTGTTGGAATGAGTGAGTAAATGACAGCTGTCTTGTGTCCTGCTTGCAAAGTGTGGACAGTAACCAATGGGCAGGTTTGAGTAGGACTAGTGTATTGGAGCTAGGTGTTGTATATCCTGTCTAATCACCACATCCTAGTGGGACAGCCACATCAAAGGAAAAACAAATCAAAGTACACCTGCTAATTTGATATCTAAAAACAGTGATGTTTGATACTCATAATTATTATTTAACTTCAACCCCCTTTTACCCCTGAATGAAACTTTGAATCCTAAACATTGGTATCAGAACGAGGGTGTCTTGGCCTTCCAATAGTTTGGGTGGGGGGCTGGAGATATGTTTATCCCCCAATATTTGGGCAAGGGGGCTAGATATATACAACCCCCAATATCTAGGCAAGTGGGGTGCTGATGGAGGTTTCTGAAGTTCTCAAAGGCACCTTAACGAACTGTGATAGGAAAATAAACAATGTTTTATTAGAGTAAAAATTACACCAATGTACAACATCAAACAAAACAGCTGCTAACCACCCTCCCCAATTAATAACATTTAGTTTTCTATCAAACACCGGTTTTGAAATGGCCCCTAATATGAAGGGGATAAGCCAAAGATTAGTGCACCAGGTCTACTAGCATGGTAGATATTGCACCAGAATGTTGCAGCACTGTGGAAGTGAACAGTTAGATAACCTTCTCGTTTGATCCCTGCCTCAAGACTGGCGTGTCAATGAAGTTACAAAAACAAGTTGAAGTAATCCCAGAACACATTAAATGTCGCCTTGCAGAGCTGGTTAAATGTGCCACATTATCCAGTAGGTTAAGAGGGCAGAAGAGAACCCTATGGACACACATATGGGCTGTACATGAGCATCAGACCTGCTGGGTTAACGTTGTTGTGATGAAAGTGCCACAGCAGTTGTGTCCTCAAATTAAATAATCTTAGGATATCCGTAAGGTCCATTCCAGATTTAAAGCAATGCGTATTTTGCAATTCTAGTCCTCCAAAAGATAATTTCATGGCCGATTTTGATGAAGTTACACTCAAGTATTCATGTATGTATGCGTGAGTGTGTGCGTGCTTGTGTACATGCGGCATGCATTACGTGCAACTTCTAACAAGATCATAACATTAGACTGCCATTTTAGGTACCAGTTCTGCAGTCATATGTACTAGAAGGTGTACATGGTACTTGTCTTTACTTTAAGATGAAAGCACTGAGAAGCTTACTTACAGACTAACAGCCCAGACTGTCAAGATGATAGCACTGAGAAGCTTACTTACAGACTAACAGCCCAGACTGTCAAGATGAAAGCACTGAGAAACTTACAGACTAACAGCCCAGACTGTCAAGCAGCACAAGATATGATAAGAGAAGTAGGCTTCTGGACTTAGTGTGGTGATAATGGATACCCGGCCCAGCTGTTTGCATAGACTAATTTTAGTCATCACATGTACCAATAAGAATGCTCAGGACATTTCATTTCTCTCCTTGGCAGGTGATCAGAAAGACAATCTTCCTAATTATATATAATATAGCTAGGAAATCAATGAGAATGAAAAATAGCTTCCTGTAAATCAACATATTTTCGTGAAAGAATTCTGACAAGTGAGGCTGTGCCTATCTTTGGGTTGCAGGTGTGGGGTCATGAAACCTACAGCATCATGAAAAAACACCCAGCCACTGAGGTCAGTGACATATTGGTAAGTGCCCAGAGCCAAATATATGCAAAATGAAATAATTGGGATCTGGACAACATCCTGTTAGTGCAGCTGCATGTCATCAACACTGTATAACATGCATCTGATGGATGTATAAATATGTTCAACTATATCACTATGCCATCTGTTTAAGACCATGGTGTGTTTAAGTAGTTCATGCTATCCATTTAATTATCCATATTTAAGACCATCAAAGAAGTTCGTAAAGAAAGTCGACCACACTATGTGCATGTTCAGTACTGTTTGAGATCACTGCAGTTCTCATTAAAAGTGGCTTTTGAGAAGAAAATGAAGGCAGGTGTTTGGTTACATACTGAACTACAACATCTCTGGCAACTTGTTGACATTGCATAACATTACCAATGACATGATGTAACAGTAGCAACAGTTTGTTTGGTTAGATCAATGCTCTGGAGTGGAATTATGTATTTAAATGGAAGAAAATCAGTTCTAAGGAAGGCCAAGGAAATGGGGGAAGGATTCTCTGTAGAGAGGGTAAGAGAGAGAGAGAGCGAGAAAGCGAGAGAAAGAGCCAGCAAGAAATCGAGAGATAGACAGGGAGACCCAAAAGAAGGTGATGGGGAGGGTGAGATAAAAAAAGACACAGACAAAGAGGGGGAGAGAATGCAATTAAATTACATAATAACACAGTAGATGTATCACAATAACCCCATGGTGACAAACTCTCTGTTGACAACGACATCACAACAGCAGTTGTAGAGGAATGCTCTATTCCAATGATTTACAGACACAGCCATAAAGACAGACAGCCACTGTTAGCTAATGGGCAGTGATTACAAGACTCTCACATGTCATCACTGCTGGCCACTGACAGGGGTTATTACAGTCCAGCACACAACACAAAGTGTCTGCCTACCTGTGACAACTACAACTTCTTTTCTTGTGGTACTTATTCAATACACACAAAGTCAGATTTAGGCCTGGAACCAACCACCCTGTTGTGACTTGAGCTAGTATTGCATTTCAAGATGATATGGCAGACAGATCAGAGAGAGATGGACTGACAGACAGCTGGACAGACTGGTGACAGATGGACCAATGGGCCCAGCGTGAGACAGGTGGCAAGCTGGTTGTAGACAAATACTGGGATAAAAATAAACAAATACACACAGCCACATTTTAGCACCATACTCTCAGGTTATCAACTTTTTGAGCAAGTTTAAAGTGTAGCAGCTGTGCAGGCCTGGTTAGCATCATTAACCAGCTGGGTACATACATGGAAAGGGTGCTGAGAATCTCATTTCATTGGGTTTTTCCTGCAGAGGTTATCTGAAGCCGGAAAGGGAACTTGGCTGTGCATAAGACAGTTATAAAATTGTCAGTCCCTGGGTTCATGTCCAGGAATACACACAGTTCAGTAGGTTCAACAATATGGCTGCATATCACACTTCCCATACTAAATATTATTTCCTTTAACCTTTTTTAATGAGTTTCAAAACTTTATTTCTTACCACCTTAAATTTCACTTAAACATCCAGAAAATAATAGGTTGGTACCTGGCCATGTTTATCCCTTTGAACACCTCCTGACCAACTAATTTACAATGAACCAGGTGCTGCGGAAAGCTGCTTCCAGTAAACCCTCTTTCTGGGACATACTCAAGGACCCTTGAAGACCAGTTGAGTAGCATCGAGTGATGTGGATCACTAATCAGACAGCCAAGGACATCTACTAAGGAGCAGCAGAAAGACACCTGCAATGTACCACTGTAAAGGAGCCAGACCTGAATAGTACCTGGGCACACCAGTAAACAACATAACTAGAAGGATAATTAAGCAATCTCCATAATATACTGACTAACTGTATCCAGTGTTCAATTGGTATAATGTTGTATGAAGTTTTTTCTGTAAAACAAATTTGTCTGTCATTCCTTGCCAAGTAACAAAACAGACATTGCATGAAACTGAATTTAAAAAATACATACAACAAGATCAAACAATTTATATTAAATATATTAGTAGTGTTATTTGATATAGTAAATACTACCGTGTTGTTGCTAGCCAAATTATCCTTTTGCAAATGTTATTCGTACTACAGAGGATGACTGACTATGGACATGATACATACTTAGACTACACAATCATACCAACAATAACTGTCTGGCTAGTGAAGATTAAAATAAAGTTAGACCAAAGAAGACCTTGTTTCCCCAGTAGAATAGATCCACATTCACTGCACACTGCATTAGTCATACAGAAATGATGCACCAGGCATTATGCATTATGCATGTGCATCAAAACGCACAGGAACTATTCAGCAGGAAGAATGCACACGACTCACTGAACAAATTACAGTTCTGTCCTAACTCATTTAAATCAATCACCTGTAAGTGACATGACTGCCTTGGTCGATACATTTAAATCAGACATGATAACAAGTCTTTATGAATGACAGAATGAGTGGTTTCTTTGAAGGAGACAATCAGTTATGTCTACTAAAAACAGCTACATGGCTGAAGAAAACAGGTGATCAGAGGAGAATTACTTGCATACAAAACACTGACATAACACAAGGAAAAACAGGTGAAACACATAATGTCCTCTTTCATAATAGTGAATTCACTACCCTCTTTGCCCTCACCCTGTCACTCGGTGACTTGTTCATCGGTTCACATCAAAGCTGCGAAAACATAACACCTCGGTTACCGTAAACACGTCCAGGCTGTTTTGAACATGCTTTTGCTACCCTGTTTTATATATATATATATATATATATATATATAACACAGGCAGAATTTATTTCATCAGACACATGTCTAGCCAGATACTGACAGCCTAGAACTGTTGCTCCCATAAAGTGTCATGAACCGCGACCAAGGGGCCAAAGAACCATCACACTGTCAAGGATGTAATTCTCCCAGCATATCTGTCTCCCTAGACTGTACCGAGTGGAGCCACGCAATCCAAAAATAACATTTGATGATCAGATGCTTGGAGACGGAGATATTTATAAGGGATATATCCCATCGATTACATGGTAGGGCACAGCAGAGGGAACTATATTAGGCATACAGGCAGACCATGACAGTGGTGGATGAGCCATCATGAAGATTGATAAAAAGAGTATAAAAACAGACGAGGGAGGTAGAAGATCAAACCTGAGATGGAAAGACAGTGCGAAACAAGATCTTGGAATATGGATTATTACTTCACAAGAAACTTTTTTCTTTTGAATATTTCAACTACATCTTGCAGTCTTCATTGGCAGAATGACAGTCATGTGATAAAAACTGGAGAAGGACTGCTGGGAGCTCATGGACAGTTCTCCTTGTGGTCTAAAATTGTGACATCTTTCAATGAACACTGATGGCCTGTGTTCAGTTTATGTTCACTTATGGCTGATAGGGGTTTCTTTCATTCTTGTGCAAAATGCTCTAGCTGTTTCCGCTATGTAGTGCTGGTCACATTCTGGGCATTGAATGTGACACCCGTAACGTCATTCTGCCGATGAAGACTGCAAGATGCAGTCGAAATATGCAAAAGAAAAAAGTTTCTTGTGAGGTAATTATGCCATATTATAACAACCAAGAATCTTCAATCCATTCAAAGATTTTGGGAGTGGAGGTGCAAATGGCCAAAAATGGAAAACCATCACAGAACACAGAGGGAGATGGAGAGTATTAGCACACAATGCATAACAAGCTACCAAGTCATGTAGACCCCATGTACATGGGAGCAGGGGGAAGAAGAACGGATCCAACACAATATGTTTGCACCCATTTCATGAAAGACACATTTCATGAAGAACATAACTTGGAATTACCTGAGAAAAACAAAGAGCTTCACACAAAAATTATACGTGAAGCATGAATTAAATATTTCATAAAATGATTTACATGTGAGAACTGTGGTATGAACGGTCACTCAGTATGAGCCCCTTGTGAAACTAGCTCCAGGTTACTAGTCCAAGGGCCAACACACAACTATAAGATAGTTTGCAGTGGCACTTGGTTGACTATATACATTGTCTATGTTATTGGCACTGGCAGATACATGAATTTTCTATATCTCAGTCTAAATGTCTTGTTTGTGATATTCACTTTGAGAAGATAACGGACCTTTGTTGAGTAAATCATAGATCATGAAACTGTGAAGATCATGAAATGACAAAGTGAGCTGTCCCTTAGGGCAGGCTGTTTGTGGCACTTCAGGCCAATGGTGGTATTTGGCAAGAACTTTTCAATTATACCAAAACAAGTAGGGTCATCTGAGTATTATCAACCTGGGGCTAGAATGGCACACTTCGATGCAGTCATTGCAGTGACTGATGATTTGATATACCTGGTATCTTCCTTCACATCAGGCAACTGATCAGGATCAATCTATTCAACACAAATTCCATCTGTGATAACCACCAGCCCAGGAGAATCAATCAAAACTCCTGCTGGTGCTGACAGAACAATCTCATGTGGTCATCGCTCACAATTACCCTTTCAGAATGCCCATTCACTGAAAAGTATAGCTTACCCCCTTTAGGGGTGACTGTGACAAAATCTAACTACATGGCACCTGTGTCCCACTTCACCTGAATCAAGCCATCAATTTACAGGTTGTTGTCATAAAGTAAATGTTGTTTCGATGTTGATCGTAAGAATGTTGAGAACTGCACTGTCATCGTAATAAGATAACAGCCATCTACCTTTTAAAGCACTGCAAATTGGGTGATTTAAGAGTTTGTAGCCATAGAATGGACATCCACTAACTAATAGAAACTGTGCTTTTATTGTATTTCTCGAAGACAACACATTGTTGCGTTTAATGTGTTGTATTCATAAAACTAAAATAAAATTTTAAAAATGAAGTATTACTTATATTTGCCGCGTAATACTTATACTCTAGAGGTGTTACTGATATCTACTACTCATCTAAATGTAAAACATATATCTTGTTAAACTATGCAATGCAATACAATATGATAGTTGGAGAGATCCAAGTAAAAGCAACTATCAGCTGAATGGAGCATTTGACATTTGACTCTTGCTATCTTTCACAATGAAAATGACATACTGTGTACAACATATGTAGTAAAAGTTTATTTTACCGGTTTCCCAATTTAACCAATCTGGAACTTGTACTCAACCCCCAAATGAAGATTTACCTTATCACACTAACCTTTGGCATGACTGCCAACTGTGACAATGGGGGGTGTGGCTAATAGGCTTCTCTGGCAACTCAGTAATGCTTTGAAGTGGCACTGCATTTCTAGCAAATCTTGCAGCATGTGTGGGCTATGTGATATATGGTGACAGAACAGCACAGTATTGTTGATTCAGAGATGGACGAATATTTTGTCCAGATCATAGGCCTTTAAGCTAAACCAGTAACAGAGAGCCAATAGCATTTACGCATAACATCATAGGCATTTTAATAACAAATGGAAACTGTTGTGTGCATACTACCAGGTATTCACATTGGCAACTCTCTGCTGTGCATCTAATGCTGTCCATACATAATCTCCATCATACATACTGATGTATTCAATTTTCAATATACTGCAAATCTAGCCTGCTCTAGATATCTCTCATAAGTTTTTGACTAAACTAAAACACAATAAAACGAAAGCAAACATTTGTGAGAACAAGAGATGAAGTGTCAGTAAGAATTTGATTATAAACGTCACCCTGTCAACAGCCCTGACACCCAATTCACCACTTGTAACATCACTGATTCATAAGCGGTAGAGACTCCAGTGTTTCGCCCACAGACCTGTCACTAGAAGTATTCACCCACTCCATATCAACAGGGCTGCTGTATTTTCTTGTTGTGATGGATGCTGAAGAATGGGCAGACACCTGCCGCTATGATGGGGCGTCATGGTCTTTATCCTAGGTTTGGGACACTGGAATCCTCATAGACATCATCCCTATAGTCCTAGGTCTGGGACACTCCCAGTCCGATTACTAAAGTGCCATCACACCCTCGTTGTTGCAGTCACAAAGTATAGGAAATTTTAAATATTGATGTACACCAGAAGGAAATTTCATAGTACTAATGTATCTGATGTATTTTCAGTGGCCTCGGGTGGATTCTTGTCTAGATTTACAGTGCTTTACAAATTTAATTATTATTACACTCTATGTTATTATTATTATTAGTACTACTGTGAAAAATATACTATCAAGCCTGCAATTTGTAAAAAAAAATTTACTGATGTACTAGCTTATGCGATAAAAAAATTATCTTGAACAGCTATACATATTCTAAAAAACCTCCAAACAAAATGTACATATAGTTCACAATTCGGAGTAGTAATAAAACATGGTTTTCTTACTACTTGCACCCAGAATATCACCTCCGTGGTGAAGGCAACATAGCCACAGGTACAGAGTTCATCAAGGGGATATCTTTTCAAGATGGGAAACGGCATTTGGTTCGGCAGAAAAGACGGACATAGATATATGGGTAGGACTGCTTCAACAACAAATTACAGCAGGGTTGCCAGTGATAAGGACAGCTAGATAAGTCTTAACACATCTTTCTTCACGGCTGATAACAGACATGTTGGCCTGTATTCACCTCATCCTCTTGGTCTAGTCTGCTGCTCAATCAGCAAGGATGTAGCCATCACGTTCACAGCTCCGCAAACATCTCACCAGTGTCTGCTCCAAGCTAATATATACCCCTGGATTCATTGATCACATGTTAACTACACAGGGCAAAGGTCTGGTGCTATCACTACCTTGTAACGACCAACGAAAAGTGTGGAAAAACAAGAAAAGACAACAAAAATGTATTAGTGATAACTGGCAAGAAGGTGGTAATTTAATTAGTTTCTGTTTGGCACAACAAGGGCATCAGCTCTGTTCTTAAGAAACAAAACAGTGGCATCAGCTCTGTTCTTGAGAAACACAACAGTGGCATCAGCTCTATTCTTGAGAAACACAACAGTGGCGTCAGCTCTGTTCTTGAGAAACACAACAGTGGCATCAGCTCTGTTCTTGAGAAACACAAGAGTGGCATCAGCTGTTCTTGAGAAACAACATTGAGGGATTCTAGTTCTCCTTGCCAGGTGGTATAGCGAGCAGGTTGTGCCACTATTCAGTTGCAGATGAAGGTAACTGATGGTCACTGAAAGATTGAAAGGAAGTAAACATCATACTTCTGTCAAAAAAGTTATACTCAAGGAAGTTATGGTTTGTTAAACATGCACAGCTACTTTTTCCTGCTACAATATCCAGTCACCATGACAGGCATTATGTACTTATCTCTGTGGTATGTCTTCTTTATTAGTGCACTCAGAAACCAGAATGCGGAACAGGACCTCTATCAAAATACATTCTTCCTTTTTCCGATTCCCATAAAGAAACTGTATCTTGCAGTGGCACAGTGCAGAATCCTAGGCATTTTCACTATTAGATAGGGTGTTTGTTGTGGCCGGATAATGGTGTGTTTTGCGAGAAACAAGGTAAGAACATAGCCATTTACTGATAGCAAATCATCTTATGAGAAAGCTGCCTCAATGTATCACTGTCAAAGAGTACTTGAGGGATCTGCAGGTTTAGGCTAATGCAAATATATAATGTAAGAAAAATCCAACTGCTATTTTGAAAGTTGTTGTGAAGATGTCTGGATTTTAAAAAGGAAACAGAACATTCAACATGTATAATCATGACTGGACATTTTGTGCCATACCCAAAATCAGATCATTGAAATCTTGCATTCTAATGCCATTAGGCTATCTTATTACATTGTCTGATCCCGCACGGACCAGGATTCATGGACCAGGATTCATGGACCAGGATTCATGGACCAGGATTCATGGACCAGGATTCACGGACCAGGATTCACAGTTTTGGGCAATAGCATCTTTTTGATTTCCGTTGGTCTATATGTTTGGTCAAAACAACTTTTCTAACAGTTTGTTTGCACAAATTTGGTGGAATGGGTGTTAGGTGTTAGAGATTTAGCACATAGATATCTTACTGAAGAATGTGTTCTGTTTCTTGTTGAAACAGCATAACACATTAGGTAGCACAAATGTTACTTTCACTGATCCAGCAGAAGTAAATGACAGTGCTGATAATATTCCGCTGGGTTGACTGACATTTTATTTGCACCATCAATAAAATAGTTGTGTACAAGATTTCTTGACATACAGGTTCATTCACAAAATGTATCACAGGAGTTTTTTATATTACAATAACAAACCTTACTTGTAAGAATGCCTTTTATGTGCCAGTGATTTACATAAAAAGCTTAACCGCCGCTTGAAAAAGAAGTCTTGTGTCATAAGAAAAAACTGACAATGCGATTGGCAGTCCCATTCAGAGAATGATTCATCCCTGCTGTGTTGTATATTTTAATTTATAATAATAATAACTGAAGCAGCAGGGCCCTAATAAAAAATTATTTTATGGAGTATGCTGAACTGCCATTTCCCCTTTGATGATCAGTGGGAAGGAGTCAGATGATTTATTTTTCACAGGCAACCATATTAACCTTGGTCATTTAGGTTTACCAAACTGGCACATGCCTATCATGTTACTGACTTCCTGTAGTTTATGCCAAATCTTACAATTTTGTTTTGAGAAAACCAAATTGGAATATGCTTCCCGTGCTGTTGTTTTAGGATGCAAACAAATTCTAGAAAGGGGCTATCATTTCAAAACAGCTCACACTTTATTTGTTTAGGCAGAAAAAGTAAAATAGTGATCTATCCCCTTCAGTATGCAGTGGGGAGACAGTGTGATCCCTGTGAAACTTTGAAGGTGGCAGAGTGAAGCCAGTCACCACAGCCATCTTTGATCTCAAATTCACCTCCATAAATTGGTGTCATAAAAAATGACCTAGCCTGCAAACATGGGGGTGAATAAATGAAAATGCACCCAAATAAGTTGTTATCTGCCTTTCATGTGTCATGTGTGACTGCATACAGATCTCACTTTGGCAGTGAACAGGCATTGTAATGTAAACAACATTATGAAAATATATTTCTGCAAGATAATGAACTATGTAAATTACAATAATTTTGATCACAAATATTTTGTTATCAGCATTTGCTGGTGTTGATTCCAGAGGAGGATTGTTTTTATTCTAGATTACATGATTACTTGATGGGTCAGAAAGATAATGTTGAAAGATATATATGACTAAATTATTATATAATGGTTCAATCAATTCAAAATGGCTGCTACGGTGCGGAACAGTTACGAGAACGCCTCCTGTCTTCATTTAGTCTCCCAGTATTGTAGAAGCACAACAAAAATAAAATGCAGTTCTGTCAATTACAAATGGTGTATAGCCATATTACAATTCTCCTTTTACACATGCTGTAGACACACATTATGACTCATGCATTGCAAGTCTGCTAGGTACCGTATAGAGTGGTAAGTATATGTCTGATGGGGGTCTGGATAATTGATGCTACAATATAACACGCCAATGAAACTATCAACTCATTTAAAATAACAGCATTTTTTCATACATCCGTCCATACGCATGCATCTGCACATGGATGTATGGATGCATGCACGTGCGCCTGTTTAATTTTGCCCATGTAATTTTGTCTTGTCATTTGATGGCTTCAAATCATGCGTAAATCCTCTGTGCTCACCACAAACATTCCTTGTGGTGCTGCGAGTTAAATCAGCATCCAATTAAATTTGAGTCTGAGCACAATTATCTTCTGTGGGTGAAGGGTCTTTCATCTAAGCCCATCATCTAGGGGTCAATACCCTAATGTGTGTCACATCTCAGGTTAAACATACGCAGGGATATCTTAAGTAGACAGTGAAACACTTGACATAATCAAACCACTGTTGAGGCGGATGCCTGGAAAGGGGAATGACTAGGCAAATAAACGATCTGCTTTCAGAATACGGCCGTTATTTACTATTCCGATTTTAACACTATGTTAGATGGTCACATCTGACATATTACATTACCTGCTTATTTTGTTTTAATAATATTGCTCTTTGTTAACAATTACATATATTCCATAATGTATTGTTAGTCCTTATTCAGCTTGAGGAAGCAGGATCTACATATTAATACTCTAACTTTGTGGGGGGCAATCTGGCAGTATCTCCTCCCTGGTGTCTAGGTCTGCTTATTTCTATGTTCACCTGCCTCCTTGAAATATCGACCTCTCATCTTTCAGCGATGCATTTCAAAAACCACCAAGGTAGTTATTTCGAGTTATTGACTTACTACTGCTGTGTTTGCTGCTGTTGGCGAGCCACTCACCAGAGTGTGCCACTGTAGCCTTACGTTCACCTTACATGGAAATATTTAGCATGTCGTAATTCGCGACTGCAGAAATTAAATGGTCAGCAGAAACTAGTTTAAGATGAACAATGTGTAATGATAATAGCCTGGTTTGTTGATCCATGAATGGGTCTAAGCTAGTACCACATTGTAATTGGAACTACATACCCAATGGAAGGTGTCAACACTAGAGTTCTTGTAAATACGGCTCTATTCCTGATAAAACGCAAAGCTGGAATGTCAGTTTTACCTATTAATTACAGAATGCATGGCCAATATCCGTGCTAATTAAAACACAATTGTGTGTGGTCCCAGATGTAATTTCATTACAGTGGTTCCAATATCCAGTCAGCATTTCCGTTGTTTAGTTTTGTTTATTCGATGTGCCATGAATTATGCCATTTGTCAGACCAAGTCCAAATGCAAGCACCCTATTAGGGTATTTAGGACATCGATAAAACATTTCTTTTTTTTAAATGCCCTTGATTTAGCATGCAGGCATAGTTGTCCAAGGTCTACATAAGCTGTTACTCTATGTAGCAAACCCAGCAAGAGGAAATTACTGCAGTTGGCTTACACAATGATTATCCCATCTTGATACAAATATAACATTAAATTAAAAAATGTTTCCATCAATATTTAATTTTAATTTTTCCTTTAACAGATCCTCTCATTGTCCTTTGAACTTGCTTTAAGTACTGCAAGTACTTATGTTGACTGACTACAAGTACTTATGTTGACTGACTACAAGTATTTTAATGTTGACTTAAGCTTCAAGTACTTTTTTGATTGACTGCAAGTACATTTGTTGATAGACTGCAAGTACTTATGTGGAGAGTCTACAAGTAATTCTGAGAACTTCATGATATGAGTCATCAATCGTGACAACAAGAAGACATACTGGAATCTCAGCATAAATACATCCTTTCCAGTGCCAATATGTGTTAATCATACCAGTTATTATAGTTTATATTCAATACATGGTGGCCTGACTCTGGCATCAGTAGAGTGCATTGCCACCAATAATCTAGATGTTTATCTAGAGGAGAAGTAAAACCCAAAACAAGTCACATGTGAACAAACATGATACTAATATGGCAAAAAACAAGATGCATACAGGAAGTCCTACGGGCACATTAATCAAAGGCAACATCGGAAATAAAATTAACCACAAACCGCTCCTGGTAACCTATATTATCATTAATTATTCCGTACTCTATCACTGAAATTAAAAAACGCTATGCCACATCATCTTAAGCGCTATGTACTTGATAAACAGAAGAGGTAAAAATGCAGTGGCCGGAACAACTTGATAAACAGAAGAGGTAAAAATGCAGTGGCCGGAACAAAATAAATATCTGAACCTGAAGTGCTGGTTGCGGATCTATGAAAACAGGGATCTGTTTCAGGGCCTGAAAGTTTCTGGGTGTGCAATCAAGTGCAAGGCCAGGCTGCCAAGTGTGGTGGTGTAGGTGCCAAGGGAACTGTGTCAGTGGCTCCTGGCAAACTCCCAGCCAGACGGTAAAAACCCGCAACTGTCTCCGATCTCTGACCCCTGAACCACGACATCTGCAGTGTGGAAGAGCTCATATGAAGCAATGGCATGATAGAATGCTGCTCCTTGGCTCTGATGTGTCAGGCTTCAATCAGCTTTTCAACAGCAGTAATAACAGACGACAGTCCCTCTATTTCATTAACATTGCTCATCATTATGTATCTGACTAATATAGACTTAAAATGCAATCATACTGGAAGTTTAAAATGTCTCAGTTAAATTTAGAAGGTGACATATGAAATGTTTGATGTATGTTCAAAGATTTACGTTTTGAAATGTTTTACCTACATTGTGAAGTTGATATTTAACATGTTTGGTGCTACATTTAGATAGTCATGGAATGTTTAGAACTGGGTTAACTTTAAATGATGTAATTTGGAATGTTTGGGTTACATTTAGAAATTAACATTTGAACTGATTGGCCAACATTTAGAAGTTAACATCTCTGTAAGTGATTTATTATCATTTAATTAAGTGTAATTATATAAAATGCAATGAAAAGTTACACTTTGAAGTAATATGACTGAGCATTCTGGCAGACATTTACATAAATAGCAACACATCAAGAGTCATAGAATTTGTGTGTGTTTAAACATATTCATATTGCTATAATTTATAGTCAATAGATAATTTGTTGTATGTTGATTTTTCTCTTCGTTTTTAAATCTTCTATACCTCTTATCAATCTAAAGGCATTTGTTTCTTACGCTTGGGGAGACAGGCAGTGTCAACTGAGACATCGAGAAGGTAGGTACGAATGATCAAGAGTGGAAGACCATTACAGAAGACCGAGAAAGATGGAGAGAACTAGTAATGAGGGCAGAACAGACAGAATGACATGGAACCCACGCTGCATGACAGACAGGGAACAAGAAGATTGTGGGGCACAGACTACAACTGTGACAGACTGAAGAATGGCAAACACAAGACATTTTATTTAACTGTCAGGACGGCCAGTCATGTAAACAGTATGCAACCACAGACCCCCATCCATTACCTCGCCACTGCTGCCTTCCCAAGCATACAGCCACCTTAGAGTCTCCATGAAGTAGGTTGGAGATCAGCCTGGGGAATGCTATCTCCCAGAGCCAAGGGATGCCTGCCTTGTGAGCAGGTGATACAGCCAGACCCTGGTTCAACCACTCCATAAATCAGCCACTGAGGTAAAACCAACTCCTCTGACACCTATGCATATTGTAGACAGGCATAGGGGTCAGCTCACTATTTTAGTTATGTGTTATGGCACTCTGGTGAATTCTAGGACTTTTTGCACGTGGAAAATGATTTAGCATTTTATCAAATGCAAATGCAACGCTGCTACATGCAGGGTAGAATTACCTGTGTGCACAAGCATGTGATATTTAAAACTATAAAAACATGTCAGTGTTTTTGCCCTTGTCTAGACTGCCAGAATTTCTGAGGAAAAACGTTAAAAATATTCATTCCGCTTGAATGCCAATAAGATAGAATATAATTCTAAACTCATTTTGCCATGTGAAACCATGTTGCCTAGCCAATGTTTTTGCTTGGATGGGCAATGCCAGTACGGCATTAGACATCCAGCTGTTTTGATGAATTTTACATTTCGTGATCGGTAATTCCTCATTCTCGAGTCAGAACAGTTTCACACCCAACTCATTCCATAACCAGGTCAGACTAATTCATTCTTCTGTCTGAACCCAAGAATAATGACATAATAGCAAGCATGCTTTTCTGCATTTACCCAATTTCAATTAGATTTTTTTAAACTCAAATGAATCAATTTGATGTAAAACTGCACCATCTAACTGAAGAGCAAACGGTTACATAAACAGTGCAATATAAACTGTTTAATTAGCACAGTTTAACAAGTAACTGAACATTTATTTTACAAGTTCATAAGTGAGATTGGTGCAAGCCAAGAACACGGCGATGGTGTGGAACAATGTGCAGGGCCAAGAAGTTCCTAGTTAGCAACATTGCTGAAGTTGAGAGTGCATACATTAAATTATACAAGACATGGGCAGGGCTGGAAGCTCATAAACCAGATAAGTGGCAGAAAGGTAGCTCGTAAGAGAAAGCTAACAGGCAACATAGCAGAATAACATGGCAGAAAATGTGTACAAATATTTCCATAAACTACTTGGTAGTCCCCAGACATAGATGAGGGGATGAAGAGTTCCAACATGTACTCCAATACATGTATGTCAAGATCATTGAAAATCCACTTGAGAGGCAAGAATATGAGTAAGCCAAACAAACTTTACCAAAGGAAGGAACTTATGATAGAGAGAATGTTGTAAATACCTTGGCTCCTAGGTACAGAAATAAGCCCCCAGAAAAACATAACACAAGAAAAAACATTCAAAGATGCTGTGTCTTTTCATGGCAATGGTAGAGTCTTAATGAATCATAAGTTGTTTATTTTGAAGAAATCTGTGTATAATGGATACAAAACAATCTGGGTGCTTTTGGAGTCCTTCTTTTTTGAAACACCTCATTGAAAAATCCCAAAGACAGCAGAATTTAAGGATGTTCGGCAGAAAAACTGCTGTCCTGGATTTTGGAGGGGTCTGATATGAGATGGATCTAAATGAGGTGATGTCGGTGAAAGCTTTGTTAATCAAGTTCTCTTCAACACCACAGAATTTTCATGCTGCTTGCATATTGCATTTCAAATATGCTACCACATGTCATAAAAGCCTGTCCACATCCATCACTCGGTAACTTTCAACTGGCTCCCAGTCTAGAAAGTTGGTGTCAAATTACATCTTTAAAATATGTCATACTTTGAGTTTGACTCCGATCTTTAGATTTATTTTAGATATCTTCTTCCTTGGGGGTGGAGCGGGATAGAGGTTGTAACTTTTTTCTCGAAATGAGGAACCTTTCAATGTGGGAACAGGACAGGATTCAATATCTATAAAATATGTTATGTCCCTGGAAGATGGTTATTTTCCTGGCGACATGACTTTATTTCCAACTTTTTTCCATGCCTATATTTCCTGTGAGTATCCCATTTCCTGTGGCCATACTCTTTATTTTTCCCTATGACTTAACTTCCTACACACCATTCAATTACGCCATTACCACCTGTGACTTTATTTGTTACAAGCCATTCAATTACCCCCAAGAGTACCATCATACTTCAACACCAATGCACAAAGGGTGATTTATTAACTCCAACACTGACATGGGGGTGGCACAATATATAAAGTTGCCCTTGAAGGCAACACCCCCCACCCCACCTAGCTAGCCATGAAGAAAGTATAGGGTGGAGGAGACAACCCACCCTAAGGGGTGACAAGTCTGAGAGCATTGCAAACAAGGCACATGGAGGGGCGGCAGGTTGACAGGGTAAACAGAAAAATGAGGTCATCAGGCTTCAAACGAATCCAACTCCAGGGAAGCCAAAGTCTACCCTAGTCAAGTGCACAGGAAACTGCATCGGGCAGACAATAGCATACCAAGCCAAGTGTTGCACTTATCAACATACCCTGGGGAGTGTGTGTAATACCCATCTTTGGTTTTGGAGTCTTGTTAATGTGGGTGGCCCTGGATGGGTTGTACATGTGTGTGTGTGCGTGCATGCGTGCGTGCGTGCATATGTGCGTGTGTGCATGCATACCGTGTGTGCGTGCATGTGTGCTGTGTGCATGTGTGCAAGTGAGCATCAGCTGGGCAAATGAATCAAGTTAGTTTAGGGAGTCTTCTCATTGTTGATGTGTTAACCAAAATCAACTTCCCAACAAGTAATAACAGATTAGCTGAACATGACATGTCAGCAGGGGTAGCCATATCACCAGTTTCAGCTGTCCTGTCTGTGTCACCAGTTTTGCTGTTGTCTATGTCACCAGTTTCAGATGTCATATCCATGTCCCTAGTTTCAGCACTGGTGTCAGTCTAGTTTTTTTGGTCTTGTGTGCTTGGGTTATTTCATGAGGAAAAGAGGGAGAGAGGGGGGTAGAGGGTGAGAGGGCGGGGTGGATGGAAGGAGGGAGTTAGGAAGGATTGAGGGCAGGAGGGAGAGAGTTACAGATGGAGACAGGGAGAGGGAGGGAGGAAGAGAAGGAGGAATGAAGAAAGGGAAGAAGGAATAGATCGAGCAAGGGAGAGAGTGAGAGAAGGGTGGAAGCATGAAGAGATGGGAGAGGTAGAGTCAGCAATAGAATAACCGTAGCTGCATCAGCCATAATGCAAAAAAGTAACAGTTGCCATACAAACACTAAATAAACAGAAAACACTATCAATCTTATATGTCTGCATAACAGGCAAGAAACAGTTGTTAATGTTATTTATGATATATGTCAAAACTTTTAACATGCTCACACAATGGAACAGAGCAGAAAAAGTAGATGGAAAACATGATGCAAGCCAGTGATTTTTTACATTAAAAACGGATGGGATTTGCGACAGGACAATTTGCGGTAACACTGATGTATGACACATACAGAGACAAGATGGTGTAGGTGTCATTTTGTCACAATCTACTGTGACAGATCTGCAAGCTTCATTGATCAGAGCACAGGAAGCACTCACCACACACTGATATCTTGGTAGTGTGAATAAAACACTGTCTTAGCTGATCACTATCTTGTCTTCCTGGCCAGTCTGCCTAATCAACATTCTGACAAGCAGAATTAGTTCACTTCAAGCCTAGTGAACAGCAATATTCAATCAAACAGCATGTCAGAAAGGGATAACAGGTGTTTCTAGACTCTAAGTAATAACACCATATTTTATTGACACTGACAATGGGAACTAAAGCAGGTGACATGAAGGGGTGTTAAGGGGGGTTAACTAGTCAAGTAGCCTTACATTTAGGGTTGATGGGCGAGACATCTGTTTCCTCTCAACAACCTGTTCCCTCCAGTTACATTAGGGTACAACCAGTCACCCCCTCCCCACCCCCAGTCATCTGCACTGTGGTTCTTATTTGCTTGCAGCTTTTTACACAAGACAAATGGCTGGGAGACTGGATCTGTCAGGAAAAACAGCTCACACACTAAACATGCATAAAACCCGAGCTAAACCAAACATGCTCAGTAGCACTTGTTGGTGAAGCCAAAAGTTTGAAAACCAACACTTGTGAACCTTGTGAGCCTGAAGACCAGGCACTGTGAATCCAGTAACCAGGTCACATGGAAGATCAGAAACTCATTGTGAACAGTGTGAACGCTGAGCCTAAGAGCAGGATGTGTGAACTCGACCAGCCATATTGGACTTCAATGCGACCGACTCAGCCATCAGTACTACCAGGATCTTGTTTGTCCTTAGCAGTCATCCCTGCAGTTTGTACCCAAAGATAACTATTCATAATTCAACATGTATTCAGTGGAACGATGCATCCTACTAAGCATTATTGCCATCGACACCTGGAAGATGTACACACACACGCACACACACATGCATGGATGCAAACACCCAGGATTCCACCTACATCCATGTGTGCGCTACACATGTTGAACGCCTCAGGATCGTAAAGGTGCCACCCAGGTAAAACGCCAGAGAACGTCATTAAACGACAGTAAAGCACGTTTATTTAACGTGCTCAGATGTGTTTTCAGGCCATCTGAAAACACATCTGTCCTGCCCATGCGACATGTAAAAAGATACAATTCCCACCAACAGGTTCCTGTCCAATAGCTACAGTGTCCAAACAGGAGACAGACTGAGCCCTGTCAGGGTTTAAGGTGACACCAGACCAGAAAATCAAGACATCCATTCAAGGAAACAGCTCCCCTGGGAACGCCCAATGGAGACATGCTGGGTAGTAATACCCAGAGGCCACACACAAGGAGTGTGTCAGACCCTGTAAGTCTCAGCCATATTGATTGTATGTAGACCATGTAAGATCTGTCTATTCTGAATGATGTTGACTTAAACTCCAATGCAAACAATATATGGGGCCCCATAAACTCTAGAGTAGCTCTTGAAATAAATGATAAAATACATTAATCAAAAAGAAAATGCTCTTCAGTAATAGCACTTGGAGAACTGTATAATAAATCGGTACATAATTACCATGCATTGTTTATCAAGTTGTTGAGCAACACGCGTAAGAATGCTGTCCACTTCAAGTTAGATCACTTTATGGATTTGATTCACCAATTTTGAATGAGGTCTGAATAGCTGTACAGTGCTCAGGACACCTCTGCAGTGTCTGACTGTGCAGACATCATACAACACCAGCGTCTTCATAATACCATGTCATGGACAGCATTGGGTTCAATTTTAATAGTGCAATTTGTGTTAATTACAATCAGTGTAAAACAATACATAAGGCTGTAATTGTAATTTAGTTTGAAGCACTGAACTTGCCACTGTAATCAACCTTCAATGAAATACCATTCACAGTTGTAATTACCAGTACAACATATTCTTTTAAGATGTACAACATTTGGTCATAAGACATTCGGTCACACAAAATTTCATCACATAACATTTTGTCACACAGTGCAGAGTAGGACAGTAAATATCAACAGTGGTGGTTTCTTGCTCCAGTCAACAGAGACATTCACAAGGATTGCGGGGATCATGCGTAGGATCAGTCAGAAAGGGGTTGTTCCCTACCTCGGTCCTCCTCTGTCTGTCCTGGGGTGTCTGTGTAGAAGTGGTGGGGGTCTTTCAGCTGGTACATGATGTGGTGCAGTGGAGTAGAGTTGTTGGGCGCCCTGGCTGTGTGGTTTGGGTGGACGTCTATCATATAGTGTTGGTTGAAGGCGTAGATTGTTCCCACCTGCACAATACACACACAATTACTTATGACATTTTTTTATATTACAAAACTATATTTAACTGGAATCATCAATTACATTTC
The DNA here is from genome assembly GCA_020002185.1 of Paraescarpia echinospica. Classification (NCBI taxonomy): domain Eukaryota; kingdom Metazoa; phylum Annelida; class Polychaeta; order Sabellida; family Siboglinidae; genus Paraescarpia; species Paraescarpia echinospica. Next base: position 21,632,982 of record CM034531.1, on the reverse strand, counting down.
AGTTTCAGATTTATTTTGATAATGTTTAACATAAATGTAACCTAGGCAACCCTGAATGATATAGCAGACTGTTGCACCAAAACATTTCTATAGTTTATTTAAAACTAATTAACCCAGTTTCCTACTCTGGACACATTCAGACAAATGGCAATGTTGTGAGAACATAGCACTTAGCATTACACATACCTGTGTACATTTGTAAACATTTGGGAATGTTTTTAAATATGCGTCATTAAAGAAAGATTCCCACAGTTAAACCCTATCATAAAGTTGCTAAGTAGTGAGTGCCTACATTAGTTGGATCACATAATGCTTTCATGACACTTAACGATGAAAGGAGTAATACGATTCGAGGAATTACAATACACCAGTGTTCATTTGCAGCAATCTATCACAAATTCCCTGTGAGAGATGAAATGAATTTATTTGCACCGCCCACATAATGAATGGATGCAAACCTGATTTGAATCACACCCCCCCACCACTATTAGGACACTGACAAAATGATGCTGCACGGACCCTTGCATTCACTTCACTGGAATCTGCGCCCACGTGAAAGCATGTCAACTGATAGATGCAGCCTAGGGTAGCACGTACACATACACAAACGTGTGTACATGTGCATGAAAACATTGTACTGGCCTAGCATAACAAATACTATATTGTTTTTTATATTAAGTTTCACTGAGTTTGCTCTGTACCATTTTGTGCTGAGTGCACCATCTAGCTGTTTTTTCAGGAACTACAAGTATGGAGTAAAATTATCTACTTCATAACCAAACTAACCAAGAGATGGAGCTGCCAGCAAAACAACCGACTATGAAAATGTGTTTTTATTTGTATCACTTTGTGTTTCGAAGCCCATATACGTTACAACACAGACAGGATTTGCGCTTTGTATTGAAACAAACCTAACGATGGCTAACGCCAGTGATAAACGGGAAACGATACTGCATCATATACAACTGTAACGAGATCACATGGCAATGTTTTATTGCTGATGCGGTGATGCAACGATGTAGGTTTATTACACAATAACAGCTGCATAAACCAACTAGCACATACCCTCTGGAAATACCAAGGTGGACAAACACACAGTACAGGTATACGCCTAAACCCTGGGAGGGAATCAATAAAAGTTTCATGCCTGACAACAGCCAGTGCCACAGCCGCTAATGGTAATACTTTCTCAGGCATATAGAACCGAATCCCTTCCACTCAGGTCATAGCTAAGTCTCCTTACTGTGATTAACATAATATCACTGCCAAATATGTATCACAAATAAACAATGGCTGATGGACCAAACACTTTAATTTGTTGTTCCTACAAAACGGTCATGGAAATTCTAAATTTTCTAATTGAAATTAATTACACCCACCCACACTTACAGGACCAGAACTTTGTCCCCCAAAATACATTGCATGATTATAAATACACTGTATATTAGGTGGAAGAAGCCATCCGCAGTATACCAGTAGGGAAATAACCTGGAGCAAGCAACATTCCAGCGGTGCTGCTCAAACATGGTGGCGAAGGAACGGTTACTGCACTGACAGCCATTTGCCAGAAGATCTGGGACTTCAAACAGTGGCCAAAGGAACGGACACAGTTACACATCATCCTATTACCTAAGAAAGGAAATCTCCGGAAGTGCCAAAACTATCAAACCATTAGCCTCATTAGCCACCCAAGCAAGATCCTGCTACGCATCATTTTGAACCGGTTGAAAAAGCAATCAGAAGAACTACTAGCAGAAGAGCAGGCTGGATTCAGACCCAGATGAAGTACCACAGAATAAATCTGCAACTGCAGAATTCTGATCGAAAAGCACTTGCAACACCAGAAGAGCCTGCTCCACAACTTCATGGATTTCAAGAAGGCTATCGACAGGGTGTGGCACGAAGGTTTGTGGCAAGTTCTAAGGTGCTTCAACATTGAAGAAGGCATCACTCAAGTAATCAGTGCACTGTTTAACAATACCAGCAGCGCGGTCCTTCTCAACAGCCAAATAGGGGAGTACTTCAGGACCACAGTTAGAGACCATCAAGGTTGCTTGCTGTCACTGGTTCTATTCAACATCTACCTCGAGAACATCATGAGAGAAGCCCTCCACAACTTCAACACCACTATCTTTGTGGGAGGCAGACCTGTCAGAAACCTGCGATTTGCAGACGATATAGATTTTCTTGGAGGAAGCAATGGGCTCCAAGATCTCACCAACCGACTAGTGGATAGAGCAGACACTTACATGGAAGTAAGCAATGAAAAGAGCAAGGTGATGGTCAACAGCACTGAAAACATTACTGTTTATATCACGATGAACGGCCAGAAGCTGGAGGAAGTGGATGCGTTCAAATATCTTGGCTCCACACTCACCAAAGATGGACGGTCGGACAAAGAGATCCAGATCCGAATAGCCCTTGCGACGGCAGCAATGACCAAACTCAGTAAGATATGGAGAAGCATGAACATCAGCTTCCTAACTAAGATCAGACTGTACAGAGCCCTTGTTCTCTCCATCCTGCTCTAAGGCTGCGAAAGTTGGACACTGACGGCTGCAACGACAAAGAAGATACAAGCATTCGAGACCAAGTGCTTCAAACGCCTGCTGCACATATCTTGGGCTGAGCACAAGACCAATGACTTTGTTCAAAGATGGATCGCTGTCCTGGCAGGCCCACAGAAGCTACTCCTCGCAACAACAAAGAGGAGAAATCTAGCATGGTACGGCCATGTCACATGCCACGACTCCCTTGCCAAAACAATCATGCATGCCACTCTGGAATGTAGCAGACGGAGAGGCAGGCAAAGGAAGGCCTGGATGGACAACATACGGGAGTAGACCAACCTTGACGTCCAAACGCTACTGAGACTTGCGTTAGACCACCCTGGCTGGATAGCATTCATTGCGTCTGCATCCCTCATGTCTCCCCTACGACCTGACAGGTCTCGGGATGAACTGAACTGATATCAGTGGATGATACAACAAATTATCGTTGCCAATCATCTATTCCCCATCTAGGTACAATGTAATAAGATAAGCAAGATGCCATTCTTTTTATGATGGGAAGAATTCTACGCTAAGAACACATTTCAAACAAACTACACCACCAAAGATTGAAGTAGAGGGCAATGGAGAATAGGCATGTTCAAAGGATTTGGGTATATTCAAACTGTTTGCGTATTCTACCCAGTGACAATCTCCTGGGTAACATATTCATCAATTATACAGCTGTTTCATGCGAACTAAGGAGTGTTTAACATTCAAGCACTCTATAGATAGATCCTTATTTTGCCATAAAGTGATAGTTATTATTTAACAACAGTTCTTTTACAGTTTTTACAGTGTAGCTCTAAGGCTGCGAAAGTTGGACACTGACGGCTGCAACGACAAAGAAGATACAAGCATTTGAGACCAAGTGCTTCAGACGCCTGCTGCACATATCTTGGGCTGAGCACAAGACCAATGACTTTGTTCAAAGATGGATCGCTGCCCTGGCAGGCCCACAGGAGCCACTCCTCGCAACAACAAAGAGGAGAAATCTGGCATGGTACGGCCATGTCACATGCCACGACTCCCTTGCCAAAACAATCATGCATGCCACTCTGGAATGTAGCAGACGGAGAGGCAGGCAAAGGAAGGCCTGGATGGCCAACATTCGGGAGTAGACCAACCTTGACATCCAAACGCTACCGAGACTTGCGTTAGACCACCCTGGCTGGATAGCATTCGCTGCGTCTGCATCCCTCATGTCTCCCCTACGACCATCAGGTCTCGGGATGAACTGAACTGATATCAGTGGACGATACAAAAAATTATCGTTGCCAATCATCTATTCCCCATCTAGGTACAATGTAATAAGATAAGCAAGATGCCATTCTTTTTATGATGGGAAGAATTCTATGCTAAGAACACATTTCAAACAAACTACACCACCAAAGATTGAAGTAGAGGGCAATGGAGAATAGGCATGTTCAAAGGATTTGGGTATATTCAAACTGTTTGCGTATTCTACCCAGTGACAATCTCTTGGGTAACATATTCATCAATTATACAGCTGTTTCATGCGAACTAAGGAGTGTTTAACATTCAAGCACTCTATAGATAGATCCTTATTTTGCCATAAAGTGATAGTTATTATTTAACAACAGTTCTTTTACAGTTTTTACAGTGTAGGTTTCTGTGGCCTGCTATGTAAAATATACCATAAATATACTATCATAAAGCCAACTGTGCAATTAATACCTCCACTAATGGGCACTAATTAGACTAACTGTAAACATGGTTGGAAACAAGGTATTTCTTGTGTGTACATCAACTTACATTTAATTGTAATTTAATTATGTATAAAGACATTCTATCGTTACTGTATAGTGCATAATAGATGGGTGAAATTAATCAGTGCATGGCCCTTGTAACATATTTCTTAAGCTACTAAATTAAATCATATAGATTTGCATTAGAAATGTTATATCATAGTGTTTATTTGGTTTTAATATATTTTCTTCTGTTTATATGTTGCTAGCTTTATACATGGCATTGATGAGTAGTGAATCATCAAAATTAATAAATGAAAAGATGATAGATCCAACCTTGCACATGCAAGAAATTTGTACCATTTCAATAAATAATAAATAATATGTTGTCTATAATACACAACTTTGATAAATAAAAGTGTAAAATGGACAACATTTACTGTTGACAACACATTACCATTGTTACTTGAGAAATTGTTTATTATGCTTTAAAATAAGTTTTTAATGCCTCCTCCAATAGTTCTAAGTTATTTTTAAACTGACATTAATCAACTGTGAACTAAGTACAACCAAAAATGCACAAACAACAATCCTTTATTACTAATGTATTCGTGGGGGCGGAATGCTGCAGAAAGATTCACTGCAAAAACTAGTGAACAACTGTAAAACAACGAATCAATCAGGACCCTGGTAAAAATTTGGGTCAGACTTGTTTTGGGTCAGCCCAAAAGTCTGCAAACTGTGTCCCAAGTAAATCAAGTAACCAACGTGCTATTTTTTTCAGTAGCTAACAGATTACAAGTGTCAGTTGGGGCACAATAAACTCCATATAATAAACAACTCAGTGCAAACACAATAAGTTAGTTTTGTGTACTCCGAATCAATCAAAACAAGAGGGAAAAGTCAAGAGCAACACAATTAATTTAAACCTTCCGTGTTCCACGAATGATGAAATGACAAAATATCTATGGAGGTGCACAACCTTAAAGATAACCCCTGTTCCAATGGTATTACTATCTTTCCATGTTTGCACAATCTGAAAATACTAAAACAGACGTTTTTAATGCAATTTGGTACATATATAAAGTAGATATCAGTTGTACCAGAAATAAAAAGATCAGCTAGTTAAGTGGTCATCTCCTCAGATGTCTTCATCAAACATCTTAGTGCATAGAACAAGGTATGAAACTCATAATGTCTGATTCATTTGTAAATAAGCAAGCTGTTATATAATAAAAAATAAATCATTAAAACCCGAGCTCATATGCACAACAAGCCAGAATCGTTAAGAAAGTCATGAAGAGGAATGTGCAAAAGTCACTAACGGAGAACGGAGTAATGGACTGATGAAGATCAAGGGCAGAAATTAAAATCTGGAATAATATGTCATCAGTATTTTGTGGAAGGTGGCAATAATTTTAGAAGATTATAAAGTGATGAGAAGTTTGTTCCAGATGTTGGTTACAGCTTCAGAAAAAGTTGGCCAGGAGAAGCTTATAAAAGCCTTTGATGGTGAGAACAACCTTGATGGGCTGGCCTGGTAATGGGCCATCCTTGACATCAGTGGCAACATCAGGCACTAACTCAGCCAATGTCAGCTGCAGCATGTAACTCATCTGTCCAGGTACTCAAAGGTAGGAAATTAGTTGGGATTTTTCATGGCACTAAATAAGAAGAGTGTTCTCACAGTCTGAGTTCCCTTCTGTTGCTCCTGATCTCCTCTGACACTCCCATTCCTGCATCCATTCCTGCACCCATTCCTGATCCCATTCGCTGAGAAATTGCAGCAAGCCAGGTACCCCAACTTATCACATAAATCGTGCCACTGTTTAGACAACCGAGTTGCTGGTTCCCATGCTGTCTCTGCTTGGGAACTGCAGGCGGCAGCCACAGGAGTGAATCAAAGAACTTTGAAGTTGCCTAAGCATTTTGACAACAAGAGGCCACCCACAGTACAACTGTAGGATATGTCTACTTGCATCTGCAAAGTCCCAGAATGGTCAATGTCATTAATCCACAGACTACACAAAATCATGGCAAGAAAAAAGGAATAAAGATTTTCATCAAATTTCAAAAGATTCTCAAATTTGGGGAAGCAATTGTGTGACTCCTTCAGGAGCAATAACTGGAACAGCATTCCTGTTAACCATACAAATGTCTTGCCTTTTCAGGGAGTATTCAGCTATGAAGTCTGTCTGCTCAAATTATTAAGCATTTATACAGCCAAGTGAACTGAAGCAAAGAGGACTATTGTCAAACAAGATTTTCTAAGCTGTAAAAGGCAGTAAGAGGAATAAACACTGTATCGTATCTAGACGAATCTTGTCATGGTGGAAACCTGGCAGATAGGATCTATCAACTTGAACAGACAACGTATCAATTTCAAAGTTTACAATTGATTAAAATGATTTCTATGCACAACATACGATATCATAATCTTATAGTGTTTCAAGATTGTGGCATTTAGACATGATGCCCTGTCTATCCTATATCGCACAAATTCAGCCCATTGGGTATAATATTATATAGGGCCTGGGGATTCAATCCTGTAAATCTTATTCTAACACAAAGCATATAATGCTATGTGTACATTATGTGCATGCACATGACAATCTAACTCTCTAAAATTGCATGGCTGTCAAAGGACATTGCGTTCTTCTTTGTCCATCATTCATCTTACTCCATCACCCAAGTGCTACAACTGTTTAGATAGTCTCAGTCAGAGTACAGCAGAGGAACAGCCACACAAGTATCGGGGTTGTAGTGTCTGGAGGGTAATATTGTAGCTTGAAGGGCTGCCTGCTCCCACCCACTCCTGCCCCCAGTCCCCCTCCCCCTCTCCAGTCTTCCAGCCTCCCTCTCTCCCAGGCCCCACTTTGCAGCTGTCTGTGATATTTGCTGGGACAGATTTTTCAGATTGCGCAACAGAGAAAGTATGAAACTAGTGATAAGGATGCAAAGTGGTGGTGATTGGTGCTAGTGTTGTCTTCCCTTTGAGTCAAAATGAAAAGTATATTCCACTGGATAAATAATCTCTATCCCTCCCAGACTGTCAGGTTATGATATAGACACAATTTGAGATACACAGTCGTTTTATAAAGAGAGGATGGAAACAGGAAGACCAAAATTAAGATCCAGAGACAGTGTCAAGGGAGATCATGAAAGAGTGGGGATGAACAGCCAACAATAGGAGAAAACTGCTGAAGATTGGGATAGGTGGTGGGGTATCTTTGAGAGGGCGGAATTGATCAAATAATGTAGCCCACACCCTGCAAGGGAACAAAGGGAATGAGTTGTTATCTTCCATTAGACAGAAATATCAGATTTGTGAGACCAGATCAGAGGTGTAGCATGTTGGTTATCCATTCCTATATATACATATGGCAAGATGAGGGTTTTTTTCTTTGATGGTACTCCACAAATGAATCTGATGAGTGTGATATCTCTGTTCCCATAAAAACAACGCATTCTTTTCCCACAACTGCAAGGAAGTCCTTGGTGACACCACCGACCTGTTTACTACATCAGATATTGGAGGACTGCAAAGATTTGGGTTCACTGGATTGGGGCCAGAAAAGGAAGATAGCAGAAAGGAGACTGTGCCAACTGCCAGCTGGCAATGTGTCAAGGCCACATGGTGTTTTTGTGGCCCAAGGTATCTGGTGCAAGAACACAGAGTCTGTACCACTGTCTACGCATAATCATGCAACTCTCATGGTGATATCTGCAGGAGCATTCTGAGTAAGTGTACATCTTGCAGGATGGTTGCAATTGGGCAAGGTTTGTGCATACAACAACTTAACCTAGCAGGTAAGATATGAGTGGGAATGAGGGTGTATCTGATGATATAGAAGTAGAGATCACTAGCAGGCATGATGATACTAACGAGGTGGGCGGGGCCAGGAAACCCCTGGACCCAGATAACAAGTGATCTTGTGGCTCTTTATCAGTCATTACTGCATGTCATTGTCATAACAGTATGATTGATTATTTGGAGTTGGTGAAACTTATTAGGAGTCCAGTTCCCAGGCCCTGTGGAAATCACTAATAGTACAGTAATGCAGACATGTATTTTATTGGGAATATCCTATTTTTCATTTACATATAAAATTTAATGAACAATTTATATGTAATTTTTCAATTAGTTTGTAAACTTCATGTGTCAATTTTTACATCTTGCTTTTTAAAAAACACTCCTAAACGTGACATCTGACACATATAAATTGCTATTTAAGCTATCATATTAAACCTGCACTCCACCTTTTTTAAGAATCTTTCAACGTCAAATGAATTATGATAAGAAAAAAATGGTCTGTGATGCTAGTGGAAGCTATTACAAATGGGGTGTCTAGTTTCTTGGGCTCTGAAAGAGGAAGTCTTAGGGCTACATGACAGGAGATCAGACACGTGGGTTTAGTCTCAGTACAGGAACTCCAGGTCTCCACACATGATTGGTTTCATCCTATAGCTATTGGTGTAAAACTGAAGGTAATCAGCTAGATGTTTTGTAGCAGCTGTTCAACTTGTAGCAAGAGCATTTGGGAAATGATTGAAGTATTTCTATATCTGGCAATTTGTTTGTCCATCAACATATGTTTATATATTTAAATTGGAACCACAAAAGCAGACAAAAAAAGGTAAATAATGGAAGAGCTGATGTGAAAGAGAGTTTTGGGATGAGCTGATTTTAAAGTGGGCTGGAATGACTCACTGGACATGTTTAGTGAATTGTAGGAACAATTAACAAAGAGAGATGATTGCCTCAAAGTGGAGGATAAAAGGAGAACAAAAAGACTATGAGTGAAACTGGAGGACTTTGTAAAGAGAGAATTGGCAGGAATGGGAGGACTGAAGAATGGGAGTGAGAGATAGGGGTTGAGATGGGTGGTGGAGATGGCACTGAATCAGAATTAGTGATGGAAGAATAAAGGCCCAGTATCCACTGAGGCCAGCCTCACCCCAACATCCAGGGACATAGGAGAGCAGCAAACCATATAATGATTCATATATATGTGCAGATCTATACAACTAGTTCTAAACCTGTTGGTTCTGTACATCCAGTAATCCATTCACCCCTTCTCTTCATCTACTCCAATATTAATTGACTTTGTCAGCAAGTATTCTAGTATTAACTTAATGATATTTTTTCACCACATTGACTTCAGTGTCTTGTGTTATTCATGAAACAAAACCCCCACAGTTTACACCCCTTAGGGACTAGGTGGGTGATTATTGAACAGATACCATGGTACCACTCACTTATGATATCAAGCCATCATAGGCTGCCTGTGGGTTTTTAGGTGAATGTGTATGTGTCAAGTAGGGGCAGATTGTGCCCTGATATCAGTAAGTCATGCATGAGCAAGCAAAGAAAGTCAGCCAAGCGACTGATGACTGTGGCAAACATGCTCTTTTTTATTGCTCTCTGTCGGAAGTAAGATAACGACTATAGCTACAACACAGTGAGAAGAACTAAATAAAAGAACCATTAGTGCCGTAACGTGATATTAAATGGTGTCAGCTCCTTGCATTTCCGTCTTTACAAATTCGATGTCATTTATGTTACTCATTCACCATCACAGGGCCCACTGGGAATAAAGGTTTTTTGAAATGGCAGACACTACATCATAACTATTTATGTGTACCACAAATAACTATTTATGTGTACAGCATGTGGGATACACTTTCTCAAGTTACAATATCACAAGCAGAATTAGCTGGTAAAACAAAAGACGTGTACTAGTATTGTTAAGATCACCTCATCATTGTATGATCAAGTCATCCCAGTTAAACATATTATAATTAGTACAATTTTTATTAGCAGAGCTATGACTTTCATATTAGCCCTCCTCCATAATCATTTCCTATACATTTGGCATCAGCATTGCTCCATAGAGGGTATTTATAGATGGGATTTATGATTCAAACAAAATACGGGCATGTTTCTTGAAGATATATAATAATATTTGAATAACCTGAAACCCTGATGTTTGATAACATGACATAGTTATGGCCCATTAAGTATATATTATATATATCCATTGCACTGCCTATTTGTAACTGAAATTCTGAAAAGAATATAACGATATGCATATAAAAAAGATCTTTGTCATTCTGTCCGTATGTTCTGACAATATCTGCATGATCTGCTGTTCATCTATAATTTGGGTCATGACCTTTCTGAAATCACTTTTCTTTTTTGCTCACTCTCCACTTAATGGGCCATAACTATGTCATGTCATCAAACATCAGGGTTTCAGGTTATTTAAATATGTCAAATAAAAGGGCCATCGGCTAAGCAGTGTTGTTTTCATCTCTTAAACAAAACGAGGGATAGTAAATTTTGTCAATGAATAAAAACAGATTTTCATGAGTTGCACCAACATATCAAGTCCTGGTCTATCTTTAGATGTTTAGTTTCATGCACAATTATTCTATCTAATCAAATTTTCTAATGAAATCACTCACTTGTCAAGCTCGGTTTAAAACCATGGTTATTATCTGTTAATGTATCAAAAGTGGGCTGATCTGTAGCAATCTTCAGCAGTTAGTTACCTTACGTAATAAGATCGAGTGAGAACTGATCTACCAGGTTCTTTCCTGCTTATTTCCCAGGAGCCACAATGTTATTAAACACATTTCTTAACTGAATTATTAACAATCTAACCACTTGTAAGCACAAATTTATATCAATAAAATGTATACATTAAACGTTGAGCATTTAATACTAAGCACATATTAGAAACACTATTGCGAGTATTGATCTAGCATGTATCTAATTTGCATTGCCAACTATCCAAATCTGATAATGTCTAACTGATTGGATGACACAGTACCTTCTGATGGGAAATAAAGATAACCACATATATATGTAGATATAACCTAACATATGTATGTTTGCGACACTTCCTTTTGATAACAAGCCAATCCCAAGAAACATGATTCGTAATATACGTGAAATAGAACAGCCAAAAGATAAACAATTAGACTGTTCATCTTACTATGTCATTAAAACTGAACAAATAACGCCATCCACACTGATGAATCACTTTGCTGCTGCATCATGCTGACAACAAACAAACGGCCTTTATATTACGCCCTTCAGCTCAATGAACATTTTATTGTGAACGTGTTAATACTCAGGAACAAACAAGAATGAACAGATCTGTCACTTCAATTCACTTCCACATATGTGTTTATTTAAATATAAATTTATCTCACAAATGCTGATGTTTGATCTTAGTTCTGCCAGCCACAAGGTATTCTTTGGATAAACCAGCTGGTTGTTCTGTTGGTTGCACCTGATGCATGCTGCTTAGGGGTGTTTGAGAATCATTTGTATGTATATAAACATGTGTGTCTACCAGGGTGACTTATGCACGACCAGAGGGTCCAATGCTACCAGGGCGGCTTATCTGAACCATGAGTCATGTTAAGCAGTCTCATGAGTGGGTTACTACAAATGAATGAACACCAGACTTGTTCTGTGGGCATCAGACCTTGTAGACATTAGAAATGTGGGTAGAAAACATGAGACGTCTCACAATAAGAGAATGATATTATTATGCAGGAATGGAACAGGAATGGAATAGGTATTGCAATGTCATTGACAGGAGCATGCACAGTAAAAGTAATACTTAAAATGGATGCAAACTAGATGGAATTCTGGTGTCCAAACAGATTCGTCCAACAAGACGGCAACATTAACAAACACAGCAACTGTTTTTTTCATCAGCATACTTGATGATGTAAATGTGAGGGGTATGTAGTTTAAATATAATATAGGTATATCTAGAGTCCAAATTAACTTTTAAATTCATAAAATAGTAAGAGAATGTATGATATAGGTATATCTAGAGTCCAAATTAACTTTTAAATTCATAAAATAGTAAGAGAATGGAAACTTTTGAGTGAATGTACTATATCAACAATAACCAATGTTCGTGCAATGTGAAATGATGCAGGTATTCTGTTTGTCCTACTAACAACTCAGAGCAAACAAAGATAGGGCCTATATAACGTGCGACTTTCCAGTGAAAATAAAAAAACTCTTTCTTGAAGAATTAAAATAATTTAATATGAATGAAACAAATAGCAGGCTGAATTATATTTCTGAGAAGGCGAGATAGTGGCATAAAGTCAGAAATGTAAGTCAGTGGCAATTGTTCACACATATCAGTCCTTGGTAGTATAAACATGCCATTCAAGTATTGACTGTAAGCTAACTGCCACTGCTATGTGGTGGTGTAGTATACAAGGTACATTTATGGTTATGGATGATGTTGGTTTTATGATATATCAACTTTATTGTTACTGGGTTAAATTTTATCAAGCAGTGACAACATGTTCACACCCGTCTAATCTTGATCTAGTGAGTCAAGAATGCAGTGGAGTACAATGGGAAGTACATTCTACTTCTAATGTTAGTTTTGTTACACAGCACTGCCCATCCCTCTTTACAAATGTCTATCCTATTGTCAATGTCCCTATTACTGCAGAATGCACAGTATTCATGTTGGTAATTGCCTTATTAAAACATGAAACTGTCTCACTTTGCTTAATAATTTTAATTCAAAAACTGTAAATCTTACTACAAGAGCCACCTCTTGAATATTTCACTGATATTCCAATTTTAAGTTTAATCAGAAAGAAATTTTGAGTTACAGTCTATCTATTATCATTACATTCTTGTTATGTTAAGGACTTAAATCAACAGTCCAGCAAGAACTTTTTCCAGCCTTGTACATTGCAAAGAGAAATATATATACACGTGCAACTCAAAACTCCTGCAACAGGATATTTTATATATATATACATGTATATATATATATACATATATAATATCAACACAGGAAAATATCAGATCAGTGATGTTTACTATTATATTTAAACTAGTGCGGGGCACTAAACCGGAGTGTACTTTTTTTGGTGACAAAATGTAACATACAACAAAAACCAGTGCTCTCATGTCACAAACCCAATAACCCTCAGATCCATGATCAACCTGTTGTTATCCCCATCAATGTCTATAAATGTATAATAATCACCATTTGTTAATGGGTGCAGATTACAGTCTGACTGCTCATCAGCTCGCCAATCAGACCCATCTTACTGAATAAACTGGCCATCCTAATTCCATCAATTGGCTGCTATACAGCTAGCCTTCCAGTTCACCTAGTATCCCAAATAGATCTCCCCTGTTGCTTTGCTACCATGGTAGTTAGATCATGGCCAAATCACCATCTCCATGAAACCAGACTACATTTAAATATTGTATAAAAACTAAACACCTCAGTAACCAAACAGAATCTGTTTCTCAAGTTTCTATTTAAACTATTAACTGTTTTAACTGTATTAACTACAAACTGTTATAACATTTCAGGCTTCTATCAATTATGAGTGATTTTTTTCTTATTTCACAGTCAGTTTACCTTTTTTCCATGATGTTTCGGCAGCAGAAAAAAGATAAACTGACTACGAAATAAGTAAAAATATCACTAATGTGAACCATTCAGTCTGATGAACCTCTTCACCCTGTCAATTATGGTTTGTTAACTGTCGGGCATTGGAACTGACTAATGAAATATGCACATGCACAGTTCAAAACCAAGGCCCTACTGGCATCAATTTCACGAAGGCATATGAAAGCAACAGCCATCTCTCGCTGGCTGACTTCACAAGAAGATCACCAGATGGCAGCAGATGACATTTCCTTCCCGATAGTCACCTCTTGCACTGCAGCCGGTTTAGCTATGAAAAACCGACAATCTTCCTGTCAGAGTACGGTTATGTAATGCTCACCACGTTATACCGCATCCACAACATCAATATACGACTCCCAATCCTGGCCAGCACGGAATGCAATTCAAAGACACGCATGGAAACTCAGCGGGAAGTGTCAAAAACCCGGCAGGGAAACAGGAAACAGGATCAGTCGTGTCCTGACAGCTGGTATCCACATCCATGAATAGCTATCCCGTGGCATTCTCAGAAATGGCCCCATCCTTCTTACTCCAAAATGCTACCAGTTAGAAAAAAGAACACACCTGCCAAGGTAAACACCTCCCGTCTGCCTGCCTAACTAGCACAGATATTGCTGATGAAGTGTTGTCTTGACCTTTCAACTTGGATTGTGTTAACATTGTCTAGACTGCATTATGTGTTACGATATTCCAGCATTCCTTGATTTCTTCAAGCCACTTCACTGAGTCAACTTGTAACCTTGGTTTAGTAGGTAAAATAAGTGAATTGTCCTTGTTCATGCTGACACATTGATGAATTTCATTATATAATTTAAGCAAACACATATATGATCTCTGAATGTTTACTTGTGAAGGTATAATTAAATCACAAGTTACTATCTCAGAGAACTAATGCACTAAGCACCAATATGCCAGTGATACAGAAATTAACCGATTGACATCGTTTATCATTACCTGGAGACCTTACGAAGGGAAATATAGAGGAAGACCGGCGAGACGGTGGAGAAACAAACTAGATGAGTACTGGAAAGGCTCCATCTGGCAGATGATAGCGCAAGATGGGCAGATCTGGAAATGACATACTGAGACCTTCACCAAAACAATGGACATTAGGGCTGCACAATGATGATGATGACTGATATTAAACATTATGGGCAGGAACTTCTATGGGTAGAATCTTAACCTAAAGTGGATCTGGTGGGTGTTAAGCTGTAGATAGTTAGTAAATTTCAACCTCTCAAGTCAGCACAGTTCTTTTATGTGGATATTAGAGAGGTTTTCCTCATGAGGTGAATAACCTCTGGATTGGTGCAGTTGGTGACACTGACAGGTACAAATGATCTAGGCGCTAATAGACTGAAAAGGCTCAGATTAAACATAATTCTAGTATGTTACCCAATTCTGTTGATAGAGTTAATTCAATTACGCTGGTGCTCAAATGAACCATGGAAATAGGTACCACAGCCACAGTCACTTTCATAAAGATGTCTATGTGGGAAAAAGAGATGTACATTAACATAATCACAATCAATGACAATGGGAAAATGGGGGTACACTTTCTCAATACTAACAATAGGAATTAACTTGTTAAGAATGAATGAATGAATGGGACACTGTCAGTGTCACTAGTCACTACTATTAAGCATGTACAACAATAAATTATAATGCTTTTAAAGACACACGTATATAGTGATTATAATTTGTTGGTTATGTCTGTTAGACATTTGGAACAAGCGTGCTTTGTAATTATAATTTATGTTGAAGTTTGACAGTGACACTGTGTAGTGTGATGGAAATCTTCCAGTTACTCGTCAGTGACGGTGTAAGTGAGTGTCAGTGTTAGGCATACAGTTACGGGTCGTTGTTCGACCCTCACCAAAATCCGTCACTTTGAATCTCCCGAGATCTAGCCGCTCATCTCTGTGTATGACTAACGAGAATTGAGCGTGACTTCCCTAGGCAATTACGTCACGTGCGTCAATATATTTTTTCATTGGTTATAACCACTAGCACGGTAAAAGCTGTTACCAAACTTTTCGCGCGGCGCTGTGTAACATGTTTTCGTACGAAAACTGTAACTTGTAAGTATTTCACACAAAAAAACACTTTTCTGACAATTTATTTGCATAACAGTGAGACAAATAAGTGATAAGGAGTTACAATATGGATATCTTTCGCAAATGGTTCTTCAGATTTTTATGAAAACGGCATGTTTATATTATTGACACGATCGTCGACAAGACCATGTCCATGTTAATTTACAAGTTAATTACAACATAATTTCATACTGACCACAAACCGTTATTGCTCCAGATGTTATCTTATAACTTATTGATTAGCATTCTGTAGATGGCATTTGAAGGAGATGGCAATATCAAACATTAATTTATACACATCAAATAATATTAGTTATTAAAACGAACCATCGCAATCAGTATGGAAAAGGACGCCATCTACAAATTAACCCAAATTGTGCGAAAGATGACGCCATTTGATTTATGCGTCACGTCTTTAAGTTTAATCTTACTCTTTTAGCGTGTTAGCAGACACATTTCACACAAAAACATGGGAAATTCAAGAAAAAAACACTGTATAAGTGTATTTACTTGCGACATGCTGAAAACGGCGTTTTCTACCAATAAACAAATGGTGTTCGGTTTAATAAATGATTATACTCACCATTTGTTCACAGATGCTGACGACTGCCACCGAGTTGGGATCGCCGTTCACCGATCCCTGGTGGTAGCAATGTGCAGTGTCGGCTGCTTCTTCACCCAACCACGTACTGTTCACATCGAGGTGGTGCAGTCGCAACCCAGGTGCGACGAATTCGACGTGTGGCGACAGAGTCAGCCGGAACGTCCGTCCAAACGCAACAACCGAGTAAAATAATATCCTATCATTCTTCAGTTCGCCGTCCGCGTCGCCACCGGCGCTTCTCTTGCTCAAGAAATGTCTGTTGGATGCGTGATGATCTCCTTGCTCATTTGTCCTGGTCGGAATGACCACTTCGTATCGGTGAAAAGACTTCATCCAATCATCTGCAAATCGGATACATTCATGTTTCAGAATTCCTACAATGTCATTTGCCATACATGCTAAATGTTGAATCACATCCACACTCACAGTGACTGGGACAACTGGTACTATCTCGGAGATTGGGCTGAACAAAACGACCGAGACTGTTAAAGGTGTTAATAGCGGAAGGCCGGAAATGTAAAAGGGTTGGGGATGAAACAAAAACACGACTGGGTAATGGTGAAATACATCAAATAGGCACAGAGTTACACTGAGAATAAGCCTACGATGAAGTAGGACTAAAGTTAAACCAGCATAGGCTATCGAGTTGGACCTACTCGACGAAATTAAAACAGGTAAAGATGTTTCACCTCAACTCGGAATGCCTTCTTGATGTAAATCTGCTGTAGACCCTGCGTGCGCTATTTGTTTATTTATCGGCGGCAATACGTCTTGCCTTCCATCGACAAGACAGCAGCCGAATACACGTGCAACAACCAGACCGACGACTTCTAGGCTACCTCAAGAAGCTCATGTATGCAACATGGGGTAATTTCTAGGATGCCAGTGCAAGAATGTTTGCATTCTTGCAGCGTGGAGGTGCAGTGAGCGCACTGGGTGCTCGGATGGAGACGGGCTGTGATGTGGTCCTGTATGTCAGCCCCGCGCACTACAAGGGTATTCATGTCTGATGGTAACGGCGCTAGAACGGTCTGCGGGCAAACTCATAGATAGAGCCTGGCGAGTCAGTAAATACAGCCGCGAAGCAACTGTCGCACACGTAATAAAGTAACGTCCAACGGGAATGCCGGAAAGAATGCTGAACAGCCGGCAGCACAGTAGATTTTATGAGTGGTCATTCTTGTTGCGTCTGTGCATTTAGAGCTTTATAACCACTGGCAGCGTGGTTACAACGACATGTACATATGTTCGGTTCTTCGCTCTGAGGGACCATCGTCGCGAGCCAGTGGCTGCTGGATACACCAATAGGCCTACTCCCAGCACATCGACCTATCAAAACATGTATCTGTGAGTTACAGCTTTAAACAATTATAAGTCCTATAACTCTCCTTCATTTGGAGTGTGCGTCTGTCGTAGAAAAAGCGCTCGATGGTGAAAATGGTCCGAGGAGTATTTCCTGGAATTGCCCTTTGAAGTTGGGCCTGTGCGCCCGGTTCCCGGAATCAAGAGCGGCGTAGAAAGCGCAAGTGGGACGAAGTACACCTGACTCAGCGAACTTCTGTTCACTGTGTACGACATGGCAGAGGTAGCGTAGACCCACCGGCTCGAGAGGATGCGTGGGACGTTTTTCTGATCGAGTGCTACCGGTTGGCTCGACAGCAGTGGGGCTAGAATCAGAAAGTCTTCATACCACGAGTCACACTGTTCGAATGCACCGAGGAAGGGTTTACACCAGAAACGATGCACATGTCCTTTATATTTTTTATACAACACCCACGCGACCGGTGTTGGGTCTACCTAGATCACGACGGGCGTCCATTGGTTCCACGAGTCTGCACGATTCGTTGAGGAACTTAAATGATAGAAAGAACGAGGAGACGAAGAACAAAAACATGATGGGCGGATAGGGAAAAGAGAGATAGAACGACTCTATGTGTTCATAGAAGAAGATGGAGGGCATTCTTAGAGAGGACCGGCTCAGAGGAAGAGAGAGCGAACGCGAGAGGCGGGGTGGGTGGGAGAGAAGGGAGAGAGATAGAACGAATGATGTGGATGTCTGGCGTAGGCTCTGGGTCTGCATGACGTCTATGATATTATGCATAGCAGAAGCAAGAAGAGTGTGTATGTAGCCTTGTTGGGGGAATATCTAATACACATGTGTCCAAGCGGGGTTGAAGCGCGTTTTCGCGTCGTTCTTTTGCGGTAATGGCAGTTGAAAGATTGAATATCTATAGGTGTAGCAGATATTGGCGAAGCTGCAAACGTCCCACAGGTTGCAGACGTCAAGTAGTCAGCTTACAGCGCAGGTGTTTCCATAGCAATAGCATCTTTCCGCCCGCATTCGTAATCACGTAGGTACAGGCGCTAATACGGCGTAACTTGCGAAAGTTACGGATGGTCAGTCAAGCGTGAAATCGATCTTGGGATCGACCGAGTGCGCGTGAGCTGTATCGGAGCGCGGCACGATCGGTAGCCGATGTTACCCCTGTAGAGTAGTGAGATAACCGCCGCTATTTCGGGGGCGAACACCGCCTGCAGACGTCAGTTGTTCCCGGTCTCCTGTCTAGCCCCGGCGCCGTCGGCGCGGCGGCAAACCGGCGCCCGGTGAACCTCCGCAGACCGGCTTTGCGAAAAACCGGCGACCTTGCGACGGGGAACGCGAATACACGTAGACCATTGATACCAACATCCAAAGACCGGGTCTACTTCAATTTGTCTTATCTGGCTTAATGGGGCGAGTTCAGATGCCGTGCGTACTCCGATTATAAAAAAGAACTAGTTAGGGAACGTGGATACCAGGTACACAAGGAAGGATCTATGGAACGGCGGCCGTTCTGTGTGACATCCAGGACTTAACTTCGAGGATGGATGAATGGATGGGTTGATCTGGGAGACGAGGCCCGGGCTTCACCCACCTTCGTGCGTTGCTCTCTCGTGCAGTCGGCGCCGTCGGTTGCCGGCGTGCGTCGTCAGTAATGCCGGCTGTAACATGCAGCTGCCAAGCAACACGACGATCGACCACAACACAGACCGCATGTCAGCTACACACTCCCGGCCAGCAGTTAGGCATCCGCTGCACTGTCCGGCCGTCCCTACGCGACACGCAAGCTTACTCGCTTATATTCCTCCTGCTTCACACCGCCCGCCGTCGCCCTCCGTCGCCCGCGTCCCGGGATCGCAGTCAGAAAACTTCTCGACGCCAGCCGCCTCTACTATCCCCGCCTGCCCCCACCGACACGGACACGCCCACCGCCGCGGTGTTGGCCAATCGCGGCCCACGCACGCTAGGTGACCAGTCGCTATACGTTGTTACTCACACGAAACGAGAGCGTTTTTTGGCTTGCGAAATGCTTTCTCCGGCGATACAGTAAATTTTGACATATATTTATGTTTAACATTACTTACCTAATACCTGTTCATCCTAACTCAAAATACACGCACGCACGCACACACCCACACACACCCACACATAATATCAGTTTATTCTAGCTCAAAACACACACACCACACACGCACGCGCACACACACATTCACGCACACAGGCTACAACCCTTTTTTATTAATCTTGCCTACATAAAAACACATAACTTTCTTCTCCCCCCGGTCCCTAGTGGGTTGAGGACCGAGTCTAATTTGCCCTCAATTGTATCCCACTATCAGGTGTTCATCCCTTCACTGTCTCTTCATCTTCGGTCTTCGTCTACCACCGTCTTCTGTCAACCTATCATCATTCACCTCTGTATATGTCATTCCCATTTAAATCTACTCCCAACCACACGCCCGATGTTTGTTTCTGCTAATCTCTTCCCTCAGTTCACCCTTTTCACTTTTTTATCTTCTCGCGTCACCTCACACACTCTTCTGGCCAATTTGTCTGCTACCTGCAGTTGTTTCTCCTGTCGCTCTGTCGCTGCCAGTGCTCCCAACCCATATAAACAAAGATTAAGTACATGTTATTAATTGCAATCACATTGTGCTATCCTATTATGCTGGAAACGGTGAAAACATAATTGCAAACTTATGTGCTCTCCCCGAGACATTGATTTATTTGAAACATTTATTTCTGTATTAGTTATTTAATTCACATTGCACTCCAGCTTGGCATGGTGTCCTACTAAACACACAATTTGCTCAACGGCTCCATGCAGTAATAAAGAGTTGGTGAAAGAACTGGTCACTTGACAACCAAAGAAGACTAGGCAGACCATGTTAAACTTCCGAAGACTATTGGCGTATGAAACGGAATAATAGTGTTTAAACTTGAAAGGACTATGCAGGGCAAATACCAATAGAAACCTTGGTTGGACAGTCTGTCGGGTGTATTGCGTTTCAGTCGAGAATCAGTTCAGTCCAATATGAAAAGGAGGAAGAGAGAGTGAGAATGAGAGAGAGAGAGAGAGAGAGAGAGAGAGAGAGAGAGAGGATTGATATTTGAGTATGCAATGTGAACCCCCGTCTCACAAGTGTGAGGTGGTGGGGGGGGATCGAACGATGATTATCCTATAATTAATCCCAATTAAACAAGGCTCCTCCCACTGAAGTACTGAAGATCGTTATCGAGGCGCCAGTTCCGCCAATCCACTTCATCAGAACGTCAATTGGAATTTACAAAATACAACTCTCAGCTGTACATAACCCGGTTATAGTAACTCATACAATAATAAGAGAGACGTCGACGCTCAGTATAGCCCCGGTCAAGTTCTGACGCCACAGTGATGGCGGCCCATGAGCCACATAGTTTTGGGAGAAGTTGCCCTGTACGTGGGTGCGATGAACGGACGCTGGACTCGAGGGTGGCGCCGGAGTCACGATCTGCACGCCGGCCCGGCGGCACATGTAGAGTCATAGACAAATTACCACATGTGCATACTGATAGACAGCTAGTACAGGTTATAACGCATGGCTACACACGCGCACGAGACGTTTCCTATACAAGAGAGAGGGGGTAGAGGGACAGGGGGAGGGGGAGAAGGGGGGAGAGGGACAGGGGGAGGGGGAGAGGGAG
>CM034531.1:21541549-21610537 GCA_020002185.1 Paraescarpia echinospica | reverse complement strand
CACACACACACACACACACACACACACACACACACACACACACACACACACACACACACACACACACACACACACACACACACACACACACACACACAGTGTCACACACAGAAACATGCACGCACGCACGCACGCACAGTGTATAATACTATAATGCTACAGATATACCAGAGCCTCATCGATGAAATCCTCGATGATTCACACTACACGTCAAGCACACGTTAGACACTATCTTAATAAGCCGAATCATCCGTGATTTTAGAATGTTCGCTGAATTCCCACAAGATTCATGCTTCTAAGAGAAGGATGAACTACGGCGACCACGACTTTGCATGCATTTTAACTGTCCCACCTCAACATTCGCTGTTCCCGGGAAGTGCCAGTGTCTCAGCGGCCGCAGACAGCGACACACGTGCTTGTCTACGTGATGGATCTGTGGTCGACTATATATATATATTAATGACGCCATCGGAGTCAAGAACCGGGAGGAGGGGATTAGGGAGGAAGTAATAGACCCAGGCAGAGGGAAACAGGTAGACCGCAAGGGAGGATACGCAGATGGAAAGGGGAGAGTACGTGAGAAGCGAGAGACTGGTGGGATAACGGGGATTAGAAAAGTAGTGAAGGTATCAGTAAACTAGAAACGGAAGCGCGGGAAGGGGGACGAACGGAAGGAAGGATCGACACTGGGCTGGGAATCCACGTATTTCAACTGGTCGGAATGCAACTTTCAGTGTGTATTTTTCAAAAGTATCGGCAAGTCACTGCTGATCCTGTGGTTGTCGAACAAGTACTTTGTTGCTAGACAAAATTTGTAGAAATCGTCCCACTTCGGTACCGACGGCTGTGCTGTGATAAACACGTATCCCTATGGTCCTATCGAATAGGCTATAATAGTTTCGGATGCTGCAAAGCTGATCGGAGTTCCGGCCGTTAAAAATTATGTGTACATAGGAACGTGCGTGGTCACCCCAGAGTTATATTGTAAACATATATTTCTTAACAGTGAGAAGGAGAAAGAGGAAGCGAAGGAGGAGTTCGCACTTCAGGAAAATAATGGGTTACGAACTGAACCGTAGGCATAGGTTAGCGCAAGTAAATGACCGATCAAGCCCGTCCGCAAGGCAGTTGGACATTTTTAGCGAACGTTATTGTAGGTGTAAATCTCTGTTATAAATCGTTTGGCTGACACCTTGGTCCCTTCCTTAAATACCAAAAAAAATCCGGAATAGATAGGATCAGAAGGCGACGCCATCAGCATTGACTGTATTATGCGCATGAACTGCATTTGTGTAATCTGTAATGTTCAACCGGGACGCAGAGTATACATGTGTGTTATTGGATGTGAATGATACTAGTTCCTTCCTCATGCTCCCATACAGAGGTAACGGTTAGCTGCTGTATTCAGTATTGCACTGCTCTGCTCTTGTTGTCCCCCATCGTTGCTTCCTCACAGCAGCCCTGTCCCTCCGTCTTTCATCTACCCCGGACTGTCACGAATCCCTCTCCACGCAGTCTACTCGTCTCGGCTGTGGTCTTCCTTTCCCCGTGGCCTTGATGTTTACCCGTGTCATAGGACTACATTTATTAGCGTTTATCCGGGCGTTATGTATGTTTATATATATATATATATATATTTATATATATGTCTATGTATATATACATAAATTATAAAATGTTTGCTTCACACAGACAAAAACAATTTCTGTCGTAAAACAGTTTCCTCTCCACGCACACGTCACGTGCCTTACTCTTATACTTGGTCACAAATCTGAAACAGCAAATTATAATTATGTACTCTAACTATAACGCTCGTATTACGACAACAAACGAAACATATTTAACTACTGGATACTATTTGTCACTCCGTGATCTACTGGTGCCAAATATTATGCTTTACATATGCATATAAACATCACCCGGATACAATTTAACGCCCGGATAAATGTAAGCGCGACACCTGTTGTCGTTACGAAAGCATTACAATCCGTTTCGTCCTTTGCTAGCCCGCCAAAATACATTCTCATCAAGCTACCTGCACTCATCTTCCGGCTTCTTACTAGTGTCCAGTAAGCTTGCCGGTGTTACAACATAACCCCTGTACACGTTAGACGTGACATACACGTTAGACGTGTTCGATGTTTTCTGTACCTTCCTTTATGGAAGTAGAGACATACGTTGTTGTATTTAGCCAAACCGAATTGTGGATATAGATATGACCTAAATAATAATGATAATATACATTCTTTATTCACGATAACCTTATAAAATATAAATGTTATCATCCTAAGGGTCGTGAGTTTAAAACACAAATGTACAGGTAAAATGATACAGAACTGCTTAAAATAATTATATCAAAGAGGATAGTGTGTAATGCAGTAAAGACATTTGGTAAAATATTGGTAAAATATATAGCAGCTATAGATAATTCAATTTTTTTAAATGTTCATTATGTTGAGTGTCACTGTTGATGCAGTAAGCGCATTTATACATTATAGTTTCTTATTTCTGGGCTTAAATTGTTTCATGCGTGTGCGTTACTAACAGCTACAGAGATCTTGAAAACGTTGGTCCGTGCACTTGGAACATATAAGCCTATTCCGATGTTACGAACTAGGTGGTGATACGAGGAGTATCAAAAACTGCCGTGAATTATCATCAAGCCATTTACGTATCTTCTTCTTCTTCCTCTTGCGTATGATTTAACAAGATTGCCATCCAGAGAATTAACTCTAGATGGCAAGTGGACAAGGAAGCCCTTTGGCTTATCGAGAGTCCAACCCTTTATTTACATATATCCAGCCCTTCTGAGGTATGTGTCGATTTTATTTTTAAACATATTCACACTACTAGCACCCACACAATCATCAGATAATCTGTTCCATTCATTCACATTCCTTTGTGAAAATGAGAACTTTCTTAAGTCTAATCTACACTGCTCCTTTACTAATGTAACTTCATGTCCTCCAGTCTGTCTATCTTTCTTAACTGAAAAAAACATATTTCTATAAATATTTTCATAACCATTCAATATTTTAAACACTTCTACCTGATCTCCTCTCAATCTCCTGGTCTCTAGTGTTGTTAACCCACAGTCTTTCAGGCGTTTTTCATAACTAAAATCCCTCAGTTTTGGTATCATTTTAGTCGCTCTCCTCTGTACTCTTTCTAGCATATCTATGCCCTTCTTGCGGTATGGCCTCCACGCTTGTATACAATATTCTAAATGAGGTATAACTATTGTTTTGTACAGCGGTATTATTAGTTCTTTTTCTTTATATGCTATATTTCGCCTAATCAATCCAAGGATTTGATTTCCTTTTGAAGCTGCAATTCCACACTGCTCTGAAACCTTCATGTCAGCACTAATTGTCAGCCCTAAGTCTTTTTCTTTTACAGTGATCCTTGAATCTTGTTGATACCTCTTGGCCGTTCGCAACTTTGCAGAACCAGGGACACTACGTGGAAACGGCTCTCTTAGTATAACCCCACTGGTTACGGAACACCAGAGGAAGCAGCAAGCGAACTCAACCAGTAGGCGTACGGCTGATATAAGTAAATATTTTATTATGGTACCGGTATAATATAACATACATGTTTATGTGTGCACAGTGAATTGTGTCCCGCCAGTTCCACAAATCGTATACATGTCTTTCGCAACATGCTTCTAATACCTAACTACATCTTGAGTATCACAGTAGATATGTTAATATGGCAGTGTAACATGAATAACATACATTCATACCAAAGGAACAAGATGACGACATCGAGCACTAATATATATATGCTAATTTTAGAGTGTATAAAAACGATACAAAATATGAAATGTATCCAGTAGTTTCTTCACAATACATAATATTCTGATATATATTATAAAACCAAACCAAGGCTAAATTATCTGCGTCATGCCGTATATTATAGTGGCGCTCTCTTGCGGATAGTCTTGACAACATAATAGGAACGACATTAGATCTTACAGGCTTCAAATGTTCCTGTTTCTGGTCCAACAGCTCAGGTAAAATATATTTAAAAACAAAAGGCAGTGGTCTAAAGGGTTTTGGTATCAGGTAAAACAACATGAAAGCAAACGTCACAATAGAAAACCTTTCACCGGCGTATTTATGGGGTTACGGGGCAGCCCCAGAACGTGGAGGTAGTGAGCAGTCTAGGGCAGGACTAGCGCACATTCGTGTCGCTTGGCATACCTCAATTACACGGGGTCACAGATTTGCCCACCCCATGAAAGATCTTGGATACACCACTGTAACCTTCCATGCTGTAACTGCCCCGCACACGTCAAGCAACTATCGTAAGTTATATAACAACTGAAGAAAAACCTGATGACAGTATATCTGACACAACAACATGATATACTCAAGCTAATTGATACACTACCATCGTGGACATAGTACGTGTTTTCAATTATATAACGTTTACTTGATGCATAAATTAATTTGTGTTGGGCTTAAAACATACATAACATATACACGACTGTCTTAACTGAGCGTCTTTAATTATCCAATTTGCCTTAAAATTTGACCCGAATCTGGTCTACTCTAATTTGCAGCATCAAACACAGATGTCTTAGAAAGTTTTAAATTAAATATGACACTATTTGAACATTAAAACATTTTAAACCATATTAAGAACCATCACGCATATATAACTTGTCTTCATTCATTGCATATTCTTAAATGTTGTATGATAATATATTATATAATATATACGTCGTATACACAATAAAACCCAAACTAACATATACAACAATACAATATGTAATAAAATGTTGTAAGCCCAATTAAAGCGAAACAACCCCGTATCGCACAACACTTTTTGGTGAAGCAAACTTATTTGTAAATGTTATCACAGATTTTAGATCACATCGTTCATTCAACTCTTACGACCATGCTTCTGCCGACGCATCCGGGGGGTGGTCTATGGGCGGGAGGGTGTGCTTAGGAACGGCAGGCGGCTCGGGGAACTTGACATGTGTCAGGGAGGGAGGGGGAGGGTCCACGGCCCCGGAATGGGTTTGCATATCTTTCATGCTCGAAATGGACTCGATACCGCTCTGGGTTCGCGACGACGACGGTCCTTGGGTCGGGGCTGGCTCCACTCGCATCTCTTGCGGCTGTACAACCGGGTGTATCAAGGTAGGCCTGCAAAAACGTGTGATTCGTTGTATCGTCTGTATTTGGTTACACGCATGTTGCAATGATACCACAGGAAATAAAGAACAAATAAATTCATGCAGGAGAATATCGATAAACCCCACGGGATTTGTTATGAGAACCACTCGTAATACTATGCAGCAGTAATCATTTACATGAAATAATATAGTACATGTTAGGTTACGCGTGCGGTAGATTATATTCCAAAATTTCATATTTAATAATCCAAGCAATACATCATATTATACGTATTTATTAAAATGTTTAACGGTTGTCTGTCATGATGTGTTTGTCCAAGAAAGGGTGCAACTGTACCTATGTTAAAGCACAGTAATGCACATCTGTAACTGTGTCTAAGTGGTTCTTCCAGAAGATACAACTGATTAACAAAAAAGTTATTTTCAGCCAGAATAATTCGATTGCCGTCGACAAAGTCATATGGATGCTTAACAACGTACCTCTTCACCAGTAGTAGAACAGCGATGATGATGATAAGTACGCCAATGATGGCGCCAAATACTGCCAATACTATGACCCACGAATCTACCGTCAGTCCATTATCGGTAGGAATCTGGAATACAGTCATAGACGTACATAAATATCAGCAATACACAATCATAAACGCACGACTCGGCTAATTTCTAAGTAACCGTATATTAACAAAGGGTTTTCACAGTATGATTTTGTTCTGGTTTATTACTAATTTTGTATATAGCAAGCATTACTCTACTAAACAACCGATACGATAATTTTACGACATGATTGTAAATTGTTGAAGAACTAGCGTAGCAAAACATATTGCAAAGCAGATACGTTTCTGGCAATGTATACGTGAAGTTGCGGTGTATATTTTCTAACTGAAATAACCTTAGTTGATGGCAAGCAAAACAACACAACCATCTGATAAATTAAATATACTACGAAGTAAGCCTACGCAGCACTACTATGTCGTCTCGGAGCCGCCGTCTGAAATAACTTTACTTACACCGACTTTGTTTTAAAGGAGAATAGTTTGATGAACATTACGGTGTTAAGGTTGTGTTTGCCTACCGTCGACTCTGTAGTGCTGGGTGGAGAAGTGTAATATGGGGCCTGGGTTGCCGCCTCGATGTCAGACACAGAGATATTGGACGACACGCCGAATACGTTGAGTATTGCTTTCTGTAGACTGTCCTTCAATGCCGCTTTCCTGTAAACGTGCAGAGATGCATGCGTAATATACAGCAACATCAACATTATTGATCAGCATATAATCAATAACATATTTTAAAGGTCGGTGTTCTGTCCTCGTTGTTTTAAGTATTAGAGTAAACATGTAAGGTACACAGCCTGCCGAAATGCTTTTAATACACCCGAAGACGTGTTCGCAATTTGTACATTGCGCCTGCAAAATGTTCAAATCATAAACACAACTTTGAAATACCAAGCAACCACTATTGTCTGAAATTGGCACTAATTGTAGAGGCACGCGCCCTTACCCGCAACCACCATCGATCCTGAGTTGCTCCTACGCACTAATCCGCAAATCGGACGAAGAACAATTGATTCAGCGAACTTCCTGCTAATAATTACCAACAGAACAGACAACCTCCATTTAAACACCGGCCGATGTCCAGATACATACATTGTGGGGTTGTTGAGCACGGCTTGCAGCAACTCCTGATCGAGTGCATCCTCAGACAGACTGAGAATGACGCCGGATGCTCCTCGTTTCTTCCGTCGGGTCTCGAGAGCCGCGGCTGTGCACAGGTCGTTGGTCTTCTGATATTTGAAGACGAGCAGCAGGGTGAGAGTGTCGTCCCGTGTCTGGATGGGGTAGCCGCCTCCCAGTACAACCTCGGTGTCGTGTATGAAGTCCTTCTGAGCGTGTTCACTTGGGCTACGTGCAGCAATAAACCATCAGTTATCACCATTACTGTAGCATTACAGCATTCTGATGAAAAACCCTTTCATAGCGGCGCCATATGGAGAGTAATTTTCCATATTTCTCCGATACAGAAATATGTAGCCTTTTTAGTTAAATAACTCGAAATAACCACCCTTGTGGTTTTTGGAAATATGCATCGCCAATTGGTAGATCATTAACTAATGGACTAAGGAAGTGAACGAACATAGAAAGAGGCGGGTGGACATCGGTGCCTGGGAGGAAATACACTTACAATTCTCCGTTTTAATTGACCGTATTAAATACCTCTTCTATTCATTAGTTTTGTTTTAGTCTATTTAACAACTATATTTTATGTTATATATATAAATGTTTTCCGTACACATGGATATTCTGTTTTTTATTCATTTTATTGTTTTGCAACCTTCTTTTACATTTTATTTTAACATCACAACTCGTATATATGTCAGTGTATCTACTATATTGATTTATTGTTTTTATTATAATAATGATTCTGTTTATGTTGTATTTTAAGCGCCTCTACACCTACTTTATTTTCGGACACACTAAGTAAGTAACGATTATCATTATTACTTTGAAGTATGTTTCAAGTAATGTTTTCCGCTAGTTATGTTACTTACACGTATTTCGTGGCGATCTTGCAGCAACTGCTTACTGCATTCATGTTGTGGTTGCAGTGAGCATTGAGAGTCGTCGCCAGCATTGTCTGCAGGTCACCGAACACCTGAGCGAACTGCAACACCAAACAGACACTTCCATGTCATCACTGTCAATGTGGTATTAAATAACCTTTACAACCCAGTTTCGAACCCAGTTATTCTCCTTGCCTCTCTTTAAGTGCAAATGTTCCCAACTCATATACACGAGTTAATACAACTCACGCTTCCAACTCTTTAACTCTTCTCGCTCCTACTAACTGTCACAAAGTGGTTTGTATAGAATTTAATCAGGCTTCAGAACTGGTTTTGTTTACAAAGTATTGTTGATGGGATGGTGCTGCCATCTCTGGTATGTATTGTCGCTGAGGTATACGCTGGTGCCCTCTGGCGATTAAGGCGTATAACGTTTTAACTGCCGACGAGTCAGATTTAATTAATTTCATTTGTAGCGTACACCACTAATTCTACGGTTAGGTATACCAAATTTGGTACCAGTAGAAATTATTTAACATGACTGGTGACCTTGCAAACTACTTATGTTGTGGTTATAAGAAGATTATATTATGAACTTATAAAAGTTGTTTACAGAAATGTAGGTGTGAAAAACACTAGGGTCACACCTAGCTTATGAATAGAGTGCGTGTTTTATTAAAATTATGGATTAATTCGTGAGAGTTGGAATGTACGATGAACATTGTGATATCCGGCTCGGTACAGGGAATCCAGTGATATTAATTATGTAAGTAATTCACGTAAGTTAAAGATTGAATGAGCACAAACGTTTAGCTGGCAAAATCTATTTTAAACTCAGCGAGTTGAATGGATTGGTTCGAAGTGTGAACGGTTTCGGGAGACGGTTTCTGAGGCGATTTTAATTTGTATTAAGTGTCGTAATTGATCAGACTAACTTCCGGGCATCAAGCTATATAAGGGCAGGACGGCCATTCGAGGCCAGACGAACATTTGAGCAGAAGAAAGTGTTGCACTCTCGTCTCCAGGAATTGGGCCGAAATGTGTGTCTGCCCAACGCCTGTGGTATATACTTCTACGATTTCAACAGTACTGATTAGTTGTGAGACGCTGCACTTCTCACGCGTTGAAGAAGACTGAGCGATAACCGTCTGCAATTCCGTTTTGACGTAATCTTCGAATGCGAGGCCACCACTGCTAGCGACTGTCAACTAGGCATAGCCATTGCACCGGGCTATAGCTCATCTGTCGTAACACGGACTCCGACGTCGTGACATCGTTTCCGTGTTGTTGCCTGGTGTTTCGCGTGGGATCGACAAGGCAAATCTACCGTCTACTTGATCGCCCGAGTCGCCTGCTTTCATCTACGTGAATTCGTTCGCCGAACGCCGAGCGACTTTCGACTTCGTCCTGACATCTCGCCGAACGCGACCGATGCGAACGTCGACATTCGCACATCACGAGACATTCTTTGGTTACAGTTCATAGACTTTACAACGGTGTATACCCGTCTTCATGTAAGTGACCAGCTGCATAAATTGTCTCCCATGTAAATTCGTATTTGGATGCATATTTGTCGAGTATAATGTTTGGCGTTATAAATATAATGTCATAGCAGAGTAACGGTTGGCCAACTATCATTGAACCGCATAATTATGTTTATGTTGTTGTATTAAATGGGAACGCCAGTTGGCTTCTCGTACATACATATCTGATGTCACGTTATGCCTCTCGTTCACTCCGAATCCTAGTGCACCTGAACCTATAACTTGCTATGTCAAATCGGGTACCGCCAATTTATTAATACTTACACTCGATTTTGTGACAACAATCTTATTTAAAAAGACATATGCAGGGGACTGATTTAGAATGTGACATACCATGTTGAGTTTAATGCCACGGATGTCAAAGAACAGGCCTTTCTTCACTTCATCAACAGTCACTGTAAGAAAAAATGGAAATGTTAGTTTTATCCATCACAATAATTTAATGCCGAATACTGTTGTCATATTAACCAAGTAACATATCGTGGAACACTTATTATTCAATCTGAAACACATCATACAAAATAACAATCCAAAATCTTTATTATAAATGTTTCCGTATACATTAATATAATAAATAAAATAAATGTTTATATTTAATGCAATTTGTAGCCCAACTAATAGGAACCTAATGACAGTGGGTTATCCAAATATTTATATGCATTTGCTACAGATCCAATCCCATTAATTGACAAAACATAACAACTGTTCAGTGCAACCTAACCCATAATGTTAAACACATATAATAACAATGCGAATATCTAAACTAAACTGCATTTTCAGTTCTTGCAGAAATATGCTGATTTCATAACCAAATGACGGAGTACTTACGCGGGCATTGTTGTGTATTGCACACTTGGGTTTCTGAGCTGTCTCCGTGGCACGGCAAACCAGCACCCTCTGTGGTCGGGTTGCTACACTGACGTGTGCGTATGTGTTGTCCTGTTAGGCACGACGCAGAACATTCGCCCCACGTTGTCCAGGCGCTCCAGCCGCCATTACGATCTGTACGCGACAAGGCACATATTATTTGGTATATAGACTGAGGCCATGTCTGTCTAAATCAGTGTGCGGACGTTGGTATATGTTGGCGAAACCTATCTTGTATCAAGATCACTGAAAAACCGTGACAATTTCAAAAACACCCTTTCGTATAACAATTATTAGCTATTTAAACACAATTTTTTTGGCATTAATTACAACTGCAAATGTCATAAAATTACCTCAATTTCATGTTTTATGCTTATAAATTGAACATAAACAATATAAAATAAATTATCTTTCAGTTAGATATCCATGTTCCCACGGCTAATTTACCCAATATGGAAGAGAAAGGGAGATATACAAGTCACAGGGAAATACCGAGGCATCACACTTCTAAATCCCGATATAAAGCTGTTGGAGATGATTCTGTACAGCGACACACAAAATAGACTGGTTCAGGAATTAGGCGAAGAACAACCGGTTTTTTAGAAAGGGTTAAGACGTTAAAGCAGAAAGGAGGTTGGAGATTCGTGGCAATATGGTAATGCTGTATATTGTCATCGATAAGGCTTATTACACGAGAGAGACCATTATGGCAATGGTGAGATGGATCGGTGTGTCAGAAACAGAAGGTAGAAACTGAAAGGAATGTATCAGAACACAATGTGTAGTGGCTGGATGAGTTGTAGGTTAACATCCGTCTTTGGCAAGAACACATTACTAGCACGTACCTTTACAAAGGTTGTTGGCACCTAGCTTGTAGTCGTCCTTGCAGCCACACACGAAGGATCCGTCGGTGTTAACACAGAAGCCGTGGGTCGTGTCACATGGCGGTGACACGTCACACTCGTTGATGTCTGTCAACGACACAACCAATTACACCGTGAGAGAAAGCTGGCACTAGTGTAACTGCCAGACAAACAGGTTGTCCCTCTATCACGCCTTTCTCGTGTCTATATGTGCACACTGATTGTGCGCGTGCGACTGTGTGTGCGTGTGTGACTGTGTGTGTGTGTGCATGTGCGTGCGTGCGTGCGACAGCTTGGAATGTACGATTTCTTACGTCCCTTATCATGAAAAACACATATATTGAATAAATGAACATAACATTGCCTTTGCTCAGGCTTATCAACCAATCTCACTTTCTTACAAACAATGTTGGATTTTACTTCTGTTTAGTTTGATTTAGCACATTAGATGTACAGTTCAACACAATCAAACGAAGTGATTGGTTTCCAAAACAATCTTGGTCCTTGCAACGGACATGCGGTCTGAGAACGTACCTTTACATTTTGTTGAATCCACGAGTTGTTTGCCTGGCGGGCAGACACACGTATCAACTCCTCGTATCTTGGCACATTTGTAGATACAACCCGGGTTGTTGTTGCACGGGGTCTCGACTGGCAACAAAACATATTTAGTAAGTATACATAAGACGTCATTCAATATGGTTTAGTTACACAATGAACAATGGTTGTTACCAGAAAATCATACGTATAGTATTATACAAATACAGCTCAAGTAAGTTAACATGTCTGGTTAAGCTTGCATCTATGATATGTATATTACGTTGGAGTAGGCCGGCAATGTTTAATAGGAAATAAAATAATTTGCAGGTAACACACACAAGCACACACACGCCCACGTGCACGCGCACGCACACACACACACACACACAGGAACGAAGAAACGCACTTACGAAAACATGTTTAGCTGAAGAAATCACTAATTATTAAAAAACTGTTCCCTATAATCTATCGCAATTATTTTGAAAATCGTAGTGAATTCCTACCAACTGACCATTGCAAGCCTTCTGGTCAGCAGCGAGTCTGAAGCCGGTGACACAGAGACAGAGGTAGCTGCCCGGGGTGTTCCTGCACGAGTGGTCACAGCCGTGAGTTCCCGCCATACACTCGTCTATGTCTGGACAACAAACAACAACAATTCTCAACAGCTGAGCAGTACAGTGAAACAGTGTCAAGCAATGTTTGGGCTTATGATATTTACTTGTGGGCTAGCCGTATAGGGGCAAATTTGAGGACAAAACAAATGGAGGTATTCCTTCACGTCACGTCTCTAACCCTGTGCTGGTGTAAATGACATAAGCAACGCAAATAGGTTGTATCACACATTGCAACCAATGCTTGGTTGCTACAATTGGTGTTAAGCAAAGGTTAATATAAAACTGTGTTTGTGTTAGTAAATTGTTTGGTGAAACAGTAGCCTAATTGTTGTTGAACATTTAATAGCATGGACCATGAATACCATATATTGGGCACAAGGACACATAACAAATAGTAGGCTCTGTACTGATTACTGTTATTGGTAAGAATAGCTATTGTAGACGGAATTATGCCACTACGTTTTTCATATAAAAGTGTAAAATGTTTGCGTGACTTCAGTAGCAAGCAGAAACGTCCACTCACCATTACACGACTTCCCATTAGGAGCCAGTTCGTAGCCTGAGGCACACCCACATGTGTACGACCCTGGGGTGTTGGTACACACCCCCACCCCTGGCCGCATGTCACAATCATTCTCTGTCGCACACTCGTCGATGTCTAAAAATTAAAGCCAGTGTTGTAAATGACAAAGTTTTCTTGGCTACATTCTGGCTTTCCCTTTAATTTATCCACGGCATTGACGTGACTGTTATTTCCCAGTGAGGTGTGGAAGTGTGTAGCGACCTATTCATTACAATAACTGTTCATCTACGTAAACATAAAATGTATCATTACTATGTACCAATGACGGAAAGTTCTTATATAACACGGTATCCAGTGCTTTGGTCTTCTTCACTCCTTGGCAGTCATGTTCAATCGAACACCATATCGACTTCTGGGAAGCATTCAGCCATGCTGCGATTACCACGTGAAGACTATTAATTTTTGTCTGCAAATATCCACCGTTGTGTAAAGACAGCGACTCATTTATACAGCGAGTAAATTGGTGTAAGCATATAACATTTCTTATAGTCTACATAAAAGTGGAAATACCTGGACAGTTGACGCCGTCACTCTTGTATCCATCCTTGCATGTACACGTGAATCCACCGTCTGTGTTGACACATGTTCCGTAATTGCGATCACACGTGTGTGTCCCCAGCGCACATTCGTCCAGATCTGAATAATACAGTGATACATTGATCATAACTGCTTAAAGTTACACAAATTTGTATTTAATAACGAACATGCATAGATCATAAACTATTTCATGCACACTAAACACGCAGTTCACCGGAGATGGATATTACGTAAAACGCGAAAAATGTGTTTACTTCATGGAACTCTACATAACAGCGTATTACTTAAAATGCGTTTTTGATACATTTTACAAAAAACTATTTTTGTACGTCAGATGCATTATCTTACAATGTTTCTGAAATTACTAGATACATGATACCGAATAAAGACTGATTTTGAACAGACAGTGGTTGTTTCTGCCTAAGTGGTATTCCAACGATGCATAATATGGTTGAGGAAATTTGACTATTGACCTTAGAAAAACAAAACAATGATGTAACAATTATTTAACTTCTGTTTCTAATGAGCAAATAACTGTCATAACACATAACAGGAAACGAGAAAACGAACTAAGAAAATTGTTCCACATACCTACACACTCGCGACCAAACTTTACGTAGCCTTTCGAGCAAACACATCCGTAGCCCGGCTGTCGGTTGATACAGTGCGAGTTCTTGGGGCAGCTGTTCGTCGTAAGACATTCGTCTGCGTCTGTTGTAATCAACAATGCGTATCAAATGAACATCATAGAGAGGGTAGATCATAATAAAAAATGTATTCTTATATATTGCGGTATTCAGTCCTTAGGACTGTTCAAAGCTGTACACTTCTCACATGGCAGCCTATCCATTTGAACAACACCTCGACTTCTTTAGGAAACATTCAGCAATGCTTTCCAGTCATATGTAGATTTTACAGCACCATCGTCTGGCATTGGCAATACTACCAACATTAACTAAGACACGGTTCTCTCGTTTCATCATATATTGAGTACAGAAATATCTCAAACAATAAGCACAGGATGCCCAATGACATGATGGACTTTGGGGGGTTCAGCCGCTTACTGTAATGATGGATGACGTCAAGGTATGCCTGTATACCAATGGTGTCTTACCTATGCATCTGTTCTGTTCGATCTGCACGTAGAAATTGTTGATGCAGACGCACTGGAAGCCGTGGTCGAGGTTCACGCACTTAACAAAGTTGGTTGCCAGACAGTTGTGAAGTGACGAGTCGCTACATTCATTGATGTCTGCAAAACATACTATTATATATATATGTCTCGCCTATCTGCTTATATTGCCAAATATATTTAGTAAGTCTGGAGGTAATAATTTACAGACATTCCCATACACACGCCCTGCATTCTCTCTGGAATATCTAATAAATTCCTGCCTGAAAAATCTAGTTCGTACAGTTAATGCTATCATTGCCATTACCAGTACTCTCTCTTTGTATGGTGCCAGCTGTTTCTAATATATATATATATATACATATATATATATATGTATATATATATATATATATAATTTTCTACTCTCTTCAGTTCCTCCTTGGGTAGACAGATATCCGCACAGAGTACAACAACGGCATTTAGACACATCTACACACGACGCATGAATGTTTCGTCCACCACTCACCCTGGCATAACTTCCCATCTTCAGCGAGTTTCTGTCCGGCTGGGCAGAGACACGTGTACTTGCTGTTAAGGATGGCACACTGGTAGCTGCACCCGTAGTCGTTAGGACAACGCTCTTCAGCTGAGAGAAATACACCATGTTACATTGTTAATATCTATAGCTAATTATTTGGTTGCACCCAATCATTAAAATACATATATTGTATTATTTATTGCACTATTTCTTGGTAACCAAGTGTCTTGATAGGAAGCCCTAACCCTACCTCAGAAAGCTAGTTTTGGTTTAACTGGTTATTATGTCACATCTACTTTTTTGTTTAAGCTCGTTTTAGGAATATACTTTGACAAACCATCTAAACACGTATAACTGACCAATTATGTCACTTGTATAATAAAGGTCGAAGCAAGAAAGACACAACATCTTCTTCGATGTTTTCTTTCCTGTGTCTGCACATAATCGCTATTGTTACCTTCACACGTGACGCCGTCAGCTTTCAGTTTGAGTCCTGTGGGACACGTGCAGGTATACCCGCCTCGGTTGTTGGTGCACAGGTCGCTTGAGTAGCATTCGTTGTCTGCGTCGAGCTCGCATTCGTTGATGTCTGCATTCACAAACATCACGTTCGACACTTTCGTTTATTAGTATTTTAAACATTTGGAGTGCGGCATGTGTCTTGGCTAAAAGCATGTTCAAAAGTGCTAGCAAGGTAACATTAAGTTAAATTAAAATTAAAAAGTTAAAATAAAATAGGTTGACACATACAAAATGTAAAAGGTGAAATTAAATTATGTTTAAAAGACAATTAAGTATTCGTTAAACACACGGTAATCGTTACGAAATATGCTTTCTTCCCAAAGGCTTTGGGTATCGTGTAGGAAGAGTGAGATATTTATTCCAGTAAACTTACATAACTATATAGTAACGATGGTACTAAAGAGACACGAGTGGCAATCCTGGACTGCCGATATTCAAAGAGAAATTGATTGAAAAAGAGGATGCAAATTCTTATTTAATGGGGTTCCGCTGACTAGTTATTTCTAGATCCTTGTTAATGTAAGTAACTATACTAAGAAATTATGCACATTATTATTATTTTAAATCAACAAACGGGCTTAGGAGATAAAAAAAAATATGATGTGATATACCGCCGCATGTTTTGCCATCAGCGCTGAGTACAAATCCACTGCCACAGAAGCATTCGTATCCACCCTGTTTGTTGATACAACCCTGATCACAGCCTCCGCGGTTGGCCTCAAAGCATTCGTTCACCTCTACAAAACATAGCATGCAAACTTACACAATTAACAACAAAACACAGGTTTTTTCACACATAATAAAAATTCCTGGTGTAGTTGTACGCCTCCAATAAGCCACTCAACCGTTATTCACATCAGAAACATCGTGGTAGCGGATACTATAAAAAGACAACACAGACAACATTACAAAATAAGACAACAATAAAATAAAATAATGAAGCAATTAAATTAAATCGAATTATACTGCATTTTAGTATGTAACAACACAACACATTTTTGTGAGACCTTCAAATGTGTTACATTGTAGTCGTTGTTTGATTGTCGTTGTTTCTTCCTGAGGTTATAATTAATGTCGACTGAACATGTTAGACGTTACGGTCGATTATACCATGATCCTGAAACTATGACATGTACCTGTGCATATGAAGCCATCGCCCACATAGCCGTTCTTGCATTCACACTTGTATCCAAGCTTGCCAGATGTCGGGTAGATGTCAATACAAGTTCCGTATAGATTGTCACATTCATTGACCACACTGCATTCGTTGAAATCTGAAAAACAACACAAACATAGCCTCATCGTTAATTTCTCGCCTGTACTAACTATGTCATAAGTTGGGCAACAAGACAAGAACCTAAAATTACACATTAAGTCTGTGACTAACACATTCAGTCAACAGTGTATTATTTTATCGAGTTCATTCATTATGGTAAGGGGCAATGACATGTAAACACATTCTGTGCATCTTCACTGTTAATACAAATAACATGTGGCATCTGAGGGAGAACGATAACACATGTCTCCGTAACATTGTGCAGCAAGTGACTTTGCATGCAATGGCGTGTTAACATAGCATTATGAACACCACTCCACAAGTTTACGATCGACGTCGACGTGGAAAGACTAACTGTATTTGCAAATACATATGCGTGGACACGACACATGCAAAATAACTTACTTCTGCAATTGCGGCCGTCAGCATCGAGGACGTAGCCGGGCAGACACTCACATTTGAAGCCTCCATTGATGTTGACGCAAGTCTGTGAGCAGTTGTGTTGGTTCAAGGTACACTCGTCGATGTCTGCAAGAAATCATTGTCATTAGCATCCTTCCATATCGACCGATAAATGACGGTACCCGATAAATGAGCTGCGCTTTGGTTGACATTCAATATTCGGCATAGCAACATCTGCATGTTTGAGCGACTCTCCTTGTTGCAACACACGAATGGGAATACATATAAATGCCGAAACGTTCTTTTCAGGTACTGTACACAATTCGTGCTATTGACAAAAGCTGCCGATGAATTTACGTTATAAATACTTCCGTATATATTGTTGTAAATAAAAATCTAGTTTGATACGGCATCTTCGAATACAATTGTAGCAAATACATTCAGAATTCGACAACATGTCGTAATGTAGTTGTTGCATTGGTTGCACATATGCGGTCGCGCGTAGATTACCCACACAGAAGGAAATATTCTGGAAATAATAGCTGTTTATTATTACAATCCGCCGATTGCTAACATCCATAAACTGACCTTTGCATGTACGTCCATCTTTGTCAAGCGTGTAGCCGGTCTTGCAGCGGCATTCGTAGTCCCCATCTCTGTTGATACACCCGCTCACGGCCAGTTTGCACAGAGAAGTCCCCGTCGCACATTCGTCCAAATCTGGCACAAGACAATATTGAAAAATACGAACGCTTATTGGAAAACCATCGTGTACATGTCAGGAGTAGTAAGACTCGTATTGTATATATATATAAGTTCACTCTGAACATACTAAACAGACTGTCATATTAAACCATTACCAAGAGCTAGATATAATATTATAAATGTACGGCCCAATCGAGTTTTCAACCTGAAAAAACATTAGACTTGTGGGTACCGAAAGTATGTAAAAATAGGCTTCATGTTCATGTTCTTGTTCATGTTAATGCCCCATTTATAAATGACCAAAACATACAAACACTAGAACCAAATGTTTATGAAAAACCAAGATGTGTACAAAACATTTTTGAAAAGGGTAAGTTAATTATCTTGATTTCCACTTGTTCCTACCGTCACAGGTGAATGTTGCCTCGTTGTAGTTGTACCCCTTAGGACATATACACTTGATTTCTCCAGTGTCAGCATCCTTTGAGCAAAGGGTTTCGCTGTTTGCTGGATCACACTTTTTCTTATCTTCAGCACTGCATTCGGATACAGCTGAATAAGACAACCATTCCACGTCACATGAGCTGTATTTAATGGTCACACAGAGACTGTTGAGTAACTAATGTGCAACTTTTAGTTGTTGTGCAGTAATTACAATGTGGCTTCCCGTAGTCATAGAGGTCGGGATGGTGTTCAATTGAAAAGGTCGGCCAGTGAGTGAAATGTAAAGTGCTTTGAGCAGTCCTAAGAACTTGATACCAAGCTATATAAGAACTTATCTTAAATTTTGTCGGGTACCATACAAAACTCCTATTTGGTATAAGGAATGTGTTTATGTTTAATGTATGTATTACGCTTTTATACGTTTTGTGCGATTCCTATAATAATTATACGCATTGTACACAAATGTCTTTGTACGTGACTTCTGCTTACATTGACACGATATCAAGTCGCTAGCCAGTTTGAATCCTTCCGGACAGGCGCAAGTGTAGCCTCCGACTTGGTCGACGCACAATTGCTTACAGTTGTTGTCTAGCAAACATTCGTTGATTTCTGCAAACAGACGGGTTAGCGCAATAGAAACATTAAAAAGTACACTGTGCGTGCTGTATAGGGCCTAGTCACATTTAAACTGCACATTCTTATTTTGTGAGCTTACTTGGTTTAAGATAGTAACATATGTGACTTTTTATGGAAACATTGGACCTATAGAATTATTTCCAATTAGACACGACAAACGTCACGCAACTTGTGTTCACTTGAAGCCAAACTTTATTTTACGTAACATTGTTGCACTGTGATGTAACAAAGGCATTTCAATGCTGTGCTGATTAAATATGTATATACAGCCATTTACATACGACTTGGCGCCTGGCAGCCTCGAAGATATCGTTGCTTCAATTTGTCTAAATTTAGGCATTGCGAAATATCCATTTAAGAACACGTTTGGTGAATTTCTAGCAGAGATATAAACCTTCACATTCGTTGATGCCATTCTTGGTGTAGCCGTAGAAGCACTGGCATTCGTATGAGCCCTTCTTGTTGACACAGACAGAATGAGCTGGGCATGACACTGCCCCTGTAGCACACTCGTCGATGTCTGTGAAAGAAACACGAGTTATATGAACACGTACCGTTGGCAACCAAAGATTGGACACAAAAGGCCAGGGAGACCATGCCTAAATTACCTAATTACACGCGTCTGAATTCGAGAAATACAAGTTAATCGGTGCAGACGTGATAGGTGATAAGCCGTGAATGACATTGTGGTGTTTACATGTTGCAATGGCAAACACTGGTCTACAGAACAGCGCCGGAGTTAGGATCCTGGAGGTCCCTGGACAGTGATTAACCGGGTATCGTATCATAATAATTCTCACTCTTCCCTACCCTCCGTAATAGGAACTTCATTGCAAAAATATGACTTTTGTTCTCGCAGAACACCAATATGCATCATACTGAAGCAGTCAAGTTACGTCTAAACGTTTCGACCCCAACGAAATTACCCGCTTTGTTGCCCCTGGGCAACGGCCCCGTCTTCCCTGCCCTGAATCCGGCACTGCTACAGAACACTCAATTTGGCGTCAGGCATAATATTGGATTGTTGAGCTTAACGTATGCAACGAGAGAAGCATATCTCGGACACTTTTCGCAAAGAAACGTCAAACAGTGACCCACCGTAACATTGTCCAGCGTGTCCAGTGCCCGTGTAACCAGACTTGCATTGGCACTTATAAGAGCCAGGTGTGTTAACACACTCTGCCAGTTCAACGTCACATGTATTATCCCCTCGCAAGCACTCATTGATGTCTGAAAAAGATCATGTATTGACTGCATTGGAAAACAATTGTAATGTTTATTCAGAAGACCAACATTTCTATTTGACCGATGAAGAACACACCCGTTCATAGAAGTGACACACTAAGAAGACCATTTAGTAATGCAACGCAAACAAAATACTAACATGTACATTTTGACGATCTATGTTAGACCGAGTCACAATTGGCGATTAGGGTGGTTCTTAGAAATCAGAAAAAAATAGAAATTATATTTCTCATGCTCTTACCCCCCAGAATTGTTCCTTGTAATAAAAAAGACTCAAGAGACAAAGAGAGAAGACAAAATATTTATATCTAGGGGTAGCTCAAATGCCTCAAAGTTCACAATATTCAGAGTTTGAGAAAATGTATTCAGTTATGAGCAGTTTGCTAATTTCCAAATAATGACATATTAGAAAATTCAACCAATAAACTTAATATTGCATTAATGATACTGTCATGAAATATTGTCACGAATAAGTAATGTCTTAGTGGCATACATGGTTCACATAATAAAACCACAGTTTGTGTTCAGATTTATCCTGTTATCGCCTCAATGTGAGCCAAGTTCAAGCAACAGATTCTATGTGCATGACACTTGTTTCTCACTGTCCTCTTTGTCCTGTTAAGGTTTGTTTCCTGCTGTCTGGGTAGGCATGGCGGTGCTCCTCAACAACTTGCAGCAAGAACTGAAGCTGGGACTCGCTTTTGGCCAGGAGGCCACTGAATTCTTGAATCAGAGCAACTCCACGTTCAGCATGGTCATTTACGACTTTCATTGTACAAACTGTCTCTCTAGCCTGCTTGAAGTCCTCTCATTCCTCCCACATATCTGGAACGACTTGGAGAAATCCATCTGGAAGTGCCATCAGTTCAAACAATGCAGCAGACTTCAGCGTGACAAAATCTTCCAGCTTCTTCTCACAGAAAGATTTGAGGGTGACAGTAATCTTTTTTGTATGAGATGGAGTAGGATCCTGCTCTCTCATAGCGCTAACCATCAGCATCTTCGTTGATGAACTGACATGGCTGTCAAAAAATGCCAACCCAACAAGTGATTCTGATAGATACCACAAGTGCTTGGCGAGCTTATCTGATGTAGCTCTCGAGATAGCTGCGTGGATGGTTGAGTAGTCAAGCAGGGACTTCAGCAGCAGAAAGTCATTGTATGGTGCACTTGCTGCTTGTGGAGCAGTATTCCACTCCTTCAAATACTCATGTACAGCAAATATGCACACATCATGCAGCCTTTTTCCTCTCTTGGGGTGAGTTTGAACTGGGCACGAAACATCCAGATCTTGAGAGCGGGGTTGATGCATGGCTCCAGGTAACATAAGTCGAACTCTTCGGCGAGGAACTGTTCTCAGGAAGATCAACATTAATTCTAAGAACTCCCTATAGTCATCTCTTGGTTGACTCTCTTCCAGACGATTGTTAGTAAACTCGACGGTGCTTTCCTTAATGTCTTCGACCAAGGTTAACACATCTTCACGTTCAATTCCCGTTTCATATTTGTCTCGGTCGATGAACTCCCAGTATTCCTGAAACCGCTTGAACAGTGGCACCTCTAGAGAAGATGTGGATCCCATACACACTTGAAATACTACGCCAATGATGAGTTCCATGATGTGATGTCTGCAGGCCAGTGACAAGCTCCTTACCAAGCTTACACAAGCACCAGCCAGCCGACCAGTATTTGAGCTGGTAGTGTCGAAGCACATAGCTCGAACTCTGTTAGCCAAGTCCCAGTCCTCCACGGCTTTGAAGACTGCTGCAGCCTGTTCCAGATGGAAGTTTGGTGACGTTGAGCAACTGAGAAACTCCTTTACCAGAGACAAGTATCGGGAGCCGATCAACCTTTTTTTTGCCCGTCAAATCAGACAGAAGTTTGCCGTCCCAGTGCATAACCAGGGGCACCTGACCTCGAAACTCTGCCTTGAGACTTGCTGCTCGCTGAATACGATTTTTTATTCTCATTCGGTGAATCGATGATCTGTCAAGGGCAAGGCTGTCAAGATGTTGACCCATACTCTTGGCTGTTTCAGCAATGACAAATGTTGCTTTGCAGTCTGATACCTTTGTCTTGTCCAGTGCTGCTGCCAATTGTAGTGTAATGACAGTTTTCCGAACTCTCTTTCTCTTCATGGACGTCACAGAGCTGCCAACGGTCCCTTCAACCTCCTGCTCAGCTACATTGTGATCGTCGTCATTATTGTCAGCTGATGAGCTGCTGCCAGATGAAACCAGTTCTACTCTGGCACTCTCTCTCTCTTTAGGGTATCTTCCATACAACAACGTCTACCAAGCATGTGATCCCGTCTATCTGCCACCTGCTTCTCCTTTGCAAACAATGCATTGTCAGCATCTTCCATGTATGCAAGTCTGATGTCATCATGTCTGCAGTGCAGTCTGTCGGGGGGAGGGGAGGGGGGTGTATTGTGTATTGAGCATGTCATGATCATGAACTGATACATGTATACATGG
Organism: Paraescarpia echinospica; assembly: GCA_020002185.1. NCBI lineage: Eukaryota > Metazoa > Annelida > Polychaeta > Sabellida > Siboglinidae > Paraescarpia > Paraescarpia echinospica. The sequence goes on along the minus strand of CM034531.1, from coordinate 21,587,921 downwards.
TATATCCATTGTTTAGGATAAGAGCATGCACAATTATGTTCTGAATCTCAGTTTCATATTATTATCAATGCAACCTGCTCTAATTATATGTTGGCTGCAGCTTATGAAATATCCTAAATTTCAACATCATTGAGCTACCTCTAAATACTGTTCAAATGTGCTCATATTTTGTGAGAAATGTTATTTTATATATTGGAACAAAATCAGAGGGTAAGAAGATGATATATCAAAACTTCAGAAATAAGGACCGCCCTATTGGCGATTGGTGTCACAATAGTACTAACAGAAGTCAAGGGCATCTGCTAATGAACATTCTCTTCACTGTTTAAAGGGACGATAATGACAGAAACGCTCGCAATTGCAACTGCTCAGTAAATCGGCACAATCTATGAACATTCAACCTTCGATATGTTGATGACATTGCATTTTACTCACAAATCAAATAACCTCGCGGAAACGCAAGGAAAGCAAGATCAAAATGAAGTTCCGACTCATAACAACATCAGCTGTACTTGTAATAAAATAAATGTGCGCAACAGCTGCTCTGACAAATCATTAATTCATTTGAAAGAATATGTATGATTGAGTGATTCCTTGATGGCAAACGCTAAGCGAGCACACAATGAAAAGGCGGTCACGTCATAAAGAAAAACACTTACCAATGCAGGAGGAAGAATCAGGTCCCAAGAGGTATCCCTCCAGACAGCTGCATTGATAACCGCCCGGTAAATTGGTACACTTCTGACTACACGTCTTTGGATCAAGACATTCATCCTTATCTACAAATGTAGCAGTCGTTAATCCGATGTTTGTCTAGTAGAAAGCGTCGTACATAATATACAATAATCACATGTGTGTAACCTGCACCAAGGTGCTTATCACACTTATACAATCTGTACGACTCAGGTTTGTGATTTCGATTGGTGATTCTATATTCCATATAAGGTATGTATTATGAAAAACATTGGGACTTTCGTATTTCAATCCAGCATTTATACAATAACAGTAATTATGTGAAAATATCAACTTAATGGAGCAAGGAATTCGAGATGACGACGCATGGCGTTACCAACCTATGCAGCTTCTGCCATCTCCTGTGAGTCCCACGGGGCAAGTTCCGCAGAGGAAGCCGTCAGGGTGGTTCGAAAGATCGGTTGCTGCCACGTCAGAACACAGCGCGCCGCTGAAACAGGGCTGGTCGACACAGCCGTCGATGTCGAGCTGACAGAAATCTCCGCCGTAGCCGAGAGCACACTCGCACGGCACGACAGTTAGTGTCTGTGTGCTGGCCACGGCGAAGTTGCATTTGCCGCCGTTCTGTGGTAGCAGAGTGACGTTATGTTAGCACCATCCGTCAGCAGCAACAGTGTGATGTGCATAATGATACCTTAACGCGCATGCATGCATGTTGTGTGTGTGCGCGCGCGCGCGCGCGCCTGTGTGTGCGCGTATGCGTCTGTGCGTGAGTGTGGAGGGTGTGCGTGCGTTCTTGCGTACGTGCGTGAGTGTGTGCACATGTGCGTGCTTTTATTGATGACAGTGAGACGGGTTATCTTTCTTATCTTTCTACCTTTAACTGTTGCCATTGGATGTCAAACTGAACCCACCCACAGTACACAAACCGCATGCTGTCTGGGGTTACTTCATGCAGTGACATTCACGTTTTACGTACCTCACACTTGCAGAATTTAACATTGGGCACCCACAATACGTCCACTTTGCCGTCTGTGACGACGACTTTGACAGTCTTTCTCGTGACGTCTAGACTCATGTCGGGGACCGTAAGCCACGAGAGAGCCCCAGTATTTTTATCAATGGCCAGTCCAGGAGGCGAGTCGCTCGTTACAGAGAATGACACAGTATCTCCGTCCGCATCTTGTACCTGAACTGTCATCAGACTCGAATAGGTCTGTCCAAGTTGAACGTCCAATGTAGCATCGCCGTTGAGTATTTTAGGACTGTGATTCTCTGTATACAAAATGCAACAGCGATGACGATAAATGATTTGATTTGTGAGCCATATCAATACTTGTCTTTAAAATAGTAATTTTTCTTCAAACAGTTACTATTTATCACAAAATATGAATAGAGGAATATATATGTTGTTTAGTTAACATTACATATCAGTGATTACATATTGTGACAACGTAATGTAAACGTGAAAGCTACGTTGGCGTGCTTTCAAACTGTGAGAAGGACTTCAGTCATTCATGAACGACAACCGAATATTTATGGCAACACTAGTCGTTTGATACATAATTGTTTATATCTTTAATCTACACATTAGCAAAATAGTTGGTTACATTAAGTGTTCGTGTAGCTTAGCATGCCAGTACATATTATATATCAGTTACTTTATATACCTTAATTTAAATATGTTGCGGTCTTTTAAGAAAAAATTACAAGTTACTATCCCTAGCACACATGTCCCTTCACTCTTTAAAATGGAGCAAACAACCGAGTCAGTCCCCTCAACTACGCGACTTACCGACGCTGCTCTTCTCCTTCTGGTAATCCTCCGTGCCGGTGTTTGCATCCCTGGCGGCCTCTTCGCTATTGGTGACCTTGTAGTCGAAGTAGCAGGGTCGCCTCACATCCGGGGCGGGGTCGAATGCAGTAGAGGCCGAGCTGTTGTAGCAGAGACGCACGGCCGTCAGTCGAAGTGTCTCGTCTGGGAACATCACTGCGAGGTCTTTGCTGAAGAAAACGGGAGTGAAGGTCGGGTCTGTGTAGTCGGACCACGAGCCAGACGGGTAGGCGAAGAGCGATGTTGTCTCCGTGTTGTGCCCTAAAACATGATACATTCACGCCAATTCATGACACTCAGTGTGATATAGTACATACGCTGGGTACTGTATTATCACTGTATGTCAATGTAGGCATACCTGAGTCTTATGTAATTAAGAATCTTTAAGGGTCGTTACCTTGAAAATCCAATCCATAAGTACAACATTTACGGCGGCAACAACTTAAGTATTTAGACCTATCAGGTACTCTAATTTAAGTGATGATAGTTATGCACGTTCTCACATAACACACATATAACGCAGCACGCACGCGGTAACACGAAGATACGACATCAATGACTGAGATACATAGTATTAACAACTTACATGATTTGCCGTACTCGAAAAGTTCCGCCTCTGTGGCCAGCGTGCCCTTGGGGTGGATTGTGCCGTCAGGGTAGGTAACGTCATCATTCACGTTGTCATTGTTGCTGCCGAATAATCCTGATAAAAAGTGACAACACCAAATACTTAATTAACGAAACATTATTTCAGCGGATGGCACTGCAATTGTCAGTGTTCATGAATAAATTCAACTGCGTGGTGCATGTTAAACAATTAGAGACTATATTTCGGTATTATAATCCAACACATACAATGACGAAATTAACGTCAAATTGCGTTTCATCAAACTAATTTTACATGTTTGGAAAATAAAACAATATGTCCATTATCACTAGTAACTAATTGATATATAATATTCTAGACATCTGGAGCAATGTACACAAAAGTTGTTATGCACTACACAATGACAGAGACTCTTCATGATATGCAACTTATTGCAAGCACTCGAAAATATCACGTACATGTACTACAGTGAACACTGGCTATAAGTGCTTCTGGTATAAGATACATCTTCTTAGAAGAACATCTTTGAAATTTCCGTTCATGTCTACACTTTGTTACATACCCATGGATACAAAAGAACATCGCATACAAGGAACAATTTGACATAGCCATTTGTTAAAAAAATACCGAGAGTCCACCGACCGTACATACAGCTTTACTTGCCTTGGCATGACAAGCATTACTTTGTAGTATTAACCTGTACCACTTCAAACAACATATATTTGTTTATAAAGCTAACCTTTGAGAGTCTCTTTCACATCTCCAGGGATGACCGTTGTCACCTTGAGCATGCTGGAAGCCACGGTCACTCTGACACTGATCTGGAGCGGCGTGAAGGCCATTGTGTATTCCCACTTGTTATTGTCCTGGAGAGCCGCTGCCAGACGCACGTTCGACCACGTGGCTGCTGTCGTCTTCAGGTTGATGTCTGTCACCACCTTGTTCCTCAGAACCTCTACCAATGCATGTATCGGTTATGTCACCACCACAAATTAATACATTCCAAATAGTTAACTTCGAAATAAAATGAGAAGAAGAATAGTCCGTCTACTTTCAGCAACATAGGTCATAGTAAATGTACATGTATTTTTTCATGGACGCAATCACGAATCCTATGATACTCACAGTTCAAGGAACATCTTCATATTTAAATCGTAAAACCATTTTATAACTATATTATTATTAATTATCGAAGTTATATATATATATAGTGGACACTTACCTATGCCTGTTTTAGCCGAGTTTAACCTGTACTCAATGATGTCACTAGCTGGATCCAATTGCTTAGCAACGAATGATATGAAAGCCGTGGCTGGCTGGTTTACTCCTTCCTTCTGGACGATGCTTGTGCGCCCCTGCAGCTGGAACTGTGACGACGAGAGCAGGATATACTCGCCGAGTCCGTTGAACGTGTAGGAGAACCCGTCCAGTGTGCTGACGTGTGGATCTCCCAAGCAGTTGCCTGCGAACACAAGGACGGTCCTGGAGAGGCGTTCAACTCGTATTCTGCATGGATGATGTACACATAGAAGGGGGTATGCGCTTGCAAATGAATATAAAGAGAGTGAGAGAGAGAGGGGGGAGAGGGAGAAAGGGAGAGAGGGAGAGAGGGAGAGAGAGAGAGAGAGAGGGAGAGAGAGAGGGGAGAGAGAGAGAGAGAGAGAGAGAGAGAGAGAGAGAGAGAGAGAGAGAGAGAGAGAGAGAGAGAGGTATGACACTTACTTGTCTTGCCGCTGAGAAAATTCTTGCAAGTACCGACAGGCCGACGTGTCTGGTAGAGAGCACACAACTGCGGCGTGACGATGCGCTGCGTCAGGTACGCCTCCCCGCAGCATAGACCGTAATGCTTCTCGTCGTCGAGCTGGCGGGCCCCGGTGAAGCGCCGATAGACATTCATGCCATTGGTCAACGCCGACTCAACGATCAGCGAGTTGTTTCTATCGTAGCAACATGTTGGCGTGTGCTTCTGAACGCCGTCGTCTACAAATGGAGTTATCATTGTCCAACAGCGAATGCCCGGCGTGATGCGATCGCTCAGCACCTCCGAGTACTGCAGCTCATCCATTTGTTGCCGACTGCACGGACATTTACCTGCCGTTGCCATGTCGATCTTCACGATGCCGTCAGTAGCGTCGAATGCAATATCTGCCTCTGCCCAGCTGCTGCATTTCCTGCCGGCATGAACGAAAGTGTTTGGGTCGTTTTCTGACAGGCGGTTGTAGAATTGTCCGGATGATTGTGCGCCTCCGTATGTGACGTCGGACTCTGAGACTGCGTCGATGCGTTGGATCTTCGTGAGGTGTTGGTCGTTGCCGGCGGTTCGGATGTCGAGCGCGGAGTACGGGTACTCCGAGTACTGACGCCCGCTGCTGGGGAAGGCGAGCACGCCGACGCGAGCAGGGTAGTTAGGCAAGAGGGCGGGGTCCAGCACCACCTGCCACTTCATGCCGCGGTCGGCGTACGTCGTCTTCGTGTATGTGTTGATGTAGTCTGTTGCTATGATGGTCTGGAAGCTCACCGTCTGGAACCAGATCAAAGATGTTTTACCTTTGGTAATCCTAAGTGAAGCAACCAGTGCTTTTACTGCTATCTGAATGAGCAATTTAAACGCTCCTGACACAACACTAAAACTACATCACGTTTTCAAAATTAAACCAATTTAACAATAATCGAGCTAGCCTATGTATGTTAACGTTTTCCTTCTAATCTAAACGGTTTCAGCTCTAGCACCAAACTTTCAGAATTTGTTAAACCAGTTTTAGGGATCGTACCTTACGTTAGATGGACGTAAACAGATTAGTTATAATGTTACGCGTATTTTCTGCGATTGTTCCTAGGTCGCGAGGACCGCTGATCATGGAACGAAACAACTTAGCAAATATAACCAAAGTGAATCATGCAAGAATAATTCAAAACAGAATAGCACGACATGTCTTCTGTGTCAACATGGCTCGCTAAATATTAAACATGAGCATACCTGGTTTGGATTACTTGGGTATTCCATCTCTTGCCAGGTGACAACCAACATCCATTCTGCAGCAAATGTTGTGTGGAATCGGTTGGTAATCTCCATCGAGAGCTTAGCCAATATGTTGTCCGCATCAGCGCTGCCTTTGTTGTATTGGTAGTAGTATAGACCACGTTTTGGTTTCTGAAAACCAAACAAGAGGCAGTGGTGTATTCATTAACCAAACGCAAACATTCGATGTGTACGAGATAATACCACCTACATATGATGTTACTTGATAAGAATAAAACATACGTTTATCAAATTGAGCTAAATGTATATATTACACTGTAATTATTCCACTTTAAATACAGTATGTTGTTTTATGAACGTATGTACACAACACCCATAATTCTGACCAATCACACACAACTGATCTTAAAATGTATGAATATAATCAAACACAGTCAACACCACGTCTACTCACGGTTGCGTCTGTCAACTTCATGTTGGACCAGAACGGAGCCACTAAGGCCAGCTCCTGTGCATCAGACATGAGGGCAAATGTTTTCAGGCTCTTCCCTGGATTGGCGAATCCCGTCCTTATCCCTGATGTTTGGAAATCCTTTGTGATGCTCGTAGCAAGGATCAAGCCGGAATGTGTTACCTGCCGTAATATTAATTAGTATTGTATTAAATATACTATATATATAGTATATATGCTGTGTTATGATGAAAACTGATGAAAAAAGCATTTTGGTGGAAAGATAAATTATATTTTGTGTTGACTGACGTATCATGACTGTTTCACATATAACACATCAATTAATCAGAATACGTTTCTTCAGAGTGTATTGGTAGTTATGATGTTGTAGACGGCTACTCACGTAGAACGATGAAGCCACACTGTTGTATATGGGCACCGCGAACTTGGGGAAGATATATGGTGAGTATTCAGCTGATCTTTCAACTCGGTCGTGGCTGCTGTAGCCTGGCACAATGTATCGAACCTCTGCCAAGAAAACAAAATACACATTATGGTTTTCTTGTTCTTGCCAAATAAATGTTTTCGATAATTTAAACAAATGTGCACATTTATGTTTATTAAAACGGACTAGGTATATTATTTAAACTATTCACACATTACACATCTAGACATAAAACGCGGCCAAAAAGCAACTGTAAAATATAATGAATACTGACCAATGCAAGAATGACCGTCTCCTTCGTATCCAGCGAGACAGCTGCAGTGGTGCCCTCCAACGGTGTTATTGCACAGCGCACGGCTGCTGTCGTCACACGTGTGAGTGCCCAGGGAACATTCGTCAATGTCTAAACACAACACAAGGTCAATACAGGAGTGATACGAGCATAAGCTTTATTGTACTTATTGCATATTGCAGGAATTGACAGATAAATTATGTTTCTATTGACGATATATGACTGAATGCTTGTATACCATTTAAACACTATCATAAACCACACCGGTTTGACGTCAGTCCATATAATAAATAAGCGATAGTAATGTATAATACTAAAAATGCACGTTGTTAAAGAAAATACATACCACGAAAATGCTTAACCCAATAATTCTTACCTGTAAGATACAAGCCACTAATTAAAAATCAGCATTGGGACGATTAGCGATTATGTTAAATCTGGTCTCCTATCCTAGCAACGGTTCTTGGCGGGCTATATTCAACAACTGCAAGACGGCGCGTTAGCGTTTATTGCAATAAAACGAAGGAAACAGTCCACTATTTTTTCAATTGTGCATCTTTGGCCTTGTATATAGCTCTCAGGCTTTGGTAGTCCAATAAAATACCGGTGCATTGTTTGAATTCCATGGTAGCCAATGCACAGCATGCGATTGTGCGTAGCCAAGATGGCGGATCATCTTGACGACCGGACACCAAATAAGGGCAATAACGTAGACTAACGGACCCAATTGCGTCGTGTTAACGTTACCGTTGTCCTCTCATGGAAAAGGAAACACTATTCCATAACTCTTTGCCAGGAAAGTAACATTCCTCAATGTTAACCACAGAAGAAAAAGTAGGGTATGGATGGGAACTTCTGGACATTCAAACTCAAACCTATGTCCACTGGTTTATGTTCCGCTAGAGAATGGAAGGTAATGACGACTTACCGACACAGACTTTGGTATCAGAGGCGCTGACATGGGTGGATCCTGGCTTGCACAGACACTCATAGTCGCCCATGGTGTTGACACAAATGGCCCTCTCGGACTGCTTGCTGCACTCGTTATTTGTCAGCTGACACTCGTTGATGTCTGCAGAGGAAGAACGTGGTCAATGAACACACGAAACAATATGAAATATAACAGTCATGCCAGTGTGTGTGTGTGTGTGTGTGTGTGTGTGTGTGTGTGTGTGTGTGTGTGTGTGTGTGTGTGTGTGTGTGTGTGTGTGGTGTGTGCGTGCATGTGCGTGTGCGTGAGCGTGTGTGTGATGATATATATGATGCTGCTCAGCCTTACTGCAGACACGCATGCTGACAATAGAGCACATTAATAGTTGATTGTTCACACCAAATTCAAACCATTAAATAAACGGTATAATATCTTACGCGTCACATCGGACACTTACACGTGACCAGGTATAGCCGTCTGTGGTCATCGGGTAATGTGACATTGCTTCGACGTACCTTTACATATTGTTCCCGTCGAGTCTGTTTCGAAGCCGGTAGCACAGGTGCAACTGAACTTTGACTCTCCAAGGAAGTGACACGAATGTATAGATCCGCCATCAGGATTGCAAGGATCGCCGAGTCGTGTGTTTGTACATGGGTTATCTGTGCCTGAAGCCACATTAAAGGAAGACAGGCCTCAGTTTAACACGGCAGTGCATGATTGTGGCACGTATGTTTGAATCGCAACTAAGGACAAATTGAATACGGATTAGAACTGTATGGGGGAACCACGGTCTTTTGCGATAAGTAGGTAATTCAGAAAACCGATTCGTGCTCTAAATTTTCTCTGTTAAACTGTGGACAATGGTTCATTAGTTGCTGCATATTGAACATCTGAGCACTGGAAATAATGAACCATTGTCCACAAATGTTCAAACGTTGGGGATATATGAATGATAATATCATCTTGGCATTGCGTGATTACATAAAAATAAGTCACAAGTAATATTCTCTGCTTGCTTTATGTGGGCGCTTAGACGAAATGTATTTCTGGCATACCCTTAGCTTGACAGGTGCCGCCAACCGACTCGTAGATGAATGCAGAGTCGCAGACACATCGCTGTTGTAAGCATACGGAGTTGGGGAGGCCACGTACGTCCAAACACGTGGCATCGTCAACGCACTGAGACAGGTACACTGAAACCAGGACATGTTCACATTGAAGGTTAAGAAACATGTACGGAGACAGTTATTGATACCAAATAATACACGCACGTACGCACGCACGCACGCACGCACGCACGCACGCACGCACGCACGCACGCACACACACACACACACGCACACACAGACGCGCACGCGCACACACACCACTCACCATTAAAGCATAGGACCGCCGATAATTTAGGGTGGCAATGCAATTTTAAATAAAAGTATCTTTAGTTGTAGTTTCAGCTGAGAGTTTAAAGCAATATTGAATTCATCCCAGAGATTTTGGGTGCATTTACAAAGAAAGAACGTTTGCATATGCAGAGTTTTGTTTCAGGAACAAACAATTGTAGTGATGTAGATAAATACGATAAATTATTTATGAATATATGTATAAACTATTATATAATAATTAAACATATTTTAATTTATACAATAATTCTAATCGAAACCTTTCATTTTTAACAGTTAATAAAATAAAATTATTGATTAATGACCAGCAATTTAGTTTAACGGATTGTGTAGGAGTGTAATTAAAAAAAACTTATAATATTGCTCTCTTGTCTAAACGTATATTTACCAAGTGGACACTGGTTGGATCCTGGGTCGTAATATTGTCCGACTGGACAGGTACACGTGAACTGCCCTACTTTGTTGACGCACGTGCTTCCACCTGGACAGGGGCTGCTGATACATTCATCTAGCTCTGCAACGTATCATGTCCAACAAATAAGTTTGTCGTTACATCTCCATATCCAGTAGAAACAGTTTTGTTTATGCCAACAAAAAACGTAATTCCTACAAAGTAAACCCAGAATATTGTTTTTTTGAAAAATATTTCTAGTGATGGAAATGTGAGAGATCAATAGTTTTTGTGGAAATCAAATAACGGCAACAACACAATATATGTATATATATATATATATATATATATGTATATATATATATATATATATATATATTACATATAATGAATTCACCCTAACTGACACAAAACGCCAGCTTCGATTCTTATTTAAACTAGCAATTGCGAGTCGTTTAAACTTTACACATAGACATTATACATAAATTCTTGACTACTAAGTGACAATAAATCCAGCTCATTTGCTATATGAACGAAGCACACATGCATACGCCATTGCCATGCATGCATATATTCAATTCACACATAATTGACAACACATAATTTTCATGCAACATTGTTTTGACTGCTGTGCAATAAATACAACGTGTTACATGTACAACTGTACACAACACCAATGAAACAATATAATTACACACAAACAATGTCGTCATCCCTTACAAACGAATTCTACCTAATTATGGAATACATTTCTAGCATCTAGCTTCTTCTGAATAACACATAAAACACAGTTGAATGCATAACACGTACATCCTAATCGAAAAAGTCAACATATTTTGATCACTTATAAATTACTGAGACGAAATCAATAGTTTGTCATTATACGAAATGCAAATAGACACCAATAGAGAAAGGTCAATGTGGACTTGCCAAAACAAACACAATAAATAATAAGTATTGTTAAAATATATGCTGCCAGGCGTAATATATGAGCCTTTTAAACGTGCAATATACATATTTCAACCAGACTGATAGCAGTAATATATGTTTTGTAACGCAAATTAATATCACGAAGACAGTATTAAAACTCTTACGTAAGCACACAACACATTCCTGTCGGTAACATGCACCTATCCGTAATAGCAAACATTTCGTGTTTTGTCTATATATTGTTAATATGACAAACCTTGCCCATAGCAATATTAATATGCAATATTCCATACATTGGGTACATTTCCCAGTTACAAAGTTGTCCCTAATACACATGTAGTATTAAATATATAAGAGTAGAGAATAGCACATAACACACACAATACCATTTCTTGGTTGTTTATTATATTATCTAGCTTCAAAGACACATATCTAATTTGTTTCTTAACAAAATAAGGTTTTCATTATCAGACGACAAAGTCAAAGTGTAAAATACATGTACTTCAGTTCTATAGCTACTATGAATCATATTTAAGAATGATTACAACATACAAACCACACAATTTCGATTAATAAACATGCTAAAATATACAACAATATGCAGTATCAATCAAAATGTCATTATAATTTAAGAAAATTATACCAAGTCAAAATTGATTTTACGCATATTTTACACGTTGTGATCATACACAAAGCATGCAGAATTTTCTTTAACCAGCATATATGCATAGCGAAAGAAATATGCTAATATTATTGCTTGCCAGTTATAATAATCAAAACTGAACAAGACTTTTAACATTTGATTCCACAATTATTAGTGAATGGTGGGAAGAACATAACGGGATGTAGACGAGCAAATGCAGGAAGAAAAAGAACAAGGCATCTGATAGGCATCTAAATTGCACCGGTAATATGCACATGCAAAACATCTCACAAGAATACACATAATACACACATAGCAACATTTAAATGTTAATATGCTCATGCATCCTGCGAATAATATATAGCAATGTAGAATACAACTAGAAAACGTATTTCAACATATTAACCATTAAATGAAATAGTAAATATTCTCAAGAGCATTAATGTGTATAAGAAATTGTAGTAGCACACCTGTCAAGTAGTTTCACACATGGACTCTCGTTTAGTTACTAAGTGGCAATGCTTACCTGTCTCGCAGTTTGGTCCAGTGTAGCCAACGACACAAGTACACTTGTATGTATTAACTGCGTCCGTACAAGTCGCCCCGTTCTGACAAGGATTGTTGTTGCACTCGTCAATGTCTATCACACAATATGACATATTGTCTTATAAACAATGAACGTGACTGTATTTGTGTGTGATCATGTTATTGTCTGGGAGAATGTGTAAATAATTATACTAGGGTGTGTGTGTGTGTGTGTGTGTGTGTGTGTGTGTGTGTGTGCGTGTGTGCGTGCGTGCGTGCGCGCGCGTGTGTGGATGTGGCTGCAATAAAGTGTTTTTATATGATGTTTGATTTTTATATTTGAATAAAAAAATCCACAGGATATGCTTAAAATCAAACTAACCTGACTCGCAGTTGATTCCAGTGTAGCCAGCAACGCAAGCGCAGGTGTACACATTGATGCCGGATGAACAATTTGCCCCATTCATACACGGATTGCTAGCACATTCATCAATGTCTGAAACACAAACAACATATACCGTAGTGACACTCCCCTGAAAACAACTGTTAGCATGCTGATCCTCAATGACATATTTTTTTTTGGTTGGCTCTCATATCAAAGTCTGTACGCAACGTATAACGCCAATCTATGTTATATACACACGTATAATTTCTGCTTTGTTGTTCAGTCAACAGCATTGTTCAGAATCGATACACAAATTCATATGTAGTGCAGTACCCAGGCCTAAAGACCGATCAAAGCGCTTTACACTTCACCCCCGGCAAACGTATTAATTCCGATATCAACAGTGATGTTCATTTAGCCACATTGCGATTGCCGTGTTGAAGAATATACGTTCATATATATATATCCACCACTGCCAGGTATTCATTTGTATGGTTGACTGAACTGAAGCAACGTAGAATGAACGAAACTGCCCGATCTTCGAAGCGGCAGCACAATGGTTCGAACCTGAGCATTCTGAATTTCCGAATTCAACGCTCTTACCACATTTTGCCGTGTTGTTTCAAGAGGTTTACTTTGTAATTTGTATGGCGCGGTTAAGGTTACTAACCCAGCATGAAGGCCATTCTTTCACAACGTAAGTCTTAGTGTAAATGATAGTAGTGTAGCATGTTAATGTAACTGGCAAATGTTAAGTTGAGAACAATCGTATTCCTTATGACACGTTGTGTTAATTACCTGTTTCACAGATGACGCCTGTGTATCCAGGAAGGCACGAACAAGTGTAGCCATTTACCACATCAATGCAAGCTGCTGAGTTCATGCACGGGTTGCTTTCGCATTCGTTGAAATCTGGAAATAATCATTCCACACTTCCCAGTTAAACGGCCACTTCAATATCACATATATTGAACAATTGTGTTCACCAGAAACACACACTCGTAACTAGAACGCAGACAAGATGGTATTATATGGTAGAACATTATCTTGTCGGTTAGAATTGTGAATTACAGATTCATTAATAAATAATAATCAGTAATGAGCCGTCAATACGAAAAACTGTTACTCATCAAGAACTCTCCAATGGGCCAAACTGAGTTGAAATCGACACTACTGCGCATTACATGTATCCTGTATTTTAGAACTAACAACAAGAAAGATAACAGACAGGCGCACATATCCCGGATTAGAGAATGGCAGGACTGACAATATCGGCATGAGAAAGGACACGATACACAGAAGGTCCAATGAAAGCTGCGTCGACATACACGCCGATAGGATGAGCTGTACAGGTAAGAATGCACGATGGCAAGACGTACCAGTTTGACATAAGGTGTCTGTGTAACCATCAACGCAAGAGCAGGTGTATCCATTAACTCCATCGGTACACGTCGCTGCGTTCTGGCAAGGACTGCTACTGCACTCGTCAATGTCTGCAACGCCATCAACAGCAACACAACCACTTAACTTTGACATCAGTGTTCACAATAATTATTGTGAACACTGATGCAAATATAATGTTGTCTTATTATATATATATATATATATATATATACATATATATTAATACGCTAACTTTGGTGTATTGCAAGTGCATCGTCTTCTAGGCGCCGATGTCGACTCGCGTCTTTCTATGTTCTTTCTCTTCCTTAGACAATTGAACAATTGGCCTTTGATCTACCAATTGAAGAGCCTACTGAAAATGTACTTCAGTCACACAATACTCAATTTGAGAAAATAAGAGTTGAACATGTTCAAAACGCTCACAAATCAGGCATGACAATGGTTATGTGTTTGTTATTATTGAATACTCACCCCCAGCATGCGACACGCCTGATATTGACTTTCTAATGTTGATATTGTAATTATAATTATAATTAATTTGTTACGCAATTGGATTTAGTACATTTACCTTGAAATCATGTAATCCTGCATATTTGACTATCTAAATATACCATTCCATTTCTAAGATGTTGTTAGTGAATGAAACTAACTGCGCTGAACGTATTTATACGAATGTCCCAGGCCAGGTTCATGCATCCCGCAATTCCGTGGCAGTGCAGGGTTGTGTCGTTTTTCTCAAGTCTAGAACGTATAGACTGAGTTATGACATGCTAAGTAGTTTGTCTAACAATTAAACAGTTAAACAAATGTAACAAAACAAACGGGTACTAAATCATGCCAAATTGCCCACCTCAACATTGTCTGCATCATTCATTTTGAACAAGGTGGTATCATGTGACCTTATCTATCTTGGCGATTGGCCAGATTATGTCTTAGGAACATTTTCCTTGTCATAACGAAATGAATAAGAAAAATCAATCAGTATAACAGAACTGGACTTAGAGACATCTGCCATGACCAATGCGTATATCAGTGGGAGCATAATAGTACTGAAAGCTGATATGCCTAACTCAGTTTGAGCCGAAATGTGACTAAGATACATTTTCCACTAGGGTTTTCAATTGGTGATTCTTCTCAGAGATGTCGAGATGGTGTTCGATTGAACGAGTCTGCCAGGGAGTAAAGTGTAAGGCGCTTTGAGCAGTCCCGAGGACTGGATACTGCGCTATATAAGAACTTATCTTTATTAAAAAGATGGCGACTGCAAAGGACTTCCAGATCAAAATACTGTAATACTGATATTGATTTCTTTGGATTGTTGTTCCTGTGGTGTGTGTAAGCTAGTTTAAGGTAATGCTCCATTTGCAACAATTTGAGACAGGATTAAATATGTGTTGACGGATTAAAATGAAAAATTATTTTAATGTACACTGGAAATATAATTAACAATTCCACAGTATATGGAAAGAACAATTAAACGAAGTATATTACTATCATATTCCTCATCAATATATCGTCATTATGTTTTTTTTTAGTTTTTTTTATTATTTCACTCACCCGTTTCGCAGTTGACTCCGGTGTAGCCAGCGGTACAACTACACGAATACGTGTTAATTCCTTCGGTACACGAAGCACCGTTCATACACGGATTGCTGCCACATTCGTCAATATCTTTAAAAGCACGGATACATGTTGCATAAGTGTAAAGAGCCATGAATAATATGATATATATAAATATAATTCCATAACTCCTTTCTCACCTGAATCAGAGCATGGCGAATCAGATTAGATGTTGTTCAATTATGCAGTGTGTGAATAGTTTAAATAAAATGCGCAAGTGATTTCATAAAAGAGTGCATAAATTATGTTCGCTAAATTATCAAAAGAATATTGACTTTAATAGCTAGATCCGGTAATTTGCGAAAGTGTGAATACCCTTACGTCATTTCTTACGTTGTATTGTATTCGGCGAATCTTTATTGGACCATATCTTTTTAATTTGTCCGATGACTTAACCATAATTAAATAGCAAATCTGAACAAACCTAGCTAGCATGTTGTAAACTTGCAGTGGATGGTAGATATATTTGCTTGATTGTGTGAAATACAATTTTTTTTTGTGAAATAAGTTTGGATATAGAACGAACAAATCGAATTAAGTTGGGCCGTCTAACTCATGATCGACCTTTACATATGTAAAGGAATATTCACCTGTTTCGCAATTAACCCCGGTGTATCCAAGCACACAAGTACACGTGTACAAATTGACTTCATCAGTACACGTGGCTCCATTCAAACAAGGATTGCTGGCGCATTCGTCGATATCTGCAAACAAATAATTGTTTGTCATTTTTAAAAAGAGTGTGGAAACACTAAGTGTCTTAGGAGGTAAAAGTGTAATAGGTTGATTTTTTTTAGGTCAGAACATGTTATTCCGAAAGATGGTAGAAAATGGAAGAAATGTCTCCTTTAAAATATTACCAAAGCCATAACTTAGATTAATTAACCGTATTTTAATATTTATCATGCCAGCCATTACATAATCTTCATTTTTGGAAATACTGTGGATAACTAGCATAAACAGTAACAATTAATAGGTTTACCTGTTTCACAGTTGACTCCAGTGTAGCCGGCGATACAAGTACAGGTGTACGCATTGATGCCATCTTCGGCACATGTTGCACCATTCTGACACGGACTGCTGACGCATTCATCGATATCTGAGACATATAACAACATACCAGATAAAGAATGATGTAATCAGTGCCCAGTGAAATAAAACACATGATGATCTAACGCAAACTAAATAGCATGTCATTATTGGGTTTGGGGTTTGTGACCACATTAACTTAATATATTATATGCCATACGTTATATGTATTTTATATTTTGAATTTATTATTGTAAACACTAATCTTGCAGGCTTACAAATGCTTATATTTTCTGTTGCATATAAACAGTGCACGGCTGTTTAAAACAATTGTACGCTATATCTACGTTATATTCAGCAATACATTGCCAATTAACAACACGTACATGTTTCTTTACGGGTTGTGCGATAGGCGTACATCAAAAGAGCCGCATCCATTTAAATTGAATTGCCATCTCTTTAGATTGACCACCCCGTCAGATTACATCAATTACAATGTCTTCCGCTGAATAAAACGTTGCACATCTATGTTTAAGGTATGTATATATTACGACAAACCCGTCTCGCAGTTAACACCGGTGTAGCCTGCGTCACAAGTACACGCGTACTGGTTTAACTCATCGAAACACGTGGCGCCATTCACGCATGGGTTGCTGCTGCATTCGTTAACATCTGAAAATTTACAATTGTATATAAGAAACATGTTAGCATGCTGAAACTCAACGCCACAGTTTCTTATTGATGTATTTCACGTGAACGTACGTTGTACATTGTATGTACGTTGCAGACAACGCGAATTGAGTAAATTCGTTAAAGCTGCTCAAATTTTTTTACACTTCACCTCTGGCTGAACATTTTGCTTATGGACTGCGTCTCTCTCGTTTAATATATGCCAGTAATTGGCCGTAGCCTGACATGTTTTATAGGCTTTTTCATACAAAACGTTGGAAAAGGGGGAGGGTGAATGCCCACGTACTAATTATATAAAATGGCGGCCGCATGTAAATTGCATAACCATAATATTATAAGTAAATGTTAGTAAACATTATTATGATGGTTGTTGGTTTGTTGGTATATATATAATATATGGTTGTTGAGATATATATATATATATATATATATATTATATACACTGTATATATATATATATATATATATATCCTTTGCATGTATCATGGCATATTACATTCTAAATATTACATTTTAAATAAATAAATATTACATTTAAAAAAACAAATTCAATGTAGAGAAGAGAGATGACAGGCTCTGTATGAACAAGACAATGTCGACAATTACAAACGACCCCTAAATGTGTACTGCTTGGGCAATGGTAGGAACAGTAAGACCATGGTGATTCTCAAAACGATATCACGGATGGGTGCGAAATACATCAATAGCATAATCATTTGACTGACAATAAGTGATTGAAAAAAAGATCACACAAATGTATCTGCTAAACACACCTGTCTCGCAGATGACACCCGTATAGCCTGCGACACAGGTACATGTGTATTCATTCACACCGTCAACGCATGTCGCACCATTAACACATGGGTTGCTACTGCATTCATCGATATCTGGAACATCAGAAGGTCATATGAACTATAAATAACATTTTGATCAGTATATGATACACTACAATTTGTCACACAATATAACATGAAAGCAGTGATGGAATTTGTAGCAGTGTCGTATTACTGAATAATTACAATTAGGAAAGGGACAACTTCAACTTAGTCCACATGGTTAGTTGATACATATGCGTGGGTTGCATTGATATATGCTTATTAACTTGTGAAATTATTGTACTGGAATGGTGTAAAGTCAAATGAAATGTGGTATGTTTTGTAAGATGAAGTGACACAATCTTAGTACAAGACATCTGTATCATATATAAACACAACTTAACAGGAATAACAATACAAGGTTAGCTCACCAGTTTCACAGTTGACACCAGTATATCCAGCTGCACAGGCACACGTGTACTGATTCAAGTCTTGTGTGCACGTTCCACCATTGTGACAAGGATTGCTACCACATTCGTCTATGTCTGCGATATTGAACATGCAATACAACGTTACTTATACACAATGTGTGTGTAGACAACAGTTATACTATTCACAAGCAGAAGTAGTTATGTATCTGCTTGATTAACGTATCAATTTCAGTCTTCCTTTCCACATACAAATATATCAATATATTAATGATATGCCAAGTATGTGTTGATGATTTGGACTAATTTACAGAAGTAAATTATAATATTGCATTTTCTAAGAGCCTTAGCATACCTCGTGTGTATAAAATGACCCAACTAACTAGCCATGGCAATACATGACAATCAATTTGAAGAGACAAACGTATTTTAATTGTAACATTTAACAGTAACAAGAGGAGTAGAAACAATTGAGTTTAAATATACCATCCATGTATAGTTAATGTTAATGTAGTGATTCTATATAATATTATTATAAAGAATACAATATCGTATATTTAAACGATCCTGTAAGAATACCACAATAAATAAAACAGAAGTTTCTAGGTGCTTCATGTCAAATAGTTTTCTGGGGGAAAAGTGTCATAATATTTAGAAATTTGCTTTGAACATTTTGAATTTACTATTATTATGTATACGGTTTCAGCTAAAACGTGAACGTTGAAAACTCACCCGTTTCACATAGTATTCCAGTGTAGCCTCCAACACAAGTACAGGTGTATCCATTTGTTCCATCCACGCATGTTGCTCCGTTCATACAAGGGTTACTGCTACACTCGTCTATGTCTTTCATGAAAATGTTGCGCAATATTAAACTATAGCAAGCATAGGAATAAAACACAACAACGTCTTTCAAAATGTGTGCGTGTGTGTGTACGTGCGTGCATGCTTGTGTGCGTGGATGCATGTGTGTGTGTGTGCGTGCGTACATGCGTGCCTGCATCCGTGCGTACGTGCATTGTATGTATGTGTGGGTGTGTGCGAATGCGTACGTGCGGCTTGTGTGTGTGTGTGTGCGTGTGTGTGTCTACGTGCGTGCATACTTGTGTGCGTGGATGCATGTGTGCGTGCGTGCGTGCATGTGTGCGTACCTGCGTTGTGAGTATGTGTGTGTGAATGTGTGTGTGCATGTGTGCCTACGTATATTGATTCGAGCATACATTTTACATATATAAATTGGGAAGATTAGTATTGGAGGACCAGTTACAACAGTGAGACGTCTATAAAACAGTTACCTGTCTCGCAGTGCGTTCCGGTGTAACCATCGACACAGCTACATGTGTAAGAGTTGACAGCGTCGGTACATGTTGCTCCATTCAAACATGGATTGCTGCTGCATTCATCAATATCTGCAACAACATTATTACGTTGTATTTTGAAACAATGCAAAAACTATACTTCTGTTAAATAAAAAAAACTAAATATAGCTTCCCCACTCATCTTTGAACCAGTGTTATTACCAATGACCCAGTTGAGGCGTGGTAGATTTTCTTGGATTATCTTGCTTTCCTTCAACAATTAATTACAAGAATGCGATACTAAAATGTACACCAGAGCTAACTTCGGCGTTCATAACAACATATTCCAGATGGAGTTACCAACCATCGCGTCTGGTAAATAAAGCCATTAAGCCAAAACGAAAAAAAAACCTGGTTATTGTTTAGACCAGTCTGTACTAGTTTGGAGTTAGTGTGAATAGTACGACGCTACACCGGTTTGATAGGTTCGAATTAGTACAGTTTGTGTACACATTTGTGAAATTTCTATTGAGTTCACAACAAAATATTCCAGGTAGCGGCTTGTACTTTCGCATATGATCAATGAGGTTATACAGGCTAAACCAAATAAAAATAGGCTTCTTATTCACATCAGTGGAGTAGTTTGAAGAGTTCGCGTCATTGTCAAGAACTTACCTGTCTCACAGTGCGTTCCGGTGTAACCATCGATACAGGTACAAGTGTACGAATTGACAGCGTCAGTACATGTTGCTCCATTCAAGCAAGGATTGCTGGCGCATTCGTCGATATCTGCAACAAATACATTGCATTTTTAAAATTCCATAAAAAGTACTATTCTCTCAAAATAATAATTATATATGCCAACTAAATAGTCAGGTCGAAGTACGTTATGTTGAAATATAACGGACACAGAATGTTCATATGTTCGGATTTTAAAAGTTTCCAGTGCAAGAAGAACGATAATCTATCAGTGTATATTTTATCACAATTTTGTACGAGACAGAGTCGCCACCAAACTTTTATATTGAATATATACCCATGCGTTTACATGTGGTGTACTCTCTAGAAGCAGTTGGGTCCTTTACTAGTTTCATCTTTCTTGGAATGTCTCACCATCATTCAGAAATCAATACCAAGCAGCAGGAACAAAATATGTGGCAACGCTAATTACTTTGTCAACATCATGGTATACCAGACAGCTGCCACTACAATCGTGACTGATCGATGATTCGTTAGGGCAAATTGTATCAATAAACTGGATCTGTACATTATCGATTATTACTGTGAAATATTTGTTAATATTGTCAAGGACGTACCTGTCTCACAGTGCATTCCGGTGTAACCATCGACACAGGTACACGTGTACGAGTTGACAGCGTCAGTACATGTTGCTCCATTCAGACAAGGATTGCTGGCGCATTCGTCGATATCTGCAAACAAATAATTGTATATAAAATGTTAAAGCGTGTGGAAACACTAAAATTCTTACGAGGTAAAATTGTAATTGACTGCATTTTCTCAGTTCAGTACATGTTATATCGCAAGTTGGTAGAATAAAGAAGAAATTTCTTTAAAAAAATACCGAAGTCAAAACTTATAATATTTAGTCGACTTTTAATCGGAATTTTAAATACGACGCTACACTGATTTGAAAGGTTCGAATTAGTACAGTTTGTGTACACATTTGTGAAATTTCTATTCAGTTCACAACAAAATATTCCAGGTAGCGGCTTGTACTTTCGCATCTGATCAATGAGGTTATACAGGCTAAACCAAATAAAAATAGGCTTCTTATTCACATCAGTGGATTAGTTTGAAGAGTTCGCGTCATTGTCAAGCACTTACCTGTCTCACAGTGCGTTCCGGTGTAACCATCGATACAGGTACAAGTGTACGAATTGACAGCGTCAGTACATGATGCTCCATTCAAGCAAGGATTGCTGGCGCATTCGTCGATATCTGCAACAAAAACATTGCATTTTTAAAATTCCATAAAAAGTAATATTCTCTCAAAATAATAATTATATATGCCAACTAAATAGTCAGGTCGAAGTACGTTATGTTGAAATATAACGGACACAGAATGTTCATATGTTCGGATTTTAAAAGTTACCAGTGCAAGAAGAACGATAATCTATCAGTGTATATTTTATCAAAATTTTGTACGAGACAGGGTCGCCACCAAGCTTTTATATTGAATATATACCCATGCGTTTACATGTGGTGTATTCTCTAGAAGCAGTTGGGTCCTTTACTAGTTTCATCTTTCTTGGAATGTCTCGCCATCATTCAGAAATCAATACCAAGCAGCAGGAACAAAATATGTGGCAACGCTAATTACTTTGTCAACATCATGGTATACCAGACAGCTGTCACTACAATCGTGACTGATCGATGATTCGTTATGGCAAATTGTATCAATATACTGGTTCTGTACATTATCGATTATTACTTTGAAATATTTGTTAATATTGTCAAGGACGTACCTGTCTCACAGTGCATTCCGGTGTAACCATCGACACAGGTACACGTGTACGAGTTGACAGCGTCAGTACATGTTGCTCCATTCAGACAAGGATTGCTGGCGCATTCGTCGATATCTGCAAACAAATAATTGTATATAAAATGTTAAAGGGTGTGGAAACACTAAGATTCTCAGGAGGTAAAAATGTAATTGGCTGCATTTACTCAGTTCAGTACATATTATATCGCAAGTTGGTAGAATAAGGAAAAAATTTCTTTAAAAAAAATACCGAATCCAAAACTTAGACTATTTAGTCGACTTTTAATCGGAATTTTAAATACGACGCTACATCGGTTTGATAGGTTCGAATTAGAATAGTTTGTGTACACATTTGTGAAAATTCTATTGAGTTCACAACAAAATATTCCACGTAGCGCCTTGTACTTTCGCAACTGATCAATGAGGTTATACAGGCTAAACCAAATAAAAATAGGCTTCTTATTCACATCAGTGGATTAGTTTGAAGAGTTCGCATCATTGTCAAGAACGTACCTGTCTCACAGTGCGTTCCGGTGTAACCGGCGACACATGTACACGTGTACGAGTTGACAGCGTCAGTACATGTTGCTCCATTCAAACAAGGATTACTGGCGCATTCGTCGATATCTGCAAACAAATAATTGCTTATAATAATTAAAAACAGTGTGCAAAATCTAAGATTCTTAGGAGGTAAAAGTGTAATTGCCTGCATTTTCTCAGTTCAGAACAAGTTATATCGCAAGTTGGTAGAATAAGGAAGACATTTCTTAAAGAAAAATACCGAAGCCAAAACTTAGACTATTTAGTCGACTTTTAATCGGAATTTAAAATACGGCGCTATATCGGTTTGATAGGTTCGAATTAGTATAGTTTGTGTACACATTTGTGAAATTTCTATTGAGTTCACAACAAAATATTCCACGTAGCGCCTTGTTTATTCTCGTCTGATCAATGAGGTTATACAGGCTGAACCAAATAAAAATAGGCTTCTTATTCACATCAGTGGATTAGTTTGAAGAGTTCGCATCATTGTCAAGAACGTACCTGTCTCACAGTGCGTTCCGGTGTAACCGGCGACACAGGTACACGTGTACGAGTTGACAGCGTCAGTACATGTTGCTCCATTCAGACAAGGATTGCTGGCGCATTCGTCGATATCTGCAAACAAATAATTGTATATAAAATGTTAAAGGGTGTGGAAACATTGAGATTCTTAGGAGGTAAAAGTGTAATTGCCAGCACTTTGACAGGTCAGAAGATGTTATTTCAAAAGTTGGTAGAAAATGAAAGAAATTTCTTCTCAAAAATATTTCCAAAGCCGTAACTTAGACTAAGTAATCGTTTTTTAATCGTAATTTTAAATACGACGCTACAGCAATTTGACAGGTTGGAATTATTACAGTTTGTGTACACATTTGTAAAATATATATTACTTGTCCACAAGAAGATATTTGAGATGGCGCCGTGTAACATCGCATCTGATGAACGAGTTTATAAAGGCTAAACCAATGAAAAATAGGCTTCTTATTCTCATCAGTCGAGTTGTTTGAAGAGTTCGCATCATTGTCAAGAACGTACCTGTCTCACAGTGCGTTCCGGTGTAACCGGCGACACAGGTACACGTGTACGAGTTGACAGCGTCAGTACATGTTGCTCCATTCAAACAAGGATTACTGGCGCATTCGTCGATATCTGCAAACAAATAATTGCTTATAATAATTAAAAACAGTGTGGAAAATCTAAGATTCTTAGGAGGTAAAAGTGTAATTGCCTGCATTTTCTCAATTCAGAACAAGTTATATCGCAAGTTGGTAAAATAAGGAAGACATTTCTTAAAGAAAAATACCGAAGCCAAAACTTAGACTATTTAGTCGACTTTTAATCGGAATTTTAAATACGACGCTACATCGGTTTGATAGGTTCGAATTAGTATAATTTGTGTACACATTTGTGAAATTTCTATTGAGTTCACAACAACATATTCCATGTAGCGCCTTGTTCTTTCGCATCTGATCAATGAGGTTATACAGGCTAAACCAAATAAAAATAGGCTTTTTATTCACATCAGTTGATTAGTTTGTCAAGAACGTACCTGTCTCACAGTGCGTTCCGGTGTAACCGGCGACACAGGTACACGTGTACGAGTTGACAGCGTCAGTACATGTTGCTCCATTCAGGCAAGGATTGCTGGCGCATTCGTCGATATCTGCAAACAAATAATTGTATATAAAATGTTAAAGGGTGTGGAAACATTGAGATTCTTAGGAGGTAAAAGTGTAATTGCCTGCACTTTGACAGCTCAGAAGATGTTATTTCAAAAGTTGTTAGAAAATGAAAGAAATTTCTTCTCAAAAATATTACCAAAGCCGTATCTTTAACCTAAGTAATCGTTTTTAATCGTAATTTTAAATACGACGCTAAAGCAATTTGACAGGTTGGAATTACTACAGTTTGTGTACACATTTGTAAAATATATATTACTTGTCCACAAGAAGATATTTGAGATGGCGCCGTGTAACATCGCATCTGATGAACGAGTTTATAAAGGCTAAACCAATGAAAAATAGGCTTCTTATTCTCATTAGTCGAGTTGTTTGAAGAGTTCGCATCATTGTCAAGAACGTACCAGTCTCACAGTGCGTTCCGGTGTAACCGGCGACACAGGTACACGTGTACGAGTTGACAGCGTCAGTACATGTTGCTCCAGTCAAACAAGGATTACTGGCGCATTCGTCGATATCTGCAAACAAATAATTGCTTATAATAATTAAAAACAGTGTGCAAAATCTAAGATTCTTAGGAGGTAAAAGTGTAATTGCCTGCATTTTCTCAGTTCAGAACAAGTTATATCGCAAGTTGGTAGAATAAGGAAGACATTTCTTAAAGAAAAATACCGAAACCAAAACTTAGACTATTTAGTCGACTTTTAATCGGAATTTTAAATACGACGCTACATCGGTTTGATAGGTTCGAATTAGTATAGTTTGTGTACACATTTGTGAAATTTCTATTGAGTTCACAACAAAATATTCCACGTAGCGCCTTGTTCTTTCGCATCTGATCAATGAGGTTATACAGGCTAAACCAAATAAAAATAGGCTTCTTATTCACATCAGTGGATTAGTTTGAAGAGTTCGCATCATTGTCAAGAACGTACCTGTCTCACAGTGCGTTCCGGTGTAACCGGCGACACAGGTACACGTGTACGAGTTGACAGCGTCAGTACATGTTGCTCCATTCAGACAAGGATTGCTGGCGCATTCGTCGATATCTGCAAACAAATAATTGTATATAAAATGTTAAAGGGTGTGGAAACATTGAGATTCTTAGGAGGTAAAAGTGTAATTGCCTGCACTTTGACAGGTCAGAAGATGTTATTTCAAAAGTTGGTAGAAAATGAAAGAAATTTCTTCTCAAAAATATTACCAAAGCCGTAACTTAGACTAAGTAATCGTTTTTTAATCGTAATTTTAAATACGACGCTACAGCAATTTGACAGGTTGGAATTATTACAGTTTGTGTACACATTTGTAAAATATATATTACTTGTCCACAAGAAGATATTTGAGATGGCGCCGTGTAACATCGCATCTGATGAACGAGTTTATAAAGGCTAAACCAATGAAAAATAGGCTTCTTATTCTCATCAGTCGAGTTGTTTGAAGAGTTCGCATCATTGTCAAGAACGTACCTGTCTCACAGTGCGTTCCGGTGTAACCGGCGACACAGGTACACGTGTACGAGTTGACAGCGTCAGTACATGTTGCTCCATTCAAACAAGGATTACTGGCGCATTCGTCGATATCTGCAAACAAATAATTGCTTATAATAATTAAAAACAGTGTGCAAAATCTAAGATTCTTAGGAGGTAAAAGTGTAATTGCCTGCATTTTCTCAGTTCAGAACAAGTTATATCGCAAGTTGGTAGAATAAGGAAGACATTTCTTAAAGAAAAATACCGAAGCCAAAACTTAGACTATTTAGTCGACTTTTAATCGGAATTTTAAATACGACGCTACATCGGTTTGATAGGTTCGAATTAGTATAGTTTGTGTACACATTTGTGAAATTTCTATTGAGTTCACAACAAAATATTCCACGTAGCGCCTTGTTCTTTCGCATCTGATCAATGAGGTTATACAGGCTAAACCAAATAAAAATAGGCTTCTTATTCACATCAGTGGATTAGTTTGAAGAGTTCGCATCATTGTCAAGAACGTACCTGTCTCACAGTGCGTTCCGGTGTAACCGGCGACACAGGTACACGTGTACGAGTTGACAGCGTCAGTACATGTTGCTCCATTCAGACAAGGATTGCTGGCGCATTCGTCGATATCTGCAAACAAATAATTGTATATAAAATGTTAAAGGGTGTGGAAACATTGAGATTCTTAGGAGGTAAAAGTGTAATTGCCTGCACTTTGACAGGTCAGAAGATGTTATTTCAAAAGTTGGTAGAAAATGAAAGAAATTTCTTCTCAAAAATATTACCAAAGCCGTAACTTAGACTAAGTAATCGTTTTTTAATCGTAATTTTAAATACGACGCTACAGCAATTTGACAGGTTGGAATTATTACAGTTTGTGTACACATTTGTAAAATATATATTACTTGTCCACAAGAAGATATTTGAGATGGCGCCGTGTAACATCGCATCTGATGAACGAGTTTATAAAGGCTAAACCAATGAAAAATAGGCTTCTTATTCTCATCAGTCGAGTTGTTTGAAGAGTTCGCATCATTGTCAAGAACGTACCTGTCTCACAGTGCGTTCCGGTGTAACCGGCGACACAGGTACACGTGTACGAGTTGACAGCGTCAGTACATGTTGCTCCATTCAAACAAGGATTACTGGCGCATTCG
The DNA here is from genome assembly GCA_020002185.1 of Paraescarpia echinospica. NCBI lineage: Eukaryota > Metazoa > Annelida > Polychaeta > Sabellida > Siboglinidae > Paraescarpia > Paraescarpia echinospica. The sequence continues at coordinate 21,560,764 of CM034531.1, read as the reverse complement.
TCGATATCTGCAAACAAATAATTGCTTATAATAATTAAAAACAGTGTGCAAAATCTAAGATTCTTAGGAGGTAAAAGTGTAATTGCCTGCATTTTCTCAGTTCAGAACAAGTTATATCGCAAGTTGGTAGAATAAGGAAGACATTTCTTAAAGAAAAATACCGAAGCCAAAACTTAGACTATTTAGTCGACTTTTAATCGGAATTTTAAATACGACGCTACATCGGTTTGATAGGTTCGAATTAGTATAGTTTGTGTACACATTTGTGAAATTTCTATTGAGTTCACAACAAAATATTCCACGTAGCGCCTTGTTTATTCTCATCTGATCAATGAGGTTATACAGGCTAAACCAAATAAAAATAGGCTTCTTATTCACATCAGTGGATTAGTTTGAAGAGTTCGCATCATTGTCAAGAACGTACCTGTCTCACAGTGCGTTCCGGTGTAACCGGCGACACAGGTACACGTGTACGAGTTGACAGCGTCAGTACATGTTGCTCCATTCAGACAAGGATTGCTGGCGCATTCGTCGATATCTGCAAACAAATAATTGTATATAAAATGTTAAAGGGTGTGGAAACATTGAGATTCTTAGGAGGTAAAAGTGTAATTGCCTGCACTTTGACAGGTCAGAAGATGTTATTTCAAAAGTTGGTAGAAAATGAAAGAAATTTCTTCTCAAAAATATTACCAAAGCCGTAACTTAGACTAAGTAATCGTTTTTTAATCGTAATTTTAAATACGACGCTACAGCAATTTGACAGGTTGGAATTATTACAGTTTGTGTACACATTTGTAAAATATATATTACTTGTCCACAAGAAGATATTTGAGATGGCGCCGTGTAACATCGCATCTGATGAACGAGTTTATAAAGGCTAAACCAATGAAAAATAGGCTTCTTATTCTCATCAGTCGAGTTGTTTGAAGAGTTCGCATCATTGTCAAGAACGTACCTGTCTCACAGTGCGTTCCGGTGTAACCGGCGACACAGGTACACGTGTACGAGTTGACAGCGTCAGTACATGTTGCTCCATTCAAACAAGGATTACTGGCGCATTCGTCGATATCTGCAAACAAATAATTGCTTATAATAATTAAAAACAGTGTGCAAAATCTAAGATTCTTAGGAGGTAAAAGTGTAATTGCCTGCATTTTCTCAGTTCAGAACAAGTTATATCGCAAGTTGGTAGAATAAGGAAGACATTTCTTAAAGAAAAATACCGAAGCCAAAACTTAGACTATTTAGTCGACTTTTAATCGGAATTTTAAATACGACGCTACATCGGTTTGATAGGTTCGAATTAGTATAGTTTGTGTACACATTTGTGAAATTTCTATTGAGTTCACAACAAAATATTCCACGTAGCGCCTTGTTCTTTCGCATCTGATCAATGAGGTTATACAGGCTAAACCAAATAAAAATAGGCTTCTTATTCACATCAGTGGATTAGTTTGAAGAGTTCGCATCATTGTCAAGAACGTACCTGTCTCACAGTGCGTTCCGGTGTAACCGGCGACACAGGTACACGTGTACGAGTTGACAGCGTCAGTACATGTTGCTCCATTCAGACAAGGATTGCTGGCGCATTCGTCGATATCTGCAAACAAATAATTGTATATAAAATGTTAAAGGGTGTGGAAACATTGAGATTCTTAGGAGGTAAAAGTGTAATTGCCTGCACTTTGACAGGTCAGAAGATGTTATTTCAAAAGTTGGTAGAAAATGAAAGAAATTTCTTCTCAAAAATATTACCAAAGCCGTAACTTAGACTAAGTAATCGTTTTTTAATCGTAATTTTAAATACGACGCTACAGCAATTTGACAGGTTGGAATTACTACAGTTTGTGTACACATTTGTAAAATATATATTACTTGTCCACAAGAAGATATTTGAGATGGCGCCGTGTAACATCGCATCTGATGAACGAGTTTATAAAGGCTAAACCAATGAAAAATAGGCTTCTTATTCTCATCAGTCGAGTTGTTTGAAGAGTTCGCATCATTGTCAAGAACGTACCTGTCTCACAGTGCGTTCCGGTGTAACCGGCGACACAGGTACACGTGTACGAGTTGACAGCGTCAGTACATGTTGCTCCATTCAAACAAGGATTACTGGCGCATTCGTCGATATCTGCAAACAAATAATTGCTTATAATAATTAAAAACAGTGTGCAAAATCTAAGATTCTTAGGAGGTAAAAGTGTAATTGCCTGCATTTTCTCAGTTCAGAACAAGTTATATCGCAAGTTGGTAGAATAAGGAAGACATTTCTTAAAGAAAAATACCGAAGCCAAAACTTAGACTATTTAGTCGACTTTTAATCGGAATTTTAAATACGACGCTACATCGGTTTGATAGGTTCGAATTAGTATAGTTTGTGTACACATTTGTGAAATTTCTATTGAGTTCACAACAAAATATTCCACGTAGCGCCTTGTTCTTTCGCATCTGATCAATGAGGTTATACAGGCTAAACCAAATAAAAATAGGCTTCTTATTCACATCAGTGGATTAGTTTGAAGAGTTCGCATCATTGTCAAGAACGTACCTGTCTCACAGTGCGTTCCGGTGTAACCGGCGACACAGGTACACGTGTACGAGTTGACAGCGTCAGTACATGTTGCTCCATTCAGACAAGGATTGCTGGCGCATTCGTCGATATCTGCAAACAAATAATTGTATATAAAATGTTAAAGGGTGTGGAAACATTGAGATTCTTAGGAGGTAAAAGTGTAATTGCCTGCACTTTGACAGGTCAGAAGATGTTATTTCAAAAGTTGGTAGAAAATGAAAGAAATTTCTTCTCAAAAATATTACCAAAGCCGTAACTTAGACTAAGTAATCGTTTTTTAATCGTAATTTTAAATACGACGCTACAGCAATTTGACAGGTTGGAATTATTACAGTTTGTGTACACATTTGTAAAATATATATTACTTGTCCACAAGAAGATATTTGAGATGGCGCCGTGTAACATCGCATCTGATGAACGAGTTTATAAAGGCTAAACCAATGAAAAATAGGCTTCTTATTCTCATCAGTCGAGTTGTTTGAAGAGTTCGCATCATTGTCAAGAACGTACCTGTCTCACAGTGCGTTCCGGTGTAACCGGCGACACAGGTACACGTGTACGAGTTGACAGCGTCAGTACATGTTGCTCCATTCAAACAAGGATTACTGGCGCATTCGTCGATATCTGCAAACAAATAATTGCTTATAATAATTAAAAACAGTGTGCAAAATCTAAGATTCTTAGGAGGTAAAAGTGTAATTGCCTGCATTTTCTCAGTTCAGAACAAGTTATATCGCAAGTTGGTAGAATAAGGAAGACATTTCTTAAAGAAAAATACCGAAGCCAAAACTTAGACTATTTAGTCGACTTTTAATCGGAATTTTAAATACGACGCTACATCGGTTTGATAGGTTCGAATTAGTATAGTTTGTGTACACATTTGTGAAATTTCTATTGAGTTCACAACAAAATATTCCACGTAGCGCCTTGTTCTTTCGCATCTGATCAATGAGGTTATACAGGCTAAACCAAATAAAAATAGGCTTCTTATTCACATCAGTGGATTAGTTTGAAGAGTTCGCATCATTGTCAAGAACGTACCTGTCTCACAGTGCGTTCCGGTGTAACCGGCGACACAGGTACACGTGTACGAGTTGACAGCGTCAGTACATGTTGCTCCATTCAGACAAGGATTGCTGGCGCATTCGTCGATATCTGCAAACAAATAATTGTATATAAAATGTTAAAGGGTGTGGAAACATTGAGATTCTTAGGAGGTAAAAGTGTAATTGCCTGCACTTTGACAGGTCAGAAGATGTTATTTCAAAAGTTGGTAGAAAATGAAAGAAATTTCTTCTCAAAAATATTACCAAAGCCGTAACTTAGACTAAGTAATCGTTTTTTAATCGTAATTTTAAATACGACGCTACAGCAATTTGACAGGTTGGAATTATTACAGTTTGTGTACACATTTGTAAAATATATATTACTTGTCCACAAGAAGATATTTGAGATGGCGCCGTGTAACATCGCATCTGATGAACGAGTTTATAAAGGCTAAACCAATGAAAAATAGGCTTCTTATTCTCATCAGTCGAGTTGTTTGAAGAGTTCGCATCATTGTCAAGAACGTACCTGTCTCACAGTGCGTTCCGGTGTAACCGGCGACACAGGTACACGTGTACGAGTTGACAGCGTCAGTACATGTTGCTCCATTCAAACAAGGATTACTGGCGCATTCGTCGATATCTGCAAACAAATAATTGCTTATAATAATTAAAAACAGTGTGGAAAATCTAAGATTCTTAGGAGGTAAAAGTGTAATTGCCTGCATTTTCTCAGTTCAGAACAAGTTATATCGCAAGTTGGTAGAATAAGGAAGACATTTCTTAAAGAAAAATACCGAAGCCAAAACTTAGACTATTTAGTCGACTTTTAATCGGAATTTTAAATACGACGCTACATCGGTTTGATAGGTTCGAATTAGTATAGTTTGTGTACACATTTGTGAAATTTCTATTGAGTTCACAACAAAATATTCCACGTAGCGCCTTGTTCTTTCGCATCTGATCAATGAGGTTATACAGGCTAAACCAAATAAAAATAGGCTTCTTATTCACATCAGTGGATTAGTTTGAAGAGTTCGCATCATTGTCAAGAACGTACCTGTCTCACAGTGCGTTCCGGTGTAACCGGCGACACAGGTACACGTGTACGAGTTGACAGCGTCAGTACATGTTGCTCCATTCAGACAAGGATTGCTGGCGCATTCGTCGATATCTGCAAACAAATAATTGTATATAAAATGTTAAAGGGTGTGGAAACATTGAGATTCTTAGGAGGTAAAAGTGTAATTGCCTGCACTTTGACAGGTCAGAAGATGTTATTTCAAAAGTTGGTAGAAAATGAAAGAAATTTCTTCTCAAAAATATTACCAAAGCCGTAACTTAGACTAAGTAATCGTTTTTTAATCGTAATTTTAAATACGACGCTACAGCAATTTGACAGGTTGGAATTATTACAGTTTGTGTACACATTTGTAAAATATATATTACTTGTCCACAAGAAGATATTTGAGATGGCGCCGTGTAACATCGCATCTGATGAACGAGTTTATAAAGGCTAAACCAATGAAAAATAGGCTTCTTATTCTCATCAGCGAGTTGTTTGAAGAGTTCGCATCATTGTCAAGAACGTACCTGTCTCACAGTGCGTTCCGGTGTAACCGGCGACACAGGTACACGTGTACGAGTTGACAGCGTCAGTACATGTTGCTCCATTCAGACAAGGATTGCTGGCGCATTCGTCGATATCTGCAAACAAATAATTGTATATAAAATGTTAAAGGGTGTGGAAACATTGAGATTCTTAGGAGGTAAAAGTGTAATTGCCTGCACTTTGACAGGTCAGAAGATGTTATTTCAAAAGTTGGTAGAAAATGAAAGAAATTTCTTCTCAAAAATATTACCAAAGCCGTAACTTAGACTAAGTAATCGTTTTTTAATCGTAATTTTAAATACGACGCTACAGCAATTTGACAGGTTGGAATTATTACAGTTTGTGTACACATTTGTAAAATATATATTACTTGTCCACAAGAAGATATTTGAGATGGCGCCGTGTAACATCGCATCTGATGAACGAGTTTATAAAGGCTAAACCAATGAAAAATAGGCTTCTTATTCTCATCAGTCGAGTTGTTTGAAGAGTTCGCATCATTGTCAAGAACGTACCTGTCTCACAGTGCGTTCCGGTGTAACCGGCGACACAGGTACACGTGTACGAGTTGACAGCGTCAGTACATGTTGCTCCATTCAAACAAGGATTACTGGCGCATTCGTCGATATCTGCAAACAAATAATTGCTTATAATAATTAAAAACAGTGTGCAAAATCTAAGATTCTTAGGAGGTAAAAGTGTAATTGCCTGCATTTTCTCAGTTCAGAACAAGTTATATCGCAAGTTGGTAGAATAAGGAAGACATTTCTTAAAGAAAAATACCGAAGCCAAAACTTAGACTATTTAGTCGACTTTTAATCGGAATTTTAAATACGACGCTACATCGGTTTGATAGGTTCGAATTAGTATAGTTTGTGTACACATTTGTGAAATTTCTATTGAGTTCACAACAAAATATTCCACGTAGCGCCTTGTTCTTTCGCATCTGATCAATGAGGTTATACAGGCTAAACCAAATAAAAATAGGCTTCTTATTCACATCAGTGGATTAGTTTGAAGAGTTCGCATCATTGTCAAGAACGTACCTGTCTCACAGTGCGTTCCGGTGTAACCGGCGACACAGGTACACGTGTACGAGTTGACAGCGTCAGTACATGTTGCTCCATTCAGACAAGGATTGCTGGCGCATTCGTCGATATCTGCAAACAAATAATTGTATATAAAATGTTAAAGGGTGTGGAAACATTGAGATTCTTAGGAGGTAAAAGTGTAATTGCCTGCACTTTGACAGGTCAGAAGATGTTATTTCAAAAGTTGGTAGAAAATGAAAGAAATTTCTTCTCAAAAATATTACCAAAGCCGTAACTTAGACTAAGTAATCGTTTTTTAATCGTAATTTTAAATACGACGCTACAGCAATTTGACAGGTTGGAATTATTACAGTTTGTGTACACATTTGTAAAATATATATTACTTGTCCACAAGAAGATATTTGAGATGGCGCCGTGTAACATCGCATCTGATGAACGAGTTTATAAAGGCTAAACCAATGAAAAATAGGCTTCTTATTCTCATCAGTCGAGTTGTTTGAAGAGTTCGCATCATTGTCAAGAACGTACCTGTCTCACAGTGCGTTCCGGTGTAACCGGCGACACAGGTACACGTGTACGAGTTGACAGCGTCAGTACATGTTGCTCCATTCAAACAAGGATTACTGGCGCATTCGTCGATATCTGCAAACAAATAATTGCTTATAATAATTAAAAACAGTGTGCAAAATCTAAGATTCTTAGGAGGTAAAAGTGTAATTGCCTGCATTTTCTCAGTTCAGAACAAGTTATATCGCAAGTTGGTAGAATAAGGAAGACATTTCTTAAAGAAAAATACCGAAGCCAAAACTTAGACTATTTAGTCGACTTTTAATCGGAATTTTAAATACGACGCTACATCGGTTTGATAGGTTCGAATTAGTATAGTTTGTGTACACATTTGTGAAATTTCTATTGAGTTCACAACAAAATATTCCACGTAGCGCCTTGTTCTTTCGCATCTGATCAATGAGGTTATACAGGCTAAACCAAATAAAAATAGGCTTCTTATTCACATCAGTGGATTAGTTTGAAGAGTTCGCATCATTGTCAAGAACGTACCTGTCTCACAGTGCGTTCCGGTGTAACCGGCGACACAGGTACACGTGTACGAGTTGACAGCGTCAGTACATGTTGCTCCATTCAGACAAGGATTGCTGGCGCATTCGTCGATATCTGCAAACAAATAATTGTATATAAAATGTTAAAGGGTGTGGAAACATTGAGATTCTTAGGAGGTAAAAGTGTAATTGCCTGCACTTTGACAGGTCAGAAGATGTTATTTCAAAAGTTGGTAGAAAATGAAAGAAATTTCTTCTCAAAAATATTACCAAAGCCGTAACTTAGACTAAGTAATCGTTTTTTAATCGTAATTTTAAATACTACGCTACAGCAATTTGACAGGTTGGAATTGTTACAGTTTGTGTACACATTTGTGAAATATATATTACTTGTCCACAAGAAGATATTTGAGATGGCGCCGTGTAACATCGCATCTGATGAACGAGTTTATAAAGGCTAAACCAATGAAAAATAGGCTTCTTATTCTCATCAGTCGAGTTGTTTGAAGAGTTCGCATCATTGTCAAGAACGTACCTGTCTCACAGTGCGTTCCGGTGTAACCGGCGACACAGGTACACGTGTACGAGTTGACAGCGTCAGTACATGTTGCTCCATTCAGACAAGGATTGCTGGCGCATTCGTCGATATCTGCAAACAAATAATTGTATATAAAATGTTAAAGGGTGTGGAAACATTGAGATTCTTAGGAGGTAAAAGTGTAATTGCCTGCACTTTGACAGGTCAGAAGATGTTATTTCAAAAGTTGGTAGAAAATGAAAGAAATTTCTTCTCAAAAATATTACCAAAGCCGTAACTTAGACTAAGTAATCGTTTTTTAATCGTAATTTTAAATACGACGCTACAGCAATTTGACAGGTTGGAATTATTACAGTTTGTGTACACATTTGTAAAATATATATTACTTGTCCACAAGAAGATATTTGAGATGGCGCCGTGTAACATCGCATCTGATGAACGAGTTTATAAAGGCTAAACCAATGAAAAATAGGCTTCTTATTCTCATCAGTCGAGTTGTTTGAAGAGTTCGCATCATTGTCAAGAACGTACCTGTCTCACAGTGCGTTCCGGTGTAACCGGCGACACAGGTACACGTGTACGAGTTGACAGCGTCAGTACATGTTGCTCCATTCAAACAAGGATTACTGGCGCATTCGTCGATATCTGCAAACAAATAATTGCTTATAATAATTAAAAACAGTGTGAAAATCTAAGATTCTTAGGAGGTAAAAGTGTAATTGCCTGCATTTTCTCAGTTCAGAACAAGTTATATCGCAAGTTGGTAGAATAAGGAAGACATTTCTTAAAGAAAAATACCGAAGCCAAAACTTAGACTATTTAGTCGACTTTTAATCGGAATTTTAAATACGACGCTACATCGGTTTGATAGGTTCGAATTAGTATAGTTTGTGTACACATTTGTGAAATTTCTATTGAGTTCACAACAAAATATTCCACGTAGCGCCTTGTTCTTTCGCATCTGATCAATGAGGTTATACAGGCTAAACCAAATAAAAATAGGCTTCTTATTCACATCAGTGGATTAGTTTGAAGAGTTCGCATCATTGTCAAGAACGTACCTGTCTCACAGTGCGTTCCGGTGTAACCGGCGACACAGGTACACGTGTACGAGTTGACAGCGTCAGTACATGTTGCTCCATTCAGACAAGGATTGCTGGCGCATTCGTCGATATCTGCAAACAAATAATTGTATATAAAATGTTAAAGGGTGTGGAAACATTGAGATTCTTAGGAGGTAAAAGTGTAATTGCCTGCACTTTGACAGGTCAGAAGATGTTATTTCAAAAGTTGGTAGAAAATGAAAGAAATTTCTTCTCAAAAATATTACCAAAGCCGTAACTTAGACTAAGTAATCGTTTTTTAATCGTAATTTTAAATACGACGCTACAGCAATTTGACAGGTTGGAATTATTACAGTTTGTGTACACATTTGTAAAATATATATTACTTGTCCACAAGAAGATATTTGAGATGGCGCCGTGTAACATCGCATCTGATGAACGAGTTTATAAAGGCTAAACCAATGAAAAATAGGCTTCTTATTCTCATCAGTCGAGTTGTTTGAAGAGTTCGCATCATTGTCAAGAACGTACCTGTCTCACAGTGCGTTCCGGTGTAACCGGCGACACAGGTACACGTGTACGAGTTGACAGCGTCAGTACATGTTGCTCCATTCAAACAAGGATTACTGGCGCATTCGTCGATATCTGCAAACAAATAATTGCTTATAATAATTAAAAACAGTGTGCAAAATCTAAGATTCTTAGGAGGTAAAAGTGTAATTGCCTGCATTTTCTCAGTTCAGAACAAGTTATATCGCAAGTTGGTAGAATAAGGAAGACATTTCTTAAAGAAAAATACCGAAGCCAAACTTAGACTATTTAGTCGACTTTTAATCGGAATTTTAAATACGACGCTACAGTTCGCATCTGATAGTTATAAAGGCTAAACCAATAAAAATAGGCTTCTTATTCTCATCAGTCAGGTTGTTTGAAGAGTTCGCATCATTGTCAAGAACGTACCTGTCTCACAATGCGTTCCGGTGTAACCGGCGACACAGGTACACGTGTACGAGTTGACAGCGTCAGTACATGTTGCTCCATTCAAACAAGGATTACTGGCGCATTCGTCGATATCTGCAAACAAATAATTGTTATAAAATTAAAGGGTGTGGAAAATTAAGATTCTTAGGAGGTAAAAGTGTAATTGCCTGCAGTTTCTCAGTTCAGAACAAGTTATATCGCAAGTTGTAGAATAGGAAGACATTTCTTAAGAAAATACCGAAGCCGAAACTTAGACTATTTAGTCGAGTTTTATCGGAATTTTAAATACGACGCTATATCGGTTTGATAGGTTCGAATTAGTATAGTTTGTGTACACATTTGTGAAATTTCTATTGAGTTCACAACAAAATATTCCACGCAGCGCCTTGTTCTTTCGCATCTGATCAATGAGGTTATACAGGCTAAACCAAATAAAAATAGGCTTCTTATTCACATCAGTGGATTAGTTTGAAGAGTTCGCATCATTGTCAAGAACGTACCTGTCTCACAGTGCGTTCCGGTGTAACCGGCGACACAGGTACACGTGTACGAGTTGACAGCGTCAGTACATGTTGCTCCATTCAGACAAGGATTGCTGGCGCATTCGTCGATATCTGCAAACAAATAATTGTATATAAAATGTTAAAGGGTGTGGAAACATTGAGATTCTTAGGAGGTAAAAGTGTAATTGCCTGCACTTTGACAGGTCAGAAGATGTTATTTCAAAAGTTGGTAGAAAATGAAAGAAATTTCTTCTCAAAAATATTACCAAAGCCGTAACTTAGACTAAGTAATCGTTTTTTAATCGTAATTTTAAATACGACGCTACAGCAATTTGACAGGTTGGAATTACTACAGTTTGTGTACACATTTGTAAAATATATATTACTTGTCCACAAGAAGATATTTGAGATGGCGCCGTGTAACATCGCATCTGATGAACGAGTTTATAAAGGCTAAACCAATGAAAAATAGGCTTCTTATTCTCATCAGTCGAGTTGTTTGAAGAGTTCGCATCATTGTCAAGAACGTACCTGTCTCACAGTGCGTTCCGGTGTAACCGGCGACACAGGTACACGTGTACGAGTTGACAGCGTCAGTACATGTTGCTCCATTCAAACAAGGATTACTGGCGCATTCGTCGATATCTGCAAACAAATAATTGCTTATAATAATTAAAAACAGTGTGCAAAATCTAAGATTCTTAGGAGGTAAAAGTGTAATTGCCTGCATTTTCTCAGTTCAGAACAAGTTATATCGCAAGTTGGTAGAATAAGGAAGACATTTCTTAAAGAAAAATACCGAAGCCAAAACTTAGACTATTTAGTCGACTTTTAATCGGAATTTTAAATACGACGCTACATCGGTTTGATAGGTTCGAATTAGTATAGTTTGTGTACACATTTGTGAAATTTCTATTGAGTTCACAACAAAATATTCCACGTAGCGCCTTGTTCTTTCGCATCTGATCAATGAGGTTATACAGGCTAAACCAAATAAAAATAGGCTTCTTATTCACATCAGTGGATTAGTTTGAAGAGTTCGCATCATTGTCAAGAACGTACCTGTCTCACAGTGCGTTCCGGTGTAACCGGCGACACAGGTACACGTGTACGAGTTGACAGCGTCAGTACATGTTGCTCCATTCAGACAAGGATTGCTGGCGCATTCGTCGATATCTGCAAACAAATAATTGTATATAAAATGTTAAAGGGTGTGGAAACATTGAGATTCTTAGGAGGTAAAAGTGTAATTGCCTGCACTTTGACAGGTCAGAAGATGTTATTTCAAAAGTTGGTAGAAAATGAAAGAAATTTCTTCTCAAAAATATTACCAAAGCCGTAACTTAGACTAAGTAATCGTTTTTTAATCGTAATTTTAAATACGACGCTACAGCAATTTGACAGGTTGGAATTACTACAGTTTGTGTACACATTTGTAAAATATATATTACTTGTCCACAAGAAGATATTTGAGATGGCGCCGTGTAACATCGCATCTGATGAACGAGTTTATAAAGGCTAAACCAATGAAAAATAGGCTTCTTATTCTCATCAGTCGAGTTGTTTGAAGAGTTCGCATCATCACGTACCTGTACACGTGTGTTGACAGCGTGTACATGTTGCTCCATTCAAACAAGGTACTGGCGCATTCGTCATCTGCAAACAAATATTGCTTATAATAATTAAAAACAGTGTGCAAAATCTAAGATTCTTAGGAGGTAAAAGTGTAATTGCCTGCATTTTCTCAGTTCAGAACAAGTTATATCGCAAGTTGGTAGAATAAGGAAGACATTTCTTAAAGAAAAATACCGAAGCCAAAACTTAGACTATTTAGTCGACTTTTAATCGGAATTTTAAATACTGCGCTACATCGGTTTGATAGGTTCGAATTAGTATAGTTTGTGTACACATTTGTGAAATTTCTATTGAGTTCACAACAAAATATTCCACGTAGCGCCTTGTTTATTCTCATCTGATCAATGAGGTTATACAGGCTGAACCAAATAAAAATAGGCTTCTTATTCACATCAGTGGATTAGTTTGAAGAGTTCGCATCATTGTCAAGAACGTACCTGTCTCACAGTGCGTTCCGGTGTAACCGGCGACACAGGTACACGTGTACGAGTTGACAGCGTCAGTACATGTTGCTCCATTCAGACAAGGATTGCTGGCGCATTCGTCGATATCTGCAAACAAATAATTGTATATAAAATGTTAAAGGGTGTGGAAACATTGAGATTCTTAGGAGGTAAAAGTGTAATTGCCTGCACTTTGACAGGTCAGAAGATGTTATTTCAAAAGTTGGTAGAAAATGAAAGAAATTTCTTCTCAAAAATATTACCAAAGCCGTAACTTAGACTAAGTAATCGTTTTTTAATCGTAATTTTAAATACGACGCTACAGCAATTTGACAGGTTGGAATTACTACAGTTTGTGTACACATTTATAAAATATATATTACTTGTCCACAAGAAGATATTTGAGATGGCGCCGTGTAACATCGCATCTGATGAACGAGTTTATAAAGGCTAAACCAATGAAAAATAGGCTTCTTATTCTCATCAGTCGAGTTGTTTGAAGAGTTCGCATCATTGTCAAGAACGTACCTGTCTCACAGTGCGTTCCGGTGTAACCGGCGACACAGGTACACGTGTACGAGTTGACAGCGTCAGTACATGTTGCTCCATTCAAACAAGGATTACTGGCGCATTCGTCGATATCTGCAAACAAATAATTGCTTATAATAATTAAAAACAGTGTGCAAAATCTAAGATTCTTAGGAGGTAAAAGTGTAATTGCCTGCATTTTCTCAGTTCAGAACAAGTTATATCGCAAGTTGGTAGAATAAGGAAGACATTTCTTAAAGAAAAATACCGAAGCCAAAACTTAGACTATTTAGTCGACTTTTAATCGGAATTTTAAATACGACGCTACATCGGTTTGATAGGTTCGAATTAGTATAGTTTGTGTACACATTTGTGAAATTTCTATTGAGTTCACAACAAAATATTCCACGTAGCGCCTTGTTCTTTCGCATCTGATCAATGAGGTTATACAGGCTAAACCAAATAAAAATAGGCTTCTTATTCACATCAGTGGATTAGTTTGAAGAGTTCGCATCATTGTCAAGAACGTACCTGTCTCACAGTGCGTTCCGGTGTAACCGGCGACACAGGTACACGTGTACGAGTTGACAGCGTCAGTACATGTTGCTCCATTCAGACAAGGATTGCTGGCGCATTCGTCGATATCTGCAAACAAATAATTGTATATAAAATGTTAAAGGGTGTGGAAACATTGAGATTCTTAGGAGGTAAAAGTGTAATTGCCTGCACTTTGACAGGTCAGAAGATGTTATTTCAAAAGTTGGTAGAAAATGAAAGAAATTTCTTCTCAAAAATATTACCAAAGCCGTAACTTAGACTAAGTAATCGTTTTTTAATCGTAATTTTAAATACGACGCTACAGCAATTTGACAGGTTGGAATTACTACAGTTTGTGTACACATTTGTAAAATATATATTACTTGTCCACAAGAAGATATTTGAGATGGCGCCGTGTAACATCGCATCTGATGAACGAGTTTATAAAGGCTAAACCAATGAAAAATAGGCTTCTTATTCTCATCAGTCGAGTTGTTTGAAGAGTTCGCATCATTGTCAAGAACGTACCTGTCTCACAGTGCGTTCCGGTGTAACCGGCGACACAGGTACACGTGTACGAGTTGACAGCGTCAGTACATGTTGCTCCATTCAAACAAGGATTACTGGCGCATTCGTCGATATCTGCAAACAAATAATTGCTTATAATAATTAAAAACAGTGTGCAAAATCTAAGATTCTTAGGAGGTAAAAGTGTAATTGCCTGCATTTTCTCAGTTCAGAACAAGTTATATCGCAAGTTGGTAGAATAAGGAAGACATTTCTTAAAGAAAAATACCGAAGCCAAAACTTAGACTATTTAGTCGACTTTTAATCGGAATTTTAAATACGACGCTACATCGGTTTGATAGGTTCGAATTAGTATAGTTTGTGTACACATTTGTGAAATTTCTATTGAGTTCACAACAAAATATTCCACGTAGCGCCTTGTTCTTTCGCATCTGATCAATGAGGTTATACAGGCTAAACCAAATAAAAATAGGCTTCTTATTCACATCAGTGGATTAGTTTGAAGAGTTCGCATCATTGTCAAGAACGTACCTGTCTCACAGTGCGTTCCGGTGTAACCGGCGACACAGGTACACGTGTACGAGTTGACAGCGTCAGTACATGTTGCTCCATTCAGACAAGGATTGCTGGCGCATTCGTCGATATCTGCAAACAAATAATTGTATATAAAATGTTAAAGGGTGTGGAAACATTGAGATTCTTAGGAGGTAAAAGTGTAATTGCCTGCACTTTGACAGGTCAGAAGATGTTATTTCAAAAGTTGGTAGAAAATGAAAGAAATTTCTTCTCAAAAATATTACCAAAGCCGTAACTTAGACTAAGTAATCGTTTTTTAATCGTAATTTTAAATACGACGCTACAGCAATTTGACAGGTTGGAATTACTACAGTTTGTGTACACATTTGTAAAATATATATTACTTGTCCACAAGAAGATATTTGAGATGGCGCCGTGTAACATCGCATCTGATGAACGAGTTTATAAAGGCTAAACCAATGAAAAATAGGCTTCTTATTCTCATCAGTCGAGTTGTTTGAAGAGTTCGCATCATTGTCAAGAACGTACCTGTCTCACAGTGCGTTCCGGTGTAACCGGCGACACAGGTACACGTGTACGAGTTGACAGCGTCAGTACATGTTGCTCCATTCAAACAAGGATTACTGGCGCATTCGTCGATATCTGCAAACAAATAATTGCTTATAATAATTAAAAACAGTGTGCAAAATCTAAGATTCTTAGGAGGTAAAAGTGTAATTGCCTGCATTTTCTCAGTTCAGAACAAGTTATATCGCAAGTTGGTAGAATAAGGAAGACATTTCTTAAAGAAAAATACCGAAGCCAAAACTTAGACTATTTAGTCGACTTTTAATCGGAATTTTAAATACGGCGCTACATCGGTTTGATAGGTTCGAATTAGTATAGTTTGTGTACACATTTGTGAAATTTCTATTGAGTTCACAACAAAATATTCCACGTAGCGCCTTGTTTATTCTCATCTGATCAATGAGGTTATACAGGCTGAACCAAATAAAAATAGGCTTCTTATTCACATCAGTGGATTAGTTTGAAGAGTTCGCATCATTGTCAAGAACGTACCTGTCTCACAGTGCGTTCCGGTGTAACCGGCGACACAGGTACACGTGTACGAGTTGACAGCGTCAGTACATGTTGCTCCATTCAGACAAGGATTGCTGGCGCATTCGTCGATATCTGCAAACAAATAATTGTATATAAAATGTTAAAGGGTGTGGAAACATTGAGATTCTTAGGAGGTAAAAGTGTAATTGCCAGCACTTTGACAGGTCAGAAGATGTTATTTCAAAAGTTGGTAGAAAATGAAAGAAATTTCTTCTCAAAAATATTACCAAAGCCGTAACTTAGACTAAGTAATCGTTTTTTAATCGTAATTTTAAATACGACGCTACAGCAATTTGACAGGTTGGAATTATTACAGTTTGTGTACACATTTGTAAAATATATATTACTTGTCCACAAGAAGATATTTGAGATGGCGCCGTGTAACATCGCATCTGATGAACGAGTTTATAAAGGCTAAACCAATGAAAAATAGGCTTCTTATTCTCATCAGTCGAGTTGTTTGAAGAGTTCGCATCATTGTCAAGAACGTACCTGTCTCACAGTGCGTTCCGGTGTAACCGGCGACACAGGTACACGTGTACGAGTTGACAGCGTCAGTACATGTTGCTCCATTCAAACAAGGATTACTGGCGCATTCGTCGATATCTGCAAACAAATAATTGCTTATAATAATTAAAAACAGTGTGCAAAATCTAAGATTCTTAGGAGGTAAAAGTGTAATTGCCTGCATTTTCTCAGTTCAGAACAAGTTATATCGCAAGTTGGTAGAATAAGGAAGACATTTCTTAAAGAAAAATACCGAAGCCAAAACTTAGACTATTTAGTCGACTTTTAATCGGAATTTTAAATACGACGCTACATCGGTTTGATAGGTTCGAATTAGTATAGTTTGTGTACACATTTGTGAAATTTCTATTGAGTTCACAACAAAATATTCCACGTAGCGCCTTGTTCTTTCGCATCTGATCAATGAGGTTATACAGGCTAAACCAAATAAAAATAGGCTTCTTATTCACATCAGTGGATTAGTTTGAAGAGTTCGCATCATTGTCAAGAACGTACCTGTCTCACAGTGCGTTCCGGTGTAACCGGCGACACAGGTACACGTGTACGAGTTGACAGCGTCAGTACATGTTGCTCCATTCAGACAAGGATTGCTGGCGCATTCGTCGATATCTGCAAACAAATAATTGTATATAAAATGTTAAAGGTTGTGGAAACATTGAGATTCTTAGGAGGTAAAAGTGTAATTGCCTGCACTTTGACAGGTCAGAAGATGTTATTTCAAAGGTTGGTAGAAAATGAAAGAAATTTCTTCTCAAAAATATTAACAAAGCCGTAACTTAGACTAAGTAATCGTTTTTTAATCGTAATTTTAAATACGACGCTACAGCAATTTGACAGGTTGGAATTATTACAGTTTGTGTACACATTTGTAATATATATATTACTTGTCCACAAGAAGATATTTGAGATGGCGCCGTGTAACATCGCATCTGATGAACGAGTTTATAAAGGCTAAACCTATGAAAAATAGGCTTCTTATTCTCATCAGTCGAGTTGTTTGAAGAGTTCGCATCATTGTCAAGAACGTACCTGTCTCACAGTGCGTTCCGGTGTAACCGGCGACACAGGTACACGTGAACGAGTTGACAGCGTCAGTACATGTTGCTCCATTCAAACAAGGATTACTGGCGCATTCGTCGATATCTGCAAACAAATAATTGCTTATAATCATTAAAAGCAGTGTGGAAAATCAAAGATTCTTAGGAGGTAAACGTGTAATTGCCTTCATTTTCTCAGTTCAGAACAAGTTATATCGCAAGTTGGTAGAATAAGGAAGACATTACTTAAAGAAAAATACCGAAGCCAAAACTTAGATTATTTAGTCGACTTTTAATCGGAATTTTAAATACGACGCTACATCGGTTTGATAGGTTCGAATTAGTATAGTTTGTGTACACATTTGTGAAATTTCTATTGAGTTCACAACAAAATATTCCACGTAGCGCCTTGTTCTTTCGCATCTGATCAATGAGTTATACAGGCTAAACCAAATAAAAATAGGCTTCTTATTCACATCAGTGGATTAGTTTGAAGAGTTCGCATCATTTTCAAGAACGTACCTGTCTCACAGTGCGTTCCGGTGTAACCGGCGACACAGGTACACGTGTACGAGTTGACAGCGTCAGTACATGTTGCTCCATTCAGACAAGGATTGCTGGCGCATTCGTCGATATCTGCAAACAAATAATTGTATATAAAATGTTAAAGGGTGTGGAAACATTGAGATTCTTAGGAGGTAAAAGTGTAATTGCCTGCACTTTGACAGGTCAGAAGATGTTATTTCAAAAGTTGGTAGAAAATGAAAGAAATTTCTTCTCAAAAATATTACCAAAGCCGTAACTTAGACTAAGTAATCGTTTTTTAATCGTAATTTTAAATACGACGCTACAGCAATTTGACAGGTTGGAATTACTACAGTTTGTGTACACATTTGTAAAATATATATTACTTGTCCACAAGAAGATATTTGAGATGGCGCCGTGTAACATCGCATCTGATGAACGAGTTTATAAAGGCTAAACCAATGAAAAATAGGCTTCTTATTCTCATCAGTCGAGTTGTTTGAAGAGTTCGCATCATTGTCAAGAACGTACCTGTCTCACAGTGCGTTCCGGTGTAACCGGCGACACAGGTACACGTGTACGAGTTGACAGCGTCAGTACATGTTGCTCCATTCAAACAAGGATTACTGGCGCATTCGTCGATATCTGCAAACAAATAATTGCTTATAATAATTAAAAACAGTGTGCAAAATCTAAGATTCTTAGGAGGTAAAAGTGTAATTGCCTGCATTTTCTCAGTTCAGAACAAGTTATATCGCAAGTTGGTAGAATAAGGAAGACATTTCTTAAAGAAAAATACCGAAGCCAAAACTTAGACTATTTAGTCGACTTTTAATCGGAATTTTAAATACGACGCTACATCGGTTTGATAGGTTCGAATTAGTATAGTTTGTGTACACATTTGTGAAATTTCTATTGAGTTCACAACAAAATATTCCACGTAGCGCCTTGTTCTTTCGCATCTGATCAATGAGGTTATACAGGCTAAACCAAATAAAAATAGGCTTCTTATTCACATCAGTGGATTAGTTTGAAGAGTTCGCATCATTGTCAAGAACGTACCTGTCTCACAGTGCGTTCCGGTGTAACCGGCGACACAGGTACACGTGTACGAGTTGACAGCGTCAGTACATGTTGCTCCATTCAGACAAGGATTGCTGGCGCATTCGTCGATATCTGCAAACAAATAATTGTATATAAAATGTTAAAGGGTGTGGAAACATTGAGATTCTTAGGAGGTAAAAGTGTAATTGCCTGCACTTTGACAGTCAGAAGATGTTATTTCAAAAGTTGGTAGAAAATGAAAGAAATTTCTTCTCAAAAATATTACCAAAGCCGTAACTTAGACTAAGTAATCGTTTTTTAATCGTAATTTTAAATACGA
>CM034531.1:21312066-21540549 GCA_020002185.1 Paraescarpia echinospica | reverse complement strand
TTCAGGGCAAAATGCGATAAACGCCATTTTTGAAATTTAGCCCAAACCAAGACTAAGTGTTTGTTTAAACACATGTTAAGTTAGGATACCACCTGATTGTTTAAACACATGTTAAGTTAGGATACTACCTAATTGTTTAAACACATGTTAAGTTAGGATACTACCTAATTGATACAACAACACAACAAATCTCCACAAAACAACGTGCACAAAAGAGCGTTTGTTTTAAAAACGCAATAAGCGCCATCCGTCTTTTTTATCAAAACGCGATATATCCATGTTCAGCCAATCAGCACCGCCGTGCCGCACGTGCAAGTACGTGCAGTGATGGCGCTTGCTCTGTGAATATACAGTGTTTTGATTACAAAATCACATTTTGCATATCAAATATGCAACAAACATTTCAGAGTCTGCCACCATTCTCTATGATTTTGGATTCTAAACATATATATCAACTTAATTTACAAGTTGAGGATTAAGCACAAAAGTAACTTTTTCTCAAAATGAAGAAAATGGATATATTGTGTGTTCCCTGAAACTCTTCATATATTCCAACAAACAGTTGCAACATGTTAGCAACATGTGTCTGTCATTACATCACCGCAACAGGTACAATGTATTGGTGCATTAGTGATAGTCGCTTACGTTTGCAAAGTCCAAAAATATACTAAGCATTAGGTATGAGGGGTTGGTTGTCACCACATATTGTGGGGTTTATACGTTGCCACAGTGGCTCCACCCAATTTTGTGAGCTTATGAAACCATCCCTTAATTTGGATGGCCTAATGATGTGTCAACTGTTTGCAGCGCGATCGAAACGACGATCCTGTGATTGGTCTTCGGAGGAGGAGGATGACGTCATTCCCCTTGAGCCCCTTGACCTTGTCTGGGCCAAGTGTCGGGGCTACCCATGGTACCCCGCCCTAGTGAGTGACACCCACTTGTCTGCATTACTTTACCTATTCAGATACTCTTTAATCTGATTTGCAATGAGCAAGATCAGTTAAAAAGGGAGTTTGAATGTTCCGAAAAGACTGGCTTGTTGAGTGAAATCCTATTTTACTATGGTGTCTGTGTGTGCGTACGTACACTGTAGATAGTATACTAGTATAAAGACTTACTGTTGAAAATGACACAAACTAAATATTCTCGATCAGAAGGGTCAACGTGCACCGTGTAATACTATTGACTGTATTTCTGGAAGTAATTTCCTATACTTCACTACTACAACAATAACTTGGGACTATGCTAGGGTGACCATAATTGAGTGATGGCTGTATCACGTTTCCACCAAGTTCATTGTTCGCCTGCACTTGTGCCTGTGTCAGATCATCAACCCAAAGATGCCCAAGACGGGGTACTTCCACAACGGGGTTCCTATCCCGGTGCCTCCAACTGAAGTGCTTGGTCTTCAGAGGAAGCACGACCAGCCAGTCTACCTCGTACTCTTCTTTGATGCCAAGAGGACGTGGTACGTAGTGCAGTGTGTTCCATCCTGTCGTCACTTACATGCAACGAGGTGTCATTACGGATAGAAGAATAATAAACATTCTTGCGGTTGTCAGTAGTTTAGTATGCTCATTTAGAAGATACCATTGTTTTCTTTTACACGTCATCACGACAATAAATAAAGATCTTTAAAAACATGTAATTTGTCCAAGTATTTCTGAATTCTGAAAGGCATCGAAATTAGAATGTGTCTTAAATCAAATGGAAAACATTAAAAACAAAACAGATCAATAATTGTTGACATGGCTATTCATTTTTACTTTTAATTAGTTGCTCTGTGGATTTATGATTTCTGTTAGATGTTATGTAGTTTTTGTGGGAAATTGTTTAGTAAATATTGCGAAAACACAAGGTTGTGTGATCTTTGCAAGCTGATCAAGTCAGACTTTGTTTGAAGGACCATGGCCAGTGACTGAGCTAAATAAACAGTTTTCTTCATACGCAGTTGTTCTAAATGAATTTTAAAAAGACAGAAATTTTAGACCACCTTAATGCCTTTGTTTATTATTAAAAGAGTTGTTCTTACTACAGGCAATGGCTGCCACGGTCGAAGCTCGAGCCTCTCGGAGTCGACTCAGGCCTCGACAAGGCAAAGCAACTCGAGAACAAGAAGCCGAACGTGCGTCGTGCCGTACGCAAAGCTTACGAGAAGGCCGTCTTGCACCGGTGCAAGGTCACTGGGGAGCCAAACCCACTGTCGTCCGAATCTGACTTTGAGAGTTAGCAATGGGATCTTTGGGTCGTCATGTTTCCACCATCGTCATCATCATGACGTTATCACGCCGCAGAGGTCACCGTGAGCTGTGTTTGAAGGAAGATTAAACAGAACAGTGAACTGCATTTGAGGTAGAACGGAGGGTGTCCAGCAACGGCGGCATTTTTGATGTTGAGTTATTCATTGTTGCGATAGCTATGGGACAATCTCTCAATTGTTGTGGTTTCATTTATATGTCAGTTTTACGGCTGTGTATCCACACTGTGTTGCCAGCTGCAGGTTACACATGCCTGGTGTTCCGTGATGTTTGGTTCAAAGCACGTCTGTAGCCACACACACAAACTCGCAGACCAGCTGGAAGAGACCATTAAGTTAATCTTAGTTCTATGCAACCGGTTTGGTTATCTCTGCAGATTTATTTTGGTTAGTTTGTCCACGTTCTTGCTGGTTTGCCGGATGTTCTGACATGACGGACTCAAGGCTTCGTGTTGATTTCATGTTGATCATTTTTTATTTGCAAAGGTTCGACCGTCTCTGTTGGCTGTTTGGGAACATGTTTGCCACAGTCAGATTCT
This sequence comes from Paraescarpia echinospica, assembly GCA_020002185.1. Lineage (NCBI taxonomy): Eukaryota > Metazoa > Annelida > Polychaeta > Sabellida > Siboglinidae > Paraescarpia > Paraescarpia echinospica. The sequence goes on along the minus strand of CM034531.1, from coordinate 21,537,750 downwards.
GCGTGTGGTGACTTGAATGTATCCATGTGGCAAGTTTGTTACTCAAATGGCCGGCAGATGGTTGTTATTTTGTTGTTATGTTACTGACAACATAGTAGGCCGGTTGTGCGTGCATGCGTGCATCTCCATGTGGTGTTAGTGGCAGCTAGCACAAGTATTCTTACGCTCAGGACTTGGCAGTTTATTTATTATGTCACTGAACTATGAAATATTTGATGCTACGATGAACGTAAGCTGGTGAGACAAGATATTTTATGAAATAATTCTCGAAAACAAAATCGGTTTGGATGAAATGACTGGGATGCAATGTTGAAAGTGTAATGAAATGTAGGAAGATGACTACTATGTACATTGTTAGGCTTTCTAGGTGGCAGTGTTGCCATGCTAAAACTGTCACGACTCAAAGGGCTACCGGGCCACGATGTTGTTCGGCGGTTTTTTTGACAGCTCGTTTGTATTATGTTATTTTATAGTTTACAATTGTACAGGTCCGTCACATGCATTTTTCTGTCAGTTACGTTTCTTTACAGCCGCCGCCGTCGTTGCGTAGATGTAACATATGAATGTCAACATGATTTCACATGTCTCTGACAGTCAATAAAACCTACAACTAGCTCAGCCAAGTAGACATACAGAGTGCTGTTTTCCTACCTGATCTTATTTATTAAACTTAAAGGCTGGCAGTCTGTTCCTCTACCCGGAATTAACCGTGTCTGCTGTGTTGAATCTGGGAAAATGGGAAATTGTTGAAAGGGCATTATTGCCAGTAAAGTTTGTTTTGAAACTGGATGTTTTGTTGCCATTTGAACGTGCTCTAGGGTGTATCTTTCAAATTGCGAACATTGTTACGGGCTTACTAAACACAATTTGGTATGCAGTATACCTTCAACATAGTTATCATAGTGTTCAGAAAATTATATTAATTCATAAATGAAAAACTAGGAACATACTGCCTTTTTAAAGCTTCTGCCATAATCATTTTTTTCTTGTCTCATTTTAAAATCATCCCATCACAGATCATTTAGTTCACATCTGAGTCGTGTCAGTAATATGCGCGTCCAGTTCAAAGAGTGCTTGTTTTTGTTAACATTATTGACATAATTTACTTTGATCATTAGATTAGGTAACTTGCGGAAGTTTGAATAGCTTCATGTTATTGGCAGAGCTTGTGTTGTGTGTGTGTGTGTGTGTGTGTGTGTGTGTGTGTGTGTGTGTGTGTGTGTGTGTGTGTGTGTGTATAAGACTTGGTTCTAACAAGTCAAAATAATGTAATAGTTTGATGGTTTCGGTATAACTAAATAATACATTTGCACAAAAGAGCTAGTGGTCAATACAAGATGCTTGATTTTTCATAAAATGAGACGAGTGGAAACAATGTATTGGAGGCAGGAGCCTTAACTGTATTTGCCACAATTCATAAATTGTAACAACAAACTCTGTTGTAGAGTAATGACTGGTTAAGAACGATGTTAAACCGCTTGTCATCGGCTCTGCAAGTTACGATAGAACCAACCCCCCAATATAACATGACCTGTTTTTGAAATCCCTTGTTTGATCTGCCTGCTGGTGGACATACATATTATCTTTGTATAGGTGGATCCAGGGGGCCTGGGTGGCACATGTCCCCCAGACCTTAGGAATTTGGTGTACCCGCAGACCTTTTATAATGGGCCCACGCGACTGTGCCCCCTAGACCCTGGTAAATGTGCCCCTGTTGAGGTCACAATTAGGTGAAATTATGCCGACACAGCGACAAAAAAATAATTTTCAACAGCACCCCCCTGAGAAAGAATCTGAAGTTGCGGTGGCATGGCGCAGTATTTATTACACCATTTAGTCTGGGCGTTAGCCAGAGAAGCGTGCATTAGGATCCGCACAATATTTTTTTTCGTGACCTACACCTGTTGGTCAATAATCCGACGGGTGCCACCCAGGCACCCTTGAGCGTTTTTGTATAAACCCTTTAATATGCAAATTAGTCATCGCCATTAAAATAAATACTGTTTTCCTGAATATATCGAATAGTAAACATCCAAAATAAGGTGTCCAAGCGAATGTTTTCATGTTCTCTTGTTATTATTACGACAGTGAACAAATCATGGTATGCAAATTTGTTACATGGATATGCATATTAGCTCTGACCAATATAACCTCATGCTTTTCGTGTGTATCTCTTCAACTGGCAAGCGGTAGGTACTGCCTAACGCACCAACTTAAATGCCCCCCTCCCCGTACGTGCAAAACGCCCAACTGTATATCATTTGAAAGCCCAAGATATCACCATCACAACGAGGTCTGTCAAGAGATGCAGTAAGCGTGACACCAAGGTCACCGTCAAATGATTTTTTTAAATTGTGCGCTTCCATATTAAAATTACAATGATTGCATATATATTTTATTTAAAAACAATGGGTATGTCATATATTTTTGGAAAGCTTATTGTCTCCCCGTCACAATGAAATACGGCATGGAGCTGTTACCCGGAATAGTAAGTTTGGAGCTAAGGTCAAACAAAGTCGCCGTGAAATTATGAATATTCGAACTTCTGCAATATGGCACACTTCATAAATTTACAATAACTGTATCTGCTTCGTTTCTATGGACATGTTACACACATTGTGAAAGAACAATAACTTATCGTCAAAATGTGATATGACTTGGAGGTGTTAGTTGATGGATTTTGTGTGGAGCGACGATCAAACAGTATCACCGTTAAGTAATAGATGTTCGAAATTACGCCATCCCGTAAACGTTTATACAAAGCCAATGGTGGTTTTTACACGTTACCTATCTACTCATATACCTTTGGAAATCCTACTATCGGCCCGTAAATACGGGATACCATGGGGAGCTATAAAGTGGTGCAGTAAGTGTGGAGTGAAGGTCAAGCAAAGACACCATCAAATGATGAATGTTCAAAACTGCGCTATTCCGCAGACGTTGTTCAATTACCATGTTTGCATATCTACTTTGTGTACCTACACTAGGCCATGTTGTACATCTATATGTGTACTGTATCCACGTCAAAATGAGGCAAGGCAAAGAGTTGTAAAGTGGTGGTCTAAGTGAGGAGTGAAGGTTGAAAGTGACGGTTGAAGGTCACTGTCAAAAGATGCATCAACCAACATCACCACGTTTGATGAGTATGCAGACATTTTCATTCCGCACATCATGAAGCACTTAGTTCACTCAAGAGAGAAGCGTGGTAACGGAATTCTGAGGAAAGTAACATTGGACAACAATGTGCCAATAAACTGGAAATACTTTCATCACGATGTTACCAACATACAGGAGCTATTTGCATTTCTCTCCATTAAGGTTGCAAAGCTCCACTGTCTATGTTGAAAGGAAGTGTTTGACACTTCAGACACCTCAGCCGTCGTCACTAGGTGCAACTATGACATGCTATATCCAGTAAGACCTTGAAGAACCTGGCACGGAACTGTTGAGCCTTGGGCAAAATGCTTTGTGGAAAAGGGATCGAAGTCATGCATGATTCGCAATGTGTTTCTGGTTGTTAGGAGTTATGAGTTTGTAAAGTTTATAACCAGCTGGCAACAGCATCCTTCATGCTCTGGGAAAAGACCTGTCACGTCATCGTCAGTTGTCAATAGCATGGGAAACCCAAATTTCATACCACAAAGGAACCACAGCATTCACACATCCATTTGGATCTGGATTCGCAACTCTTCAATTCCTGGAACGCATCACCATGTAAATATAGTTGCAGCGGGCGTGGTGTTCGTTATCGAGACAATGAAAAAGATATTCTGTCAACGGAATAATATCACTAAGATATTCCAATAACCCCGGATGCTCTATAGCAGTATTCAGAGTGCATAGCGTAACAAGCTTTTATTTGGTTGACCAGTCAACTGGTTCATCAGCAGATGCCCACTCCAGATGGCTAGGGGTGGACATATTACCTCAAAATTACATTCAAATTCAAAATTGAGGGTGGCATCCACCATCATCTATTTTCTCATCCCATGGGTGATGCAAAAATGTCTTAGAAGAATAACATCACATACAATCTGCGGAATGGCACAATTTCAAAAATGGATGTATCTTTTGATGGTGACCTTGTTCAACCTTCACTTCACAGTTAGACCACCACTTTATAATTTTATGTCAATTATTTTGACGAGGATACAATACGCATAGGTGTATAACATGGCCCAGTGTACATAGACAAAGTAAATAATTATGCAAACATTGTAATTGTACAGCGTTTGCGGAATGATGCAGTTTTGAACACTCATCACTTGGTGATGACCTAACTTGACCTTCACTCCACACTTACTATTTTCAGAATGTATATCACATGGTCATGAGTAAGTATGTAATGTAGATAGGCTATAAGTCGGTACAGTATAACGTTTGCCGGATGGTGCAATTTCGAACATTTATCGCTTGACGGTGACACTGTTTGGTCGCCGCTCCACACAAACTCCATCAACAGAAACCTCCAAATGATATCTCATTTTGATGTGAAGAAATTGTTCTTTCGCTACGTATGTATGTCCATAGAAATGAAATCGATACAGAGTTATTGTAACCTAATAACATTCGCGGTATTGCAAAACTTCGGATATTCATCATTTCATGGTGACCTTGTTTGACCTTAGCTCCACACTTACTATACAGTGTAACAGCTCCATATTGTATCCTGTTTTGACCGGGAGACAATAAGCTTTCAAAAAATGCATGGCATGGCTATTTTATTATTAATAAAAGTAGATATGCAACCATTGTAATTATAATACGTCAGCGGAAGCGGTCAATTACGAAGTATTATCATTTGACGGTGCCCTTGGAGTCACGCTAGTTTTACGATAGGCCTCGTTGTGATGGGGATATCTAGGGTATACAATTTGGGTTTTTGTATGGGACGGGGGAAATTTAAGTCTGTCCATTAAGTGGTGCCTATCGCTCGCCTGTTGAGGAGATATAAACGAATATCATGAAGTTATATTGGTCAGAGCTAATTTGCATATTCATGTGACAAATATGCATACTATGATTTGTTTACTAACGTAATCATACTCAGATACCCTGAAAACATGCGTTTGGACACATCATTTTGATTGTTTGTATGTTTACAATTCGAGATATTAAGAAAAGTAGTATATATTTTAAAGGCGATGACTAATTTGCATATTAATGAGTTTATACAAAAACGCTCAACGGTGCCTAAGTGGCACCCGTCGGATTATTGACCTAGAAGGTCACAAAAATGCAAGAAAACATCGTGCGAACCCTAATATACGGTCCACCTTCAAAAGGGCGTTTGACTGCCGGACTAATTTGGTTCGGCCGCCAGTGGAAGTTTTTGTGCCCCTCCTAGACTACCGTCTCCGCCCCTGCTTTGATAAATTGTAGTGCATTCAAACCCGTGCTGAAACTCAGACCCAACTGCACGTAATTGTTCACGTGGTGTTTCTGATGTTTTGCTTTTAATAAGTCCGTCAAATCTTGAACTTCGTACACATTCAGAACAGTCAATGGGACAGATGAATCAGAATGCTTCAATGAGCTTTCAAATCACCAGTTATCCTGTTACACCAGAAATGCTTTATAGTAACAATTATGATTGTTAGAAAGCCAACCTTTCTTGTGAACACAGGCCACATGAGATCATGATATGAGACTAGTAAAAATAAAGGTAATATTTTTATATGGCGCAGTATCCAGTCCTCAGGACTGCTCAAAGCGCTTTACATTTGACTCCCTGGCAGAACTGTTCAACCGAACACCATCTCGACTTCTCTGGGAAGCATCCAGCCAAGCTGCAATTAATGCGTGAAGACTATTCATACACAAATATCCACTGTCTATAGCCAAGTACTCATTCATACAGCTGAGTGAACTGCAGCAACATACATGTATATTGACTAGATTTAACACAAGATTGCCACCCAGAGAATTAACTCTAGGTGGCAGGTGGACAAGGAAGCCCTTAGGCTTATTGAGAGTCCAACCCTTTTATCTATGTGTATCCCGCCCTTCTAAGGTATGTGTCTATTTTATTTTTAAACATATTGTCGTGTTTGTAATTAATTAGTGATCGATTGATATTGCCCGAGAGTATTACGTTGTGTGGTTATGGATTAGGATGGCCGGGGAAAATAGAGGACATTGTTTAAATACGATGGATCGGTAGCGTTCAGTAATAAATGGTGTTGTTGAAAAACAGAATGAACGGCTATTTGACACCGATCTGACACTGGCGACGAGGATGGTCACTAAACACGGAAGAGTATCAGGCGGAGAAACCTGAATTGAGAGTAATCAGTCAATAATCATCAAGATGGAGGGTAAAAATGTGATAACCAAATTCGACCCGTTTGCGCAGCCGGCAACGTTGGGGCCAAGATGGACTCGATGGCTGAACAGTTTCGAACTTTTCGCAGATGGTAAAGGAATGATTATTGAACAGTTAGACAATAGTACTGCACACGATGTAGTACAACGTCAGAGACTTGTGCGACAGCGTAGACGTGCTCTGTTATTGCATGTAGCAGGCCCTGAAGTGCAGGACATTTTCGTAACTCTCGCTAACACAGGAGAGCGGCACGAGTACGACGAAGCGGTAAATGCATTGAATAGCTATTTCGTCCCACGAGTTAACACCGCTTTCGCCCGCCAGACATTTCACGAAATGAACCCGAAGGAAGGTGAGACAATACAACAGTTTGCTACCAGGCTTAAGAAAGCAGCAATTGATTGTGCATATGGGGTCGAGACTGATAACAACGTTCGTGATGCCATACTGTGGAAGTGCCCATCAGACTACATCAAGCGTAGGCTGATGGAAGAAGGGGAAGGATTAACCCTTGCACGAACACTTACCCTGGCAGCTCAGTGTGAAAAGATCGAGTCTCAACTGAAAAGTAGTACACAGGAAGTTGTCAGCAAACTAACTATGCGCAAGGTGGAGCAGACTAGACGACCGAGACGTGACGAAATTGGTAGCAGTTCACAAAAGGGAACGAGGAAGGATGCTAAAGGCGGACAGAAAAGAGGTACATGCTATCGATGCAGGGCAGAAGGTCACGACAGCCGGGACCCCAACTGCCCAGCCAGAGGCAAAGAGTGTGCCAAATGCCACAAGAGAGATCACTTTGCAAGGCAATGCAGAACTAAACAAGTCAACTCTGTTAATGGTGACGGCCAAGAAAATGCGTTAGGCGAACAATCAGACAGAGGTGGACATGGATTCGCATTCCGGATTGGCATAAACAGTGTAAATGATGACGACCTGCTCGAAGTTGAAGTGGGTGGTGTGAAGCTACATGTGCTCGCCGACTCAGGAGCGCATACCAACATTGTCGATGAACATACATGGGAGACACTGAAATCCAAGAAAATCAAATGTACATCCAAAACTGCACCACAAGACAAGCGCATCTACTCGTATGCTTCGGAAAAGCCGCTAGACATAAAAGGGACATTTGAATGTGAGGTCAAAGCTGGCAACGGCAGAGAAAAGACGGAATTTGTAGTGGTGAAGGGCAAAGGAGTGCCATTGTTGGGTAAACAGACGGCAATGAAACATGGAATGTTGAAAGTGGGCATAAATGTAGCCGCTGTGTCTAGTCACGCAGAACAGTTCCGCCAGGAGTTCCCAGAAGTTTTCACTGGCCTGGGAAAACTAAAGAACACTCAAGTAAAACTTCATGTTGATCCCAGTGTCCCACCAGTGGCGCAACCACTCCGCAGAACCCCATTCCAGCTTTTCGAGCGAGTAGAGGGAAAACTGAAGCAATTAGTTGAGTTGGATATCATCGAACCAGTGGTAGGGCCAACACCATGGGTAAACCCCACGGTAGTTGCGCCAAAACGTGACGGTGATATAAGACTCTGCATCGACATGCGTAGGGCAAATGAGGCCATAATCCGAGAACGTCATCCAATCCCCACGGTCGACGAAGTATTGCAAGGTCTGAATGGATCCAAGGTGTTCTCCGAACTCGACCTGAAAAAGGGTTATCACCAACTGGAGCTGGACACTGAATCTCGAGACATAACAACATTCGCTGCGCACTCTGGATTGTATCGATGTAAGAGACTGCTATTTGGTGCTATTCAGCGGTCGAAGTCTTCCAGCACGAAATATCAAATGCGTTGGCAGGCATTGAAGGAGCCACGAACATATCCGACAACATCGTGATACATGCGCCAGACACAGCGACACACGACGAGCGCTTGCGTCAGGTGATGGGAAGGCTAAAAGCGGTGAACTTGACGTTGAACTGGGCAAAATGCAAGATTGGGCTGACAGAACTGGAATTCTTCGGGTACCTGGTGTCCGACAAAGGCATAGGTCCAACAGATGAACGCGTGAAAGCTGTGGTCGATGCCAGGCAGCCCAAGAACATACATGAACTGAGGAGTTTCTTGGGATTAGTAAACTACAGCGCAAGATTCATCCCACAGTACGCCACAATCAGTGACCCACTGAGAAGATTAACTCGTTCCATTTGTGTTTGGGAGGGAACAGATAGAAGCATTCGACATGCTCAAGCAAGAACTAGCGAAAGCGATGAAGCTGGCACATTTCGATAAGAAGGCACCAACAAAAGTAATAGCAGATGCCAGTCCAGTGGGATTAGGGGCGGTCCTGATCCAAGAGCAATCGAACGGTCCCGTTATTGTTAGCTACGCTAGCCGCAGCCTGTCGAATACTGAACGCCGATACTCACAAACAGAGAAGGAGGCACTCGGACTTGTTTGGGCTTGTGAGAAATTTCACCCATACATTTACGGCCGAGAGTTCGAGTTATGGACAGATCACAAACCTCTTGAAGCGATCTACTCCCCAAAGTCCAAACCCTGTGCGAGGATCGAGAGATGGGTGTTACCTTTACAACCATATGAGTTCAAGGTCAAACACCTACCCGGCAAGAGAAACATCGCAGATCCGCTCTCGAGACTTCTGAAGGTGGACAATTGGCAACAATCCGAAATCAGCGACGAAGCAGAGGAGCATGTGAGATTCATCACAAGCTATGCAACTCCCAAGGCGATGACGACCAGAGAGGTGAAACGAGCGTCAGGCGAGGACGCCGAGCTACAACAGCTCCGCACATGCATTGACACGGGCAAATGGATCGATTGCCCGAATAAACTCTACGCAGCCATATCCGGTGAACTTTGTGTTATAGGCCAGTTGGTACTAAGAGGATCCAGGATTGTGATCCCGCACAAACTCCGACCGCGAGCGCTAGCACTGGTCCATGAAGGACATTTAGGTGTAGTAGGCACCAAACAAGCACTGATATGCAAGGTTTGGTGGCCCGGCATAGACAAGGCAGTGGATACGCACTGCAGAGCATGCCATGGGTGCCAACTAGTGGCACGACCAGACCCACCAGAACCTATCCGATCGACGGACCTACTAGTGGGACCATGGCAAGATGTAGCCGTGGATCTACTAGGACCACTACCTTCTGGACACTCGATACTGGTCGTGGTGGACTATTATAGTCGGTTCTACGAATACAGCATCCTGACTTCCACAACTACAGAGAAAGTGTTGGACAGCCTTGATGATATATTCAGTCGACAGGGATGGCCCATGACCATAAAATCTGATAACGGACCACAGTTTCGATCAGCCGAATTCGGCAACTATTGCGATCACTACGCGATCCAACATCTGAGGGTGACCGCAAAGTGGGCCCAGGCCAACGGAGAAGTTGAGAGGCAGAATGCATCTATCATGAAGCGCATACGCATAGCTCAAGCAGCAGGACTTGATTGGAAGAAAGAACTGCGGAAGTATGTAGCCAGGTACCGTGGTCTAAATCACAGCACCACCGGCAAGAGCCCTGCTGAGATGAACTACAACCGCAAGTTCAGGGGAAAACTGCCCGATTTCACGTTAGAGTGCCGTGACGACTTGGACGTGCGCGACAGAGACGCGGAACAGAAAGGCCTGTCGAAACTACATGCTGACGAGCGGCGTGGGGCAAGATACACGAACGTGGAGATTGGTGATGAAGTGTTAATCAAGCAAGACAAAGCCAACAAATTCTCCACCACTTTCGACCCGACCCCGTACACGATAATTGACAAAGCGGGGAACAGTCTGGTTATTGAGTCACCCGAAGGGGCTCGCTATTCAAGGAACAGCGCTCTTGTGAAGAGGTATATGACAGCATCCGGTGATGACGATGTAGATCTGAGGATGGAAGCTGGTGACAAAATACCAAGACCGACGTCTGTGTCCCTACCTGGAACTGGAACACACACATCTGTGCAGGATATGCCTGGCATAGCTGGGGAAATACCAAGTTCTCCTCGAAAGGTGCCGATACCTGGAGATGTTCATCCATCACCAGCGACCAGATCACGTCGAACGAGGCAGATGCCTATCAAACTTGCAGACTATGTCACTTGATCACACTGTGAACTAACATCGAACTTTGAATGTGTGACAACGGTGCATTTACACTAAGAATGGCATTATGTTTTAAGATTGTTTGAAATTGGTTCTAGTTAAGCGTTGAAGTGTTAGTACTTCTAGAACCTTTGAGTTGTTTAATTATTCATCAGTGAAATAGATCACAACCAATGACTGCACATAATTGTCTAAAATGTTTATTTTGACCCGGCAAACATTGATGTGGACAATATATCCAGCGAAGTTGAGATATTACTCTAGAATGACATAGATACATGCTCTTCCTATCTAATCCCGATGAAAAGGAGGGATGTCGTGTTTGTAATTAATTAGTGATCGATTGATATTGCCCGAGAGTATTACGTTGTGTGGTTATGGATTAGGATGGCCGGGGAAAATAGAGGACATGTTTAAATACGATGGATCGGTACATTTAGTACAGTTGTTGGGTCACACAAGAATATCAAAATAAAAAGTCTAAGTCAAGTATAATTGAAGATATTGGTAACTGATCTTTGACCCAATTCACATACCGACCGTTACATTGATGCCCATAACTCTGCTGTTAATAAAGCTAGAAAAGGAAGTAATACATCATTGGAAAGCTAATAAACAGGCACACACAGGTATTGTAAAATAAAAATATTATGTAAATAAAAATAACATTTCATAATGTCACCTTTAATATACCCAAAAGATACCCAAAAAATGTATCCTCCCATTTTGTTTACAGTATCCTATATTATTGCAGAAGAATTCCTAAAAATATTAGAGTGGGCAAATAATACTGATGTTCAGAGATACATTAAATTGAGTACATAGATCAGTGGATGCAACATTGAATTTTATTAGTTCACCTTTTTTCAGATCACTTAACAAGCTGCTAAAGGGTACCTTTTAATAAAATGAGTATATACTCACGTGCTGTAGTCTCTCTCTCTCTTAACATGTATTCAAATTCTTTGCAGGGCCTCACATACTTTTTCTGGGTCCTCTGGATAGTTTGTAGGTCCAACCAGTGTCGGTTGTCGGGTGAATATGTGTTGGTATATTGGTCCATATGGGTGAAGGATGTTCAGTTCAGTCTCTTTATCAGCTGGAATAACATCCATTACATATGCCACCCACCAGTTTCCATCATAGATGGCCGTCAGATACTCTGATATCCACGAGACTGAGACCATCACACTGGGCTGTCACAATCTCTTCTTCTTATGGAACATGTGAAATATATTGCTACTTCAAAATCATTAAATGATAATTGCTTGAAGAAGTGTAGCTTCTGTGTTCCTGCTATTGTTTTCGCTCTGCACACGGCTTGCAAGAAGAGTTGTTTCTTTGTAGTACTCTTCTGTGGTCGAAAAGTAGAATTTGATTGCAGGAAAATGGGCTGATGCAAATTCAAAGAGCTGCTGATGAGGTTTTTTTGGAACAGGTGCACAGTAATGGTGTCATGTATGTTACAGTCAGAAACGACAACATAACTAACATGTGACACACAGTCATTACCAGCTTCACAATAGTAACAAACAAATGGGTGCAATGTTGCCTGTGCATTATTCCAAGGGAACGATTGTGCCTCATCTTGCAGGACGAAAAGAGTAGTTTCCTGCAAAGTCACAGACAACAAGAAAATGGCCTGGCTGAAGTGATTCACGAGTGTCTCTTAGACATGAAGACTGCTATCTGATTTTGAAATCGTGCCACAGCAAGATTTCAAGTTGGATGCAGAATTCATGGATAAAATCATCTGCACTGAGTTTCATGGTTGGTAGTGTTGATTGATCAGTAGTTATCCATTTTTTTATTCAATTTCCTCGATTACCTGGCTGTCAAATGTAATCCGTAGTCATTCATTCAAATTACTTGAGTCACCACACACATATTTTGCAGAAAGCATTCGTGACTTGGTGGATTACATCGTAGTTGTGAAAGACAATGGTTGTAGTGAACCAGTGGGAGGTGATAATTTTTGGTAAGTTTGCTGAGTTTTGCACCAACCATCATTAATTTTCCATTCTGATGAATTGTACCAATGCAAAGTTACAAAGAACTAGTTGCTTTTGCTTATGGACTCGTTCACCATGAACAAAGATGGAGACTCTTTTTCTCATAGAATAGAATAGAATGCTTTCACCAACTGGATGGTTTCAGAGGACAGGCTTTTTCCTGGTTTGGGATCTGGATCACTTATGATGCCTTTCTCTTTCACTAAATGTTTTGCAATGAGGTATGATGTGTTGAAGAGTGTTGCTGTTTTCTGGATGCTCCAACTCACGGTCAATAATTTGATCTTTTCGCTTCCCTTGTCTGTTTTCCGGAATTTGTCCTTTAACTGTGCCATCATTTCACCAAAGTCTTTCTCACCGGAAGTAGCTGTTTCCTCATGTTCGAAGCATTTCTCTGGTGCAACTAACTTTAACTTCTTCACCACTGCTGTTAATTTTTTGCACCTTTCTTGCAGCATGCAGCATAAGATTCCTGGCCTAACTTTCGTTTTGAAAGAGGGGATTCACACAAAATATCCAATGATTCATTGAGTATTGACAGTTCATGCTCTTCAAAAACTGTTCTTTCTTGATCAGATATTTGGCCTTGATCAGATTCTTGGCCAGACATTGGTGCGAATGAAGAATTATTACTTCAAGAAGTGATTCCAGCTTTTCACGACATTGTCTGCACAGCTTATGTTGTGTGGTCAAACCCAATGTTAGGTTCTTGAAACCAGTTCTGCAGAAACATTTTGCAAGTCTTTTTTCTTTATTTTGTCCGGGTGCTATTTTAGTGGATCAATAACCGTCACTAGTCACTAGTAGACATGATGGTTACAGGCTGACTAAATAGTTATTTCATAGCAATTTCTGTAGTATCACGAACATGTGCAATGAATATGCATGAGTCTCATATATCATCTCTCAATCAAATGAAACTGCAATCATCACACATGAAGCTGAGCAATTGTCAATACAATTCAATTTGTAATGCTTACCATATGTAATATGCAATCAAATTTGTTCATTTGTAATGTTTGAATGTTGCTCTATTTGCCACCAATCACATAAAATTACAGACAAAGTAGACCTGTACATGTGCATGATCTAGTCCCTCTGGTGGCTTATTGCATAACAATAATCCCTGGTGTATTGAATAACAATTATATAATTAGTAAGCATATATATGTGGATTTACACAGCAGAGGTAGTACTGTATCTTTGAAGTGAGTTATCCTGTACCATCCTGGTACAATTTGTCATCCCCAGGAGTACTCAATTTAATGTATCTCCGAACATTATTATTTGCCCTCTATAAAAAATCAAACAAATCGGAGGACACGATTTTTTTTGTATCTGAGGTCAAAAGTCAAATTAAAAAATATATATTTTTATTTACATTATACCTATGTGCACTTGTTTATTGGCTTTCCAATTATGTATTGCTTGGTTTTCTAGCTTTATTAACAGCAGAGTTATGGGCATTATTGTGACAGTCAGTATGCGAATCAGGTCAAAGTTCAGTGACCTATATCATCAGTAATACTTGACCTAGATTTAAAAAAGAAAATTGATTTAGATATTCTCATATGAGCCAACAACTGTGCTAAATTTCATCAAAATTGGAGTCGGGTGATGCAAAAATGGCCTAAAAGTAAAATTTGACATGGAATGACCCAATGATACGTCAATTAGATCCACAAATTCACTGATATTTTTTCAACCGTTATTGTGAACATATAATTTTAAAATAGTTCAGAAACGAAACCTACAATGAATGTACCTAAACAGTATCATCCATCATCCGACCATCCATCTATCCATTAGTAGAGGTTCAATGGTTAGCATCTTTGCCATCATTGTTTAGGCAGCCACCCTCGCTATTGCACAATGCCGTGCAATGAAGGCCTGCCCTGCAGTTCTTTCATTTGCCACCATGTAGGAAATATGTACTTGGGTCGGCGAGAGTGGTCCAGAAAGGAAGCCATTGCTTGCTGCGCTCATCCTGTCCCCATCCCTATTGACCAAACACAGTGATTGCCTGGTGGCAAACAGTTGACTGCTTCCAGGTGAAAGAGGCTTGGAACAAGTACCTCTTGATATGCTCGAAGAGGGCGGCCAGGGTCGTTGACGACTGCCATTGGAGAAGAGTTGATGCCTTGCATCGTTTACAGTTGCAGAACCACATGTCTTGCTGATGAGCACATCAAATCGCTCAATGCACTGCATGTGAACTGAATGAAGGACTACGGATGTGCAGTCAGTGAGATCATCGTCTCTCTAAGGCCTGGTATACTGTTCCATGTAGTCCACTACACCAAAGTTGACAATGATGTGATAAGTTGTTATGATATGTTAGTGTAAGGTGGCGACAGGGTAGGGTTAGTCCTGCGAGACTTCTCGGATCGAGGTGGAATGATCATTAAACATCTACCAGAAAGATGGTAATGAAATGTCTGCAATATGTGAATGTTATATGTTATGCATGTCTCTCTCTCTTCCTCTCCATCATTATCCCCCCTCCCTCTCTCTTTCTCCCCTCTCTTCCCTCCTCTCTCTCTCCCCTCGGTCTCTCTTCACCTCTGTCTGTCTCTCTCCCTCTGCCTCTCTCTCCCTCGCTTTCCCTCTCTCTCCCCCTCTGTCTCTCTTCCCCTCAGTCTCTCTCCCCCTCTGTCTCTCTCTCCCCCTCTGTCTCTCTCTCTCTCTCTCTCTGTCTATCTCCCCGTCTCTGTCTCTCTCTCTCTCCCTCCCTCTGCCTCTCTCTTCCTCTCTCTCCCTTGCTCTCCCTCGCTTTTCCTCTCTCTCTGCCTCGCTCTCCCTCTCTTCTTGTCTCCTTTCTCTGTGTCACTCTCTCCCCCTCTCCCTGTCTCTATGGCTGGTGTCTGTCTTCAGAGACTGTGTCATCTACTGTTCCTTGTTTTGACTGCTCAACTGATGTTTATTTGCTTGTTCTAGAATGTGTGGCTGACTGCTCCAAGTGTTCTGTGGCGAACGAGTGTGACAGCAACTCTTCTTGCAACTCGCCCTTAGTCTATGACAGTACTTTAAAGACATGTAAAGGTATGTACTGCATTCTACTGAGTTTGATATTAATACAGATTCAAGTTCAACATTGGTTATTTTTTGTACGTTGTGCTGGTGGTGCAACACCACTAGACAAAATGGTGTGTTGAGTTTGCAGTGATGTCCTTCCCTACACGTAAATTTTCATGGGGAGTCCAACACAAACAACTGCATTGATGGCAGAATAGAACAATGCATTCACAAAATTAAAAGTTATGTGCTGCAACTGCATATTGAAATCTATATCACACAGCTAATATATACTACATTGCAGAACAAAGACGAGCTGTACAGCATAAACATGTAAATGTTATCCGGTTGCCTTGCAGATAAACATGCAGCCTTCTTGCTGTATGTCGCAGTGGAACCGAGTGCTGCTGAGACGTCGCAGTGTTTCTGTGAACCACATACAATTCTGAGTGTACTGCCAAGTTCTTCTCCTTTCAGCTTGTGATGACATCTGCGATTCCTGCACCGTTGCTGATCAGTGTATGACATGCTCATACAGTTATATGCTTGATGGCACTACATGTTCAAGTAAGCGGATTACATTGTTGTGTGCAATACGTTGTCTGTATTATTCGTGTCAAAGACAAGTGTACATATTGCAGTCTGTGTGAGAGCTCATACTTTAATCATACATGACCCTAGAAGTTCTTACAACATGACAAGGAAAATACATAATTTATACCTGCCAACATTTTTGTTGAAATCTGGGAGATTCCTCAGGGGTTCAGCATGCTTCCCATATGTCTCGGATCTTGACATTGGCAGATGGGGGTAGGTGCTGTTGGAGATTTTTTGTTGGAAATTCAGTGGGTCAGCACATCTCGGCACATCTCCCATGATGTTGCGCTGTCTCGAAGACGGGGGATGCTGTTAGAGATTTCAAGAGAAAATCCGGGAGATTTACCTATATTCCGGGAGACTCCCAGATTTCAAGGGAGAGTTGACAGGTATAATAAATTATTAGCTTAGCTGTATAAATCCAAGCACCATAAGGGAAAACAAATCTTTGCTGCCCGACCTAATATCTTTATGTTAAAATACAGGAATGTTTATTTCATATTGGTCTGAAGAAATTGTTGACGACATCTTCACAGCACAGATCAATGCCTCGTAGTTGTCTTGAACATTCTTGGGCACAGAATTGTCCCATCCTCCAATCATTTGCAGCGAAATTTAATGCACATTTTGTACACAAAATTAATTTTGACATAATGTTGAACACTGAAAATGGACCCAACTCCAAATGTGCAACACTTGGATCCTACCCCTCTTAAAATGCATTTCATTTTGAGCTGAGCCCATCCCAAATTCCTGCATCCCACCCACCTTGATAGATTGTAACTGGCCTATAGTGAGGTGGCTTAATCTTATAATTGTTCACATCGTTCCACAATCACCATTTTTGGACCAGCGTTAGATATGGCCATGACATGAAATACTCTGTGCATTCCATGACCGAAGCATGATCCTTGTGGTACTCCCTGATCAAGTTTAAACTGGTCAGACACTGCACCATCAATAATAATTGATTGAATTTGAAGATAAGATGAAAACCAATTTAGAGCTGTGCCTGATACACCAAAAGATCAATTCATAATGTTCAACAAACTCTTATGGTCCCCTGTATGAAAAGCCGACAACAGGTCAATTAAAACCATTTGTGTGACCTTCTGTTGGTCCATGTTTAAAAAAAATTCAGACTGGACCTTAACAAGTGCAGACTGACAAGTGGCAAAGGAAATCCACATTCTGAATGAAAGCAAAGTTGGTCTACATCAGCCCGTTCTGCTAATTTAGAGATATACTGGAGATTCGATACAGGGCGATAGTTTTTTGGAATAGGATCCAGTCCTGCTTTTTAAGCAGTGGCTCTACAAGTGCAGTCTTCCATCCATGTGGGAATTCCCTAGCAGCAATGGAGCAATTGATGATGTGTGTAAGGAATGGCACAAATTTTTCAATATACTATTTGACCAATTTGGTTGGCATGGGAACCAGGGCATAGCTGGTTGTCTTAGATTTCATAACCAACTTGTGCACATCATCACCAGAGACCACAGCAAATGTATCTAAATTTTCACACACACACCTTCTCTGTTTTCTGATGATTTGATGGGAGGGTTTGCTAGGCATCATATCACATGCTGGATAGGTTAATTGTAGCGTGTTCGGCCAGTATTGCCAGAGGGTTGACATTAGTTGTTATGCTTCAGGCGGCGTGCCTATCCTGGATGGCATGACATTTGGTCACCCCTGGACCTCACCGCGGACGCTGTCGGGGTGTGTCGTGGCGTCCTGACACCCCTCATTGCTGCGGCCATCCAGTTGCTACAGTGTTCTTGTTTCTTTATGTTTTGGGGCCAGTGTTACAGTTTCTTTTAAACAAAATGTGTTATTTTGTTAGCTTTATTAGTTTTATTAACATAAATGTAAATGATTAAAATTAAGTATCTCGGCTGGTTGATACTTGATTTGAAACTTATTAACAGAATAAGAACAAGAAGAACAAGAGCAAGAACGTTTATTCGGCTAGTTGATATTTGAAAGAAAAGCACAGTTTTGTTGTCATCTTACTGAAAAATGTATATGATAAAAAGATCTATTATATGACTGATGAAATTATTAAGAATTGGAAATCATGAGAAGTGGCAAACAAAATGTCATGAAGATGAATGCCTATGCACCGCTGGAAGGGAGATGTTAGAGTATTGGTTGGTTGGTTCTGCTGGGCCTGATGCTGTAATAGGACATGCTGAAGAGTATATATTGACTTAGGCATCGGAGCCAAGTCAACCAAAGAGAAACAATCGATGTATTTTCAATGTTGCCAACAGAACCTAGACACTATAAACTTATGTGTAGCTACAATGATACGAAATATGTAGATCAGGTCTGCGAAACAGGAGGTTAACTAATGTCAGAATGAATTGTACCATTAGCCTGTAGATGTGAATTCTTTGTAATTTCACTTAATGTATACACATTTTCTAGCAGTAAAATGTTGTCCTTGAATGGTGAAGGGCAAATTCATAAAGAAATGTTAATATGATGGAGAGAAAAGGTAATTATGTGCAATCATATCACAAGGTCATGCCAACAGAAGTGATGGTCTGATGCAAAATATTTATTGAGCACAAATGCCAAATATGCCAAATACGTATTGAATATTTTTCCACACAGAAACAGAGTTGTAGGGGAAAGAAATATTGTGATGTATTTTATTAGAATGTGCAACATTTCACATGTCCCATGCCTGCTTTTGTAGTTTTGCAGAGTTGGATGAACCATGTGTGGTTTAATGATATATATGTTCAAAATACTTCATTGTAGCCTTATATTTTAAATGCCAGTACGTTATGATGAAAATGTCAAAAGCACATGATAAAGAAACGTTAGGTTTTCGTAGTAAATTATTTAAAGATTTATCAACATGCTCGTCTGGCTGTGGATATCTGACCTGGTGAAAACTAGATGCTCATTGGTTCCAAGATTAACACAGTTTATGGTGTGTAGATCTACATTTAGCTGGGTAATGTTGGGTTTTTTGCCATATTGGTGGTACTAGGCAAAGTTCACTCGATTCAAGTATGTATACTATCAACAGTCACTTGTGTATTATTTATTTTTATATCAAGAAACAATGTTTCCTCAAGAAGAGCATTATTTTGTTATTCCTTAACTTGAACTTGTTTGAAACATTTGACATTCAGTAACACTATCTCTTAAAACTTGTATTTATACCCTGCTGATGCTTACTGGCAGAACCCTGAGCTTGTTTGCTATAATAATTGAACAAGAATTAATGTAGTTGGTAACGGTCATTTAATAATTGTAACCAACAGGAACAAACCAAATACATCACTCGATGAGATAAAGCTTAAGCGATAAACAACTGATACTATCATCGAGGTACTACAAACAATTATTAAATGACAAATCAGATTAGCAAAGGTGGGTGGTAATTTTTCCCCACCCGGCCTCCTGCATTAGAGGCCCAACCCCACCCCAGGGCTCTGCCAGTGCATTAAACTGCCTATGGAGTCGTGCGGGTACGAACAGGAGAAAAGTAAAATAAGTATCAATACACCTTAAGTAAGACAAACGCCAGCCATGCTGCAGCGTCTATTCAATATAACCGCCAATTAGCCTGGCAATGTCACACATTAAACAGATACGTGACCAAGAACTGGATGCCAGGGTGATCAGTCGTGCTCCTTATTGCCAAGCTATACACAGTGGATGCCAGCCATGCTGCAACAACCACTGCGAACAACAATGGGCGACATAAAGCAGGTGGGGAAAGAGTGTCTCAAACAAACGGCATTTTGTATATCCTTGGGAATACTAGTGCAAACAATGGAAGCCAGCCATGCTGCAACAACCCCTGCCTACAGCAGTAGACCAAAATTTAATATATCGAGAAAAGAGTGTGTCCCAATAATATATAATATGGTACAGAATGGGCGCCAGCCAAGCTGAAGCACCCAACGCTTACAGGAAAACGAGACCAATCAAGTGCCGGTCATGTGCAGCATAGGAATACGAATGTAGCGTTTAAAGGCAGTGGACTTCCACCTGCCCATAGATTGAATTTGTGTTTCGCTCATCCCCATGTCAGCTGCCGTGGTAGCGGCACCGATTCGAAAGCTGTGAGCTTTATATTTACTGGGGTCTAGATCCGCCCACTGGAGAGCTTTATGCAAGTGTTGACAAAAATAGTTTCGAGAAACAGGGGAGGCATTAGGAAATGCAAACAGTGGGCCCTTAAATGGACCACGAACCTTCAGGAATCGAGAAAGTGCTTGCACAGGACAATACTGATTGTGCGTTTGCGAAATGGACAGAGTGACAGGGCGCCCAGATGTGTTGTGCTTAAAATGACACAAAACTAGAACAATGTGTGAACGAGAAAGGGTGACATCTGCAAACTGTATGACAGCGTCGCTCCTGGATCGGGCATGGACCGTCATTTCCCCAATGCGCAAGAATGCATGAAATGCCAAGAGAAACATGCTCTGTAGCATATACCTGGTATAGGTGGATGAGGCAATAAATTGTGAGGCGTCAACTATCTGGTATAGTACAGAGGGAGTGATGGGTAAACGGGTGTCAGGTGTACCTGCCAGCTTCTGAGCCCCAGCCAACAATTTTTTAATAACAAAATGTTGAGTTGCATCCGGCATACCAGACAATTTATGAATATACGACAGAGCAGACATATAAGACATAAGGGTAGCTGGAGCATAGTCTTTGGAGAAAAGGCTTGCTATATATGTAGTCAAATGACCTGTTGAAGCTGGAAATATCGTACAGTTGGGAAATTGTTTCCGGCTGAAAGCTGCGTACGATGTAATAGATCGTTTGTAGGCCTTTTTAGTACCGTCAGACAAGGCAGCATTTAGTAGATGTAGCATCACTGCTGCCAAGGAAGAATTGCTGCCGGAATCGCTGTTGGCTGCGGTTGGAGCCAAGGTGCCATCTGCCGAGCTGCGGATTCCTGAAAGCGTGACAGTTTGTCAGCTATGACATTAGTCTTTCCTGGAATGTGCTTAGATTTAAAATATACATTAAATTTCAACGCAGTCACGACCAGACGTCTAAGTAAACGCATTAGGTGACAGTTCTTAGCGGACTGCTTGTTGATCACGTCCACCACAGCTTGGTTATCAGTGAGGAACAGGACTGAGTGGTTTGCCATGCATTGTCCCCAAAGCTCCAAAGCGGCTACGATAGGATAGAGTTCCAATACAGCAATGTTGTAACCATCCCAGATTTCCGGAAAGGTACCATTAAACCATCTGGAACCAAAAACGGCAGCAAACCCGTGCGTAGATGCGGCATCAGTGTACAGCTTAATGGAATCCGATGAAACCCAATTACTATCGATGAGCATGGTGACTCCATTGAATGAAGAGACAAAACAATGCCAGGCCGCCAAGTCAGCGCGCGACTCAGCCGTCAACCGGATATGATGGTTAGGCCTAGAAAGACCTCTTGTAAGATGGATGAGGCGACGGATGAACGCACGACCGGGGGAAACGACGCGGCTTGCGAATGTGAGTAGCCCAATGACGGATTGGAGTTGGTGCAATGTCACAGAACGGCATTTCCGCATGACGGCAAGGGATGTCTGTAGCTTCTGAACTTTATCCTGGGGGAGGCGAGCTTCCCATTTGACAGTGTCGAGTTCAATGCCATGAACAGTGATAAGCGTAGATGGGAGACAGGTTTTCTCATGCTTGATTGGGATAGAAAGCTCCTTGGCCAGAGCCATGAATCGGTTGAGATCGTGAAAGCAACGAGATGAATTTGGGGGGCCGATGAAGATGAAATCGTCTAATATGTGACTAACAGCCATGACACCCCTGCTTTGCAGGACCCACTGCAACGCACAAGTAAACCGTTCAAACAGGCGACACGATTCAGCACATCCCATTGGTAGGCAACGATCATAGTAGAAGTTAGTATCCCAGGTGAACCCAAACAAATGGTAGCATGACGGGTGGAGGGGAATGATGCGGAATGCATCCTCAATGTCTGCCTTCCCCACCAGAGACCCTCGGCCAAACTGACCCAACAAAGCTATGACATGATCTAAAGTTTCATAAGATACAGTGGTGAATTCCTTTGGAATACCTTCGTTGATGGAATTACCCGCTGGATAAGAAAGATCATGAATGAGACGGAATGCGTTAGGCTCTTTCTTGGCAACTACCCCAAGCGGGGAGGACTAATAGGGAGTGAATGGTGGTGAGATGAATGGGCCAGCAATGCGTCCCAGCGAAAGCTCCTTTGTCAGTTTCGTGTCAACTATAGCCTTGTGGTCTGAAGCAGATGGGTGATTATGAGTGGAAAGGAGAGAAGGAGTACCCAAATAGTTAATTTTGAATCCATGGATGAAACCATTGACCAGAAAGGTGACTTCCGCCTGGTCATAACCAAGGAGAGCTTGGTGTAAGCGTTTAGGATTTATTGGTGTTGGGAGTGATGATTTTTCGACATGAGCTGGACGGATGGGGTGCATGACATTTGGTGCAAACGTGTTTGAATTTGCACAAGCGGGAGTGGCACTTACCCCCTCGCTGGTACTGCCAGCAGTAGCCAACGGGAAAGGACTGCGGGCGACGGGATTTGTTGGGAAAGGGACCTGGAGCACGAGCTGACCCCCCATGGACATCCTTGGCATACATGCAAGAAAAGAATAAATCCCACCGGGGCTGCGCCCAGGGGAATCCGGCCAGATCAAATTGTCGGAGCGACCGGAATCGTGTGTCATACTGCCGCCAGGCCAACGGTGGACCTGTGGCGGCAATATCACGGACAACATCGCAATATTTGAACAACCCGGGGGCTGCTTCCGGAAATCGTTGGGCATATATTGCCCCAAACACCAAGAAGGCAGAAGTCCACTGGTCGATGGTGGAAATCTGCCTTCCCCTGGTCTGGGGCAGCAAAGAGAAGACGCGGTGAGAGTCACCAGAAGAAACAGCCATTTGTTGGGGTTGGGTATGGTGAATATGGGTCAGATCGAAAAATTCAACAAATTCGTTGGCCCATATCTTGGCCTTAATGCGCTCCGGAAGGTCAGCCCCCAAAGTGGTGGAGTGGAGAGGGACGGAGAAGTGGGATGCGGGCTCACCCCTATCGTCCATCAAAGTGCTGAGAGCACCAGCGACAGCAAAGTCCATGGGAGTCTCCTGCTCGGTGGTTGGGTCTGGCATCGACCAGGCGACTTCCGGGGCGACATCTACTGATGGCGTGGGCACAGGGGGTGTGACAACATGGGCACGCGTGGCATCCCGGTCCTCTCGCAATTGTTTCATCACTTCCCGGGTGACAATGGCTACCATATCAGGAGTGCTGGTAGTTGTCACCGGCACACTGTCCGACGTGGCTGGCAAGTCCTCCGGACGTCCCGCAGCGGCAGAAACAGGGCGACGTCGGCGAGCAGGAGGGGCTGGCACGGGCGGTTCAAACTCGACAGGGCGTTTCCTGGCCGCAAGGCGTTGGGACGGCGGTCGCACCATGGCACGAACCGGTTTCGGCGGACGTCCGCGTGGGGGCATACTGCAAAGTAGTAAACAAAGGGCAGGAACGACATCCATTTTCTCCGAAACCATGGCACCAAACTAGTCAGTATCACAGCTCACCCACTATCTACCTGCATAACAGGATGGACCAATATGGTATATAATCCTGTGGACGCCCCACGGGCAGCATGAGGTGATATAACCTCTAGATGAAAAATTATATATAATCATAGATATAGATACACATAGATATATCCACATATATATATATATATACATACATATATACCATCCATATAGATACACGCACACACACTCCATAAATCTATACACACATACATACTCACACATATATGTAAACAGAGATAAAAATTGCATTTATTAAGACCAAATGGAAAGGAAGTGTGCATTTTGCAGCGTGGAATAAGAGTGGCAATGGAAAGAATGTGTCGGTGAACTTGCCTGGTAATAGAATTGATTGTGTACAACTGACAAGTTTGCTGTAGAGTTCAGGCTCATTACGGGTAATATATTTGATGATGTATTGTAACGAAAATCAGAAGACAGTGGGGCCATCAGAGGAACCAGTCTGTATCACGGCACACCCACAAAACATGTAATATAAGATAGTGGGGCCATCAGAGCAATCAGTCAATATCACGGCACACCCACAAAACATGTAATATAAGATAGTGGGGCCATCAGAGCACCAGTCTGTATCACGGCACACCCACAAAACATGTAATATAAGATAGTGGGGCCATCAGAGCACCAGTCTGTATCACGGCACACCCACAAAACATGTAATATAAGATAGTGGGGCCATCAGAGCAATCCGTCTGTATCACAGCACACCCACAAACACGGATCATAAGATAGTGGGGCCATCAGAGCAATCAGTCTGTTTCACAGCACGCCCACAAAAACACATGGATCATAAGATAGTGGGACAAACAGAGCAACCAGCCTGTATCACAGCGCCTCCACACATTATATGGCACAAAGGAGCTACTAAGCATGTGGGCTACACCAATCGACCCCCCCCAGGCTATTGTGTGTGGCAGCACTGGTAACACTACCGTAACACAACAATCAAACACGGGGGAATTGTATTGGTGATTACTGCTGTTAGGGTTCCCATAGATAGTGTAAATTAAATGAAGAAAGCGTATATAAATACAATTGTGGCAAAACAGTGAAAAGATTGAACGAAAGCCAGTCATACTGCAAACAACATAAACCCCCAGACAGTGACAGTATTAAGGACCAAAATGCAGTAATTACCACATGGTGGAGACAAACTGTCAAAGGCAAAATTGTACTGTGATATACATTTCCAGCACAATGAGGGGAAAGCCAGAAGAAGATGGGCTGTACTGAAAGGAGTGGAGCATTTACCACTGTGTGGCAGCAAATATGGCAGCCCCCCTAATGGAGCGCACATATTTGCGCATCCCAACTTCGTTTAGATGGACCCCAAAGTGATCAAAATATTGCTCCCAGTTAGTGTGCATACCTCTGTGTCGCCAGTAATGAATATGGGGCAGGTCCGATGTCAGAGCATCCAGCGTACGATTTACTACGAACCGAGCGTTGTTAAAATCGGCACGCGCGGGATACCGTTGCTGTTGGCGCCAGGGCGGGCGCACTGCGACGCGCGGCATAACCTGACAAATGACTACTTCTGTCACCGAAGCGACTGCCAACACCCGCTGGGCGAAGTCGACAATACGGGAGGCAAGCTGACTGGGCACGACACCGGCATGAGACAAATCGTTAGTGCCGATGTCGACAATAACCACTCGCGGGCCGAGCTCACTGATCAGCGGCAACTCGGCCAGCAAACCGTCTATCTTAAGTCCGCCCACACCGTGGTAAAACACACTCGAATATTGCTCGAAACCCCTAAATCTGCCCCCACAACATGCGTCGTACCATCACGATGCATAAGCGACGCGTGTAAACGCTTAACGAAGCTGTGACCAATCACTAAGAGATCGGCGGGGCAGTCCATAGCGGACATGATAAGATGAATGAAAAAGATCGACGGCTTAAAAAATGGCGGCGAACAAAGGAAAAAATTCGGGGTAAACGAGCAAATTTGAATGCAGTATAATTCAAGGATTATCAAAGTACTAATCCGCGAAACCACGCACGAAATTGCATACACAAGATCGAAGTATAGTATGAACAACGTTGAACTATACTAACCTCGAGAACTTGATTGAAGTAAATCTTCCTTTGTGTTGAAACGGCAAAGACGTTCGCTGCTATCAGATTCCAACACAAAGGGGCAGTCCACACCCAGCCTCGTTTTGATCCTGGGTGCTTACGTAACTCGGAACATTGGTAGATTATCGTGACAACGAATTGTTGACGGATTATCCGCATCACATTGCATAAATACTATTTTGACATATGTAAAAATATTCATTTAAAATAAATCTCAAGGTGGCAATAACAGCACATATGTCACTGGCCATGTATTGTTGAATATAATACACCTTTATGGTAAACACATCAAGAACTGGCATTATGTTAATTAATCAAAAAGCAACCCGATTTGTACTTAAATCTAGAGAAGTGAAAACAAAAAGACTAGTCACTTATTACCTCCGATCATGGGATGAAGTAAAAGAGAATTGCTTGTTTTAATACACATCTTTGTCTGAAAATAGTGTTGTCATACTAATTGCCATGCCTAATGTTATTCAGCATGTGTGTACATGGTTATAGATGTGTCAATAAATTTGTTACAAAAATTTTAACTTGTTATGACAAGTGTTCATATGATAGTGAAACTCTGATAATCTAGAAACCATAACAATAATATACCTTGCAATGTACCTGATTAATTTCTTTTAAAATCCAGACAAATACATTAGTGATTAACATCCATACTGCTAATTTGCTGTGCTATTTCCAATAGTTGTTTAAGTGGAATTAACTTAGTTTAGATGAAGTTATTGTAAACGGCTGAAGTTACTGAATGGAATAAGTGTGTGTGTGCACAACCAGTAATGTATAACTGAACATCAGCAGGGATCGAACCTGACACAAACAACACTGAAACACTGTTGTCATAAACAACACAGACCAACTGTTTTTAAACAAACAAATGACATAGTATGTCTGCATTTACAACACAATACTCCAATAGCATTCAGTCAGAAATATATTGTTTGCATTGTTGCAAAAGGCATGTGGTACATACACGTATCTGCAATTTAATAAACGAGTGTTAATGTTTCATACACATAAAATAATATCGTATGTTTATATAATTTGACAGAAAAATAATACAATCTATACTTGTTACGAAACTTTCTGAACAAACATATAAACCCACTTATTAAGTGTTAGGCTCCCAACTGGATATATCCCCAGTAATACCCTTGGCCAACACGATGAATCCTTGGGAGGAAATGTATGTGTGTTTGCAGTGTGACGAGTGTATATGAAGAATACTATCAATTGCTTTACTACATGTATCATTATATTTATTAAATATGTGTTGTATTTTATTAGTTTTACAAAACTTGTATTTTATGTGTAAATAACGAATCGATACAGCTATGCTACGAATATAATAATGTTATTGATGTATCCACTTTCAAATATATATTTCACGTCCACCTGTTACTATTCATTTATGACCTGGCTCAATATATTTTTAACGTTGTCATTAAAATGTTGAATATGTGTTTTCAAGTTCCACACTAAGCACATTATACTCACTAGTGATGCACTAGTAGACGGTTAAGTCCTCAAAACAGCACTCACCCTTGTTCTTCATCACCCCATTCTGGGTGACCCTGCGTGACTGGCCACGAGTGCTATGTAAATGCCTGTTAACTCTGTCTTCTTCTTTGTGACAAAATTCCCTATATCAAACACACTGACCTCGAGCCATTTCAAACAGGCCAAAGGATAGCTCTCATAATCCCACTACTACTCAACCATACGTTCTGAAATGACACCATGTGCGTGTGTGTGTGTGTGTGTGTGTGTGTGTGTGTGTGTGTGTGTGTGTGTGTGTGTGTGTGTGTGTGTGTGTGTGTGTGTGTGTGTGTGTGTGTGTGTGTGTGTGCGTGTGCGTGTCCCTATACACTGTATATAATAGTCAACTTTCTACATCCCAATGAGAGGAATACTTAAGGCAATCTTATCAGACCACCCTTTAAATTATCTGCTAAGGGAGTAGAACGATGTCACATTGTGCAGGTGACTTGTGAAAGACATACTGCTGGACAACAACTTGGATAATGTCTATGCTGTATATATATATATATATATATATATATATGCTGTGTGTGTGTGTGTATACATATATATATATATATATACATCATACGGGGATCGTTTATGCATATTGCATAAGTATGCTATATATATATATATATATATATATATATAGCATACGGGGATCGTTTATGCATATTTCACCGCGTACAACGGACCGCTGTGTTAAGGAGACCGACTCCGGTCTCCTTAAAGGTTTGATATGTTATTGTGCAACTAATGCTTTTTATGTTACCATTATCCTTGTTAATGTAAACAGGTTACGTATAAAGAAAATATCTTGTGCCATTATTAAGAATTTTAATTTATATTTTGGGTTGTTTTGAGCATGTTTATTCCAGAGCTTTATATATATTGAAGAAGATACGGCGTTCCGTACGGAACCTCAGCAAAAAATGCTTATACTTTAATATTTCTGCTATATATTAAATGAAGAGTTAGCATTTCATGTTCAGTGTACAGTATGCTCTATGGATAGGCATAATTCTTAATAAGTATGTATACATTAATAAAATGCGTATTTGACGGACCTCTTAGCCGTACTTTGTTGAATGCGGCGCTGTCAAATTTGCGACATTCTATAAATACATAATATACTCAGTATATATAATTTAAGTGATACATCTGTTAATATAAGCTACTAAAATGTATTTATTATATTTGGATATGTTTACTTATTTAATTATATCTAATTTAATAACGTTTACATTATATGTA
This sequence comes from Paraescarpia echinospica, assembly GCA_020002185.1. Taxonomy (NCBI): domain Eukaryota; kingdom Metazoa; phylum Annelida; class Polychaeta; order Sabellida; family Siboglinidae; genus Paraescarpia; species Paraescarpia echinospica. The sequence continues at coordinate 21,509,230 of CM034531.1, read as the reverse complement.
CAAGTAATTAAGAAGACAAGGGAGTTAGCCTGGGAAGGAGACAGAAACAAAGGAAACAAGAAGCCGTCCCCTACTTGTATCTTTCCCAGATGAGGACAGAAAAGCTTAAGTAATGAAAGACCTATATAAACTGAAAAACAAAGGTGAGCCATTCAGTGGAACGATTATAAAGCATGACACTAGCAAGGTTGACAGAGAGAAGGAACGACTATTGTAGAAGGAGGCAACAGAAAAACACAACAGGAACAGACAACACATTGTGTCTACCTGGTAAGAGGTCGACTAGGTGAAAGGCAAATAATGAAGGTAAAAAAGGGGCGAAATAACTAACCACACCCGAGCACTGTAAGTGCCAGTACAGAGGAAATAATTGTATGGTTTACAAATGCTGATGTACTGATAAGAGAAAAGCCAACTGGACTAAAACGTAAAATAAAAAACCACTCAACATCACCACATGTTATAGCAATATCAGAAGTAAAGCCTACACATTACCACGCAGGAATACAACCTGGAATTGTACAATATGGAAACTGTGAACATGAATGAAGGCAAAGGCAGAGGGATGTTCTTGTTTATTCACAATTCTTTGGTTTGGCATTTCAAGTACACCAGTTTGATGTTGAGTTGAATAAAGCACTGTTTTGCATTTTGAAACTGAAACGGAAGGATACCATTCTCTTAGGCTCTATTTTATAGAAGCCCTAATAGCACCACTGGGAACAATGACAACCTTAAGAAATTACGTGAAATTAAGTGAAAAATGTTTTTCACATGTTCTGCTATACTTGGAGATTTCAATTACCCATAGATTGATTGATAAACAATCTCAACTCCAGCAGCAAGTACTGAAGATAAATAATAAGTAATTGAAAAAATCGAGACTGTTACTTGGTGCAACATATTACAGAGCCCACTAGAGGTAAAGGTACAACCGAACCATTTCTCCTTGACCTAATGAATATACCGAGATCTCAACAGTCGAGACTCCCTCAGCATTAGGAAGAAGTGTATGAAAAGGATATAATTAATCAAATAAAACATAATCTAAGAAATCTGGCAGTACGCAAGGGCAAAAATGAAGACAAAAACGGAAATACCCAACTTGATAGAAAACAAAAACAAAGATGACATGACAAACTCGGACTTGGAAAAACACAGGTGTTAGCCAATTACTTCTCCTCGGTAATTATGAGAGAACCAGAAGGAGATATCCCGGAGGAACCTATGAGATTTTTATAACACAATGGAATCTTCCAACATCAACCCATCGATAGTGGAATATCAAAACTAAAAAACTAGCATATCAAAACTATAAAAAAAACTAAGGGCATTTAAACCATCAGGACTTGATGACTTCCATCCTCGTGTCTTAAACGAATTAGCAAAGAGCATCAACATTCCATTATCAAACATATTTAATACATCACTCACAACAGAAAAACTATCCACAGACTGGAAACAAGCTAACATATCTGCTATCCATAAGAAAGGGAGTAAAACCTAAGAACAGAACTACCGACCAGTCAGTTTAACGAGCGCACTAGGGAAAGTATTGGAAAGAAACGTCAAAGAAACCATCACTGAATACATGAAAGATAATGACCTGCTGAGCGATAAGCAATTTGGATTCATCAAGGGCCATTCTAAACTAGTTCAACTTGGATAGTGGAGGATGCATAGACATAGTATATTGTGATTTTTGAAAGCTTTCAACAAGGTTCCACATATTCGATTCATTGAGAAACTCCAGAACTAGGATATAAAAGGGAACGTTTTAAATTGGGTTAAAGCTCTCTTGGCCCACAGAACACAACGAGTAAGAGTAAATATCACATTTTCAAATTGGCAGGAGGTAATTATTCGAATACCACAAGGATCAGTGATTGGCCTACTTCTTTTTGTAATATTCACAAATGATTTACCTGATGTTATAAAGGTCTCTCATATTTTATTGTTTGCGGATGATCTGATGCTTTTTTAATCCTATTTATACCGAAGAGTACTGCACAAAACTGCAATAAGATCTTATCTCTGTCGAACGCTGGACAGATACATCACTTTTGAAACTCTATCCAAATAAATGTATCCATAAGAGAATTGGATCATTATTCACAAGGAATAAAGGCTATTCACTGGGAAGCAACCAGACAACACAAAGTTATTGGAGTCACTTTCGATCTATCGCTTACTTTAGAGGCATATATGTCAGAAAAAAATAATAAAGCCAATCCGACGTACTTCCGATCACATGGATGAAAAGTGTCTTTCTACAACTTTTAAGTGTCTCGTCCGTTTACACATTGAATACATTAATCAGGTGTGGAGTCCTTTCTTAATGAAACATATTACAGCTCTTGAAAGTGGTCAGCGAGAAGCAACCAAATTAATTCCTGGTTTCAAAGACCTTGAATACAAAGAACGTTTACAGAGACTGAAATTACCAACTCTATCGTACAGTCGCCTCACAGGAGATATGATTGAAATGAATAAGATACTAACAGGGAAATATGATCCAGCAATCTTATCCAATGTTGTTACTTTGGGAGCCAACGAAGCACATACGTAAGGGCACCACCTAAAAATATTTAAAGAAAGATGCCAATTAAATATTATAAATAACTCATTTATATACAGACGCACAGACGTATGAAACAGTATCCCACAGTCTGTGGTTGACGCTTCACCGATGCAGTCGTTTGACACAAAAATAGATAAGTTATACCAAAACCACTCTATGAAAACTGAATACACTGCCCCACTCCTATCTTAGATTGTGCCAGACTCAGACGCATGACCACAGTCCGAGCATATGTCAAAAGCGAGAGCTGGCACGTGAGAGGCAGATGCAGTAATCCCTAGTCAAGCCAGAAAAGGACCTGTAAGAACCTGTAAGATGTTATTCACTTTACTTTTCAGGTCTTGAAAATGGCTCAGCAACATTGAAGTTAATTTTTGAAAGACAAAAAGAGAGAATCAGTAAGCTAACTGCACCAATGATCGGCTCGGGACATCTCATCGGGAGCTCCTTACAACCCTACTCTGGAGAGCAGCGTCACAATCCTGATCTCTCACAGTTGACCCACACCGTGTGGAAGTACTCTGCAGGGGAGGGAGATATCGGCTCCCAAGCCTTCTCGGCGTTCCCGGCGTTCCCGGCGTTCCCACAACCGGTGTGGTCATCCATGCCACGTGATATAACCTTATATATTGAGCACGTGAAGCTGCAATTAACATAGAACATTTACCTGCTTTTATACCCTGCCAGACACAGTTAGGCGAAATGTGTGGTGTGAACTTCAACTTTAATTAATCTTCATATCTACACCTAGTGAAGTTATTTATTCGTTAGAATGGTATTAAAACTTTGGTCATATGTTATGTTATATGATATGATGCAGTAAACGTGTGTATACGCGGCATAAATAATATTACTAATCTATTATAAGTATTCTGATGTATGCAAATTCATGGAGAGTATTGGTTGACGACGATACGGGGCGAATCCAATATGGCCGCACACAGTGGAGAAACTTATCAAAGTCAATTCATATTTATTGTCTATGTATTATACCAACAACGGTTGTTCAAGTATAATACACAGTGCGGTATTCATGGTGAATTAATAACGAAGAGAGAGGGTGTTCGAACTTGTGTTTACTCCACCGTGGTGCGTTGCATTAACAAATTGTAACTAGTGCATTAATTGTGTGTGCCTTAAGTGACGATACATTTGTTTCTAGTATTTTGATCACTACCAAATAATATAACTATAATAAGCCAAGCACAAGCGTGTGTGTATTTGCTTTATGATTGGCAAGATGTTCTATGAACACATTACGCCAGTGCGTATGTACGTGTATGTCTATATATGTGTCTACATTATGGTACGATACAAAAGTTAAGTTTAAACACAATAACCATGTTCTTTTCTTGCGCGTGCATGCCTGCCGCCGTGAATAGACTATCAACAATAACGAATGTTCTTGTTGTACCCAGAGGCAATATATAGAACAGACTACAACTACTTGATGTTCTAAACAAACGAAGTCCCTACCTTCCTTCCTGTTGCAGCCATCTTTACGTTGTTTTTCCCGGCATTTGTTTTCATATCCTATTATTGTGTTCCACTGTTGAAATCACTTGTTAAACGAAGCATCATATCGAGCGTCAATCGAATATTGTTTGTTTAACAAGATTTAACAAGATTGTCACCCAGAGAATTAACTCTAGGTGGCAGGTGGACAAGGAAGCCTTTTGGCTTATCGAGAGTCCGACCCTTTTATCTATGTGTATCCCGCCCGTCTGAGGTATGTGTCGATTTTATTTTATACACAATCAGCAGATAATCTGTTCCATTCATTTACAGTCCTTTGTGAAAATGAAAACTTTCTTATATCTAATCTACTCTGATCCTTTGCTAATGTAACTTCATGTCCTCTAGTCCTTCTATCTTTCTTAATTGAAAAAAATATATTTCTATCAATATTTTAAACACTTCTATCTGATCTCCTCTCAATCTCCTTGTCTCTAGTGTTGTTAAACCGCATTTTTTAGGCGTATTTCGTAATTAAGATCCCTCAGTTTTGATATCATTTTAGTTGCTCTCCTCTGTACTCTTTCTAGCATATCTATGTCCTTCCTGCGATATGGCCTCCACGCTTGAATACAATATTCTAAATGAGGCCTACCTATTGTTTTGTACAGCGGTATTATTAGCTCTTTTTCCTTATACGTTATGTTTCGCCTAATTAATCCAAGGATTTGATTTCCCTTTGAAGCTGCAATTCCGCACTGCTCTGAAACCTTCATATCAGCACTAATGGTTAACCCTAAGTCCTTTTCTTTTACCGTAGTACTTAGTACAGTACCCCCATTGTACATTCTACCTAGTCCTGTGTGGAGACATTTACATTTCCCAAAATTGAACAGCATTTGCCACTTTTCAGACTATTTGATCAACTTGTCAAGACCATCTTGTAAATGCTGTCTATCTCCATCACTTTTAATCCTTCTAAACACTTTTGTATCATTCGAAAATTTCAACACCTTGCTTGTTATTTCATCATCCAAATCGTTGATATATACTAAGAATAATATAGGTCCTAATACTGATCCCTGTAGTACCCCACTCAATACCGATTTCCAGTTTGAAGCCTCCCCATCAACTACTACACGTTGTCTTCTGTCAATCAGCCATTGTTCTATCCAGTTTATTATACCATTTCCTATGCCATGGGCCTTTAGTTTCAGCAGTAATCTTTGATGTGGTACTTTGTCGAAAGCTTTTTGAAAATCTAAGTAGACGATATCTACTGGTGATCCATCATCTACCCACTTATTGATGTCTTCCAAAAAACATAACATATTTGTTAAGCATGACCTTGCTTTAAAAAAACCATGTTGAGATGGGTTGATCAAGTTTTGTTTAACCAGAAAAGGGGAGAGAGAGAGTGTGAGAGAGAGAGAGAGAGAGAGAGAGAGAGAGAGAGAGAGAGAGAGAGAGAGAGAGAGAGAGAGAGAGAGAGAGAGAGAGAGAGAGAGAGAGAGAGAGTGACAGAGAGAGAGAGGGGGGGAGATGGTGAGAGGTACGTAGATAAATAGAGGAGGGAATGAGGGACTTAAAATGAGACAGACAGACTGGGGAAACATGGAGAGCGACTGGGAAGAGAAGGATGGATGGGTAGAGTGTGGGGAGAGACATAAAGGGAGAGGAGGGAACTGGAGGGAACGAGAGAGCAAGGAGATGAGAAAGGAGATGGAGGGGGAAGATACGCTAATGGAGAGTGACAATTACAATGAGTTTTATTTCCCTACGACCCCTTGTGGAGTATGAAAAAAGTGTTCTCTCTAAAGTACATTTTAATAGAACATATTGAATTCTTAAGAACATCTAGACTTCTATTATATAAATCATATTTGCTTGATGTAAAACATAACACACAATACATAAAACATTCAGTGACCTTACTGTATTAAGTGTTTTCAATAATGTTATAATCAATAGTGCAAACCAAATAATATAAAATATTATAAATTAAACCACATATTATACATGTATTGCACAATTTGAACACATTTACATGTAATTATATGACTAATAAATTAAATAAACCACATATTACACATGTATTGCACAATTTGAACACATTTACATGTAATTATATGACTAATAAATTAACTATAAGCTACAATGTTTCTTCTATGCAATTCACAGTTTTTTCAGGGAATTTCTTAGATAGATAAACTTTGTCATGATTACATTAATACATCTGGAAAGATCTGTCAACTGTTTCACATTATGTACATTAAACATCTGGTTTATTTTCAAAGTATTAGGTCTGTAATGTATGTCTGTATGTATTGAGAGAGAGGAGAGAGAGAGGAGAGAGAGAGGAGAGAGAGAGGAGAGAGAGAAGAGAAAGAGTGAAGAGAGAGGAGAGAGAGAGGGAGGAGAGAGAGAGGAGAGAGAGAAGAGAAAGAGTGAAGAGAGAGGAAAGATAGAGGGAGGAGAGAGAGAGGAGAGAGAGAGGAGAGAGAGAGGAAAGAGAGGAAAGAGAGAAGAGAGAGATATATATAGAGAAATGAGAGTGAAGAGGGAGAGAGAGAGAGAGAGAGAGAGAGAGAGGAAGAGAGAGAGAGAGAGAGAGAGAGAGAGAGACAGACAGACAGACAGACAGACAGACATACAAAGAGGGGGAAGAGACACAGGCAGGGGCAAAGAATGAGGCAGAGACAGGCAAATAAACATACTGGCAGCAGGCAAGCAGGCAGGCAGCAGATATACAGACATACTGGCAGGCATACTGGCAGGCATACAGACAGGCATACTGGCAGGCAAACAGACAGACAGACAGACAGACAGAGAGAGAGAGAGAGAGAGTGAGAGTTGAAGAAGGGGAGACAAGGAGAAAAACAAATATAATTTTAGTAGAGAGAGACAGGGCCATGAATACAGACAGACAGCGTGCTAGTTGCGACTACAACATAGTCAAGCAACCAACGCTACATTACTAAGTTGCGTCGGCTGTTCTAATATTATACGTGTTAAACCGCATGTAATAATCAATCACCATATAGATACTTATCTGAACGTGTATAGACAACGAATCGGAGAAACTTGTTTTACTTAAGTACTTCTTTTAACTAATAACTATCACATTTTCTAAAGTCAAACATATGCACACGACGTACCTATACATCACAATAACTAGTTAAAATGCATGCTAGATATGTAAGTAGTCTGTAAACACAATTTAACATTATACGACACAACACTCCTACACTCGTCATACTATAGCTGGCATGCCCGAAGTGACGGGTAATGGGGCAACAAGAAACAATTTAAGTTACGCATTATTCTAATAATATCACTATTATATATAACATATAAACATGAAAAATAACTCACCAGGCCGTGAATATTGATACTCGTAATGCGGAGCCGAGAGAACTGTACGTATATATTTGTGGATACGTCCATGATCCCTAGCAAACTGCGACTGGTGTGGCTCCAGCTACACTACCCGCGTCTGGCGCATGGCATAACAATAGCCTATGCAACCGCTTGCACGAAACAATTCCGCCAGGGTTACGTAATATATTATACTTGTTGTGTTACAGATTCTTTGTGGGGTCGTACATGTCAACCGCCCACGAACATTATTATTTAACAACTTCATATTTTCTCCTTTCCAAACATGTTTTGTTCGTTTTATTATGCCATTACATTATACCTTCCCACAATTACCACCAAACAATTTAAGATGTTCACTGAGAACACCAGGATGACAGTCTACCATGCCTGTGTGCTGATCACCCTCCTCTACGACAGCGAATCGTACGTGGACCGCCTACATGCGCCTAGGGCCGCCTCAACACTTTAATCCATATGCGGTGCCTCAGTCGCATCTTCAGTATCACCTGGCAGGACAGTGTCCCTTACAGCGACATGCTGGACCGTGCTAGGATGCCCAGCATGTAGGCCTACTCACTGCTGAGCCAGAAACCCGTTCGCTGGACCTGGCATGGATGATGGCCGCTTGCCGAACGTCATTCTCTATGGACAACTCGTCAGTGAGCGAAAACAGTGGGACGCACTGCCCTCAGATTCAAGGACATCTGCAAATTAAGTGCGACCTGTAGGCCTGCAACATATCAGCTGTGAAGATTGGGAGGCAGAGGCCAAAAATCACACTGTTTTGTGCCCTTACAAAAATACCACTCAAATACCATTGGATGGTGTTAGGGTGTGTTATGGTCAAGGGTATTTGAATGGTCTTCAATGGTATTTTGAATGGTCCTTGTAATTAACTCTTAAGCTGCCGTTAAGAATCCCTCTAGCTGATATTATATTTCCAGCACTACCTTCCAGAGGCCTGACCTTATCCTGAACTGTCTGTTTGCTCCGAACATATGCATACAATTCTTGCTGTCATATTTTATATTATAAGCTATTTTGTATAGCTTCTCTTTGAATTTCTAATAAAATTCAGTTGTAGCTTGGTTAAGTGCTTCTTTATAAATGTTGTAGTCTTCGCCATTTCCACATGATTTCCATATCATTTGTTTGTAATTATTTTTTCTAACGACTTCTTTCTGGATCGTTTCTCTTTTTTTTGAACGAAACAAATTTATCGACGATGCACTCAATTTCACTCTAAGATATTCCAGCATTCTAGCTGTTACTGTCTTACTTTTCAGTGTGTTATTCCAGTCTATCTTTGCTAAATATTTCCTCATGTTCTTTTATCTTCCTTTGTGAAAACTTCTCTTGTACTGCTTTTTATTATTCCTTTCTGATTTTATTTTGATGGTAAAATGTATCTTGATGTGATCACTACCCTCCATGCAGTGGCTCACATATCTTGACATTGTCAACTAATTCATTCCGTGAGAGGATAAAACAAAGTCTAACGTACGTGTGTATTTGTGTTTGTTTATGTGTGCGTTTGTGTGTGGTGTGGTGTGGTGTGGTGTGGTGTGGTGTGGTGTGGTGTGGTGTGGTGTGGTGTGGTGTGGTGTGGTGTGGTGTGGTGTGGTGTGGTGTGGTGTGGTGTGGTGTGGTATGCGGTGTGCGGTGTGGTGTGGTGTGGTGTGTGTGGTGTGGTGTGGTGTGGTGTGGTGTGGTGTGGTGTGGTGTGGTGTGGTGTGGTGTGGTGTGGTGTGGTGTGGTGTGGTGTGGTGTGGTGTGGTGTGGTGTGGTGTGGTGTGGTGTGGTGTGATTTAACAAGATTTAACAAGATTGCCATCCAGAGAATTAACTCTAGATGGCAGGTGGACAAGGAAGCCCTTTGGCTTATCGAGAGTCCAACCCTTTTATCTACATATATCCAGCCCTTCTGAGGTATGTGTCGATTTTATTTTTAAACATATTCACACTACTAGCACCCACACAATCATCAGATAATCTGTTCCATTCATTCACAGTCCTTTGTGAAAATGAGAACTTTCTCACGTCTAATCTACACTGCTCCTTTACTAATGTAACTTCATGTGCTCTAGTCTTTCTATCTTTCTTAACTGAAAAAAACATATTTCTATCAATATTTTCATAACCATTCAATATTTTAAACACTTCTATCTGATCTCCTCTCAATCTCCTGGTCTCTAGTGTTGTAAAACCACATTCTTTTAGGCGTTTTTCATAACTAAGATCCCTCAGTTTTGGTATCATTTTAGTCGCTCTCCTCTGTACTCTTTCTAGCATATCTATGTCCTTCTTGCGGTATGGCCTCCACGCTTGTATACAATATTCTAAATGAGGCCTAACTATTGTTTTGTACAGCGGTATTATTATTCTTTTTCTTTATATGCTATATTTCGCATAATCAATCCAAGGATTTGATTTCCCTTTAAAGCTGCAATTCCACCCTGCTCTGAAACCTTCATGTCAGCACTAATTGTCAACCCTAAGTCTTTTTCTTTTACAGTAGTACTTAGTACAGTTCCCCCCATTGTATATTCTACATATTCGTTCCCATGTCCTGTGTGGAGGCATTTACATTTCCCAAAATTGAACAACATTTGCCACTTTTCAGACCATTTGATCAACCTGTCAAGATCATCTTGTAAATGATGTCTATCCCCATCACTTTTAATCCTTCTAAACACTTTTGTATCATCTGCAAATTTCAACACCTTGCTAGCTATATCATCGTCCAAATCGTTTATATATATTAAGAATAATATAGGTCCCAGTACTGATCCCTGTGGAACCCCACTCAAAACTGATTTCCAGTTTGAAGCCTCCCCATCAACAACTACCCGTTGTCTTCTGTCAATCAGCCATTTTCTATCCAGTTATTATACCATTTCCTATGCCATGGGCCTTTAGTTTAAGCAGTAATCTTTGATGTGGTACTTTGTCGAAAGCTTTTTGAAAATCTAAGTAGACGATATCTACTGGTGATCCCTCATCTACCCACTTAGTGATGTCTTCCAAAAAACATAACATGTTTGTTAAGCATGACCTCGCTTTAAAAAAACCATGTTGAGATGGGTTTATCAAGTTTTGTTTAACAAGAAAATCCACCTTGTGATCTTTAATTACTCTTTCTAACAATTTACAAATCACTGATGTTAAACTCACTGGTCTATAGTTCTCTGACTTGTTTCTCGAACCTTTTTTAAATAACGGTATAATGTTTGCTTCTTTCCATTCTAAAGGAACCACTCCCTCTTTTAATTACAAGTTGAAAACTGTTGCAAGCGGTATGCTAATTTATTCTACAATTTCCACTAGTAGTTTAGGTGGAATACCATCCACTCCAGGTGATTTATTTTCCTTCATAACCCTAATTTTCTTAGCTACCATTTCTGGGGTTACAATTAACTGTCTTAAATAGTCTGATTCTGCCCCCTTGAACTTAGCCTCTGGTACTGGCAGTGAACTAGTGTCTTCTCTGGTAAACACTGAACTAAAATACTCATTTAGGTCTTCAGCCATTAAGAATCCTTCTGATATTATATTTCCAGCACTATCTTCTAGAGGACCGACCTTATCCTGAACTTTCTGTTTGCTTCGAACATACGCATAAAAACTCTTGCTGTCATGTTTTATATTACAAGCTAATTTATGTTCATAGCTTCTCTTTGAATTTCTAATTTCAGCTGTAGCTTGGTTTAGTGCTTCTTTATAAATGTTGTAGTCTTCGTCATTGCCAGTACGTCTATATGACTTCCACATAATTTGTTTATACTTAATTTTTCTAATGGCTTCTTTCGATAAGTATTTCTTTCTGGTCCGTTTCCCTTGTTTTTTGAAGGGAACAAATTTATCTGCGATGCACTCTATTTCATTCTTTAAGATATTCCAGCATTCTGTTGCTGTCATATTCTTCAATGTATTATTCCAGTCTATCTTTGCTAAATGGTGTGGTGCGGTATGCGGTGTGCGGTGTGCGGTGTGCGATGTGTGGTACGTGGTACGTGTGTGGTGTGTGTAGTGCATGTGTGTGGTGTGTGTGGTGTGGTGTGTGTGTGGTGTGTGTGGTGTGTGTATGGTGTGTATGTGGTGTGTGTGTGTGGTGTGCGTGTGGTGTGTGTGTGTGTGTGTGTGTGTGTGTGTGTGTGTGTGTGTGTGTGTGTGTGTGTGTGTGTGTGTGTGTGTGTGTGTGTGTGTGTGTGTGTGTGTGTGTGTGTGTGTGTGTGTGTGTGTGTGTGTGTGTGTGTGTGTGTGTGTGTGTGTGTGTGTGTGTGTGTGTGTGTGTGTGTGTGTGTGTGTGTGTGTGTGTGTGTGCGTATGTGGTTTGTGAGTGTGTGTTTGTGTACGTGTGTGTACGTATGTGTGTGTGCGTGTGCGCGTGAGTGTGCATTGCCAGCAAGGGATATTTACTATTAGAAAAAATAACGGGAACTCAACGCAGCGAACTCAACGTTCAATTTAATAAACCCTGGTGGATAAAACCGATAACTTTTTCGAGTTGTAAGACTAAACACGACATGGCACCACCATTGCCGAAGCTAAGTGACAGGCGTGTCTGAGCCTGAGACGTATACTTAGTTATTAAGCGTTTAAGAAATCAACTGTGAGTTTGTCCTATATTGTTATTTATAAGTATTTATGCTGGGTTGGTTTGATTAACAGCAGCACAGTTGTCAGTGTTATCAAATAGCCAAATTAAACTGTTTCCATCAGTATGTGTATATAAACGCCCTATTATCGCCCAATGGCAACGTGATTGCTGTCAGTGTCAAGTCTGTGAGTGAGTCACATTGTGAATGTGCATGTTGTCGGTTATCTGGACACATATAGATTTCGCTGTTATAACTACATGTACTCTGCATGTTTTCCTAAATTGTCTCTTTACTTAAATAACCCAAATTAGTTGTCATACTAACCGTAATCTTATTCCTTAACTACTTAACTCAGAGCCAGAGGCAGAGCCGAGGCTAAGTCTAAGTCTGTCGGAGGTTCAGTTCCTGCCAACACCATTCTAAAACTAGAAAGTTAACTATGCCGGATGCTTATAAACAATATAATTACGTATATAACGTCAGATCCTGCAATGTGAAATGGTACAAGATTATCATTTAGGTACTGAATACTCAATACTAACCTTCTTGCGATCTGACTTCACTTGACAGCGCGCTCGACGGAGAATGTGCGGTGTTACGACGGCTGTGGTCTGTAACTAAATATCGTCGGCATTGCTCCAAGCTTCAAAACCCGACGTCGCCGATGTTTCGACGGGTCTTGTCCCATTAACTGATGAAATACATCCACTTCGAAACACGTTTCTTCAAAATGAGCCGAACAGAGAGAACTGTACAGCGTATTTCCACTTTGAGATAATATTACCAGTAAACCACTGAAGTTAAAAATATGATTATAGTTGGAAATAGTTAATTTGCATTAAATCTTTTAGGTGCACAACACCAAAAAGTTTGTTTTTGTTTATGTTTCCCTTTAAGGTGGCTGCATCGGCTATTATATTCTTCTTTTGAATTAATCATTTATAATATAAGTTTTGAAGATAAGCTAACGATTTTTTCTCAGAGTTTTCCTAAAATACTAAACAATACTCCAGACCAAAAAGAATTGATGTTTTATGTTGTTTAGAGATATTTAAATGTGTTTAAAGACAATTAAACAATATTTAAAAAAAAACACCTTAAAATGGCATTTTATTTCATTTTGAGAAACTCCCCAAAAGAAAAAGTTGTATGGTTGTAAGTACACATATGTTACTGACATTCTTACGGGTTTTTTTTGTAAACAAATGCATATTAAGTTTGATACAGCTTCATAAACATTTTGCTAAAATGTTGAAAGACAGCAAAAATCCGTACTGCATTTTTGGCACGACCCCTTCACCAAACAAAAAACATCCCGTGCAATTTTGGGTAAAGATAAGTCGAGTTCTTATGCCAAGTTATGGTTTTGTAAGTATTGTAGTTTTATTAAATAAAAAGTTATATTAAGTAATACTTCCTGGTTTATACCAATAATACAACTGTCACCAGATGCTTGGTTTTTGCTCTGAAATGTGACTTTTTTACTGGCATGTGGCTTATTTCAACACTATTTGGTTATTTGATAGCGTGATGTATTTAGGTAATTATAATACAACAGCATAGTGGCATGAGAATAACCAGACTATTATGTTATGCATTCATGGTGAATGAATTTATGTTTGAACTGGGGTGACGCACACGTGATCGTCACTGTGAAAACATCGTCAGTTTCCAAGAATCTGAAGGGACTTTCTACAGACACACTAAAAATACTAGTTTTAAAGGACTGATTGGTGACATATGGTGATAGTGCCTTGGTTTTTTAATAGTACACATGTTCATACTGACGCCTACTAATGTTCTATGAAGAAAAAAATAAAGAAATCAACTGACATGATAGCCGGTGCAGCTACCTTAAGTAAACCGCTGTCAATCAATAATGTAAAATCTTCGATGAATTCACTGAAGGAACAGCAGGTGGATTTCTGCTGTGGACGCTAGAGAGTGACCAAGCGTAGGGATACAGTTGGGGTGATGATTTCAGCTGTGGACGGTAGAGAGTGACCAAGCGTAGGGATACAGTTGGGGTGATGATTTCAGCTGTGGACGGTAGGGGTAAGACCACATCAAGGATTCGTCCGCCATTACCCACCGAAAGAGTGCCCTTGAAAATACCGTTTTGGTGTCATGTGTGAATTTGTTTCGAGCACTTTGGCATGGCACATGTCAGTTCAGTGAATACTGAATGTACTACTACATTAGATCTTTCACGAGGTAGCAATAAACATACGTTAGTCGCTCGCGTATTCGCACAGTGGCTATTTTGCAGAACGCACCAATATTTCAAAATCCGTCACCAGATTGGAGTGAAATTGAGGGGTGTCAGGTTTGGGTGGATTTTTCTGAAAACTGTGTCAATGGAGGTTAAATATGCTGTGAAATTTTCAAGAAAATTGTTCGTCAAATTTAGCAGGAAATGAAGGAAACGTTATAATGGCCGCCAATGTAAAATTGAAATGTGGTCTTACCCCGGTAGAGAGTGACCAAGCGTAGGGATACAGTTGGGGTGATGATTTCAGCTGACAGGAACTCAGATGATTTTAGTGACAGGCCTGTGTCTGCGAAACGCACAATAAATCATGTCCTGTACATTAAAGCGATGCCCTCGCTTCGCTTTGGCGCCTAGCGGAGAATTTGTTTGAGCCTATATCCAGCTGGCGTACGTTGTGTCACCGATAATCACATCATCTTCTTGTTTAAGCCACGTTTCGCGTTAACAATTATGTCCAGGTTGTTCTCAATTACTTGTCTTATTACGAATAGATTGTGCATTGATGGCACAGAATTTAGCTGACCCCGCAGGTGCCACGTGCTACTGTCGCTGCTGCCGCCGCTGCAATCACTGCTGCCACCAAGTTCGCCAAATTCTTACAAGGGTACTAAAAACGTTTCCGATGTTAAATATACGGATAAAACATACAAAATACCACGTACTGATAAAAGCAGCTTCTTATCAGAGTAGTTGACGTAAGCCCACGATTAGTTTAAACCTGCAATATCAGTTCGATTGTCATCCTCCTCGCTTTTCTGACTAATTTCCCGAAAAAGCAAAGCTATCAAGTATCCCCTATAACATCCTAGTTCGTTGGTGCACTTGTGCTACTTCGTTTTGTTGAAATTAATAAACAAACTGCGAACTATTTCGAATTTGGTTTCAAGTCGAAGGAGTCGAAACTAGCAACACTTACTTGAACTTGGACATGCATCTGGAAGTGGAAACTTCATTTAATAGTATCGTGTTCGCGAATTTGGGCGAGACTGACCTCTGACCCTTAAGATTGGTGCCTCGATCAAGCCGTTTTTGTTGATAATACAGTGTTCGCAAGTGTTTATATAACACGTTCTTATTTCATGGCATTTACGCCAGCGATGGGACGTCCTCGGACATATGCCACCGACTCAGCGAAAAAGGGCCAAATTACGCATACAACGACAATATTCGCGCCAGACGGTTTATTTGGGATAAACCAATGTGAATTTGTAGAATGACACAACTTCACAAGTCACAAAGGAATTAGCTGGAGTAAGACGTACTAAGTCTAAGAACAGACGCTGCGTTCACAAAACTTCTTCTAGAGGCAGGTTAGTAATTTCAAAGGAGTCAGCCACGCATATTTATTCGTATGAATATAATATGAATTATTATGTTGCTTATTATGTTCACAAAACCACCACCCCTCAATGTCATGTTTCTCATTCCATGCTATATGAACTATATGTTGTGTTAGCTGACATTGCAGTCAATGCTATTGTGTGTCAGTGGCACTCATTATTATTATTGGACCACCCTCTAGTGACCATTGACCAGGCACTGACCAATTGCTTTACAGTGTCTGCCATCTTGTTTTGTGGAAGTGACCACATGTATTTTCAGTTGTTCTGCCAATTAAATGTTTCTTGAATTATGCAAATGTTACATGGTGATATTCACTGGCCTACAAGTACACAGCAGTTGGTGTCAGCAGGTGGGATTGTTTTCAACTACCTACAAACTGTGTCGACATGCTTCAGTGAGTATATGCCTAAACTGGCTCTGAACTGCAGACAATAGGCTACTGTCTGAGTGTCTGTTTACTGATTGTCATTCAAGCATGGCACGACAGTTTGACCGGTTCGACCCAGATAGAGAGCGATGGTCATCCTACTTGATGCGTGCGGAGTTCTACTTCGACTCAAACAACATCACAACAGACCCAAAGAAAAAGGCTGCTCTGTGTTCAACCATGTCACCAGAAACATTTGCACTTCTTCAGAATCTACTGACTAAGGAAGTGACAGAAGCTTCCTACGAAGAAGTGAAAGCGGCGCTTAAACAGCATTTCGAGGAAAAGCGTAACTTTCTTGCTGCGCGTCTCGACTTCTTCCGCACATTTCAGCAGGAAGGTCAATCCATCATTGATTTCCTGGCCGAACTGCGCACTAAAGCCAAAGAGTGTGCCTTCGAAGAGCAGTGCTGTGTAAAGTGTCAGGACAATGCACTACGAGATAGGCTTGTCATGGGCTGTAGGCACACTTTTATACAGCAGGCCATACTGAAAGAAACAGACGCTTCACTGACGAACGTACTACAGTGTGCTAAAATGGCAGAACTGCTTAGCAAAGAGCTGAACAAAATGCACGAACAAACAACAGGCCACCCTCAGCAGGACGTGCACGCTGTTTGTCAAAGTCACCAAGCAACGCTTCCGAGTTAAACAGCGACCTGATCACGGAGAAAAGGGCCGGGCTAACAGTCAACCTAACAGGAGAGGCCAGAAAGCCTGCTATCGATGTGGTTCGCCTGCTCATCACCACAGAGACTGTCCATTCATCGACGCCGTCTGCTACGGGTGCGATCGTAAGGGACACATACAGGCTGTGTGCAGGTCTTCTGGAAAGCCCGTCAGAAAAGGAAAAATGGCTCAACACACGGTCGAAAAAAGTAGTACAGAGACTATCGCAGTTGAGGTGCTCTCCACTTCCACACGCGTCGATAAACCGCAGATATTACTGCAAATCTCAAACGTCGACCTACACTTCGAAGTGGATACTGGGGCTGCAGTGTCGCTCGTTGGCCCGGATATCTGGAAGCGCATCGGATCGCCACATTTGACGTCGTCAAAGATCCGACTTTTCGGTTATGGCAAGCAACCGATTCCAGTCAAAGGACAATGCAATGTCACTGTTTCCTGCAATGGGGCCAATCGGTCTTTGCCACTGATCGTCGTCGGAAAGGCAGGCACATCACTTTTCGCGCTTGACTGGATCAAAGCATTCCAAGTTGATGTGAATGCCTTGCTCTACAGCAGTACTGCTACTGCATTGCCGTCCACCACTGACTGCAATGTAATCGAAAAGTGTGATCGCGACCTACAGAGGGTCCTAGACCAGTACCCAGCTGTCTTCGCGCCCGGGTTGGGGCTCTGCACTAAGGTGAAAGCAAAGCTTCTACTGAAAGAAGATGCCATCCCCAAGTTCTACAAACCGAGACCAGTACCATTCAGTCGCATGGATGCCGTTGACAAAGAGCTACATCGTCTCGAGGATTTTGGCATCATAACTCGTGTCGATCACAGTGAATGGGCGACGCCCATTGTCGTCGTGCAGAAGCCGAACGGAAAAGTGCGCATCTGCGGAGATTATAAAGTGACTGTAAATCTTCAGCTGCACGTAGATCAGCACCCCAATCCGAGGGTAGACGAACTGTTTGCCAAGCTGCAAGGAGGACAGCACTTTTCAAAGCTTGACATGTCCGACGCATATCTACAAGTAGAGCTAGATGACGCCACTAAGCAACTACTCGTCATAAACGCGCACAAAGGACTGTTCCGGTACAATCGATTGTCGTTTGGACCGGCACCAGCGCCGGCCATTTTCCAGAAGTTAGTCGACAATCTGGTCTCCGGCATTCCATTTGTGACTGCCTACCTGGATGATGTGATCGTCACCGGACGGACGAAGGAAGAACACCTGCAAAACCTCAAGCAGGTCCTCTCTGCGTTGAACGAGTATGGAATGAAACTGCGACTTGACAAGTGTGAGTTCTTCCGACAGCAGGTCACATACCTAGGACATGTGATCTCAGCAGATGGTCTCAAGCCGTCTGAGGAACGCGTCAACGCCATCGTCAAGTTTCCGACGCCAGAGAACGTTAAACAGCTGGAAAGCTTCATCGGCAAGCTGAACTATTACGGAAAGTTCTTGCCATCATTCTCTACCATCTGCGCCCCTCTAAACCGACTGCGCAGACAGGACGTCAAATGGGCCTGGTCTGCTGAGTGCGACCAGGCGTTCAACCGACTGAAGGAGATGCTGGCCCAGAAAACGCGCTTGCTCCACTACGATCCAACTAGGCCGATATCTCTGGCCGCCGACGCATCGCCATATGGCATCGGGGCTGTTATTTCTCAGTGTGCACCGGATGGTACTGAGGAACCGATCGCCTTTGCCTCCAAAACGCTGACGTCGGCAGAGAAGAATTACAGCCAGGTGGAGAAGGAGGCACTGTCAATCATTTTCGGTGTGAGGAAATTCCATCAGTACCTGAGTGGTCGCCACTTCCAGCTCACCACAGATCACAAACCTCTGCTGACCATCTTCAGTCCAGAGAAGAGTCTACCAGTGATGACGCTACAGCGACTGCAGCGATGGGCACTGGTAATGATGGGCTACGATTACCACATTGTCTACAGACAGTCTACTGATCACGCCAACGCAGATGCTCTGTCTCGCCTGCCCATTGGTCCCGATCCGAGTTTCGACAAAGAGGAGAGCATAGCCGAAATTGACAATGAAGTGAACTTGCTCGACATGCAGGTCATTCTCAATTTGCCGCTCTCTGCGAAAACCATCCACATGGCCGCATAATCATGATAAGGACAAAGTTCGTACTTACCTGATCGCCCAGACGGAGATCACATCGAAGGATGGTGTCCTTCTACGCGACTCCCGAGTCATCATTCCGACTGCACTTCGCGCTAGGGTCCTCAACATGCTGCACTTGACGCACATTGGAATAGTGCGCATGAAGTCGCTCGCACGCATGCATGTGTGGTGGCCTAATATCGAGGTCGACATCGCCGCCCACTGCAAGGACTGCCCAGCTTGTGCTGAAACAGGCCCAAATCAACCTGAAAATCTGTCTGCATGGCCCGTTCCGGACCGCCCATGGCAGCGCATTCATATTGATTTTGCCGGTCCGTTCCTAGATGACATGTGGTTGGTCGTGATGGATGCCCACTCGAAATGGCCGCACGTTCTTAAATTAAACAAGTATCCGACATCTGAGACTACTACGTCCGCACTCGATGACTTGTTTGCTATCTGGGGCCTGCCTGAGACAATTGTATCCGACAATGGCCCGCAGTTCGCCTCACAGACGTTCGCTGACTGGTGCAATGCACACTCGATCGCACATCTGACTTCTGCGCCATTTCACACACCATCGAACGGTGAAGCTAAACGGCTTGTTGGCATTTTCAAACAGGCCATGAAACGAGCTGTCAGAGGGGAGAGGAAGTCGAAACATCTGGCATTGCGAGAATTCCTCCAGCAATACCGTGTCACTCCAAATTGCACGACTGGTCGTACTCCAGCTGAACTGATGCTCGGACACCAGCTGCGGTCTTCTCTCTCCGTTCTACAACCACCTGTGCACAAAGCAAAACACAGAAGAAATCAACATTGCCAGCCAAGCCGAAATTATCAATCGGTGCATATGTCCATTACAGAGATTTCACAAAAAATCGTCCAAAATGGGTGGCTGGAAAAGTGACTGGTCATATCGGAAAGAAAATGTTCATTGTCCAAGGACCTGATGGACATTGCCGCCGACACGAAGATCAGCTGAAGTCGCGGTCCGTTCCAACAACGAACCGCCGACGCAATCTGAAGCGTTCTGCTGCACTCGCGACTAAACGTCCTACAAAGACGGATCAGCAGCAATACGACAACGGTGTTCCCGACTTGCCCGTTCCCGAAATTGACGAACACGTGCCTGACGAAGCCATGAACGATGAACCACCTGTCCCTGTTGATCAGCCAGTGATACCTCGTCGTTCGACTCGCGTTAATTTCGGTATTCCGCCGAAGAGGCTCATTGAGGAATGAGCAATGAACAATCTGGAAGGGATGACTGTCATGTTTCTCATTCCATGCTATATGAACTATATGTTGTGTTAGCTGACATTGCAGTCAATGCTATTGTGTGTCAGTGGCACTCATTGTTATTATTGGACCACCCTCTAGTGACCATTGACCAGGCACTGACCAATTGCTTTACAGTGTCTGCCATCTTGTTTTGTGGAAGTGACCACATGTATTTTCAGTTGTTCTGCCAATTAAATGTTTCTTGAATTATGCAAATGTTACATGGTGATATTCATTGGCATACAAGTACACAACACTCAATACTGTGAAAATGTCCATAACAATAACATGTATCGATAGCTTGCGACTGATTTATGTGAGAGAGCAGAGAATTACCGTTACTATACAAAGAATTGCAGCCCATGTTGTGTTAAGTTACACATTCTTTTGTATATGTAAATTATAGAAGTTCTGTTTTTTTTATTTTTTTTTATTTTGCTCTTTCACGAAAAAAAGCACATCCAAAAAATTACAATTTATCAATAACATGCTATCAGGAAATTGTATGTCTCTTACAACAATATATTTCGAATGGTGTTAGGTTATGACATATACTGTAGTGCTAGTGAAATGTTTGTTAACAATAATTTACCTAACTGTTCTGCTGTTATTAGAACTTTGACATATATAGATCTATATGCCGGCTGCAGTTCTCAAAAAACATATTGATTCGTAGCATTATTAATAGTAACGTGAAATACATGTCTAGAATATGGAAATACTGGTTCAGTTGGTCCACACTAAAAGGCGGACCGCGAACGGGCGGACCGGGCGGACCACATTCACAAGGATGCGCGCGATTTTTGTTCCTTCTTTACAAGCGTTGTTGCTGTTTGCGCGCGCGTTCGTAAACATTGGAGTATCTTTTATTATTGTATTATTACACAATATTGAAAATTCTAAACATAATACTTGAATGGTGTAACTTGCATTTAGAAAATCTTAACATAATAATAAATTAACAGTTTACTTACTATAAAAGAATACTCTGAATATCCCACGCATAGTCAGTTTATTTAAATCGTTTGATGTAACCACTCGTCTAACAGTACATGTTTTCACGGGACACTATCAGTGTATCATCTGTTATTGAACGCTGACCTTATTGAAACAATTACGATAGACCCAGGTGTGGAATTCTGAGGCTCCAGCAGTCGTTGATTTTGTTTGATCTATTGTACAGGGGCAGGCATATTTGGTTTGATTTCAGTTGGATTGCACTGCTAGCTGCATATATGTTAGTGAGTGTGTGAGTAGTTCACATTATTTGAATGTTCTTGTTAACTGAGATCGTGGACAGCATCTATGTGACTAGCTGTCCCAGACACATTCACAACTTTGTTTTGTAGGCCTAATTAATGCTGGTGTTTATAATACTTTATTAAATTCACACTCATTTTTTTAATTATATAATCAATACACAATTTTAATTAGCTTAATCTAAATTATAACATACATATAGCCTACAGTTATATTAATATTTTTAATATAAATCTTAGCATGTAAATGACTGCATACCTGTTATGTATGAATATCTGTACATGCTGTTTGTAACACTTGAGATTGACGTATGGAACAATTATTTGAATATATTTCAGAGTTCGTTAGTTCATATACAGTAGGCCTAATGACATATCGCATTTGTTTTAACTGTTGTTGGAATGTAATATTTAGGTATTATTAAATTTATTTATGCAACTAGGACAACTCTACATATATTAAGTTTACTGAACACAAAAGTCAAATGAAAAATTGCATATACAAAAAAGAAAACAATGAATAGTAAGCCAGCTGTTTTATAGATGATAAAACAATACGAGGCCCAACAACAAAGGTGGGGAACAGGCCTTATGCAACTTATTCATTTGCCGTGTCTTTGTATTATAATTTGGTTGTGTGACTTTGTAAAATTCATTTGTCATTGTTTCATTGTTAGCTGAGCAGTTGCGCAGATATTTCACATGCTTTGATAGCTACTCGTGGCTACCAGTGTTTTGCAAGTTACTACAAACAATAGCTTTCTAGAAGAGGTATAACTCCAGAGGTGTGCCTTTGTTGCAGCACTTCTGACTCAGTTTAAAGGAACAAATTGTACTACAATTAACTTTTGAGGTGAGCATGTGGGTATTTAAAGGCATGGATAATGTTTGGTGGACATTCCCTCAATGACCAGTTTGTGTTGTTCACATCACTGCTGCCACTCTTCAAGTGCATGTGTATTCTGATTAATTTTAAAAATACTATCACAATTTATGGACACAAATCTTGGTTCTGTATAATTTAGAGGGGCTGCCATAACAGCATTGAGTAATGACATTTGCTCTGCTAATTGGATCAAGGGCAACCCACACGCCATGGTTGTGCATACTGGCACAAACAGTTTGGCCGATTATGTTTTTGAGGAAAGAGTGGGACTGCAATGGAACAGATAGTGGACCAGTATGTTTGACTTGTCGAGAAGGTTCGAGATTTGTACAACAATGAAACGCTCATTGTCATGTCAGCCGTCTTTCTAAGATTAGATTGGTAAGTGCTCTATGATAACAAGTTAATCACTTATAAAACCATGACAAATTATGGTAGATTATGAGTAGAATATAAAATAAGATATTTCAAGAGTTCAAAGATATTTAGACAGTAATAGCTCTTTTAGGAGAGTACAGTACAATGCAGACGTTGGAAACTGCTTCTTGTGTGGAACATTCTTAGAGACCGCAGATGAATCGATTGATTACTTTGTAGAACAGCACTAGACACCAGACGTGAAGGTAGCTGTACCCGAGCAAACAGTCCTGGCTTGTCAACGGGGGGGGGTGGCTCTGTCTATAAAGTTTGCCTTAAGACATGCCCTATTGGAATTCTTTCAGTTGAGCAGTTAATAAAAATTGTAGATTCTTCCTCTGAAAACGTTTCAGAAGCCAGAGCAAGCAAACCATCTGCTTGTGATGTGTATTTATATGACACAAATATAATTGGAAGTGACTGGAAGTGTGACGATTACATGTGGCGACAAAATGGCACCAAGCATGTCCCTAAGAATGACCCTCTCATAAAGAAAACCTATTTCCAAACGAGTTTACAAAATCTGTGTGAAAAAAAGTTTTCCTCCAATAAATTTAGGTTACATATATCCCCCTTAGTAAACCAAATTTGGTCCTAGTGCACTACAATGGTGATGAGACCCTGTATGTGCCAAAACGGATGGCAACACAAAGAATTCTGATAGACCGTATAAACGAACATGTCCTTCTGTAATAGAGACAATTAAAGAAGTTTACAAAAAAATGATACTAAAAATATTGACAGTCAGGACCACGGTGTACTAAATCCAAGAAATTTGAAACAAGTGTCCAATGTTAAGGCTCTGGGTGACAAGAAAACAAAATTAAGTCATGATGATGTATACAGTCTAGTTGAACTTGGATACCATTTAAGTGATTTTGTTAGGAATGTGACACTTTTTCCTGATTTGTTATGCTTGCATCTAAAGATCGATGTACTTCAAGAATAGGCAAAACTTCTCCAATTGAAGTCAACCAAACCAATTTCTTTATTCAATGACACAACATTCAACGTAGGTGATTTTTACACATCATCACAGCAATCGTGAAAATAAATACAAACAAACAACAAATCCACGAATTGTTATAAAGTTATTATTAATTGCACTGTTGTGTTCATGTTGTAAAATCATTAATGCCTTCTCATTTTTCCACGCATAGTATTAATGAAAGACATCTCAATGTTTATAAACGAACGTACAAGAGCGCACCCGAAGGAACAACACACGTAAACATGGAACGTAGAGATCGCGCGCATCCTTGTGAATGTGGTCCGCCTGGTCCACCCGTCGCCCGTGTGTTGCATGGAGTCTGTGAATAAAGCAATTATTATTATTATACTTCTACATTCATACATTTTGTAGAACAATTTTATAAATTTATTTTCTGTTTCATTTAATTAATTCACTTCATCTTACTTTGCATGATTCAATTCAAATACAGTCAGGGTTGGCAGCTAGGTTTCTGACAGGACAGTTTACAAATTGTTTGCACGTTGATGATACTGAAGCCACAGAGGCTTCGCTTCAAGGAACATACTTTTTCAGTCAGAAACCTCTAGTTAATAACCACAGTTGCAAGTAGTTGAAAGGCCATAATCATTTTTGTTTGTTAAATCAAACCAGGAAATCCATAATAAAATGCCTTTGTTGCTTAATAAAAGACATGACTAACTGCTGGAATCTTCTTCTAAAGACTTACAGTGACTCAGCCAGCCTAAGTTTAGACAAGTTTAGCCAGCTTGCAGTGGAACCTTGCAGTCCAGCTAAAGAACAAAGGGTATATTGATCCTTGGATGGTAACAGGTGGTAATCCACCCTCTGAGTAAACAGAACTTTGTGGACACTGCCATGGGTTCACCCACTGCCAGCCAAATGTCCTCCTCATTAATTAGCTGTGTTAGGTGAATGACATTGAGATCACAACTAAGGCATTGAGTATTTTGCATGGTTTACTATTGAATTCATCAATCTAAGTTTTGTTGAACTATCATTGAAAAATTGCAATTTTTTATTTTATTTTATATTTTTCAAATAAAATTACTTTGTGACTTTGTTTCTTGTAACCTTCTTTCCAGCCCATCTGTGTTCTACCTCTACTTAGTTAATAAGTTGACACTTGTAAATTTGTTGTCTATTTGTTTGTTACGTACTACACTTTTACAATATATATACAATAATAACTTTGCCACTCTCATATCATTGTAATTGTTTAACAACTGGGCAAATGACCTTTTCACACTTGAGTGCTTGACAAATGGCCATTGGGCAAAAGACTGTGCAACATATTTTTACCTAATTTAATTAAGTTAATGAAATTAAAAAGTTTACAAGTTACATACCACACACACACATATAATATTATATATATATTGACGGGTAGTAGTGCTGTCAAACCATGTTCATTTTCACAAATAATCTGACTCATTCCATATTCCAATACATGACTTTGACAGCTTCAACACAAAAAACGAACTACCTCAACACTGCAGCCATCACATATGACAAGATCTATCTATCAAGCATCAGTGGTCGTAGCAAAGGCAGCTCAGGTGTCCAGTCACTTCCTGCGGCTGGATGCAGCTCAGGACAGTTAGAACAAGCCTAAGTATTAATTGATGCTGCTATGCAAACGTGATATATATATACACATATAAATCAGCGTAATAATTGTAAGATATCCAAACATATGTGATTGGTTTTAACAATTATGTTTTATTCTGACCAATCTTATGTGTGTACATTTACAGCATCTCGTATATACAGTGCAAGTAAATACACGTGAAACAATATAGCCAAACCTTCGAGTGACTGTACTTTCATAATAATCATGCCTATGCAGTGGCAACAATGTTCCAATAGCACCCCCCGATCTTCCGATATCACCACTCCAGCCGAGCGGCTGAAGTTATAGTTATGACAGCTCGGTAGCAACAAAATTTAGAGTACACCATTTGGTTCGGCCGCCAGTGGAGGTTTTTGTGCCCCCCCCAGGCTCGATTTCTGGATCTACCCCTGTATGTGATAGTTTTGTTTGTCTGCATTTTGCAGTAATGGGTGTCCTTGTTAAATTGCATATTGTTGTTAGAAATGCATGTGAATTAAAGTAAAGACAATGTAAAATAAAAACATTTTATTGAAACTATTTGATGAGATTGACAACAAAATTAAAAGCACAATACAACTACAGTTACAATCACTGCACTTGATATGTATAATGTAATCATTTTTAATATCACATGCACATCAAATGCACATCAAATGCAAAGCAACAATAGAAACAAAAATTAGGAAGAGGTTGAAAAAATGTCAGGTACATATAAAAAACAAACAGTTACTTTTATCACGATTCTTTGTTACAAAAAACAACACTAGTACATGTGATATCTAATGCTAGTTTTAGTTTATACATGCCTTATATGTTTAAAACTCACAAAATTAGTGACTAAACAATCATGTGTATTTAACATCAATTTTTAATATTTGATGCCCATAAAATATAAACTATACCAATGAGAAAAAATTACTTAGACAGATGTTTAGTAGAACAACTGTAATATCAAATAAAATAACTATATTACGATTCTTTGTTAGAAAAACATCAATATGATATCAAGTTCGAAAATTGTGTAGTTTGTGCAATGCTTGGTGTGTTTACAACTGGCAAAAATAGTGACGAGACTATACAGGGTCATCACCATGTGACTAAGAATTACATATACAATCACTACATGCTACATTGATCCAGTTTACTCAGCTGTGTGAAGAGTACCTGCTACAGACAGTGGTGGATAGTCTGCATATTAATTTAAGTGTGGCTGAATGCTTCCCACATAAGTCAAGGTGGTGTTTTCGATTTAACAGGTCTGCCAGGGAGTAAAGTGCTTTGAGCAATCCTGAGGACTGGATACTACACCATATCAGAACTAACCTTACACAAGTGTTGTTTAATTACCATGAGAAATGAAAATGTAATGTAAATTATTTGTGAAAATATAAAACAGTAATAAAAAATAATAATTTATAAAAAATTATTTGTTGCATGAAAAATATATAACAGTCCTCATGATACATAGATAATTTAAACAAGTAAAATGCTGTTGTCAGTCTATCAACAGATTGTTGTTGAAAACTGTGAAAAGGCTTTCAATACCATTACTTCATCACAAACTTGTGTTGTACATAACAAGTACCTGGTGTATGTTGCAAGAAATCGGCTGGCTGTCACTGACTATCAGCAACACAAACACAATGAAACCCTACCACTGCAACAATGCTGGATAATTAATGTATTTTTTATGGACACTGCTAAATGTTATAGTTGAATTTAATACAAATACCGTGTATTATTGACTTTTGATAAATGTGTCATCACATATAAAATATAATACATGTCAGAGCCATGCTAATTGTCACTTTGTCTCCGGTATAGGTAGATACGGATGTACAGCAAAATGTCAGGAGGCTGGTATGCAGTACCATCGAAGACAGCGAACACATACAGTGATGTCATCGATATCCAAACCGATGTAGTTCACTGAAGAATGCTCGACACTGAACCTGTCTCACGAGCTAGTCAGGCGTCACCATATTTGTATGTCGAGCAACCTGCATTCTACATTGGTTTTTAGTCAGTTAAGCTAACTGACTGACATGGAAGCCAGTGTACACCCCATCGGCACTGGGGAATCTGTCGCAGATGCAACACACGACACAATTGGGATCAGTCGGTGAACATTCACATGACAAACCATTAATATGCAGCATGCTGCATGGCTGTTGAATCTTGTCCGAGATCCTGGACAAATACAGCTGCCCAGTATGCCATACTAACTTGGAGAACTAGTGATACTAAGCACATTAGTCCAATCTCCTGTAAAGAAAAGCATATATATATATTCAGTAAACAAAAACAGGTATTATTGTAGTATTGGTAGTAAATAATTATGGAATGTTCATTCTCATAATCAGTAAATGTAAAATAATGTTTCATGTGTGACCTGCAGCGTTTCACAAGAAAAACGGCAGCAAGAAATGTGCTACTACAGCTACATCTATACATGTTGATATCTTAGGAACAGTCAGTGTTTACCGGGGTTGTTCCGGAGGAGGGAGAGGGTGGGTTGATACACCATGCATACATTAGTAGAATGTGTTCTTTTTCAAAACGGTGAAAACAAAATTCTTTATAAGGTGTTCATTGTCATTACATGTATTAAAAAAATTTCAATTTCATTACAGTGATGCCTGATCTTAGTCAGTATTATAGACTGATTTGAATTCTGCTAATCAGTAAAGCATCAGTAAAGAGCATTTATATTTTTTTTTTCCAGTATACAAATTCATGTCGGTGTCTGCCATGTGTAACTACTACACATATTCATGTTTGACATTTTAAGGTTCTGCCTGAAGTTGAATGGTCAAGGTGAATGTTGGAAATTAAAAAATGAGGTGTTATTGTGATGCTAACAGTACTCGCCAAGTATTCAAAGGTTCATAACATGTATGTTTACCTTCTTCAAAAATGAAAAATTTATTTTATAAACTTATTTCTGAGTCATTGCCGTATGCTAAATACTTTTAAAGGTGTATTAATATGTATGTGGGTATAATATAAGTGCAGAAGTCAACTTAGTTTTCCACGTCCAAGATGTTATTATTAAAATGTGTATGAAAACAAATATATATGTAAATGTGCACATTAAAAATTGTTGATACCTTATATGTGGTTGATTGTTATAAATTTGAAATTACCCAGATTGATCAAATGTGGGCCTCCCACAGACTATGTATCCTCCCTGTGTCTGCTTGACCCAGGTGACCGCCTTAGCTCCTCTTCTGCCTCCTCTCATTCCCATTCTTGGATTGCAGTGAGGCCTCTAGCGACATCATAATTAAAGTTACGTATTATGCATTCATATATTGCTGTGGTGAGAATATATACACATATTGGTAAATACACAAGAATAGCTGGCATATGTCAGTTGAAAGGTATCACAGGATACCAATTACATAAACTACAGCCAGGCACCAAGGACCACAATGGAAACAAGTGCGAGCATTATCTTGCTTAATCCTTATATATGGTGTACTTTAACTGTATTTATATTTTATGTATTTACACGTTTACATTTATATATTGAAGAAAATCACCATCATGGTTGTCATATAAAAATCTTAATTATTGTACATAAAATACAATGCAAATCAACAATATTCTGCAGTAATAATATCAAAATATGAGTCACAAAACAATGTTTTAATAATTACGATTACCAATATGATACTCCCGTGTTTGATGTTCTGTTGCATGAAATTGCGGATGCTCCCTCACCAAGTAACTTGCACGATCAACAGGGGCCTGCTGCCAAAGCAATGTTTCTTGTCATTACGCACCTCACGCCATCTACTCTCTATATGCATTGTCGGAATAACATAGCTTAGTAACAAGATCCTGCGTTACCAAATACAATACATATGCTCATTGACGTTGTCACTCTCTCAGTCTCTGACTGAATCTCTGGCTGATATCATATGGCAATGGCAATGGTGACTGTCTGAGAGTCAGCCTCGAGTCGAGTGTAGACTTTCGCAAGTTGCAATTCTCGTTGAATTAATACACGGCTACGCGTTCTTGTTGCTAACTGCGATAGTGTAATACGTACCTTAGTACAACCTTTTTGGAATCTTCATCTTGATACGCCAAAGCACGTGTATGTTGTTGTTGTTTTCGCATGCGTGGGATGCCGATCTCGCGTAAAGCACGTGACCGAAATAGCGCAGTAGGTCGACAGCGCAATTGGCTTTCGCCAGCTATACCCGGTGTAATGACAGATCTTTTTTAGGATTAAAAAAACAAGTACGCATTTTTTTATTAAACCGACTGTGAGCACTAGTTAAAGGAAGTAAAAATAAAGCATTAACTAAAATCCTTTTTCCATGTGTACACACAGTTTAACCTTGTATGTAACATTTGACAACACTAAAAAAATACAGAAAAATACACTTGTAGCATAAATTCGATTTTAAACCCGTCTGTGTAGCGATTCCCGCGGAAAATAAAATTTAATGAGCTAGGCGATCACGTGGTACGGACGTCACTTATGACCCACACTCGCATCAGGCCGACCCTTTCCATGCATTCAGAGCATGTTTACAAGTATAGCTTTTGGGTCGAAACGAGCGTCAGAATTAGTTATTGTGCAATATTCCGATGAAATGCAAACACTAGTCATCATAGACGAACAAGCAGTTATCTTACCGTTCCACATGAATCGAATTGTATTCAAAACAATGAATGCGAATGTGCCTACAAGTCGACTAGGTTTCGCCGAGCTTGGGCTCGTTTTCCGAATAATTATATCGAATGCAACCAACGAGAAATAATCTACACCAATAAACATACATAGCAAACATATATCGTATCCAGCTACAGAAAGTAACGTGTATAATCTCATAATATCACTAGAATATCGATGTATGAAGGAGTTGTTCAATTTATCATAACAACTTAAATCAGTCAGTGAATTTATATAGGTCATGTTAGCTTGGTTGGTAAAGGCGTTGGTTCCTTAGCGTTTATACTGCAATCGAGCAACGCCGGTTCAAACCCCACACCAAACCATCGATTATTTTTACACTTTTTTGGTTTATGTTTTCACGAAGTAATATCAACCAAATCATTTTTATACTATGATGCAATGTTTATAAATAGTTTGGTAGTAATTATTTATTCGCCACAAAAAATGAAAATATGGGAATTATATAACGATTTTTTTAAATTGTATTCATCCAAACAAATACAATGTAATGGGTATATAATTTATTAATTGTATATATATTGTACGGTAATATATTGTAATTATATATGTGAAAACAAATGGTGATCTGTCTGAATAAATAAAATTTAGAAACATCGCGTTATAAATAATTACCATATTTTCATTTTTGTGGCGAATAAATAATTACTACCAAAATATTTACAAACAGTGCATCATAGTATAAAATGATTTGGTTTATATTACTTCGCGAAAACATAAACCAAAAAAAGTGTACAAAAAATCAACGGTTTGGTGTGGGGTTTGAACCGGCGTCACCGATTGCAAAATAAATACTAAGGAACCAACGCCTTTACTAACTGAACTAGCAGAGCCGACAGAAATTCACTCACTGATTTAAGTTGTTATGATACAACTCCTCCTTCATACATCGATATTCTACTGATATTATGAGATTATACACGTTACTTTCTGTAGCTGGATACGATATATGTTTGCTATGTATGTTTATTGGTGTAGATTATATCTCGTTGGTTGCATTCGATATAATTATTCGGAAAACGAGCCCAAGCTCGGCGAAACCTAGTCGACTTGTAGTTGTAGGCACATTCGCATTCATCGTTTTGAATAAAATTCGATTCATGTGGAACGGTAAGATAACTGCTTGTTCTTCTATGATGACTAGTGTTTGTATTTCATCAGAATATTACACAATAACTCATTCTGACGCTCATTTCGACCCAAAAGCTATACTTGTAAACATGCTCTGAATGCATGGAAAGGGTCGTCCTGATGCGAGTGTGGGTCATTAGTGACGTCACATCTCGGCATTCCGAAAAGCGCGCCAAAAATATGCATATTCGAAAATGTCCGGATGTACAGCATTAAATGTGGAATTTCTAATTCATTTATTTTTTTGATTGTTTCTTAGCTTGGTGGACATGGAAATAGATAGCAGAATGTAATATAACATGAATTCAAGCCATATATGTTTTTATTCCCTTTAACCTATTCACACATTACACATCTGGACATAAAAGAACAGGATTGGCGATGGGCAAACGAACTGATTATGCACCTGCCTTGCCATGTGCAAACTTCGGGATAATTATGTTAAATTACAGCTGAATAGTGCATGACCGTCGATAATGATTGCACGCCAGTCCATATTGTCATATTAGAATTGTTCTATAGTTTAGTATACACAATTGAGCCACCGTACTTAATAAAGGACTTCCGTTCAACGCACGATTCGCGTAACACAACATGGTGGCAGCGGTGGGATCTCCGATTTTCGGTGTGAAATCGAAACACACTAACTCCGTAGATATATATGCCACTTAATAACAAGTTGCAGTCACTATATGCAGTAGTCGCGAGATCTAGAAACCCAACGAACTCTAACAAAATCAGTGTGAAGCCGTGCAAAATTGCCGCTAGAAACGAAAAACAAAATGGCATACGCGTCACGCTCGACAGTGTCATAAGTACGGAGTCCAAAAGTGGTCATATCGATATTGCATTTCGATACGAAAACGCGAAGGTGAACGCAACGCTTGAGGATGGACCATCTAAGCCCGCCAGTGCCAATGAGCTTCACCGGCTGTAACGTCAGTGATATCTGGAAACGCTGGAAGCAACGCTGGTCGCTGTATACAATCGCATCTGGCGCTGCTACGAAGGATGAGTCGATACAATGTGCAATCTTCCTACACGTCGTAGGGGAGAATTAAGACATTGACATTTTCAACACTTTCACGTTTGCTGATGAAGAAAAAGACAAAATACGTCCATTGATGGAGAAATTTGAAGCCTACTGTACGCCGAAGAAAAACATAACGTATGAGCGATACAAGTTCAACACACGTGTACAGCAAACGAACGAGACCGTAGATCAGTACGTTACTGAGTTAAAGAACATGGCAGCATCCTGCGACTACGGCGATTTGCGTGAAGGCTTGATTCGCGATCGTATAGTTATCGGCATCAGCGATGCCACACTTCGAGCACGACTATTGCGTGAAACTGACGTAGACTTGGCTAAAGCTACACAGATGTGTCGAGCAGATGAATTATCGAAACAGCAACTGAAGAGCACGCCGTTGCCTCAGTATCCATGGCAAAAGATCGGCTGTGACCTGTGTGAAGTGAAGGGTAGCACATACTTAGTGATGGTGGATTACTACTCAAGATACATCGAAATCGCATACATCAGAACGCCGACGTCGCAGTCAGTCATTCTGAAGATGAAAGATGTGTTCGCTAGATGGGGTATCCCGGAGACCGTGCTTTCCGACAATGGTCGACAGTTTGCATCACAAGAGTTCTCGGCATTCGCAACATCGGCCCAGTTCATCCATCAGACGAGTAGCCCACACTACCCAGTATCCAACGGAGAAGCAGAACGCGCAGTTCAGACGGCGAAAAAGATCATCGCATGCGAGGACCCATTCAGGGCGTTACAATCGTACCGAGCAACACCGATCCCATCGATTCGGTACAGTCCAACTCAACTAATGATGGGAAGACAGATCAGGACGTCATTGCCGACCATCACGTCACAATTCGTTCCACGTTGGCCTGCACCGCTGGACGTACTACAACAAGCGAAACGGCGCGCGTGAATTACGCGAACTGCAACCTGGTGATAAGGTGCGCGTGAAGACGGCAACTGACGACAAATGGAGCAATCCGGCAACAGTTACATCGCGAGCTGGATATCCACGGTCTTACATTGTCGAGGCGGAGAATGGTGGTGTCTACCGTAGAAATCGCCAGCATCTGTTGAAAGTGCCGCATGACAACCACATCGATGTATCAACTCCCGATGTCGACGTGTCGTCAGACGAGCAGGAGGCACCAGCCATGCCAGAGACGTCACACGCGACAAGAGAGTCATCCGAGCCGAAGAGAGTCGCCCGAAATCAACCCGATGACAAACCGAGTGCGGTGAGACGATCCAGTCGCGCAGTCGTCCCTCCCAAGAGTTTGGACTTGTAATCAGACAAACGAACTTTAATGATAATTATTGGTTAGCCTTTGTTATGCGTTATCAAGTTAAAGAGGGAGATGTCATATTATAATTGTTCTTTATAAAGGACTTCCGTTCAACGCACGATTCACGTAACACAACACGTATGTACACAATTACAACATACGGCACTTCTTTTAGGTGACCAGTTTTAATTTGTATGGCTAAAAACTTATTCGGATTATTGCGATCGCTGTATATTTGGAGGGTCAAACAAAGGGTAGAGAAGGTATTGGGGCATGGCAAGAGAGGGTCTATACTAGTACACGCAGGGACAAACAATGCAGACAAGGAGGGAACAACTGGGATAGTTCAGAAGTACAGACATCTAGTAAGGAAGCTAAAGAAGACAAGAGTGGAACAGGTTGTTCTCTCAGGAATTTTGCCAGTAATGGGAGGAAGGGGGGCATCATACAGAAACTGTAAGAGGATGGCGATCAACGCACTAATTGAGCAGATGTGTGAAGAAGAGGGCGTGGGATTCATAGATTTATGGGGGTACTTTGTTGGGAGAGAAGATGTGTACATGAGAGATGGCCTCCATCTAAGTGGAAAGGGGGCAGCAGTATTCTCAGAGAATCTGCTGAGATCTGTTGACAGTGGGATAGGTTGCATCTATTTAAACTAAATTCGCAGGGGGGACTCGCAGAGAAGCCTGTAACTGGAGGCATAGATAAAGACAGCAAAAATAATTCAGCAAAGAACAGTCTGGAAAACTATTCTGAAGCTGGATATAAATGTGTTTGTTTAAATGCAAGGAGTATAGTAAACAAAAGAAATGAACTAAACATTATGGTAGAATATATTGACTCTCACATAATAGGTATAACCGAATCATGGGCAACCACCGATGTATCGGATGCCGAATTGGGACTGACAGGATATGTAATGTTTAGGAAAGATAGAATAGGAAGAAGGGGAGGTGGAGGTATTTTATATATTAAAGAATCTATCCAGGCTTATGAAATAAATTAGACAGAGAAGCAGATTGCGAAGAAGCTGTTTGGTGTAACATAGTTACAGGAAACTCAACGTTAACGGTTGGATTAGTTTATCGAAGTCCAAACATAAGCATAGAAGAGAATGAAAAAATACAAAACGCTATAAGGGAAATGAGCAAACGGGACTATGTTATTATGGGGGATTTCAACCATGGGCATATAAAATGGAAATCTCTACAGAGTATGGGTAGTGAAGACCACAAGTTTTTAGTTTTAGTACAAGATAGTTTCCTTTCTCAACATGTGCTAGAACCAACCAGGGGAGAGAATGTGTTAGACATAGTTTTGTCCTCACAGAATGAATTAGTTGACAATGTCATGGTATGTGAACCACTGGGGAATAGTGATCACAACCAGATACATTTTACCATCAAAGTAAAATCAGAAAGGAATAGTAAAAAGCAGTACAGGAGAAATTTCCACAAAGGAAAAAATATAAGGACATAAGGAAATATTTAGCAAAGATAGACTGGAATAACACACTGAAGATTAAGACAGCAACAGAATGCTGGAATATCTTAAAGAGTGAAATTGAATGCATCATAGTAAAATTTGTTTCCTTAAAAAAACACGGGAAACGGTCCAAAAAGAAACACTTATCGAAAGAAGCCATTATAAAAATTAAGTATAAAGAAATGATGTGGAAGTCATATAGACGTACTAGAAATGACGAAGACTACAACATTTATAAAGAAGCCCTAAACCAAGCTACAGCTGAAATTAGAAATTAAACGAGAAGCTATGAACATAAATTAGCTTGTAATATAAAATATGACAGCAAGAGTTTTTATGCATATATTCGAAGCAAACAGAAAGTTCAGGATAAGGTCGGTCCTCTAGAAGATAGTGCTGGAAATGTAATATCAGAAGGATTCTTAATGGCAGAAGACCTGAATGAGTATTTTAGTTCAGTGTTTACCAGAGAAGACACTACTTCACTGCCAGTACCAGAGGCTAAGTTCAAGGGGGCAGAATCAGACTATTTAAGACAGTTAATTGTAACCCCAGAAATGGTAGCTAAGAAAATCGGGGCTATGAAGGATAATAAATCACCTGGAGTGGATGGTATTCCACCCAAACTACTATTGGAAATTGTAGAACAAATTAACATACCGCTTGCAACAGTTTTCAACTTGTCATTAGAAGAGGGAATGGTTCCTTTAGAATGGAAAGAAGCAAACATTATACCGTTATTCAAAAAAGGTTCGAGAAACAAGTCAAATAATTATAGACCAGTTAGTTTAACATCGGTGATTTGTAAATTATTAGAAAGACTAATTAAAGATCACACGATGGATTTTCTTGTTAAACATAACTTGATAAACCCATCTCAAGATGGGTTTCTAAAAGCGAGGTCATGCTTAACAAATATGGAAGATATCACTAAGTGGGTAGATGATGGATCACCAGTAGATATCATCTACTTAGATTTTCAAAAAGCTTTCGACAAAGTGCCACATCAGAGATTACTGCTTAAACTAAAGGCCCATGGCATAGGAAATGGTATAATTAACTGGCTGATTGACAGAAGACAGCGGGTAGTTGTTGATGGGGAGGCTTCAAACTGGAAATCAGTTTTGAGTGGGTTTCCACAGGGATCAGTACTGGGACCTATATTATTCTTAATATATATAAACGATTTGGACGATGATATAGCTAGCAAGATGTTGAAATTTGCAGATGATACAAAAGTGTTTAGAAGGATTAAAAGTGATGGAGATAGACAGCATTTACAGGATGATCTTAACAGGTTGATCAAATGGTCTGAAAAGTGGCAAATGTTGTTCAATTTTGGGAAATGTAAATGTCTTCACACAGGACATGGGAACGAATATGTAGAATATACAATGGGGGGAACTGTACTAAATACTACTGTAAAAGAAAAAGACTTAGGGCTGACAATTAGTGCTGACATGAAGGTTTCAGAGCAGTGTGGAATTGCAGCTTCAAAAGGAAATCAAATCCTTGGTTTGATTAGGCGAAATATAGCATATAAAGAAAAAGAACTAATAATACCGCTGTACAAAACAATAGTTAGGCCTCATTTAGAATATTGTATACAAGCGTGGAGGCCATACCGCAAGAAGGACATAGATATGCTAGAAAGAGTACAGAGGAGAGCGACTAAAATTATACCAAAACTGAGGGATCTTAGTTATGAAAAACGCCTAAAAGAATGTGGTTTAACAACACTAGAGACCAGGAGATTGAGAGGAGATCAGATAGAAGTGTTTAAAATATTGAATGGTTATGAAAATATTGATAGAAATATGTTTTTTTTCAGTTAAGAAAGATAGAAAGACTAGAGGACACGAAGTTACATTAGTAAAGGAACAGTGTAGATTAGACGTAAGAAAGTTTTCATTTTCACAAAGGACTGCGAATGTATGGAACAGATTATCTGATGATTGTGTGGGTGCTAGTAGTGTGAATATGTTTAAAAATAAAATCGACACATACCTCAGAAGGGCTGGATATATGTAGATAAAAGGGTTGGACTCTCGATAAGCCAAAGGGCTTCCTTGTCCACCTGCCATCTAGAGTTAATTCTCTGAATGGCAATCTTGTTAAAAAAATGCTATGATATTCTCAGTCACATTCTGGGTATATTTATGTAGATTCTCAATTGTTCTTGTTGTCTCAGTTAGTGTATGAATGTTACTGTAAAAAACAGGTGCTATAGATGCCTGATTGGTAGAAGTATGTGGACAACCTGCTTCCTACGGTGGCCAACTTTTGTTATGGCGGACGATTCTTGTGGTCTTACCCCTTCTTAAGATACGGTGTCGCGCTTACATTTGTCCGGGCGTTAAATTATATCCGAGTGACGTTTCTGCGCGTGCGCGTATCTAGGGAAATGTATTTAACACCAGCTACGACTCGCGTTTTCATTTATTTGGGCGTTTTGTATGTTTATATGTGTATGTATATATATATATATATATATATATATATGTCTATATATTTATATAAATTATAAAATGTTTGCTTCCCACAGAGATAAACAATTTCTGTCGTAAAACAGTTTCCTCTCCATGCACACGTCACGTGACTTACCAGGTACTCTTATACTTGGTCACAAATCTGAAATAGCAAATTATAATTATGTACTATAACGCTCGTATTACGACAACAAACGAAACATATTTAACTACTGGATATTATTTATCACTATGTGATCTACTGGTGCCAAATATTATGCCTTACATATGCACATAAACATTACCCAAATGAAATTCAACGCCCGGATAAATGTAAGCGCGACAAAGGCAATAATAGGCTTTGATCTGCGCCATCTTTTAAAAATAGCGAAAATGTCAATGGCCACGAAGGTTAAATTTAACTTTGTTTTAAATCGTTGTTCATATATCTGTAAATAAAGATACAAATTACTGCTCTACATGACATATTTACTACGATATAGTGACATTTATATTGACGACCGCCATCTTTAAAATGGCGGATTCGAATGTCAAAGAAGGTAAAATGTCATTGGATAGAGAATGTTTGAAAACCCCGCCCTAGATATATACATATGTGCCTTGTATTCCTAAAGATTTAGAAGAATACACTAGGTTTATCGAGTTAATTGCCGCAGTTTCGGACGCCATCTTGAATTCTGAGGTAAATTAGCTCAAAGCGGATTCCAATAGGGACTTTTAGTATATTACTCCAGACACTTCGATCCAGGGATCTGTGGTACAAAAATCAGCGTATTATTCTTGACTTAGGTTTGACCCTAAAATTCCAGGACTGAATGGTTGACACGGGTGGTTGCGAGAGCACAAATGGTGGCGCCACCCGAGGGCTGGTTAATCGCAAAGCAATCAATTATTAGTTAATCGGCATTGGTCGGTCGGTTGGTGGCGCCACAGAGAGACGGAAGTTTACAAGACGGAGTTTATGACTCCTGCGAAATACAAAAAATACCACAATTTTTCAGGCTAAGCACAACTCCGTCAAGTGTAAGAAACTGGGACATGTGGTAGGTGTTTGTAAGTTTGATATTTGTCGATGTACGTGACCCGTTATACGATCCTGTTAAATAACATCGTGAGTGGCACTGAGCCTTAAGGCCTAGGAAAATGAAAAGTGAAACTGGTTTGCAAGGCAGGCCGCACAAGCCAAGCCCAAGGCAAGGGGAACAGCCACATTACTTATTTAACCTATATTATTCGCAGCGTCTGCATACCCATGGGGTGAGTGGTAGAGTAGAGGTCAGTAGAACTGCTTTAAGCCCGCTGCCATTTAAATTAAAGGGGCACTGTATAGTTTGCGCTATTCCACGGCAGAAGTGTTTTGTCGGCCGACGCTTGGCTATTTATAGAACAGTCTCGGTCTCGATACGTTGCCGTCGTTAGTTCTCTGGATCGCAAGACAAGCGTGCGCTGCATTTAGTGATTGTGTTGTGTTGATAAGGATTGATTAATTTAGTGTTATTAGTTTGCAACAGTACTTCATAACAAGTCAAAGAAAGCATCAGGATTTTCAATCTGACCCTGGACATTGCAATTGTTCAAACATTTGTAATAGAACCGAGAAAAGAGTGGCATGTCCCTGTTTGTTTGATCAGAGCAGCTGTCGGAGCCAGAGGAGCATTTTGCTTGAAGAATTGTATTTGTGGTATGAAAAAACAAATATGCACAAATAGCGTCGGAAGACAGGGATCAGAATTTTCCGAGAAACTTGACATAGCCATAGAACAGGCCCCGTCGGATGCATCATACAACTGGTCTGCAGGAGAAGAAGCGCTGGTGAGTGATGTTCATTGTATGGTTGCGTGTCCTAAATTCCTGCGTCGTCCATTTCGATGTCGGTATTGTGTCATCTCTTTCTTCTGTTTGAATGCTTCGGTTAAACTTTATGTAATATGTTGCACTGGCAGCTCCAATTGGTAATAAACTTGGCTGGCATGTTACAATTCTGCGTGCACTTTTTAGGTTTGAGAAAACTCACATCACAATACTGCATAGTCACGTAATTTTGTAGATACAATATGACAATAACTAAGCAATCATGATTGTAAGGGACACACTTACGATGTTATATAACTGTCTGATAATTTTATTAGGTCTACGTATGTTTTGGCCAAAATAATGTAACAACTGTAGGGGCTACAACAGTTGTCTGTGAAACAAAATGGCGGAACACAGATTGATAGATCTATATGGTTGAACTTTGAAGCACAATTACTAAATTAGAGTCTACTAGAGTCAGATATGGGGTCAAATACAAATAGTCTTGAGGAGTTCAAATACTTTGAAATGTAAAAGTATTTAAATATGCATTGGGAAGTATTTCAAATACTCTTCACAATACAACATTACAATATAGCTAAAACAAAAAAGCACACTGAATAACTTTAGCGTTCCAGCCATTGTTTGTAGTTTCATGTCATGGGCAATTAACTTGTAGATAAGAAAAAGTTGCCTTATGATGATGCCACCTGACTTGAGAAGCCACTGCTTTCCTTTCAACCCACAGACAGCAAATATTTGACACAATAGCAAGCCTTAACAGCCACATTGGTTAACTAGGTAGGTTGGTTAATTAGCTCCCTTTGGAAATTATGATAAAAAGACAGACAGGCCAGTGCAATAAAGTTTTGTTGGTAATTGCAACAAAATACAACACATAAGGTAACATTGGCTTCCCTCACAGTGATCTCAGTTACATGAGGCCTTATCTTGCCATTATTTCAGAATGGAAAGTGGTGAATTACTAAATGACCGAGTAAGATTGTTTGATTCTCAAATTTAACAAGTTAGGCTTAAACAATATTGATACCCATGCCGAATGAAACTGAAAAAGTATTTGAAAGTATTTCAACATTTCAAGCACTTTGCAGAAGTATTTAAATACAAATACT
This sequence comes from Paraescarpia echinospica, assembly GCA_020002185.1. NCBI lineage: Eukaryota > Metazoa > Annelida > Polychaeta > Sabellida > Siboglinidae > Paraescarpia > Paraescarpia echinospica. The sequence goes on along the minus strand of CM034531.1, from coordinate 21,468,846 downwards.
TTCATTTCATAAATATAAAATACAAATACAATTTAAAATACTTTTTAAAAAGTACTTTTATACCCATATTTGGGGGGTGTGGGGGGACATATTTGGGGGTGTGGGGGGACATATCTGTGATCAACACCAGCATAGAACAGTACTTCGCCTATGCTAAGGCTATTTCAATAAAACTAAATAAACTTCTGTTTTGAACAAATTGTGTGTAACATTTTATTCTGTACCATAATCATGATAATGTAGAAGAATATATATATATAGAATATATATATATATAATTATACATATTTTACATCAACAACATTATTTTGTATATCATATTTATTATTTAATTATAAACCAGGACTTCATGGTGGTCTTTGTGGAAGATGAGGAAGAAGACCAGGATATATCAACAATCTGTGTTCCTGTATCAGATGACCTCAATGATTCTTTGCAGTCTGTGGCTGATGACTTGTATCAGCAAGGCCAATCTACAGCAAACACATAACCTCAGCCACACACATACCACATTAGCCCACAATCTTACACTTGCCAGCAATATACATTGTGTCCATTATACATAACTCCTCTATTTTATTGCAGGATGCATGATTTTAAGCAGTTTATTGATTATTACAGGAGGAGCCAGCAATAAAACCAAAGAAACGAAAACAAGTTGCAAAGAAGGTTAGTTCCTATTATATAGCTGTATTGTATGCGATATGCAATGAATCAAATTTGAATGTGGTCAATACCGGACATATTCAACAGTTAATGATAAACCCTTGGGTCATTTATTTTTAGAAACTATATTGATTTTTTTACATTTTAGGCAGCAAATTATTTTCCTGCAACACATTAGACTACATTTACAGAAATTATTTCAAAATAAAATGGGTACATATTGTTGCAGAAGTCATCAAGAAGCCTATTCAAATCTGGACAAGCATCGAGTGTTAAACAGCTAGTAGGCGAGTACACAGAACAAGATACCATCCTGTCTTAACAGATATTTTGTATGTTATTAGCTGCCACTGGTGTTCAGTTCATATCATACTGAACAATCTCTTGCTCTACAACATAATTGGCATTCAATAAAGTTAATAAAACAAAACCTTTATCACATTTCGAGGCACAAAATGTGTTGTGATTTACAGAAATCTGTACATGAATAAATTGGATTTTTATCCAAACACAAAATGACTGGTTCTAAAAATATGCTGCTTTAAAAACCTATGTTTATAAACATGTATAGTTATATATTGTCTTTATTAATATTGGCAATAAAATGCATGTTTTAAAACATTTACCGTTGAAAGATGATAATCTACCTGACTTCATACAAACTGCTGTGAGCCTCCATCCACACCTACGGGATCTGCTGCCTGGTGACATCGCTCCGACTGAGCCAACACCTCTATCGGATAGTGAGGACATCCCTTGGTGTCACTGCGGTCGATGTTGACAAATGCCATGACCAGAAGAACAACTATGCTGCCGTCACAGTCGTGGTCGTTGCCTTCTGGAGACTGCTGAAAGAGACATAAATGATGTAGTGCTGCGAAGGTCGGTAGTTCTTGTAGCTCTACGAGATGTGAATGACTTGTTTGCATACAATGTCCAGCCAACAAATGACAACTTTCATCATGCAGCTTACAGACAATTTGTTTTATGGCGGTTTGACCACTTGGAAAGTGGCAACAGGGTTGTCTTACCCAGTTGTGTTGTGTGGGCTATAAGGGATAGGTTTCCAACACCTGATGGTTTGTATACAGGCTTTTAGGTTGCCCGATTGGTTTAATTGGGTAAATAACACAATATGTATACACTCACACTGATAAAATGTGTGCTCATTCTGAAGATAATTGATAATGCAAAAGACATTATTTTGATGTTTATGAAATTATGATATATAATTTTGATGTTTATCATTATTATGTGTATAACACATTTATAAAATAAATTTATTTTATATTTATATACATATATGTACTTGTCGTCATTTTCTGCAATGAAAAGGAACAATTTTGTAGAAAAAAACAAAGTTATCAATTACAATAAAGATATATATATATTTATGTCATCTGTTGTGGAGGAGTAAAAAAAATACATCCATTAATGTTGTCAAAGCTTGTTAGATGTAAAAAAGAAACAATGGATACATATAATGTAGGTTGGTAATGGGTAACTTTTATTGCCAACTGGTATGCAATTCAATCATACCAGAAATATGTAATTAACATACAAAGCATTGAATACAAAAACATTTGCTACGACAATGCAATGCAAAGTTATTTATATACACAATGACAAACAGTAGATAACTATACAGTGAAGACACTGCTACTCTATACAACGACATCAAAGGTGAGGAGGCAACCTGCCCAAATGACATGCTGGTAGCAAACAAGAATAAACCACAATTGCATGTTACAAGGAGGACATGGCTAGGGAGGAGGAGAGGAGGTGGAGGTGAAAGTAAAATACAACAGACCTCAAACAACACGACTTACTTCAGTGGTTGTCAAACCCGGACTGAAAAGCGTAGCTATCCCATGATGCTGTTCTGTAGTGAAGAAACATTATAATAATGACATTGTAATAGGATTTCTTATTTGTCTTGTAAAAATATATGACGATTACTCAGTTACTGTGGTGAAATTGTTGTTCTGGATGAATATCATCATATTCTATTATAATGTACATGTATATCCATTACATTACATGCTTTAATCTTGCAGTTACTACATAATAATGGAAACACGAAAATATATTTGTGACATTTATGTTTCGAATACCTTTTTTGTTTTTCTGTGGTGTTGCATATACAACTTCGTCACTCACAAGAGGTATCTCCACACTTGTGTCATCACTGCTAAAAACAAAATAACAGTACACATATCTCCTCTGTGTCACATTCAATATTTATACATTTCAAAGTTCTTCAATGGCCCAAAGTATGTCATGGGAATACTAACAAAATACTAAAAATGTAAACTGTTTCACATTAATTCCAGATTTGTCTACATGCATACGTGTAGTAGAGCTATTCTTAGTAGCAGTATTGCTGGTTACATGTAGTCTTCATTGTTGTGAGGTCAAATAGGTATATTCATTATCACAAACTCTAAATGACTATTTATTATCATCGTAAATTTAAATTATTTTCTTCTTAAATTTGTAAAGCAATAGCTGTTGTAAGTCATAATGATAAATGCAAGTATTACCTTAAATTTGCCTAATTTCTATTGTAAATATTGTGCCATTCAAGTCGTCAAATGATGGATGGCTCTAAAAAACAGGAGTTCTATTACTGATAAAATGGGAAATTCCTTGTAAAAAATATAAGAAAACTAAGAAGTTTGTTGCAACCGCATATAATATGTATCCCCTAGAAGGACACAACACAAGGAACCCTCCCTCTCCAAACTTACCAATTATGGCAGTACCCCCCACCCGGGGGAGACCAATGCATGTGTTGTGTATGCCAAATGGATTGCAAAACAAAATTATTGTGGTATGAGCCTGAATGACATGGTCTATGGAGGGCCTCGGGATCTGTTTTTGTACAGTGTTACGACCTTTAGGCTTTACACTCACTATATAAGTATAGTGAGTATATAATTATAAATATAAAACCCGAGCCTATGTTGACCTAGATCTAAATGTCTTTTGTATAGAGAAATAATTAAAATTCATGTAGGCCTTCTTGTTACACAAAATCATCAGCGTCAGCGGGGTATAGTTATAAGCCTTATAATAAGAGATCCCATTTTCTTCATTTTACCTCCACCCCTATTTAAGTTTCACATTTTTTATCTCCATTTTTTCATATTCCTTATTTTTACCTCCACTTTCCACATCCTGATACACCGCTCCCCTACCAGCTGCCCGTCATGCTCATACATTGACCATTATCACGTCACTGACCTGTCAGCTTCGAAATAATCTGTACACCCGGCCTGGGCACAGTGCTGGGAGTGCACAGACAGCAGATGCTTGGCAAATGTCGAGTGGGTTTGTCCAACCAAACGTTGTCGCTCCCATTCATCCAAAACATGCCCCAGATAAATGCGTCGGCTGTCATATTTCTTCTTCCTTTTAGCTTCCGCAACATTCTTTTGTTGTTGTTTGCGCATTTCCTCTGTGATTTGGATCTGTCTTCCATTGTAACTGTGATCCCATGGCAACCACGTGCTTTATGTTTACTTCCGGGGAAACGCCTGGCGCCTCTTGTCGACAGCGACAGTTATTGTAACTAAATCATGATCAAATCGCAGCGCCACATGGTGGGATAAATTCTATACAGCCCCCCCTTTAAGTAAAATATTACCAAACTCTGTCTCTAATTCAGTCACTCAGTCTCAATTTAAATTTCCATATGACGTACGCTCAAATTTGGCACAGAAAGTAGCTCGACTGACATTAAATCAGTATATTTGAAAATCATTCAAACCAGTGTTGCATTGTTACAACCGGGTTGGTTTTAAACACCGGTCACTGTAAAACACGTAAAAACCAGGAAGTGTAAACCGTGTTTACCTTCTTTTTACCTGACTGTTCAAGATTCAGCAGATATTGCCATATTAGATTTGCTCAAATTTGCATACAAGTATGCACATATTTTTTATTTGGTACATATACCCCATACTAAAATCAGTGAATACTTAAAATTTGGTCAAATAATTTTATTCTTGAGTTGTACACTATATCAGGGGAAAAAATTATTGCATTGAAGAAGCACCGATATATACCTTAGTTACTTCATTAGTCATCATTGAGACTCAGCCAAGTTTTGCTGGCTATGTATTCAGTAAAAACTGTGTTTTACACCAAAACATTCATAGCCATGTGACATCACGACCTAGTTATCAGACAGTCTCTTAGGCAGAGTGCAGATAGAAAATTGAAACCTTATTTTCTTTAACTAATTTGAGGGGCAATTTTGTCTAGTATATATATCGCACTAAACTACCAAAAATGTAAATATGGATTTTTGTTTTTTTTAAATGTCCTAGGCTTTTAAATAATTGTACTCGTACCCAATTAATTTTAAAGGCAGAGTAATCATAATCACACTCGGTTACACTGCCAAAATTACAGTAATCAGTGTTACAATCATGATGCCACTGTTTGTGTACATACTTATGTTGCCCGTGTTCCAAGTATAATGTAAGCAATCAGATGTGGGTTAATTCCATAAACAAACATCTGCATCTGTTCCAGTTGTTATCCCAAATCTGGTAACAACCAGGAAGTTGCAAACAATGTACAGACAATGGCTAAACCATTAATATAATCATGATTGTAATCACTATGAGTATAACATGCAAAAGTAATTGTAATTGATTACCGGTACACCCATTTTCAAAGTAATCCTATGCATACATTTTAATAGTAATCATTAACAGTTGCATGTGTGATGTAATAATCTCTGAAGTAAATAGTATGCTTCATATGTTTCTGGTTCATTTTCAGCATTGACCAGTAAACACAGTCCACTGCGTATCATTGATCAAGACAATGGCAGAAGCAGTTCTTCATGACTGTGAAACCCAGAAAAATGAAATCGCTGCAATGCTGAAACTTCAACTAAAAAAGGGTGATACATGGTAGGTATTTTGAGCACACATGCATGCATGTGTGTATGCATGCATACATGTGTGTATGCATTGTCACGGATTAGCGAGGTCTCCATACACTAGATGGCTCAGTCTAGTAGGGTTCTTATATATCAAGGTCAACGCATATGAGAAAGAACGGTTATCGTGAACAAGCAACAAATAACGAGGAAAATGTAATACTTTATTACAAGATATCTTCCTTTTGGTAAATATCTCGATTAACAAAATAAACAAAATAAAGAAATCCTGTAACCAAATCTTAATAGAACATAATAAACAATAACACTGAATCTTTCGATTATCAAATTCCACTTCCTTTCTAAGGTGGATTATACCGCTATACGACCAAACACTATGCGCCAAGTGTTATATAAGAATAACTCCCATAATATAAATACATAGTATAAGCTAGTCCTTACGGACTCTCATTACAGTAATATGTTACAACACACACATATATTTATATATATATGTGAATACTTCATGGGTAATAATACCTCACTTCAAAACCCACAGATAACTACTAATCATAATACAGCAAATAATAGATACGTTCAATCAGAAAATAAACATTTATACTGGGCTAGTCCCATCTCGAATATATACGAACGTTTGTTGAAGTCAACATGCCGAGCTCAGAACACAATTAGAACGGTGTATCTCGGGCGCACGAGTGATGATGCTGGGTACTTGACGATTGCCGTCGTACGCCGTGAATTCTCGAGTCGTGTCCGTTTAATGATCGCACGGTCGCAAACGATTGCGAAGTCAGTTGAATACGTTCAACTGAAAGATGAAGCCGGGCAGTAGACACTTACCGCCGGCTGCTACGAATTCGAACGAGAGGTCTTGTTTTGTCGCAAACGATCGAGAAGTTGGATGAACGGGTTCGCGCGAATGACGACGCCTGGCAGAATACGTTTACTGCCGGCCACTACGAGTCGCATTTGGTCAAGCTTTCTGACGATATCGCTGTGAGACCGCTGTTCGAGGATGGGCCGTGCTGGGTGAGCGCATCGCGATTATCGCTCGTCGACGCAAATACGTTGGGGCCGACCGGAACGTTGTCTCAAAGTACTGCTGACGTGGCGGCATGGTTTCTTCGAAGTTCGATCGAATAGTCACTCTGGACACTGAATATTACACACACACAAAAGCTTGGGAACGTAACCCACGTTAACGATTCCCACCACGCTTTACGACTTTCCTTGCCATTCTCTTGGCAGCAGGGCAACCTGTTTAGTTCAACCATGGATCTGTCCCAGTCCTTCGCCAGCGCCCAGATGGCAAAATGCGTACAACAAACGTTTATATAAGCAGACCTAATTACACATCATATGACAGGTTTCCATCATTTCTATTGGCTAATGCAATATACTATTCAAACTAGGCATTGTGGAACACCCTCTCTACGATTACGGTGAAACCACCTGCTTGCCTAGAAACACTAGCAACAGAATACCACGCTTCACTGAGCGCATCTGCAACCGAGTTGCTGTAATTACGTAACTAAGACGGTTGGTTAACAATATGTCTATCTACTGGCTTGACCTTCCTCATTTATAAAATTAAACCTCAGGAAAGTAGATTAAACATCCAGAAATAGCAGAAATGCTACATGCATGCACACATGCACGCACGCTTACCCATATGCACACACACACGCACGCACACACACACACACACACACCAATACTACAATCTTACAAGTAACATTCACATGATGTGATGACACATGGTGATTTCAATACATTTTGATACATTTGAAATTTTAAGAAGGTTGAACTGGAAACATTGTTGTTGAGTTCCCCGTACTAGCGGGTCACACTGGGTCTTAGAAAAACAACAATTGAACTAAAACATGCATGATTTCCTGAATATTACCTTACCTACCCACTTTGGGCCTCATGCCCCATAAGGCTGTAATGCATCTTCTCCAGTTTTCCCTGTGTCAGTCCTTATTTTTTAATAGAGTTTACGGTAGCGCCTGACAGGCAGCAAGCCAAATCATGCTCGTGATATTAACATGTTTTCTGCCTGTTTACGAAGAATTGAACAATCAGTGACTGTCTCGCTGTACTTTTTATATAACAAGGTAGTGTATGTTGTCTACAATCTTGAAATGTTTTAATGTCGTCAGCCAACCGTGTCGCTGACGAAGCTGGTGGACTACAGGTCTTTAGACTGACAACGCCCGTGAGTGACCTAATTTGGTAAACTATAATTAGCAAGGCATTGTTCTACCGTTGGCGGTGATGTGCCTACAGAACGTCTTTTGGGCTTTCCGTCCTGCCACCAGGGGTGTCACTCCGCAATTACCTGACACAGTGTATTCATTGATCAAACATGTAGGACTGTCCACGGCGCGTCAAACTCTGCTTGGCAGACATGGGGGCACACGCAAACAGCACTCGATCCGAACGCGGATTACCAGCTGTTTTGAAGATCCTTCACGAATTGTATGTCGGCATGGCAGTGTCAGTGCAAATCTGGTAACTCTAAGAGCCGACTCTGTTATGCCACACGATACGCCATCCGTCAATATGGCATTACTGAATGCTCGTTCCGTGTGCAATAAAGCTCTCAAAATCAACGAATACGCGTTGAACACAAATGCGACATCTTAGCGATAACCGAGACGTGGTTAAAGAAGAGCGGTGACGAAGTTGTTATTGCTGAAGTGACCCCTCCCGGGTTCCTCTTCCAGCACGTGGCACGATCTTCTCGTCGTGGTGGCGGTGTTGCAATTTTGCACGGCGATACATTTACAACGAAGATTCTTCCTACTCTCCATTTGAATACCATTGACCTTCTCTGTGTGCAGTTCTCTGCAGACCATTCTATATCGTTCAACATGTGTGTCATCTACCACCCGCCTGCTTCAAGTAAGGCATCTGGAACTTCGTGTGAATTTTATGCTGAACTTGAATGCTTATTTACAGAAGCATCTGTTTCTGTTACACCAACCGTAATTGCTGGAGAATTTAATATTCATTTTGATGATGTAACGAAATCAGATCCGCTTCGCAATCTACTTGATTCCTACAATTTGCTGCAGCACGTCCATTCGCCGACCCGTAAAACAGGACATACATTGGACCTGGTGATAAGTCATGACAGCGATAACTTAAGTATCTTCTGTTGTTGTTTATCCAGACTGCATATCAGACCACTATCGCATAGAACTGGCATTAAATGTGTTGAAACCGTCAGCTGAAACTTCAGTGATTGCCAAGCGCAACTTCCGCATCATGGATGCTACAGTGTTCAATGATGACGTTAAATCTGCGTGTTCTGGTATGTGTGCCCACGCTGACGGTCAGCAAGCGGAGGTCTTGGCATCGGACTACAACACCTGTCTCACTAACTGCTTAGACAAGCATGCTCCTTGGCACTACGTACACGTCAGGAGCAATTTGCCGCATCCATGGTATGACGCTGAGGTCGACGAAGCAAGAGAGAAGAGTCGAACATGTGAGAATCTGTGGAGAAGAATAAAACTTGAAACACACCGCCAATTATACCGCTCGCGACGACTGCTCTACAATGATAGCCAGTAAGAAAACCGAGTATTATCGCGGACAATTACAGAACGCTAATAACAAGAACATGTTTTGCATTCTGAGATCACTCGACGTACACAAAATGCAACTTCCTGAATTCTGCTCAGTGAAGGAAGGATGTGATAAATTCTCACGTTTCTTCCAAGAAAAGATTGAGAAATGACTGATTAACTTGCATTACCGCATTGCCGTTGACCCGACAGAGGACGAGACACGTTGTTTTACTGACCCAATTCAAGTGTTCGAGCCAACTACTACAGCCGAAATCACTAATATTCTTGGCACTACGGATAAGACATGCTCACTTGATCCACTACCAACTAAGCAACTCAATGGCAACATGGACAGTATCCTGCCTATCATCATACACATTGTAAACGCCTCACTCGAGGAGGCAGTCATGTCTGTGCTGCTTAAGCACGCAATTGTCCGGCCATTGCTCAAGAAACAATCACTCAACAAGGACATACTCAACAACTACCGTCCAGTCAGCAACCTAAGCCATCTGTCAAAAGTCATAGAGAAAGTTATTGCGCGAAGGATCATCTCTCATATTTCCGATCAGCGAATGGAGGACTGTTTCCAATCAGCCTACCGGAAGAATCATTCAACTGAAACCGCACTATTGTGTGTGACAAATGCCATGAAAGCCGCTATAGACAATAGACAAGGCACTGCACTAGTTCTTATTGACTTTAGTGCGGCCTTTGACACAATCAATCACAAGATAATGATCCAGCGCCTTCGGTTGCATTATGACATTGTTGGCAAGGCGCTTGGCTGGGTGCAATTCTATCTGCAGGGCTGGACCCAGCGTGTGGTCATTCGTGATGTGTCATCGAATACAACTTGCGTGACATCGGGTGTCCCACAGGGTTCGGTGCTGGGTCCTTTGTTATTCTCGTTGTACGTACAACACATTGGCGACATAATCAGGGCGCATGGACTTTGTTTTCATCATTATGTGGATGATCTGCAATTGTACTGCCATTTTGACCTCACTGTGACTGCGTTGGCTGCTACTCGGCGACGTATGGAGGAGTGTCTAGATATTGTAAATCAGTGGATGACATCAAACTACATGTGCATGAACAACAATAAAACGGAATATCTTCTCGTAGTGCCAAAGACTGCCGCTGCGCTTATTGACGGCAGTGTGATACGTGTAGGAGATGTTACAATTACTGCCATAAGATGTGTTCGTAACCTTGGTGTCATTATGGATCGCCACCTCGATTTTAAGAAGCAAGTTTCAAGCATCGTCAGTGTGTGCTCATTTCACCTGCACCATATTAACCAGATGAGTCGTTATCTCCCAATGACGACAAAGGAACGTGTCGTCAACGCCATTATTACATCATGGCTTGATTACTGCAATTCACTTCTATACGGCACTTCTGTCAACAACATCGCTCGACTTCAGAGAATGCACAACTCTGCTGCTAGGTTGATCCTACGCCAGCCACGGAGTGACAGCACCATGCCTTTGTTGTGCATTCTTCACTGGTTGCCGGTAGCACACAGAATCGACTTTAAGCTATTAGTGTTTACATATAAAGCTGTGCATGGCGATGCCCCGAAATATTTATGCGACCTTGTATGCCCATACAAACCAAAGAGCCCTGCGGTCTACCAACAATAACATGTTAACGGTCCTGCAGACTCATGTCAAAGCTGGGGACAGTACGTTTACGGTTGCCGCGGCGACTTTGTGGAACACTGCCTAATGACATTAAAACATCTGATTGTTTCTCTACTTTCAAGGCACGCTTAAAGACTCATATTTTAGTCCTTTGGCCGAAGGTCCAAGGGACTATTGCCATCACTCTGCGTCTGCCGTCCTCCGTCCGCCGTTAGCTGCCGTATCTCAGAAACCGTTCAGCAACTTTTTCTCTAATTTTGCATAGACATATCTTGGGGGACTGCCACTATGCACGAGAAATCTGTATTTGATTGAATCATTTTAAGGGCTCCCTAGGGCCTCCAAGGACCCCAAAACTGGTAAAAATGTAACATTTGGCCTATTTTTTCAAAAACTGTTCAGCAACTTTTTTTCTAATTTTGCATAGATGTATCTTAGGGTACTGCCACTATACACAAGAAATCTGTATTTGATTGAATCATTCTAAGGGCACCTAAGGGGCCCCCAAAGTGCAAAAGGTTTACATTATCTAGTGATGTGGTTTTGAGAAGGGCCCTTGAGACCACCCCCAACAGTAGATGTTGTGTAATGTGCCACAAAGTCAAAAGCTGTGACTAATCTCTACAGCCTAGGCCATTGAGACCTTGACTAATCTTTAATTGGTCACAGCACCCAGGCAGAGTAGACACACTTGACCCCTGTTAGACTGAACAGTTGCCTAACACTTTTAAACTGTATCTTCAAAACTATTGATTTTCTATAATTGCAAGTTGTGTTTATTTTGATGTTCATTTAATTATTCTAAAATGGTGTGACTGTGGTGTCTGGTTAAAGATGTATTGTCTGTAGAAACCTGTAGGTGACAAACATAGAAAATTAATATTCTGGACAACTATAGAGTGAAATATCCTACACTTTATTGATATCAAATGCATTCTACTGTTCTGTTTACGCTTGCCATGCCTTGTGTAGACATGGTACTGTGTAAATCAGTTGTATCAATATAGACTAATAATTACAGATTCACAATATAGTTGACACCTGAAACAACCAAATGTCAACCATTAGAAGAGTTGACATAGTTCCGCTATACACTATATATGTAAATTTAACCAGCTGCCATGTCAAGTCCGTTATAATTGTGACTAACAATGTTCAAAATTATTCAGGTAAATAGCAAATAACAAAGGACACAAGTTTTCTCCTTGCCATACCTCTACATCACATGAGAAGAAGGCTGACACAGCCTGGCCCTCATTTATACATGATTTAGCATTTTTTTACATGTTGTATACAACTTTCAACACAATACCATTAATACCGCATGAAATTATCTTAGACCACAGGGAGGACCGGTCTACTAAATCAAATGCTTTCTTATAATCGATGAAGACACAATAAAGCCTCTTGAGTCGAGACAAATACAATTCAACCAATACCCCTATCTGAACACTGCCTGTTCTTCACCTATTACATTCGCTTTGTTTAGGTATGTGGTCAGTCTGGTGTTCTGAACAATTACTAAGGATTAAAGGAAATAAAAATAAGGCGTTACCTAAAATCCTTTTTCCATGTGTACACAAAGTTTAACACTGTATGTAACAGTTGACAACATTAAACAAATACAGAAAAATACATTTGTTGCATAAATTCGATTTTAAGCCCGTCTGTGAAGCGATTCCCGCAGAAAATTAAATTTTAATGAGCTAGGCGATCACGTGGTATCGTGACGTCACTTTTAACACACTCGCATCAGGCCGACCCTTTCCATGCATTCAGAGCATGTTTAAAAGGATAGCTTTTGGGTCGAAACGAGCGTCAGAATGAGTTATTGTGCAATATTCCGACGTAATACAAACACTAGTCATCATAGAGGAACAAACATTTATCTTACGGTTCCACATGAATCGAATGTTATTCAAAACAACGAATGCGAATGGGCCTACAAGTCGACTAGGTTTCGCTGAGCCTGGGCTCGTTTTCAGAATAATGATATCGAATGCAACCAACGGAAGATGATCTACACCAATAAACATACATAACAAACATATATTGTATCCAGCTACATAAAGTAACGTGTATAATCTCGTAATATTACTAGAATATCGATATATGAAGGAGTTGTACAATTGATCATAACATCGTAAATCAGACAGAGAGCTTCCGTTAGTCCCGCTAGCTCAGTGGGTAGGTGTGTTGGTTACTTGTCATTTATTTTACAATCGGGCGACGCCGGTTCAATCCTGACAGCATGCCAACCTTTGATTTTATTTACACTTTTTTTTAAATGTTTTCACGAAGTAATATAAACAAAATCATTTTATACTATAATGCGCTGTTTGTAAATATTTTTTAAATTTTTGTAGTCATTATTTATTTGCCACAAAAATGAAAATATGGTCATTATATATAACGATGTTTCTAAATTGTATTTATCCAGACAGATCTCAATCTGTTTTCACATATATAATTACAATATATTACTGTACAATATATTTACAATTAATAAATTATATATCCATTACATTATATTTGTTTTGATAAATAAAATTTAGAAACATCGTTATATAATGACCATATTTTCATTTTTGTGGCGAATAAATAGTTACTACAAAAATATAAATTATTTACAAACAGTGCATTATACTATAAAATGATTTTGTTTATATTACTTCGTGAAAACATAAACAAAAAAAGTGTAAATAAAATCAAAGGTTTGCATGCTGTCCGGATTGAACCGGCGTCGCCCGATTGTAAAATAAATGACAAGTAAACAACGCCCCTACCCACTGAGCTAGCGGGACCGGCGGAAACTCTCTGACTGATTTAAGTTGTTATGATAAATTGTACAACTCCTTCATATATCGATATTCTAGTGATATTATGAGATTATACACGTTACTTTATGTAGCTGGATACAATATATGTTTGCTATGTATGTTTATTGGTGTAGATTATCTCTCGTTGGTTGCATTCTATATAATTCTTCGGAAAACGAGCCCAAGCTCGGCGAAACCTAGTCGACTTGTAGGCCCATTCGCATTCGTTGTTTTGAATAACATTCGATTCATGTGGAACCGTAAGATAACTGCTTGTTCCTCTATGATGACTAGTGTTTGTATTACGTCGGAATATTGCACAATAACTCGTTCTGACGCTCGTTTCGACCCAAAAACTATACTTGTAAACATGCTCTGAATGCATGGAAAGGGTCGGCCTGATGCGAGTTTGAGTCATATATGACGTCACATCTCGGCATCCCGAAAAGCGCGCCAAAAATATGCATATTCGAAAATGTCCGGATGCACACCATAAAATGTGGAATTTCTAATTCATTGAATTTTTTTGGCTTGGTGGACGTGGAAATAGATAGCAGGATCTAATATAACATGAATTCGAGCAATAGATGTTTTTATTCCCTTTAATGAACACTTGTGCAGAATGTCACCCACTTGGCAGGTTTAATTGATCTATTCAGCAATGAAGACACTGCTTAGGCCTCACTCTGGACACTGTCACTCACAGTGTTGTGTATTGTCTTAGTTGGTGCATTGAGCTAATCTACTTGACCATGAATCAGTGGTGGCTCTGGTTGTGTATAACACCCAGCTGTGGAGCTAAGATTCTCTGCCTTCTATTGTTTGATGGAAACTGTGTAATTGGTCTCTGGCAGTAGCTTGTGTCAACAGACAGCATTAAGCCACTAGACCCCTGTTAAACTGGACAGTTGCCTGTAGGTTTTAAACTGTGTCAAACAGTGAGTCTACCTTTTGCTCTCAAATAATCTGTCCTCTTAGTTTTACACATGAAGACATAATCTGGCATAACTTGATAAGTCTTTGTAGCAGCACATTTGCAACATAATATACATATTACATACTGTGTGCCACATTTGAATGTTGTGCATGTGATATTTCCATGCAATCCATTTGCATATATAATGTAAAACTTCAACAGCCGTTTTCTTCATTTACACTTTTTGATCCCTACCATGTTCAATGCTCCATAACTTTGCCAATTTTTGTAGCAGTCATATTTTTGAAACCGTGTAAAGCACCCTACCAAACCTTTACAAGGATGTAAGAAAACAATGTCAAATTTTTTTCGACTTATCACTCATTTGGTCAGCCGGGGTCACATATAGACGTATTAGTCCAAAGGACTTCAGGGCCACTTGGCCCATTTTTTTAATAACAAGGTCAAAACAGTGTTTGCGTTGTCATAAACCAGGCCTTGTACTAAGTGTGAAAGCAGGTGCTGGATGTAGTTTGAACTTTGAGTATTTTTGTGAGCCTCAAGGTGGGATACAGTTGGAAGTTTTTGGAATTTCTATTCCCATTTTCAACTTCTTCAATGCTACTCTAATATCTAATTATTAGATAGTGATTTTTTATTTACATTCTATTTGGAATTGTGCACATATTTATGCTATATTTAACATTTTACATGTAATAAGATTTTGTACAGCACTTTGACTGAGTATTTTATTGGAAATTGTGCCTTATAAAATATTAGTATTATTATAATTATTATTTCTACAATCGGCAGGTATTTGGTAGATGCGAAATGGTTTAAGCAGTGGAAGAAGTATGTTGGCTTTGATGCGTGGGATGCCGGGTGTGTGGGGGATGAAACTGTCTTCCCAGGCCGCATTGACAACTCCCCACTCTGTAAAGGTGAGTGCAGAATACATATATTCATTCATTTTTGGGGAGGGCAATGTTTATACATTTTCAGTTCAGTACGTTTAGTGTTAGTTACTTTACATTTTTATTTTTTTGGGACAGTGCACTATGTATAGTATTTCCTCAAACATTAGTGTCTATTCAATAATCCTGTTGTGTTTTGTTCGATATACTTATTTGCTTATTCTCACTCTACGTTCATGTTGTGGCAGTACATATGCTGTAATTTACTTTTACTCTTGCGCTGATGCAATAAGTACATTGTGTAATATATGCATGCGGAATATTCGTAATATTCTCTTTTATAAAATGTATTTGTATAATGCTCAGGGTGTAGCTTGTGCAGCTCTTTCACAACATCTAGTCTATGTTTATATGATGTGTCCTGTAAACACAGAGCACTATTGTTTATTCAATTTTCCAATATGATTGATAACAATTATTTCTTAGCGCAATTTGGTGGTCTAGAGAAAAATTCTCTCTATCACATATTAAAAACGGATGAAATGAATGAAGATGGGGATGTTGAACCATTTCAACATTCACCATACTTCAACGATGATAATTTAATAAACCATTTAACGAACAAACAAAGCAAATTTATCGTGCTAAGCCTAAACTGTCAGAGTTTAAATGCAAAAATTGACAAAATTAAAATAAAGCTAGAATCATTCAGAAGTAGTGGCTGTGAGATTAATGCTCTATGTTTACAGGAAACATGGCTCAATGAAGAGGCTGACACTTCTTTATTTCAAATAGATGGATATACATTAATATGCCAAGGCAAAATCTGTAGTGCACATGCCGGCTTGGCAATCTACCTCAGCAACAAATACAATTACAAATCTGTAAATATCCATGCTAATACAGACACTTGGGAAGGTCAATTTATTGAAATAACGTGCTATGAAGAAAAAAATAATTCTTGGAAATATATATAGACCACCTAGAGATATTATCGAAAACTACCGTATATTTACAAAAGAATTTGCATCAAATTTAGTTGATTTACAAAAATCTAAAAGTGAAATAATAATTGCAGGAGATTACAATATTGACTTGCTCAAAATTAACGAAAAAACTATAATATGTGACTATTTTGACACAATCGTTTCACATGGTTTCTTCCCTAAAATTACTATGCCAACACGACTTTCAGAATGTCATGGAACACTCATTGATAATTTTTTATGCAATTTGTCAAAAGGATTCTTCAAATCCTCAGCTGTTATTTTAGTGAGCAATATTTCTGATCACTTTCCGTACTTTCTAAATCTGGATTATGTTGAAACCACTAGTGCAATACCAAGGTTTATACGAATAAAACAACAAAGTCCTGACTCACTCAATAAATTAAAAATTGAAATAATAAACTCAAATATTTATAATAAACTTAACACAGATATTCATGCGGATCCGAATGAAAACTACAATATCCTCAATGAAATTGTTACTGCAGCTATGGATAAATTTCTACCTATTAAAGTAATTAAATTTAACAAGTATAAACATAAGAAAACTCCTTGTATTACCAATGGCATTATTGTGTCGATAAAATTTAGAAACAAATTGTATTCGAGAATGAAAACGACTCAAGTAAACACAGAGCATTACCATGAACTTAAAACTGACTTACATACTTATAATAAAATTCTTAAGTGTAATATTAGATTAGCTAAGCAAATGCATTACCAATCCAGTTTTGAAAAGCATAAGCATAGTGTTAAAAAGATGTGGTGTTTAATTAAAGAAATTATTCAGAAAAGTCAAAAGAAAGAACAATTTCCAGATTTGTTCAAAGTCGATGGGGAAATGATTAGTGACAAATGCATTATTGCAAACAGATTTAATATGTTTTTTACTAATGCTGGTCCTACTCTAGCCTCTAAAACAACTACTAGTGGAGGTAAATCATATAAAGATTACCTGAATAACCCAATATTTCACACCTTCAGCTTTAACCCAATTAACATGGAAACTACTGTTACTACAATTGATCGTTTACCTCCAAAATCAAGTTGTGGAAAAGACGGTATATCAACACAATTACTAAAATTGATAAAAAATGATATTAGCAAAGCAGTCATTCTAATTATTAATCAATCAATAATAACTGGTATTTTTCCAAACAAATTAAAAATTGCAAAAGTCATACCCCTTTTCAAAAAAGGTGATGTTTCTGATTTTAACAATTATCGTCCTATTTCTATCCTGCCAGTGATTTCAAAAATGTTTGAAAGGGTTGTGTTTGATCATTCTAAAGCGTTATACTACAATAGCCAATATGGGTTTAGAAAGAAACATTTTACTGAGCTTGCTACACTTGAAATCATAGACAGAATTATACAAGAACTTGATAAATCAGTTACTCCAATAAATATATACCTTGATTTATCAAAAGCATTTGACACAATTGATCACAATATATTGGTACAGAAGTTAAATTACTATGGATTAAATGACAAGGCTCTGGACCTGTGTAAGAGTTATTTACAAAATCGTAAGCAATATGTATAAATTGAAAATGTTAAGTCTAAGGAAATAGTCAACACTGGTGTCCCCCAAGGTTCAATTTTAAGGCCGCTCTTATTTATTATATATATAAATGATATAGCACTTTCTAGTGACCTTTTCAAATTCATAACATATGCTGATGACACCACCCTTACTAGTACACTAAAAACGTTTAATGATTCAGAAGGCCAAATGCGAAGTGAAAATATTAACAAAGAACTAACAAAGATTAGTAATTTGTTAAAAGCTAATAAACTGTCACTAAATGCCAAAAAGACTAAATTCATGATTTTGCATATGCCTCAAAAGAAAATAGAATACCCTGTGTTACAAATAGATGGGGCACACATTGAATGTGTAAATGATTTCAATTTTTTAGGCATCACAATAACCATTTAAACTGGCAGAGTCATACAAACAAAATAGCAAATAAAATCTCTAAAACAATAGGCATACTAAATAAACTTAAACATTTTTTACCACCTAATGTACAATGCTCTTATTCTCCCTCATATTAATTATGGCTTACTTTTATGGGGTCATCAGGCACACCGAATTTTCAAATTACAGAAAAAAGCAATACGAATAATATCCTTAAGTAAATATAATGCTCACACAAGTCCTATTTTTAAAAGACTTCAGTTGCTAAAGTTGGATGACATTTATAAAATCCAACAATTAAAATTTTACTATAAATTAATTAACAATCTTTTACCCTACTACTTCAATGTTTTTCCAAACACGCACATCTATAATATTCATCAGCACTGCACACGTGAAAGAAATAATCTGTATATGTCCAGATTCAAACATGAATTTACCAAAAAATGCATTAGACACAACATAGTTGAGACAGTTAACAATACACCAAGTATTATCATTAATAAAATTTACACCCACAGTCTATATGGTTTTTCAACATACACAACAAACTTTTTTATTTTAAATTATGAATCCTGTTGTCGTATTCATAATTGCTTTATTTGTAATTCGTAATACGTATTGAAATGTATACCTAAGTATCCACATGTACGTCAATTATTTGTACAAGAGTACATTTAATCAGTCCTTGTATTATGAATGTATGTTGATACACTGAGTAATTATCAACTGTAAAACAAGGCATATGCTATTCTGATTTATGACATGTAAATTTGGATGTTGATTATATTTATAGGGTGGCTCCTGTGCTAGCGATATTGTATATCTTAATCAGTCAGAAAATATACACTGTATGTCATTATATTTTATATGTACAGTACTTACTTATGCCCTTTGTTCAATGCGGAGCATAGGCCATTGACGACGACTCTCCAGCGCACATGATTTTGGGCAGTCTTCCCTATTTCTTTCCAGGTGTAGCCATTCCTTTGTACTTCTGCAGCTGTGTCTCTTTGCCATGTTTTTTTGGCCTTCCTCGTCTTCTTTTTCCTTGAGAATCCCACACCAGAAACTGTTTTGTGATGTTTGTTGTTGGTTTTCTCAGTGTGTGTCCAATCCAACCCCATTTTCTCCTCAGGATCTGCTTGGCGACGGGTTCTTGGCTAGTCCTTTCCCATAGCTCCTCGTTTCTGATTTTGTCTTGCCATTTTATGTGTAGAATTCTTCGCAGACATCGGTTAAGGAAAGTCTGAATTTTGCCTAGTGTTATTTTTGTCATTCTCCATGTTTCAGAGCCATACAACAATGCTGATTTTACATTGGAGTTAAAAATCCTGATTTTTGTTGTGTGTTTTATTTTTGTGGAATTCCAGATGTTTTTTAGTATGAGGAATGCTGTCCGAGCCTTGCCCACTCTTGCAGCAACATCTGCCTCTGTACCACCTTGTTTGTTTATCATGCTCCCTAAGAATGTAAATTAATTCACTTCCTCCAGGGGCTCTCCCCTCTATATAACTGGGTAGTCGTTCCTACTGCGTATTTTCATGATCTTGGTTTTGCTTCTTTTGATCTTCAGACCTGTCTTTGCTGATGTTGATTCAAAAAATGTAATTTTGTCCTGCATCTGTGTGTGGGTGTGTGCTAGTAGTTCCAGGTCATCAGTGAAATCCAAGTCCTCGAGCTGAGTCTATGGTGTCATTTCGTCACCGTTCCGTGCTGGTCCTCATAATCCAGTTGATCGTGAGGATGAACAGGTAAGGCGATAGCAGGCATCCCTGTCGAACCCCTGTGTCAACTTTGAAACTATCTGATAGTCGTCCTCCATGCACCACCTGGCAAGACATTCCTTGGTAGGTGCTCTGGATCACGGAGATTACCTTTTCTGGAATGCCATAATGTCTCGTCAGATTCCTGATTGTCTGTCTGTCCACACTGTCAAATGCTTTCTCGTAGTCAATGAAATAGACATACAGTGATGAGTTCCATTCCAACGATTGTTCTAATATGATGCGCATAGTAGCTATATGATCAGTGCAAGATCTATCCTGTCGGAAACATGCTTGATGTCCTCGGAGCTTTGCATCCACTGCTTCTTTCATCCTCTCTGATATCACTCTGTTCAGCACTCTTCCCAGGACTGATAGTAACATTATTCCTCTACAGTTCTTGCGTTCTCTGAGACTTCCTTTCACTAGTTCAGTGTTGCTATCATAGGGTTCTTGCAGCACCTGGTATCTGTTTGAGAGTATGATTCGGTATTTTTTGTATATGTACATACAGTGTATAGCGTAATATATCTGCAAAATTCAAATTAATTGTTGGCTTGAGTCATAGGAGCACCCTGAGCACACTGTTGTTTATCGCAGTGGTGGAACTGATAAGCAGAAAGACCAGAACGAGGGATATTCTCTGGAAGCTACTGTATGCAGACGATCTGGCTGTGGTAGCGGACGGGGAAGCAGCCCTCCAAGAACAACTGGCAGAGTGGAAGGATATGTTCAGCAGACATGGACTGAAAATTAGTTTTAAGAAGACGTATGTACTATGGGTTGGGCAGCAAAACAAAGTGCTGGAACTACACCTGGAGGTGAAGAAACTAAAAGAGACAGTTTTGTATATATGGGTGGAGCGATATGCGGGGACGATAGTGCACATACTGAAATTCACAGGAGAATAAAGGCAGGGGTGAATGTATGGAAGAAAGTTGAAGGTGTGATGGGAAACAGGCACATATCGCACAAGCTCAAGGGAAAGGTGCTTTGCTAATGTGTGACACCAGCCCCAACCTACTTGTATGGCCTAGATACTATGGCAATGACAGAAAAACAACAGGTGAGGATAAAGGTTTGCACAAACAACTGCGTTGGAAGAATTGTGGGACTAAAAAGAATTGACAAGTGAAGAATGGAGGAGCAGAGAGAAAGTTGGTGTGAAAACAGTTTTATGAAGAAGCGACTGAAGTGGACCAGACATGTGGAGCAAATGGGAGTAGAACCAGGGGCGTAACCAGGATTTACATGTTGGGGGGTTTCCAAACGGGTATTACCAGTAGCGCGGGAATGAAATTCATATTGGGGGGCTACCAGAGCTTCAGCATCACTGAAAAATTGTCCCCACCACACAGCTGCATATCTTCACATCTTCCTTCACCTTGTGGCTCTCTCAGTTGGCTCGACTGTGACATCGGAAGACAGGGGGGGCTGTTGAAAATTGTTTGCTGCTGCGCCGCTGTAACTTCAGCTTCTCTGCTGTCTCGGCTGTGAACTCACGACATCCGAACATGAGGGGACTTACTTACTTACTGCTCCCGTAACCCGCCTGGGTCATAGGGGCGATGCATTGCTGAATGTTTCATCAGTCGACGCCAGTCTTCGCGGTTGTGTGCTAATGTCTGAGTTTCTGCAAAGGTCTTCCCAGTCCATTCTGCAATATTGTCTGACCATCTCTTCCTCTATCTTCCCTGTCTTCTTTTCCCCGGCACTGTTCCTTGTAGTTTTTGTGAGCCCGCTTGATCGTGTTATATGACCATACCATCTCAGTTTCCTCTTTTTTACTGTGGTCAGCAGGTCTTCATAATGTCCCACATGTTGAGTGATGATTTTTCTGATTTCATCATTGGTGATGTGGTCCGTGTAGGAAATACCGAGGATTCTTCGGTAGCATTTCATTTCCAATGCAACAATTCTTCTTTGCAGTTCCACTGTGAGGGTCCATGATTCGCATGCATACAGAAAGATGGAAAGGACCAGTGTACGTACTAGTTTAAGTTTGTTCATCATGTAGTGTGTCTGGGGCAGATTTTCTAACCTGGTGGAGCCCATCCCTCTCCAGGCGGTTATTTGACCCATAGCTGGAACATGATTTGTGGTGGTCAGGACATGTTCACACACTGGTGGGCCCTGCACCCCGCACATATCGGGCTCATGCTACTCCGCCAAGGTTTTTCGTGGCTGGACCACTAGATCCCATGCAGGTTTGGCCTGGAGCCGCAAGGTGTCCAGTTCCCATATGGTGTCGCAAGGAGGTGCTGCATGAGTCAGATGGGACTATGCATACCAAGTATACATACTTCTTTTTCATATAGAGAGGACTATGCATACCAAGTATACATACTTGTTTTCCATACAGAGGGGACTATGTATACCAAGTATACATACTTGTTTTCTATACAGATGGGACTATACATAGCGAGTATACATACTTGTTTTCCATACAGAGGGGACTATGCATACCAAGTATGCATACTTGTTTTCCATACAGTGAGGACTTTGCACACCATGTATACATACTTGTTTTCCATACAGAGGGGACTATGTATACCAAGTATACATACTTGTTTTCCATACAGATGGGACTATACATACCAAGTATACATACTTGTTTTTCATACAGAGGGGACTATGCATACCAAGTATACATACTTGTTTTCCATACAGAGGGGACTATGCATACCAAGTATACATACTTGTTTTCCATACAGAGGGGACTATGTATACCAAGTATACATACTTGTTTTTTCATACAGAGAGGACTGCATACCAAGTATACATACTTGTTTTCCATACAGAGGGGACTATGTATACCAAGTATACATACTTGTTTTCCATACAGATGGGACTATACATACCAAGTATACATACTTGTTTTCCACACAGAGGGGACTATGCATACCAAGTATACATACTTGTTTTCCATACAGAGAGGACTATGCACACCAAGTATACATACTTGTTTTCCATACAGAGGGGACTATGTATACCAAGTATACATACTTGTTTTCCATACAGAAGGGACTATGCATGGTATGCATACCAAGTATACATACTTGTTTTCTATACAGAGGGGACTGCATACCAAGCATACATACTTGTTTTCCATACAGAGGGGACTATGTATACCAAGTATACGTACTTGTTTTCCATACAGATGGGACTATACATACCAAGTATACATACTTGTTTTCCCTACAGAGGGGATTACGTATACCAAATATACATACTTGGTTTCCATATAGATGGGACTATACATACCAGGTATACGTACTTGTTTTCCATACAGAGGGGACTATGGATATCAAGCATACATACTTGTTTTCCATACAGAGGGGACTATGCATACCAAATATACATACTTGGTTTCCATATAGATGGGACTATACATACCAGGTATACGTACTTGTTTTCCATACAGAGGGGACTATGGATATCAAGCATACATACTTGTTTTCCATACAGAGGGGACTATGTACACCAAATATACGTACTTGGTTTCCATATAGATGGGACTATACATACCAGGTATACGTACTTGTTTTCCATACAGAGGGGACTATGGATATCAAGCATACATACTTGTTTTCCATACAGAGGGGACTATGCATACCAAGTATACATACTTTATATATACTTGTTTTCCATACAGAGAGGACTATGCATACCAAGTATGCATACTTGTTTTCATACAGAGGAGACTATGTATACCAAGTATACATACTTTATACATACTTGTTTTCCATACAGAGGGGACTATGTATGCCAAGTATACATACTTTATACATACTTGTTTTCCATACAGAGGGGACTATGCATACCAAGTATACATAGTTGTTTTCCATACAGAGGGAACTATGTATACCAAGTATACATACTTGTTTTTCATACAGAGAGGACTATGCATACCAAGTATACATACTTGTTTTCCATACAGAGGGAACTATGTATACCAAGTATACATACTTGTTTTCCATACAGATGCGACTATGTATATCAAGTATACATACTTGTTTTCCATACAGATGGGACTATAAATACCAAGTATAAATACTTGTTTTCCATACAGAGGGGACTATGCATACCAAGTATACATACTTGTTTTCCATACAGAGAGGACTATGCACACCAAGTATACATACTTGTTTTCCATACAGAGGGCACTATCTATACCAAGTATACATACTTGTTTTCTATACAGAGGGGACTGCATACCAAGCATACATACTTGTTTTCCATACAGAGGGGACTATCTATACCAAGTATACGTACTTGTTTTCCATACAGATGGGACTATACATACCAAGTATACATACTTGTTTTCCATACAGAGGGGACTATGTATACCAAATATACATACTAGGTTTCCATATAGATGGGACTATATATACCCAGTATACGTGCTTGTTTTCCATACAGAGGGGACTATGGATATCAAGCATACATACTTGTTTTCCATACAGAGGGGACTATGCATACCAAGTATACATACTTTACACATACTTGTTTTTCATACAGAGCAGTCTATGTATACCAAGTATACATACTTTATACATACCTGTTTTCCATACAGAGAGGACTATGCATACCAAGTATGCATACTTGTTTTTATACAGAGGAGACTGTGTATACCAAATATACATACTTTATACATACTTGTTTTCCATAAAGAGGGGACTATGTATGCCAAGTATACATACTTTATACATACTTGTTTTCCATACAGAGGGGACTATGCATACCAAGTATACATAGTTGTTTTCCATACAGCGGGGACTATGCATACCAAGTATACATACTTGTTTTCCATACAGAGGGGACTATGTATACCAAGTATACATACTTGTTTTCCATACAGAGGGGACTTTACATACAAAGTATACATGCTTGTTTTCCATACAGAGGGGACTATGCACACCAAGTATACATACTTGTTTTCCATACAGAGGGGACTATGTATACCAAGTATAAATACTTGTTTTCCATACAGAAGGGACTATGCATACCAAGTATGCATACTTGTTTTCTATACAGAGGGGACTGCATACCAAATATACATACTTGGTTTCCATATAGATCGGACTATACATACCAGGTATACATATTTGTTTTCCATACAGAGGGGACTATGGATATCAAGCATACATACTTGTTTTCCTTACAGAGGGGACTATGTATACCAAATATACATACTTGGTTTCCATATAGATGGGACTATACATACCAGGTATACGTACTTGTTTTCAATACAGAGGGGACTATGGATATCAAGCATACATACTTGTTTTCCATACAGAGGGGACCATGTATACCAAATATACATATTTGTTTTCCATATAGATGGGACTATACATACCAGGTATACGTACTTTACACATACTTGTTTTCCATACAGAGCAGTCTATGTATACCAAGTATACATACTTTATACATACTTGTTTTCCATACAGAGAGGACTATGCATACCAAGTATGCGTACTTGTTTTTATACAGAGGAGACTATGTATACCAAGTTTAAATACTTTATACATACTTGTTTTCCATACAGAGGGGACTATGTATGCCAAGTATACATACTTTATACATACTTGTTTTCCATACAGAGGGGACTATGCATACCAAGTATACATAGTTGTTTTCCCTACAGAGGGGACTATGCATACCAAGTATACATACTTGTTTTCCATACAGAGGGGACTATGTATACCAAGTATACATACTTGTTTTCCATACAGAGGGGACAATGCATACCAAGTATACATACTTGTTTTCCATACAGATGGGACTATACATACCAAGTATACATACTTGTTTTCCATACAGAGGGGACTATCCATACCAAGTATACATACTTGTTTTCCATACAGAGGGGACTATGTATACCAAGTATACATACTTGTTTTCCATACAGAAGGGACTATGCATACCAAGTATACATACTTGTTTTCTATACAGAGGGGACTGCATACCAAGCATACATACTTGTTTTCCATACAGATGGGAATATGCATACCAAGTATACTGACTTGTTTTCCATACACATGGGACTATACATAGCAAGTATACATACTTCTTTTTCCTACAGATGGGACTATGCATACCAAGTATACATACTTCTTTTTCATATAGAGAGGACTATGCATATCAAGTATACATACTTGTTTTCCATACAGAGGGGACTATGTATACCAAGTATACATACTTGTTGTTTTCGAGTATACATACAGAGGGGACTATGCATACCAAGTATACATACTTGTTTTCCATACAGAGGGGACTATGCATACCAAGTATACATACTTGTTTTCCATACAGAGGGGACTTGTATACCAAGTATACATACTTGTTTTCCATGCAGACGGGACTATACATACCAAGTATACATACTTGTTTTTCATACAGAGGGGACTATGCATACTTGTTTTCCATACAGAAGGGACTATGCATACCAAGTATGCATACTTGTTTTCTATACAGAGGGGACTGCATACCAAATATACATACTTGGTTTCCATATAGATCGGACTATACATACCAGGTATACATATTTGTTTTCCATACAGAGGGGACTATGGATATCAAGCATACATACTTGTTTTCCTTACAGAGGGGACTATGTATACCAAATATACATACTTGGTTTCCATATAGATGGGACTATACATACCAGGTATACGTACTTGTTTTCAATACAGAGGGGACTATGGATATCAAGCATACATACTTGTTTTCCATACAGAGGGGACCATGTATACCAAATATACATATTTGTTTTCCATATAGATGGGACTATACATACCAGGTATACGTACTTTACACATACTTGTTTTCCATACAGAGCAGTCTATGTATACCAAGTATACATACTTTATACATACTTGTTTTCCATACAGAGAGGACTATGCATACCAAGTATGCGTACTTGTTTTTATACAGAGGAGACTATGTATACCAAGTTTAAATACTTTATACATACTTGTTTTCCATACAGAGGGGACTATGTATGCCAAGTATACATACTTTATACATACTTGTTTTCCATACAGAGGGGACTATGCATACCAAGTATACATAGTTGTTTTCCCTACAGAGGGGACTATGCATACCAAGTATACATACTTGTTTTCCATACAGAGGGGACTATGTATACCAAGTATACATACTTGTTTTCCATACAGAGGGGACAATGCATACCAAGTATACATACTTGTTTTCCATACAGATGGGACTATACATACCAAGTATACATACTTGTTTTCCATACAGAGGGGACTATCCATACCAAGTATACATACTTGTTTTCCATACAGAGGGGACTATGTATACCAAGTATACATACTTGTTTTCCATACAGAAGGGACTATGCATACCAAGTATACATACTTGTTTTCTATACAGAGGGGACTGCATACCAAGCATACATACTTGTTTTCCATACAGATGGGAATATGCATACCAAGTATACTGACTTGTTTTCCATACACATGGGACTATACATAGCAAGTATACATACTTCTTTTTCCTACAGATGGGACTATGCATACCAAGTATACATACTTCTTTTTCATATAGAGAGGACTATGCATATCAAGTATACATACTTGTTTTCCATACAGAGGGGACTATGTATACCAAGTATACATACTTGTTTTCTATACAGATGGGACTATACATAGCGAGTATACATACTTGTTTTCCATACAGAGGGGACTATGCATACCAAGTATGCATACTTGTTTTCCATACAGTGAGGACTTTGCACACCATGTATACATACTTGTTTTCCATACAGAGGGGACTATGTATACCAAGTATACATACTTGTTTTCCATGCAGACGGGACTATACATACCAAGTATACATACTTGTTTTTCATACAGAGGGGACTATGCATACCAAGTATGCATACTTGTTTTCTATACAGAGGGGACTGCATACCAAATATACATACTTGGTTTCCATATAGATCGGACTATACATACCAGGTATACATATTTGTTTTCCATACAGAGGGGACTATGGATATCAAGCATACATACTTGTTTTCCTTACAGAGGGGACTATGTATACCAAATATACATACTTGGTTTCCATATAGATGGGACTATACATACCAGGTATACGTACTTGTTTTCCATACAGAGGGGACTATGGATATCAAGCGTACATACTTGTTTTCCATACAGAGGGGACCATGTATACCAAATATACATATTTGTTTTCCATATAGATGGGACTATACATACCAGGTATACGTACTTTACACATACTTGTTTTCCATACAGAGCAGTCTATGTATACCAAGTATACATACTTTATACATACTTGTTTTCCATACAGAGAGGACTATGCATACCAAGTATGCGTACTTGTTTTTATACAGAGGAGACTATGTATACCAAGTTTAAATACTTTATACATACTTGTTTTCCATACAGAGGGGACTATGTATGCCAAGTATACATACTTTATACATACTTGTTTTCCATACAGAGGGGACTATGCATACCAAGTATACATAGTTGTTTTCCCTACAGAGGGGACTATGCATACCAAGTATACATACTTGTTTTCCATACAGAGGGGACTATGTATACCAAGTATACATACTTGTTTTCCATACAGAGGGGACAATGCATACCAAGTATACATACTTGTTTTCCATACAGATGGGACTATACATACCAAGTATACATACTTGTTTTCCATACAGAGGGGACTATCCATACCAAGTATACATACTTGTTTTCCATACAGAGGGGACTATGTATACCAAGTATACATACTTGTTTTCCATACAGAAGGGACTATGCATACCAAGTATACATACTTGTTTTCTATACAGAGGGGACTGCATACCAAGCATACATACTTGTTTTCCATACAGATGGGAATATGCATACCAAGTATACTGACTTGTTTTCCATACACATGGGACTATACATAGCAAGTATACATACTTCTTTTTCCTACAGATGGGACTATGCATACCAAGTATACATATTTGTTTTTCTTATAGAGAGGACTATGCATACCAAGTATACATACTTGTTTTCCATACAGAGGGGACTATGTATACCAAGTATACGTACTTGTTTTCCATACAGATGGGACTATACATACCAAGTATACATACTTGTTTTCCATACAGAGGGGACTATGTATATCAAATATACATACTCGGTTTCCATATAGATGGGACTATATATACCAGGTATACGTACTTGTTTTCCATACAGAGGGGACTATGGATATCAAGCATACCTACTTGTTTTCCATACAGAGGAGACTATGTATACCAAATATACATACTTGGTTTCCATATAGATGGGACTATACATACCAGGTATACATACTTGTTTTCCATACAGAGTGGACTATGGATATCAAGCATACATACTTGTTTTTCATACAGAGGAGACTATGTATACCAAGTATACATACTTTACACATACTTGTTTTCCATACAGAACGGTCTATGTATACCAAGTATATATACTTTATACATACTTGTTTTCCATACAGAGAGGACTATGCATACCAAGTATGCATACTTGTTTTTATACAGAGGAGACTATGTATACCAAGTATACATACTTTATACATACTTGTTTTCCATACAGAGGGAACTATGTATGCCAAGTATACAAACTTTATACATACTTGTTTTCCATACAGAGGGGACTATGCATACCAAGTATACATAGTTGTTTTCCATACAGAGGGGAGTATGCATACCAAGTATACATTCTTGTTTTCCATACAGAGGGGACTATGCATACCAAGTATACATAGTTGTTTTCCATACAGAGAGAACTATGCATACAAAGTGTGCATACTTGTTTTCCATACAGAGGGGACTATGCATACCAAGTATACATAGTTGTTTTCCATACAGAGGGGACTATGCATACCAAGTATACATAGTTGTTTTCCATACAGAGGGGACTATGCATACCAAATATTCATACTTTATACATACTTGTTTTTCGTACAGAGGGGACTTTATACATACTTGTTTTCCATACAGAGGGGACTATGCATACCAAGTATACATATTTGTTATCTATATAGAGGGGACAAAGAACACACTGAAGGAACATCTCATAGATGAGTTGGACTACCACCTGATGCCAAAGGAAGCATGGAAGAAGCTCGTGGCATGGTACGACATTGTTGACACTGAGGTAAGTGATACATGCTTGTTGCTGTCTTGTTTCTGTGTTTAATTTTGTAATGATTGTAATTGGTATTTCAAAGAAAATGTGCTGTGTTTATTTCTGTGAGCAGTTGAACTGCTAGATATTTAACCAGATCTAACCTCATCAAAAGCAGTTGAACTGCTAGATATTTAACCAGATCTAACCTCATCAAAAGCAGTTGAACTGCTAGATATTTAACCAGATCTAAGCTCATCAAAAGCAGTTGAACTGCTAGATATTTAACCAGATCTAACCTCATCAAAAGCAGTTGAACTGCTAGATATTTAACCAGATCTAAGCTCATCAAAAGCAGTTGAACTGCTAGATATTTAACCAGATCTAACCTCATCAAAAGCAGTTGAACTGCTAGATATTTAATCAGATCTAAGCTCATCAAAAGCAGTTGAACTGCTAGATATTTAACCAGATCTAAGATCACCAAAAGCAGTTGACATGCTAGATATTTAACCAGATCTAAGATCACCAAAAACAGTTGACATGCTAGATATTTAACCAGATCTAAGCTCATCAAAACCAGTTGACATGCTAGATATTTAACCAGATCTAAGCTCATCAAAAGCAGTTGAACTGCTAGATATTTAACCAGATCTAAGCTCATCAAAAGCAGTTGACATGCTAGATATTTAACCAGATCTAAGATCACCAAAAGCAGTTGACATGCTAGATATTTAACCAGATCTAACCTCATCAAAAGCAGTTGAACTGCTAGATATTTAACCAGATCTAACCTCATCAAAAGCAGTTGAACTGCTAGATATTTAACCAGATCTAAGCTCATCAAAAGCAGTTGACATGCTAGATATTTAACCAGATCTAAGCTCATCAAAAGCAGTTGACATGCTAGATATTTAACCAGATCTAAGCTCATCAAAAGCAGTTGAACTGCTAGATATTTAACCAGATCTAACCTAATCAAAAGCAGTTGACATGCTAGATATTTAACCAGATCTAACCTCATCAAAAGCAGTTGACATGCTAGATATTTAACCAGATCTAAGCTCATCAAAAGCAGTTGAACTGCTAGATATTTAACCAGATCTAACCTCATCAAAAGCAGTTGAACTGCTAGATATTTAACCAGATCTAAGCTCATCAAAAGCAGTTGAACTGCTAGATATTTAACCAGATCTAAGCTCATCAAAAGCAGTTGAACTGCTAGATATTTAACCAGATCTAAGCTCATCAAAAGCAGTTGAACTGCTAGATATTTAACCAGATCTAAGCTCATCAAAAGCAGTTGAACTGCTAGATATTTAACCAGATCTAAGCTCATCAAAAGCAGTTGAACTGCTAGATATTTAACCAGATCTAACCTCATCAAAAGCAGTTGAACTGCTAGATATTTAACCAGATCTAACCTCATCAAAAGCAGTTGAACTGCTAGATATTTAACCAGATCTAAGCTCATCAAAAGCAGTTGAACTGCTAGATATTTAACCAGATCTAAGCTCATCAAAAGCAGTTGAACTGCTAGATATTTAACCAGATCTAACCTCATCAAAAGCAGTTGAACTGCTAGATATTTAACCAGATCTAACCTCATCAAAAGCAGTTGAACTGCTAGATATTTAACCAGATCTTGCAGTTGACTGCTAGATATTTAACCAGATCTAAGCTCATCAAAAGCAGTTGAACTGCTAGATATTTAACCAGATCTAAGCTCATCAAAAGCAGTTGAACTGCTAGATATTTAACCAGATCTAACATAATCAAAAGCAGTTGAACTGCTAGATATTTAACCAGATCTAAGCTCATCAAAAGCAGTGAAATCAACAGGAAGGGCATGACAGTTTAGCATAAAAATTATTTTTTTGTAAAATGTTATGTATTCACTAGTGCTTTATGCAAAATATCTTTCAAATGAGGGTAATGGCTATAAATGTACATTGCTTCACTTATGTCTGTGCAGTGAACGTTTTTGTTAGCAACTGAAAACAATGACTTGTCTCCCATTCATGTCACAATCACTGTACTGCTTCTGGTGTGTAGATGGTATTATCACGCAAGGTGATCGAGCAGGGGATGTTTGTGAAACACTGCAAGGTAGAAGTCTATCTCATGGAGCTTAAGCTGTGTCACAACCGAAACCTCGAGCACATCATAACGGAGCAGTTCAGCAAGGCCGACACGATCGGTGAGAGTCAACCACCTGGTGGTGGAAACATTCATTCGTTTCCCCGTGATTACATCACATTTTTTACACAATAGTCTTTTATACTGTTCTTAAAAGAAACATGAGCTGTCAAGTTTAAACCACTTTTAATTTCAGTTAAGATAAAGGTATGTTTTAAATGTTAGTAAACAGTAAATATTCTGATATCCTTCTCAATTTGATTTCTCATTGCAGAATAATTTTGTGAAAAATCTATCATATCTAATATTTGTTAGGACATGCTAGCTCAATTACGTATTATTTTTTCTTATTATAATAATTGGACTACCCATTAATTTTTGGCCAATCAAAATTCTATGTAAAGGATACTAAGACATTGGCTATTCACAGTTTTTTAAGTTTCCCAAACATAGTTTGCAGCAAAATAATTTAGTGTGACATATGTAATTGAAAAAAGAGTATGTTTGGTTTGTCGACAGAGTGTATAGAGAAGAAGATGCAGCAAGCGTTCAACATTAGTGACGACACAGAGGTGCGACTGTGGAACAAACACATGTCCAACACGTATGAACATCTCAATCGCAGTGACCTCACCGTACAGGACACAGGCCTCTATCAGGGAACGGTACGTTCTCTTACGGTAGTAACAGTATTAGATCACTGAAATTAAATCACTGTTGTATTGCCTTGGGGACAATTTATCAGGGAACTTTAACGTTTATCTTAGGCATTACTTCTCACCTGTTGTGTGTGAATCAGTGGCAGTCTTCAGTCAGTAGAGTGAATACAGATTTATAAAATATATCACAAATAAGACTGCAGCACAAAGTTGGTAATTGCAACCTTTGGATCCTTATAAGTTGATCAGGAGATGTGTGTACTGGACAGTTGGGTCTGGGGGTTATCTTGATATCTCTCTGCTGTGGAGAGTTATTCTAACAAACAGGCTGGGCACCTGACTCGTAGTTAGTTGACTGCAGTAGTTTGTGGTGGAGTCTCGGGTGACGTTCTTGTTGTGTCCACAGGTGATTGTCATAGAAGAGAAGAATGCTGACGGCACCTGGCCAAGGCAGACCAGCGTGTAAGTTCACACTAACGTTCCTATTCAGCATTCATCCTCTAACAATGATTATCTCTATAGTTTATTGAGAGAAATACACCAGGTCACAACCCAAGAATTTTGCTCACAGACGTGATCTGGCATGTCCTCTTGTGTGAGTTCATCTGCAGTCTCGGTTTATTCATACCTGAGTATGTCATAAATTTCCCATATATTATGAATATATCATGATGATCTCCTTACTTGAGAATCTGTTGTCCATCGACCTGATCTTCAAATCCGTGGGTCCACGTTTCTGATACATGCAGTAGAATGCTCATATATGAGCTTTGAAAAAGACTAGTTTTATGACTTTCAGGCTTTCTCCATTAAGTTGCAGGAAGTCCAGGCTTGTGCTTTCCTGAGCTGGACATCCTTTGCCGAGTTTGGGGCCATTGATCCACTACATCTGAAATCCTTTGTGATTTCCAGTGGTGTGCTTTCTATGTCTGCTTGGTGTAGCATTACTTTTAACAAGTGTCATTAGAGGAGTTTTTTAATTTCGTGATTTGATAATGCGTTCGTTAAACATATTTTTCAAGATGTTATTGTTAACTGTCCAATCCTGTGTGTACGGCTTGGTTTATGATACTTCTTATTACTGTTTGAGGAATCATACTAAGTCGCAAATGAATTAGACGCCACAAAGGTAAATTATTGCACAGCACTGTTTTTAGTACTGCAAACATGAAAGTCTACGTACCATGTGACATCATTATTATGTTGACTGGAAATTAAAGGGGTTTTTTTCTATTGGCTGTAGAAATATCATTAGTATCGTACTGAATTATGCCATGTAATATATGTAGTAAATTGTGTACTTATAATTCATATCACAAGCAATACATAGAAAATTAATACACGTATCTTCAATAACATTATAATATATCAAATATGACTGAAAAAGTACAAATGCCTTAATTAGCTTGTTACATAATTTACGTAAAAATCTATGATTTCATTGTCTACAAACATTGTATACTTTGTGTTGTTTTACAGACACTTATATAACCAGATATATTACATAAATGTGGAAGTGTGTGTATGTATTGTTATGTACAGATGTAGTTTACATACATGTGTGTCTTACAGTGTTGCCAATGTTTTAATAAACCTTTCATTCATGAAAGTATGTCATGCAAGACATCTTACCATGTGAAATCATTGACTAGAAAGTACGAGCCCAACCCACAAAACACCTATGCTACACAAGGAACAATGCAGTTTATTACTAGCTGTATTTTGACCTAATTGTATTCGAAGATGCACCCATCTGCTGAATGTTGATAACTAACTTTGTACGTAGTGTAGGTTCGTGTAGATGCGTTGCAGTAAATAAATTCCCATTCAACTGTGTGCATGCCCAATCAACATTCGTGTCAGCCAACTGTGTTTATTACTCAAACTCACACATTTTGCATGAAACATTCGTGGGGTACCTATCGCACTTCAATTAAGGAGTCATTTTAGAACAGAATGTGGTAGAAATTAACATTAGAATGTATCTTAGGAACAACAAGACTGTAGACACTGTGGTCTTACAATATTCTGAATGCTGTCAAAGAATGTACAAAATATAAGAATTTAATGGTGGGTATGTTATCGTTGGATTACAAAAGGCTCTGCCTTACGCAACATCATTTTGCAACTTGCAAACACCACCTGCTCATGTAATTCACTGAAGCAGTAACACTGATATGAACGACGTGTGTCATGGTGCAGTTTTAAATCATAAATGTAGCTGGATCACTTCGCATAAGTACAAAAACAGTCATGTGGAGAGACCAAATCAATAAATATTTAGGCTACAGACAACCCAATAATAAAACATGTCATTGGATTATACATGCACACGAGTCGAGCGTCGTTAATGGACAGTCTATTTTGACACTGAATATTAAGCAATACAAAATGGATATAAAAAGGACTTTGGTTAACATAAATAAGTGACTTAAAAACACCAATTATCCACTGTTGTGGTAATAAATGTTTTATGTTAAAAACTGAGGGACATTAGAGCCAAGTCCGCTGCCCAGCTCTATGCACATATTTCAATGTGAACATTTCAAACGCTGGCAATGAATAAGATACATATGACAACATATCACAACGATCTGACGTCATTTAGCAGCAACATATAAAAAGAAAACCTCTACGCTGCTGTAATTTGCACACCGACCGACCAAAACGTATATACATGTTTATATCTATACAGTGAAACCTTTATACATTTGTATACTATTTACAGCCACTTTCAGGTCCGTCAAGGAGTTGCGTACCATCATTATTGAGAAGCAACAAATGGCCAGGGACCGGTTTGTCTGTGCTGCATTCTAAATACTGACGCATTTTACTTGCCTAACTAGTGGTGGCAGTTTATTACAAGTGCCATATTCTTCTTTCGGAGAATGAAGCCTAGGCTGTGTAATACGAAAGTTATTTGTTTTAATAGCAAGAAACTGCTCCCGCTTTGGCATGAGTAGGCGGAATCAGGCATTACTGCTAGTTCTATATAATATGAAGAGTTTACCTGTCAGGTTTCCTGTCTTATGTGATGATGTGACATCACAGCATTTTCTAAGCGTCTCTCCCAACTGATTGCGTCTGGTTACATGAGCAAATTAAGTTTTTTTCAAATGTATTTTTACTTGACCTGATTGTCACATGCAATGTCCTCGCTGTTGTTTTATATACAGTGGCACGGTCGTTATGTGCAGTGACCTGGTTCTATATACATCACCCTGGTCTTTCGTAAAAATGTCCTGGTCATTAATCGCAGTGATTGTTACAAATGATACGATGCATGTGCTTTCGAACAGACATGTGTCCATGCTGGCCAACCCTACAGAAAACTGGGTTGACCCAAGAACGATCACGAATGATGCTTAGCTGGTCACAGCTAAGCATCAGGGAATCATTATGCGTGTTAAGATTATACAACAGCTGGGCCGTGTCCGAGTCATCAACTGCGAGGGCGTCATTATTTAGGGAAATTGCATAGCTGCTGCAGCGATGTCCTCGCTGGCCACCAGATGGCACCACTGTTTCTATTTCCATCACAGAAATCGTTTGTCCCGCTGCCAAAGAACGTGGCAGCCATAGATCAGGTTAGTTTGTGTCCATGCCGTTGTCGCTGTTGACGCTCATGTTGCGTTCGGGTGACCCAATGGTGGCACTCGCAGTGGCTGTGTGTGGAATCAACTGCAGCTTGTCATCATCATCGTCCTGCTGACGACGATGGTCGTCGGGCTTGCGACGTTGGTACACGAGAACGTAGCCAGCCCGTGTCTGTAGACAACACAACACAGTAACAGCAATGTGTAGTGTGGCAAAACAACATCACGTGTGACATAAATTGCAAATCAAGTTCGCCAACTCTATAAATTGTAGTATGTGAAGTATAATAACATGTGCAGTCCTTTTAATAAGAGTGCATTATTTTGTTAAATTATTGAAAACATTATTGAAGAGCCAGACAGACCACTTCTGTCTTTTCTTCGACAAATTTTGAGAAGTCAAAAATAATACTCAAAGATTTCACTACATGAAGTAGCATTTCATAATAGATATTAGGTAGGTAAATATTTTCACAAAATAGGTAAATTTTCCACAAATTGAGCTTGAAACAAAACGAGCGAAAAACTGAGGAAGAACCGTGAAAAACACTTGTATAAAAAATTTTAAGTTTCACTATGTGCAAAACTAGAACAGACGGTAATCATCAGGAGGGACGGACAGACTCACCACAACGGCGTCTTCATTGGTGGATGACACATTGGAGTCATCAAAGTGGTACCACTGCCTGTCTTCCTTGTTCTTTGCATACGCCGTGTCTAAGACAGATCAACAACATCTAGTCTTGTTTAGCTGTGTTCATTCAATCAGTTTCAAACAAATATAACATTCAGATTTAAAGTAATCTCCTTACAGGTATCCAAAAAACAAGCCACAGAGACCAACTCGCAGTGCACCAGAGACGTCAACAACTAAATATAATACAACAGATTCAACAATGTTGAAATTACTTCTTAGCCCATACAACTGGATTTTTGACACAATTGTCAAGCGAGCAAGTTTTTAAGTATTTTCTTTGGTAAATCATGGGTAAAATTTCACATCATGTTTTGAATGCAGGTGATTTCGCATGGTGAAACCAGCTTCGATCATTGTTTGTTGACAGCTTTTGCATGAAGTATGACGGTCAACCATGTAGTTGTACAACAAGACCAATCGACAAATGCACACAACAGCACCAACATTCTGTGGACATCATACTTAGTGGTCTGTTAAATAAAAAGCTTCAATCATAGTTCGATGTGTGAAGATGGTATTGTACATCACAACAAACACTTAATTAAGAAATGTTGCCTCCATCATTGCCTCCATCAACGTGTAAAACGACCATCCCAAATCACAAGGTGAAGGACGGTTCTGTTGATTCCACGAGGGATACAACTGTTAGAGGGTGTGAATGTGAACCCCTGGTGGTTACTTACAGTGGCCCCCACCAAGTCCTCCATAGTGGTTTGACACAGCAATCAGGTCATAGACGGACGGACCGTGATCAGGCTTGATGATGTACTTCTGCATGTTTAGACCTCTGAGAAACAAGAAAATTCATCATGTCTGTCCACAACAAAGACTTAGTTATGTTTGTTTTATATTAGTTACAGTATCGGGTTCTTTCAATCAACTCTCATGGGGGCAACACATAGGATGTAGTGACACAATATCACATTTATAGAATAGTTTTCTTGTCCAGTAGATGGCAATCTAGTTGGAATGTTTTAAATGAATTAGTACATATTGCATGCTAAACTACTGTAATGTTATGCTAAAAAATTAATACTAACAGTTCCTAACAACATGCCAAAACAAAACAGCAACGATCTATCAATTCGGTAGCACATCCTTATAATCATTTGCGATAACATTCTGCAAACACAAAATAATGATAAAATCCAAAATTTATTTAGCGCCATAATCACATAGTGCTCTATGACGCTTTACAGTGCAATAATCATTCCACTAAACATGTAGATCGTAAAATAGTAAGTAAAGGTATTTATGAACAATACAACATAGAATCGTACATCAAATTACACAGATAAAATGTAATTTAAATATACATAATAGAAAAGGCCACCTGGAAAGTGTCAAGACGTCTCACCTGGTCGGATACTCGATGGTGATGTCCAGTTTGTCCCGCCAGTTACGGTTGTAGGAGAAGCGTTTGAGGTGAATGACTAACACCTCGGGCAACTGCCACAGGTCAAACTTCTTGGACGCCTGCTGGTGTCTCTTGCAGCGCGGACAATACCTGCCCAAGGTAAGTTGTTAATTAGCGCAGCATCCAGTACTTCACACATCACCCCTGGTAGACCAGTTCGTTCAAACACCATCTTGACATCTACGGGAAGCATTCAGCCATGCTGCAATTACTACACAAAGACAATTTTTTTCACACATCCTCCACTGTCTATAGCCAGAATCTCACACATATGATTGAACTGAGGCGATGTGGAATGAAAGAAATTGTCCTAGATATGAAACGAGAGCAAGAGGATTTGAACAAAGGTTTCTCAACCGAGTCTGATGGTCTAACCGCCATGACCACTGTCATGTGGCACAAGCTGGTGGTTAGACCATCAAACTCGGTTGAGAAACATTTGTTCAAATCCTCTTGCCCTCGTTTCATATCTAGGAGGGTGAGGTAATTATGTCATGTTATAACTTACCAATGGTCCTGTCGACCAAGAACAACTTACCAATGGTCCTGTCGACCAAGAACAACTTACCACGGGTCCTGTCGACCAAGAACAACTTACCACGGGTCCTGTCGACCAAGAACAACTTACCACGGGTCCTGTAAACCAAGAACAACTTACCACGGGTCCTGTCGACCAAGAACAAATTACCATGGTTCCACCTATCAACCAAGAACAACTTACCATGGGTCCTGTCGACCAAGTTGTTCTTTGGATGTGAACATCTCGAGACAGTTTGTCAGTTGGATGACATTCTTGCGCTGCTGGGGATTACGGTTGACACTCTCATCCAGCTCTACCTCCTGTGACAACAGACAAGACGGTTGACACTGAGCTCACATGACAGACTGTGGTGAAGGAGGATAGAAAGGACACATTCGATGCATAACAGAAACTATAGGACACTTTCATGGAAGATGTTACATAAACATGACAACAGCAATTACGTTCATCTTCAAAATGTTGCCTCTAACCAACTTCTGCAACACACACCCCACAAACACCCAGTCACCCACACACACACACCAAATTTAATAGTCTTCCTCTACAAGGGTTGGGAAATTAGTACTTAAGGGTAGCCACTACCCGAAAACGGCCATAGGCCATATCTCTGTTAATACTGAACGTATCCTACCAAAATTTGGAGTACTGATTAGTTAAATGAATAGTATTTGATATGTGGAATATGGGTTCAGTTGCTAGTGTATTACCATGGCAATGAACGTTTCTAGTGTGATAGAGGGGCATACATCTATGAAAATTATTCTGAGCTAACAACTGTATGTGTGATCATGTAGTTGTCAAGAATCATCAGCTAGAATACTCCTTT
The DNA here is from genome assembly GCA_020002185.1 of Paraescarpia echinospica. Taxonomy (NCBI): domain Eukaryota; kingdom Metazoa; phylum Annelida; class Polychaeta; order Sabellida; family Siboglinidae; genus Paraescarpia; species Paraescarpia echinospica. The sequence continues at coordinate 21,428,654 of CM034531.1, read as the reverse complement.
GTGCAATAAGGTGGTTTTGGGCAAGGAAATCTGACTGCAATTACTTTTGTGAGATGGGACTTTATGTTTAAGCATTTTTCAAAGCATCTTGAAAAATGCTAATAATAATAATGATAAACAACAGTCAGTGATGTCAGATATCCTTGCCCAAAACCACCTTATTGCACAAAGGAGTATTTTAGCTGATGACTCTTGACAGTTGCATGATCACACGTACAGTTATTAGCTCAGAATAATTTTCAAGGATGTGAAAATCAGTCTCACTAGAAAATTTATTGCCATAATAATACACAAGCAAATGAGCCCATATTTCAAACATCATATGCCATTCATTTATCTAACTAGTACACCAAATTTTGTTATGATATGTTCAGTATTAATAGTGGTATAGCATATTGATTATATGGCCGTTTTTGGGTAGTGGCTACCCTTAACTGACTTAATAAATCCTCTTCATGGTTACGTTCACATAAAACAGAAACAGTGTTCATTACTGCACTGCACTGCTCTGAGTAAACCAATCCCAAAAGTATATATTACATGATGATAAAATCTAATGACAGATGCATACATAATATTTAACAAGATTTAACAAGATTGCCATCCAGAGAATTAACTCTAGATGGCAGATGGACAAGGAAGCCCTTTGGCTTATCGAGAGTCCAACCCTTTTATCTACATATATCCAGCCCTTCTGAGGTATGTGTCGATTTTATTTTTAAACATATTCACACTACTAGCACCCACACAATCATCAGATAATCTGTTCCATTCATTCACAGTCCTTTGTGAAAATGAGAACTTTCTTACGTCTAATCTACACTGCTCCTTTACTAATGTAACTTCATGTCCTCTAGTCTTTCTATCTTTCTTAACTGAAAAAAACATATTTCTATCAATATTTTCATAACCATTCAATATTTTAAACACTTCTATCTGATCTCCTCTCAATCTCCTGGTCTCCAGTGTTGTTAAACCACATTCTTTTAGGCGTTTTTCATAACTAAGATCCCTCAGTTTTGGTATCATTTTAGTCGCTCTCCTCTGTACTCTTTCTAGCATATCTATGTCCTTCTTGCGGTATGGCCTCCACGCTTGTATACAATATTCTAAATGAGGCCTAACTATTGTTTTGTACAGCGGTATTATTAGTTCTTTTTCTTTATATGCTATATTTCGCCTAATCAATCCAAGGATTTGATTTCCCTTTGAAGCTGCAATACCACACTGCTCTGAAACCTTCATGTCAGCACTAATTGTCAGCCCTAAGTTTTTTTCTTTTACAGTAGTACTTAGTACAGTTCCCCCCATTGTATATTCTACATATTCGTTCCCATGTCCTGTGTGAAGGCATTTACATTTCCCAAAATTGAACATTTGCCACTTTTCAGACCATTTGATCAACCTGTCAAGATCATCTTGTAAATGCTGTCTATCCCCATCACTTTTAATCCTTCTAAACACTTTTGTATCATCTGCAAATTTCAACACCTTGCTAGCTATATCATCGTCCAAATCGTTTATATATATTAAGAATAATATAGGTCCCAGTACTGATCCCTGTGGAACCCCACTCAAAACTGATTTCCAGTTTGAAGCCTCCCCATCAACAACTACCCGTTGTCTTCTGTCAATCAGCCATTTTTCTATCCAGTTAATTATACCATTTCCTATGCCATGGGCTTTTAGTTTAAGCAGTAATCTCTGATGTGGCACTTTGTCGAAAGCTTTTTGAAAATCTAAGTAGATGATATCTACTGGTGATCCATCATCTACCCACTTAGTGATATCTTCCAAAAATCATAACATATTTGTTAAGCATGACCTCGCTTTTAGAAACCCATGTTGAGATGGGTTTATTAAGTTATGTTTAACAAGAAAATCCACCATGTGATCTTTAATTAGTCTTTCTAATAATTTACAAATCACTGATGTTAAACTCACTGGTCTATAGTTCTCTGACTTGTTTCTCGAACCTTTTTTAAATAACGGTATAATGTTTGCTTCTTTCCATTCTAAAGGAACCACTCCCTCTTCTAATGACAAGTTGAAAACTGTTGCAAGCGGTATGCTAATTTGTTCTACAATTTCCACTAGTAGTTTGGGTGGAATACCATCCACTCCAGGTGATTTATTTTCCTTCATAGCCCTAATTTTCTTAGCTACCATTTCTGGGGTTACAATTAACTGTCTTAAATAGTCTGTTTCTGCCCCCTTGAACTTAGCCTCTGGTACTGGCAGTGAACTAGTGTCTTCTCTGGTAAACACTAAACTAAAATACTCATTTAGGTCTTCCACCATTAAGAATCCTTCTGATATTATATTTCCAGCACTATCTTCTAGAGGACCGACCTTATCCTGAACTTTCTGTTTGCTTCGAACATACGCATAAAAACTCTTGCTGTCATGTTTTATATTACAAGCTAATTGATGTTCATAGCTTCTCTTTGAATTTCGAATTTCAGGTGTAGCTTGGTTTAGTGCTTCTTTATAAAATGTTGTAGTTCCTTGCCATTTCCAGTACTGCCCATATGACTCTGCACATCATTTGTTTATACTTAATTTTCTAATGGCTTCTTTCGATAAGTGTTTCTTTTTACCGTTTCCCTTGTTTTTGAAGGTACAAATTTATCGACTATGCACTTAATTTCACTCTTTAAGATATTCCAGCATTCTGTTGCTGTCTTATTTTTCAGTGTGTTATTCCAGTCTATCTTTGCTAAATATTTCCTCATGTCCTTATACCTTCCTTTGTGGAAATTTCTCCTATACTGCTTTTTACTATTCCTTTCTGATTTTACTTTGATGGTAAAATGTATCTGGTTGTGATCACTACTCCCCAGTGGCTCACATATCTTGACATTGTCAACTAATTCATTCTGTGAGGACAAAACTATGTCTAACACATTCTCTCCCCTGGTTGGTTCTAGCACATGTTGAGAAAGGAAACTATTTTACTAAAACTAAAAACTTGTGGTCCTCACTACCCATACTCTGTAGAGATTTCCATTTTATATGCCCATGGTTAAAATCCCCCATAATAACACAGTCCCGTTTGCTCACTTCCTTTATAGCGTTTTGTATTTTTTCATTCTCTTCTATGCTTATGTTTGGACTTCGATAAACTAATCCAACCGTTAACGTTGAGTTTCCTGTAACTATGTTACACCAAACAGCTTCTTCGCAATCTGCTTCTCTGTCTAATTTTATTTCATAAGCCTGGATAGATTCTTTAATATATAAAATAACTCCACCTCCCCTTCTTCCTATTCTATCTTTCCTAAACATTACATATCCTGTCAGTCCCAATTCGGCATCTGATATATCGGTGGTTGCCCATGATTCGGTTATACCTATTATGTGAGGGTCAATATCTTCTACCATAATGTTTAGTTCATTTCTTTTGTTTACTATACTCCTTGCATTTAAACAAACATATTTATACCCAGCTTCAGAACAGTTTTCCAGACTGTTCTTTGCTGAATTATTTTTGCTGCCTTTATCTATGCCTCCAGTTTCAGGCTTCTCTGCGAGTCCCCCCTGCGAATTTAGTTTAAATAGATGCAACCTGTCCCACTGTCAACAGATCGCAGCAGATTCTCTGAGAATACTGCTGCCCCCTTTCCACTTAGATGGAGGCCATCTCTCATGTACATATCTTCTCTCCCAACAAAGTACCCCCATAAATCTATGAATCCCACGCCCTCTTCCTCACACATCTGCTCAACTAGTGCGTTGATCGCCATCCTCTTACAGTTTCTGTATCTTGCCCCCCTTCCTCCCATTACTGGCAAAATTCCTGAGAGAATAACCTGTTCCACTCTTGTCTTCTTTAGCTTCCTCACTAGATGTCTGTACTTCTGAACTATCCAGTTGTTCCCTCCTTGTCTGCATTGTTTGTCCCAACGTGTACTAGTATAGACCCTCCCTTGCCATGCCCCAATACCTTCTCTACCCTTTCGGTCACATGCTCTATCCTAGCCCCCGGTAGACATACAACAACGTCCTTCCCCTCGCATATAGTCTTGTCTGTTTTTCTCAGAATTGAATCGCCCATAAACACTCTCTCTTTTCTCCTTGCCCCCTCAATCACTGCCTCGGAGTAGCTCCTCCGGTTTGCATATGTCTGGTTGTTGTCTTTTCCTCTTGTCGTCTTCTCTCCTGTCACATTCTCTTCCATTCCCTTCTTTCCTGTCGCGTTTTCTCTTGTCCCCTTTCCTCCTGTCATCTTCTCTTCTAGCACATTTACTCTCACTTCCTTTCGTCCCTTCTTCTTTCCTCCCATCACATTTTCTTCTCTCCTCTCCCGTCCCTTTTCCCCGGCTACCTCCTTCATTACGGTCACTTTCTCCCCTGTCACCTTCACGCCTGTCATGTTTTCTGTTTTTTGCTGAACACTGTCTTCTTCCATCAGTCTTCTGTCTCACAGTCTTACCAACTGCCTCTGTGGTATCTACCTCTTCACCACCTGTATCGCTGTCGTGTCTCTCCTCGTTCTCTACAGTCTGACTACCTGCTGATCTATCCCCACTGGCCCGTTTTCTTTTCCTCTGCCGAACACTTTTCCTCCGTCCCTCTGTTTTCTCAATGTCTTGTTCCTTCACACCGGTCACCTTCCTTCCTCTCAGTCTCCTTTCTTCAGTCTCCGTGTCACAACTCTGCTCCTTCTGTGTTGTAGAATTCTCAACTCTCTCCGCGTCATCCCTCTCTGCTCCATCTATTTCTATGTTGAGTCTCGCCTCCATCTCCTTCACTATATCCGTCAACTTACACACCTCCTTCATCAGACATTCCACCCTCAAACACCCCATACACCGAAAGGTGAATCCGTCATCTTTGGTCTCTGCCCATGATTTTGGACAGCCAGACAACGCAAAATCCACCCAGCTCTGGCAGTCGTTGCAAACTAGGTGTCGTTTTGCCCTGAGTTGCCGCTTGCAAGGTGCCATATCAGAATTTATTTATGTTCAAAGTAGTTTTTATGTAGTCTTTGAAAAGACTTTTCTGTGTACAATTTACACCAGATTGTTTAGGTTATAGTTAGTTATATTTGTTAACACACACAGTGACACACCGTGCCTTACCTAGGCTAGTTACGATGTCGATGACAATGTATTCAAGTTAGGCTTAGATACAAGGTAGTCTTTACAAAGACTGTTTCCTGTGTACTATTATACACTTTAAAAGATTGTTATTTCAGGTTTTAATTACTCATCTAACTACACCGATTATCTCAAATAAAGCTATTCTATTGTCGTTCACGGTACGCTAACTTCGCCTGTGACCTACTTTGTAAACAACGTTCCGATTACATTAACGTCCCCAATTATCGCTCGCAAATCGCCTACTTTTAATCTACCCTAGATTACTCCCTCTAGCTAACTTTTAACAAAAAATATTGCTTAATATATATCTATAATTACGTTATGTATGCTATACACTCAATAATATCACTTATCTTGAACAAATATCCTTATATTTTCGCAAGTTTGCTGCACCAAATTCAAATCAATTCACCACCGGAAGTCCCCCAAAGAGAAGATAGAAACTAAACTATCTTTAGAGCTGGACAACTGAAACAAATGTTTCCAATGACATTTCCTGTTGGCTAATTAGTAACATATAAGTTACTCACCATTGCTAACGTCTCATCGTAAAACTTTGACTTGGCTATTGGATGCCACTCCGCTGCCACGTAGGAATGATCTACAATTAGACAGCACCATCAATGAAATCAAGATCTTCATACTGACATCCAAATTTACCTAATTAAACATGTTTCAAACAGAACATGCTGCCACTGCATGTTATAAAAACATTGGAGCTATTTCTGCACAAATAAAATTGTAGCAAATGTATATTTTTAGTATGACATTGAAATATACATTTTTCTACATAGAACAGTCCCCAACAGAAAGGATAATACCACACTTGTTACTGTTGGTGCTGTCCACTTTTGCCTAAAGAACAGGGTGAGGCTGACCGCAATGCTGTGCCTCTATTTAGGTTTATTTTCTTTCCCTCATTATTCTTGCACTGCTCCAACCGTCTCCACTCCCTCTATCTCTCACTCTTATTCTCTACTACTTCCAATCCATCCAATGCTCTTGACACAACCCCCCCATCTTAGTCATCGTTGTATCCTTTTACCTTCCACTTTCCAGGCATCTACTTTCTTCACTAACCATTCTTCTCCCACTCACCCATGTCGAGCCCACTTTATCCAACTCCGCACCATATAATCACTACATATTGTATACTTCATTCTGTAGACTCCCATTACAATGTTACAACTGCAATTACGAGGAGTTTCTTTGGAATTCATTTTCTTCCCCTGGTAAAATACCCATGCACCACAGCACTCTGACAGTCGCAGTTATTACAACTTAAGAAACCACTGCCCATAACATCTGCATTCCCCACACAGAGACGACTCACTGGAGAATTTGATGGGTCGGCCGTCGTCGTGCACACTGTCCACCTCGGAGTTGCCGAGAGAGTTGACGATGCTGAAGGTGAGGAGCCGGGGACGGCACTTGGACGTCACCGTACAACCCTCATTGCTGTTCTCATCCTCCATACTCGACCCCATTCCCTTCTCCCGACCCACGTTGTCCGTCTCGTCCTGCTCCCCGTCCATCGCTACCTCTGAGGGCAAACACAGGCAATGGTGGACACAAACCAATCAATATTATGGTCTTGTCGATGACCGTGCCAATAATATAAACATGTCGTTTTCATAAAAATCTGAAGAAAAGTATCCATATTGTAACTCCCTACCACTTATTTGTGTCATGTTATGTAAATCAGTTGTCAGAATAGTTGAGCTTAGTGAAATACTGACAGCTTCCATATGAAAACACAGCGCTGCACGATAAATTTAGTAACAGCGTTAAGCGTGCTGGCATTTATAGCCAATGAAAACCACATTGACGCATGTGACGTATTACCTTGGTTAGTCATGCTCAATTCAAGTCATACACAGAGACTAGTGGATAGGTCTCACGAGATTGGAAGTGACACATTTTGGAGTGGGTCGGACAGCGACCTGCTGACTATATATAATACTGTAATGATGGTATGTACTCGGACACCCTAAATTTTACAAAAATCAAAATTTTTCTGCACTGTTATGTTTCTGGACAGCTAGTGCTTTTATGTGTGCGAATATTAGCCGAATACAGTCTGAAATTACTATATCAGTATATGTATTTGGATACCATGTTTTTACACACTAAAAATCTACAAAAATAATAATTTTTCTGAACTTCACTTTTTCAAACAACTATTACTTTTACGTATCCAAATACATAGTCCATAATGAGATATATATTTGGACACTGAATGTTTTCCCACTAAAAATCTACAAAAATGATTATTATCTTGTGCTGTATGTTTTTGGATTATTATGGTACATGTCATTATGGTACATGTCATTATGGTACATGTCATTATGGTACATGTCATTATGGTACATGTCATTATGGTACATGTCATTATGGTACATGTCATTATGGTACATGTCATTATGGTACATGTCATTACGGCAACTTATTATTTCAAGTTGATAGCCTAGAATGTATGTCTTTCCATCAATCCAATCACATGCTCTTATTGTATATTCCATAAAGCACAAGTTGTACTTAATTTTCTCAGCATGACACCCGTCTTGTAGCTGTGACTTTACTATTTTCAACAGTTTATTCTGAACACTATTTTAGAAGCACTGATATCACATTAATTTTTTTAAATAACGGTACAGGCAGTTGACATAAGTTATAAGATTGACCTCCATTTGACATTGAACTGACCTCCGTTTGACATTGGACTGGTGCAGTCGTTGGCGGTGTCTCCGTCCTCACCCGACACCTTCCACCACTCCTCGTTGTCATCAGGCACTTTGACATAGCGACTGAACACAACCAAACAACGTCATCACAAACACGCAGGCCTTAACAGAACCTTTATTAAGTGCAAACATGAGTCACACAGTTTTAGAAGTATCACATTCCTATTTCACTCCTTAATGAGGCTAAAAAGAATCAAATTGCAATTTGCACATTCAACACACTAGCATTTCTACCACTGATTTTCTGACAATGTTAAATAATGTGACAGAATATAATTATTGCCATTAATCGTTACAGATGGTGTTAACGTATTTTAACAATATTCAGTAGTATTATTAACAAGATTTAACATATCTTGTCATTCAAAGCTATAAGCTCTAGAAAGCTCTTACCAGATCTGTAAATTTGACTTTTATTAGATAATTAGACCCTACGACTTAATGTCCTCTTTGAGAATGGGTACTTTCTGATATGTATTTTCATTATGTATATATATATATATATATATGAAGGATTTTAGGGCAAAAATCGATATATCCATTTCCTTAATTCTGAGAAAAGGTAACTTTTGTGCATCGTCCTAAAAGTTTAAATAACAACTTGTAAATTAAGTTGATTTATATATTTAGAATCCAAAGTCACAGAGAATGGTGGCAGACTCTGAAATATTTTTTGCACATTTGTTACGCTAAACATGATTTTATTATAAAAACGCTGTATATTCATACAGCAAGCGCCGTCACTGCGCGTACCTGCACGTGCGGCACGGCAGTGCTGATTGGCTGAACATGGATATATCGCATTTTGATAAAAAAAAAGACGGATGGCGCTTATCGCGTTTTGAAAACAAACGCTCTTTTGTGCACATGGTTTCATGGGGATTTATTGCGTTTTTGTCTAAATTAGATAGTATCCAAGCTCAACATGTGTTTAAACAAACGTTTAGTCCAGGTTGGGACGAAAATTTCAAAAATGGCATTTTTCGTATTTTGCCCTGAAGCCCTTCATATATTGTGTTATTCATATCAATATACACCTGTAATATTAGTTATTTGCTTTAATATTTTAGAAACTATATTATGCATATTAGGTATATATATACATTATATATACACATTTTATTAATCTTAATTAATATTATATTTACAGGTATCAATATTTCTAATTTTCTTCTGTTTCTATGTATATTTTATAATGTATGTCTGTCTGTCTGTCTGTCTGTCTGTCTGTCTGTCTGTCTGTCTGTCTGTCTGTCTGTCTGTCTGTCTGTCTGTCTGTCTGTCTGTCTGTCTGTCTGTCTGTCTGTCTGTATGTATGCTCCTATGAACGGGCTGATTCCAAATAAATAGCGCTACACAAATGTTAGTAATGACAACATTCATGCATAGTGAAAAACAACCTAACAAACAAACAAACAAATTACTTGTATTGCCCTACCTCATCTGCGTAAGGACACACTTGTAGAGCGTGTCGTAGGTGCAGTTCTTGCGCGGGACGGGCACAAGCAGCGGCACTCCAAACAGCCAGCACGATTGCTGGTAGTTGCTGTACTTCTGCTTCGGCCTGATAGCGAAAGTGAAAGCAACTGATTTAGTCACATTCACCACTAACAGTGAAAGATTTGGGTTTTTTAGAATGACCTACATCACAAATAACAAAACCGATGCTAAGTGGACATGGTTGTTAAATGTCATACACTGGGGACATCAAACAGTGCTTACTTTTGTTCTTGTAAGTAGACTGGAAGGATGTGAGTGGTTTCGTCTACGCGTGATGTCACCGGGAGTTCGTAGCTGCAAACAGACGGACAGGTCAGTAACACATAGCTACATACAGCACTGAACAGTTCATACATTTAATTTTGTCATCATGAAGAAAACATAACCTTTTTGATAACACATTAACAGAAACATTTAACACGTCGGTCATCACATTTGTTGTTGGGCAGATATTCTTTGAAATAAAAACAATTCTGTCAAGACCACACGTTAATCAAGGCAAGGGAAAATGGATGCATTGGTACTAGCAAGCATCAGCAAACATCTGGTAACATTCCAGATAGGCTCACATTTCATGTCAGGCAGACATAAATCAAAACAGAAGTTGTTCGCAGAATAAAACTTTAAGATAAAAATGTATACAGGAGACAGGAGGATGTATACTTGTTTAATTATATAAGTTGCGGTCAACCGAAATGCCAACTTAGTTATACTCACACAGATGTCAACTGAAGTGCCAACTGCGTGATACTCACACATAAATGTCGTCTTTGTCTATTATGTTACTAAGGCCATCTTGTGGAGAGAAGAGCTTGTGAAAACGATGATTGTAGATGTCAGTAACCAACAACTGAAACATATACATCATAAAAGTATCAGTTTTGTTACTCGCAAATTCAAATGTACCAAACAAACGTAAGAACTTATGACAATACTGTGAAATGTCGCACAATTTTAACAAGTGTAGCTGGCTTAATAAAATTGCATACAGCTTTTAAAACCATTGAAAGAATTCACGTTGATCATCACACTGGACGACTCATGGCAGTGTGAATAACATTATTACATTGGACGACTCATGGCATTGTGAATAACATCATTACATTGGATGACTCTTGGCATTGTGAATAACATCATTACATTGTACGACTCATGGCATTGTGAATAACATCATTACATTGGATGACTCATGGCAGTGTGAATAACATCATCACACTGGACGACTCATGGCAGTGTGAATAACATTATTACATTGTACGACTCATGGCAGTGTGAATAACATCATTACATTGGATGACTCATGGCAGTGTGAATAACATCATTACATTGGATGACTCATGGCAGTGTGAATAACATTACTACATTGGACGACTCATGGCATTGTGAATAACATCATTACATTGGACAACTCATGGCATTGTGAATAACATCATTACATTGGACGACTCATGGCATTGTGAATAACATCATTACATTGGACGACTCATGGCAGTGTGAATAACATTATTACATTGTACGACTCATGGCATTGTGAATAACATCATCACACTGGACGACTCATGGCAGTGTGAATAACATTATTACATTGTACGACTCATGGCATTGTGAATAACATCATTACATTGGACGACTCATGGCATTGTGAATAACATCATTACATTGGATGACTCATGGCAGTGTGAATAACATTACTACATTGGACGACTCATGGCATTGTGAATAACATCATTACATTGGACAACTCATGGCATTGTGAATAACATCATTACATTGGACGACTCATGGCAGTGTGAATAACATTATTACTAGTACTAGAACTGAAGCAAGTTTTGTCCTTTTTCACAGAATTTTGACCGACCAAATCCAGTGAAAACTTTACATTTTCCAGTAACTTATGCCAACTTCTGGCAATCAAAACTTTACCTTTTCATCTGAGATTCCAGTAACTTCAGCCAACTTTGTGCACAGGTCTGCTGCATTGCCTAGCTTTGGAACGGCCAGCTTATACTGCAAGAAACAGAGAGTGAGAACAGACTTGGTATAGACACAATACTGTCTACACAGTACACGGTTGGTATATAAGTCGTCAATATCATCATAGTTAACATTGCAACAGTAGGTTTCCACACAGATTGAAAGGGTAAATAAGTAGCACACATTTCCAGATGCGTTTATGACAAGTGTCACTTTGTGTTCCGATGTTGTGACTTTGTTTGGATTTAAGTTTATTTTATACTGTAATTAACTTTATTAAAACACTACAAAAAATTCAATTTTCATGACCGAGTTAGTGGTAGGCTCTTAGCCAGAAATTATGTTTTGCCATCTTAAATTGCCGGTAATCACAAGTGTGCCTTTTAGCACGTGAACGGCTGGCGTGGCAGCCATTCACATCAATCACCACCATTATTGGCCAGTTTAGTTTATTCAATGATAAACCAGTTTTATTTGAGGCATTTACTTAATTAATACTGATCCATTTGATTTGTTTCACTACCAGTTGTGCCAATGATTCTCATTAATGTGGGCCCCTTAAGGCCAGACACCCCAGGTGAAATGGTGTTTTTTACCAAAAATACTGAAAATGGTTTTCTGCCAGATTATTATACCTTTGTATGCATACTATGAATAAAGTTCACTTCTATGACAATTACGTACCTCTAAGTGAGTTTTAATCATGGATCAAGCATGTCGATATCATGTAATGAAATCCATTATGCAATTTTTAACAGCCATTTTCTCCAAAAAAAATTTCTTCAAATTTCTGCATTTGGAAACAGGATATCTCTTGGAATAATTATGCTATATAAATAATGTTTTCAGTGTTACATTCAGCAGATTCTACTGTGTGCAATGATCAGACACTTTTTTTAAATCATGAATATTTTGAAAGATATAGCCATATTTGTTGCCAAAAAACAATATTTTTTTTCCCAAAAATTATTTAAAAAATAAAAACACAACATTAAAAAAAATGCTCTGATCATTGCACAATAGAATCTACAGAGAACATGGATTTGCAAGAATTATAACTATATATGGATTCAATAAAAAATGGCAGTGTTTCCAAATTTTCCAATATTTGCTCAAAATGGTGGCCATTTTGTTTACCATGGAAACGGGGGGTCTGGCTGAAAAAAGTTCAATATATATTTTACTCAGTAAGACCCATTTCATGCATTGGGCAGAAAAAATTGAACTGTTTGCACAAATTAAAAAATAATCCTATCTACCTGCCGTGTCTGGCCTTAACTTGGAACTATTAGTTTCTCTAGTGGCCCGCTGGCCTCCTCTAAATTCCACCAGTCTTAACAGTTGTAATTACCCGTCTTGGCCAGTCATCTACCAATCTTGAAGACAGGCAGATGGGTCTCTGGCTAAGCCCCCGGTCGATACGGCTGTGTGAAGGGAGATTTGACAGGATTGTGTGTGGAGAACTAGAGTGGGAGATGGAGGGAATGCAGTGAAACAGAATCAGTGATAGGACAACAAAAATCAAGGCCCAATATCAATGTCAGCCTTACCACAGACTTAGGGATATAGACCAGAGCAATAACTAGATAGACATAACATCAGATCAATAAGTAACAATTGTTTCACTTCATTATTCATTGAACAGACAGACTTACCTTCCTGGGTTTCTTTGATGGATCGAGTGGCACAAAACACACGTCTATGAGTCGTTCCTTCTTCATTGGGAGGGGCAGCGAGAGATAACAGAAGGGGTCAAAGGTGACAGACACCTTACTGCACTCGGGACAGACGAGTGTCGACTTGAGCAGGCCGTGGAATATGTCAACAATGATCGAGTCGTTGCGCTTCAGATAGTTCTCCCAAGCCTCCTTCGCGACATCCTGACAACAAGGCTGACAACTGAATGGTTTCAGGGGACAATGTGATATATCCATTTTGTGCTTTATCATCAAAGTTTAAATAAAAATTTATAGAAATTAAGTTGGGATATATTAAAAATCCAAAATAAAAGAGAATGGTAGCAGTCTGAAACGTTTTTTTTTGCAGATTTGCTATGCAGTGTCATATTAAATTATTTTGTTATGGTGACAACAAGATTGGCAGTTATTTCCACTGTCTTAGGGAAATCATTGCCCAGTTATCAACAGACCAGTTACAGGGACAGTATTCAACAAATAAAATTCACACTCCTTTGTAATATGGCTAAAGACCAACAGGCACACTATTCAACGATGCAGATTTTTAATTTAAACCAAAATTTATTTTAATTTTTATTAATACAGGTGTCTTAGCTGGGCTTCTGTTAACACTATTCTGTACAAACCTACCACTCTTCATAATATTGACACCTGTCAATGTCCCATTTTTGCATTTCGCATCAAATTGTCATAATTTTCCGAGCACCAAACCTTAAGAGAAACATGTGTTAGCTAAACTGTTTTGTGACCAATAAAATGGCACTGTTCACTGTCAACAAGTCCTACCTCGTCCAGTCTGCCGTCAGAATCCTTCAACTCAATATATGGCTTCTTGTGTATGCGGTTGAGGTCCTCATGTAGACCATCAAGGACAAAGGCCATCACCTCCTGAGAGTCCTGCTGCTGGTAGCCAGAGAACTGGGGAGCGAACCGCCCCACCGCAACCTGGAAACGCATTTACTGGAATATCACGGATGTTCAGCGAATGCCGAGTCCAACACGGCAATGAATAAAGGCCTGTTTACACCAGCATTTTTGTTCGGATTCCTAATTTCCTAGCCATTAGGTCATATGACACATCATGCGATGCTGGCATCTTAACCGAGATCAACAAGGGTTCCAGATTCTGTGTTCAGCACCACCACTGCTGGAGAGAGGTGAGCGACGCTAGAGAATGTGACATCGGGAGCACAGTCACTCTCCTTTTACGGACGGCGCTGACATCTCCAGTGACAGAACATGTGGGATAAATGTAGAAGATAGACAGCTGGGCAACATTGTGCGTTTTAATTCCTTAAAAATGACTGTGGGGAATTTCAAATGCAAGCGGCACAGGATTTGTTTTGCTATCAGGTTATGTACATGCAAACTACTGATCAGAGAATATATTTACTTTGATTACACACCTAGAAGATTACAAGTCTGTCGATGTATCTCCTCTCCTGCACTTTAAAGTCACCTTTTGAATCAAACTACCCCTTTCTACTCTAGTACCAGTCAATTGGTTGATTTTGTGAGTACGTACAACCACTACAACCATGCGACGCGTTGACAGTGGCACAGATGTTGAAGTTGCATGGCACTGACCTTGAAGTTGCGTGGCACCGTGTAGCTGCACCGGCCTGACCACATGACCTTGATGAGTTCAGCGTAGCTGGTGGCGATCTCGCCGTGCATGCCGAGTGGGTTGTTACAGTTCAACTCGTCCCGCCACTTGTCAGCCATGAAATATTCTGTCAGCGTGCTCACGTTGCTCAGGCACTGGCAATCAAAGGGTTAATATTTGCTACAGCATCACAAGATGGTGGTTATCTTCTCTAAACTGCACATATGTAAATCATGTGTGAAAATCTTCCGCGGTAGATGAGAAACTATGTGTGACTGGATGTTATGTAAAAATAACTGCTTCCATAACTCACACATACATAATAAGCAAAAAATAAAACATTAAAAAATATCTTAGATGACAGATAGAAACTGTTGCAACCTCAATATACCAGAATCTTTCTTGTTCACTTGCCATGTGGAGTTTTTGCCCACGATGGCAATCTTATAAAACAATATAACAGAGGACATGAGGCAGAGTTGATTTTTAAATGTTGCTATGACAACCAACCTGTAGGGCGGAGTTCATGAAACATGTGTTGCCAAGGTTACCGAGACCACACAATCCAGGCGCGCTGCTGCTTCGGTGACCTTCGTATGAGTAGTATGAAGAACTGCCACCAGTCGAGTAGGAATAGTGGTTGTTGGACGGTGTTCTGTAGGGGGCAGCAAAGTAGTGTTAGTCACTGAACTCTGACCTTTAAATAATTCTTGTTTATTTAATTTTAATCGTATACGAGTCGGTGATATCTAATACACACAGATGTCACTACACACACTATTTCCACGGACAACAACACTGGTAATAGTGACATCCTTATGATGTATGAATATGGCAGTTTTGTCATGCTTGTATCTTTGTGAATAACAGTGAATGATCTAACAAGTCGTTCCACTAACAGCAATATAAAAAAATACACAAGATAGAGAACTGACATTTTTACCAGTTATTCTGTGGAATGTTCCAGGTGCAATGAGCTATGTTGGATGGCATAGCTTCATTTTAAGGATTTGTAAACAAGGGACAACCAATTAATAAATTTTAAAACATAATTTTTCATGTGGGGGTGTATGTCCAAAAACACATAAATCGCTCTTGCCATGGCAACAATTATGGAAATTTGTTCACATGTTCAACTAATAAAATCGTCAAATTTTATGAAGTTGTTGTTCTCCTCGTCATTCCCTGCCTTCAGGGGTGAGGCTGGCTTGGATATGTCGACATTTTCTTTTCTTTCTCTTCCTCCTCATTGCATTTGCACTACTTTCTCTACCACCCTTCTCCATTCAGACCATTCTCCTTGGTCTTTTGCTCTTTTCCCCCATTCCCCTTTCCATCCCTCCAGGTCTCTCTTCACACAATCCTCCCACCTCGGTCTCGGTCGCCCGTCTTCTTTTTCCCTCCACTCTCCGGGCATCTGCTTTCTTTGCCATCCGTTCTTCTCCCATTCGCTACACTTGTCCTGCCCAGTTCAACCAACTTCTCACAAACTTCTTCTTGAAACTTTCTTTCACACCAACATCCTCCCTCAGCTCTTCCACTCTTCGCTTATCTATTCTCTTTACCCCCGTAATTCTCCTGACCCAGTTGTTTTCGCACACTTGTACCCTCTCCTGTTGTTTCTCTGTCATTGCTATAGTTTCTAGGCCATATTGGTAGGCTGGTGTTACACATGCGCATAGTACCTTTCCCTTGAGTTTTCGCGATATGTGCCTGTCTCCCATCGCACCTTCTACTTTCCTCCATGCATTCGCCCCTGCTTGTATTCTCTGGCGAATTTCTGTCTCTGAGGAACCATCCCAACATATCGCTCCGCCCAGGTATACAAAACTGTCTCTTTGTTTTAGTTTATTCCCTCCAGGTGTATTTCCAGTTCTTTACTTTGTTGCCCAACCCACAGCACCTCTGTCTTCTCCAGATTCTCTTTCAGTCCGTGTTTACTGAAGATATCCTTCCACTCTATCAGTTGTTCCTGTAAATCCACTTCCCCGACCGCTACCACAGCTAGATCATCTGCATACAGTAGTTTCTGGAGAATATCTTTTGTATTGGTCTTCCTACTTATCAATTCCATCACTGCGATAAACAGCAGTGGGATCAGGGCATTCCCATGTCTCAAGCCAATGTTCACTTTGAATTCTTCTGAGATTCCAGGTCCACCAGGGCCTCACCCAGAGACCCGTCCACCCGTCATTTGGACGGGTAAAATTATAAAATCACGATTTTAGACGGGGTGAAATAGTTACAAAATCTACTGAGATTGGTTTTGAAAATTTACCACCCGGATCGCCTGGCCAGCTGCCCGACACACGCCAGAAACCAATTAAGGCCCGATTAGGGTAATTGTCATCTAACCGCTAGCGGTGGTTGTTTGAAAAGCAGGGACCCCTTGCATAGACCAAATAATCAGGGCGGGGAGTTCCAATAAGCACTCGTCGATTACGACGAGGCTCGATTGGACAGTTTAGTGAACTGATTGGGTGATGTTACGCAGGCACCAACTGAGTGTATTGCTGTAATTATTAGTGCCTGGGAAGAACTCTCTCTTTCCGTTCCCAGTAACTATCACATTAACTAA
This sequence comes from Paraescarpia echinospica, assembly GCA_020002185.1. Classification (NCBI taxonomy): domain Eukaryota; kingdom Metazoa; phylum Annelida; class Polychaeta; order Sabellida; family Siboglinidae; genus Paraescarpia; species Paraescarpia echinospica. The sequence goes on along the minus strand of CM034531.1, from coordinate 21,411,450 downwards.
CTAGCATTATCACATCGGCCGCTGCGGCTGTTGGATCTGACCAGATCTGGTACAAAACTATGACAAACCACCGGTCACGCAGCCCTTACATCGTTCAGTCCGTGTTAAATGATACATATTTAATATCATTGGAACGACAACATAACATTCTTTACAATGGTATAAAGTTTTTAGAAGTATTCCTTTATTTGACGAACTTGTCGTCCGTGATTTAGCGAAAATGCGCGCTAAGAATTTCATGCCGACGGCGCGTCGCGAAGGTACGGTTTTCGCAAAAACACAGGTCGCGGCAAATCGAAAACCCACACTTGTAATCATATTGGGATCGTATGGTTTTTAATCAACCAATGAGGAGACGTGTTGGTGTTCACTGTTGTAGGGCTGCCTACCATTACGGATGAATACGGAGAGTATTCATTACGGAAATTCACCTCAGATTACGGCATTACGGAAACTGCCGCCGTATTACGGGAATACAAATATCCGACTACAGAAAATGATACACATTAAAGAATTGCTAAATCTATAAATACTGCTGCTCGAGATGCCCTGAAGAAACAGTCTCATTCATTTGTTACAATTTATCAACACATATTTAATCCACTACAAGTTCTACAAAGTCAGTACGGTGACGTCATCCGTTGCTGTGCCTGTGTACAAAGTTACAACTTTGACTGCCACCAGCCTGCTGATGATTACCGTGGCATGTGGCACGTGAGTATATTATTATCAGTGTCATTAATGCGCGTCTAGACATTAATAAAATGTACAGTTGTAGAATTATATAGAGAAAAAATAAATGAAGATGATGTTACGTAGAACCATTAAATTACATTAAATAGTTGTGGTTTTCTGAAAGTTATGGATATCATTATAAAATGTCTTAGAATAATATAAAATGAGTGTTATAATTGCAATATAAAACTATCAATTTTTTTATTGAAAGGTTTTTATTTGATTACAACAATTTAACTTTGTCATTGATTGTTAGTAATAATTATAATGTTCCTGCTGTGTGTTGTAAATTTAGAAGCTCGTTAGATGATTATTGGCTATTCACTGGCGCTGTCTTTCTCACGGTGATGCTCTACAGACGTAAACACTTGGACATGTCTGGCCATGCAGGCACTTTGACAGCTGTAATTAACACAATGAACTTATTGGATGTTGTGAAACAAGCACCCCTTTGAAGTGCTAAGGGACGATTAACTGTGGACAGGAGTTACAGTGTAGCAACACAATAATTATGTTAAAACAAAGTATATCTACTTTTGATGATTAAATGAGCAACTTGCTGGATTCCCAGGCACCGTCAACAGGCTGGATTTGTCACTGTATCTACTTCAGAGAAAGGTTTGATTGGCAACCTTGTGGACCAGGGAGCGGGGCGGGGTGTGACGGGGGGTCATTATGGAAATTGTTTTTGTCAGGTAGGCAGCCCTGACTGTTGATGTTACACGAAATTGATGCCGTCAGAGAAACAAAATTGTTACGATCAGTTGAAGTGTAAACATGTTGGTTTACCTATGTTATCGCCCGATATACAACTTCGTGCATCACCGATGCCATTTGTCAGTTTTCCACTATTCAAATTATGTATGTTGTGTGATAATTAAACATGATTTACAAGTGCGGAAACTAGATTTTGTTTGACGATGTTGCATCATTTTTGAACAGGATTGCGATAATCAGCCTGCAGTGGAGCATTCAGGCTGAACGTATGGTGACTGTGCTAGATTTAGTTACGTCTGCGCTATTTTTAGGGCTGTGGCGAGTCCAGTTCTTCGCGCGTTGTTTGGTCATGTGTTGGGAGGTCTAAGGCATGAAGCTACGCGTCGCTTGATAATTAAATTAATTAATGTCTTGACTGATTTATAGTTTAACAATTGAAACATTCACTGCAACATTAATGTTTTAATTAATAACTGTAACTGATTATGGCCATTGCATGCCGAATTATTAAAACAAATATTTGTCAATCTAATATTTTGTTTTAGAAATTAAACAAAATAGAACTGTAGTATTTCTAATATTATTATATGATACTTGCACAACAACAAATCGAATGCTTTAAAATTCCAAATATTAGCTTCCATAGTCTATCAGACCTTGTATACAATTTGTATACACATATTTTAATTGTATATAAAAAATTGGCATTCCACATTAAATATGTTTGCTAATTTGTTAGTTTTGTTAGTAATTGTGAAAATTGTGGCAATTAAATGTGTTCTAATGAAACAACTTATATGTGCTATATTGTAAATGGCATTAAAATGTGAATCACATGCTTTGAAAAAAAATACACATACAAATTAGGAATTCTCATTCAATACATTCGATCGCGCATCCGATCGCATGCCCGACCGCGCTTTGTAGCATGTCGGAAAAAATTTGGACTGGCAAAAATTTGATATTGGGTGAGGCCCTGAGGTCCACACAAGACTCTGCCCTTCGTTTCTTCATATGTTCCTTCTACCATCCTAACCTCTGCCTCTGGGACCCCCTATCCATCTCAGTGTCGCCATTGCCATCTTTCTCGGTACCGTATCATTGCCAAGATATGGCCGGTAGTTACTTTAGGACCAGTAGCTACCCTTAAATACATTAGTGACCACTAACGCTGCATTAGTGACCACTAACACTGCATTAGTGACCACTAATGCTGCAATATATTCAAAATTAAAACTTCTTTATTTCACTGTTAGAGTCATGGAACAATATTTTGCTGTTTCAACAATGTAATGCTTTATTGCCAATTCCCGTTTTAGATCTGTATTAAATAAGAAACAATTACTGTGAATGTAAGGTGCTTATTTCAATGCAATGGAATAGAGATGTTGCAAATAAAATTTACAATGATGCAATCAGCCCAGCATGTACAACTGAAGTAATCATAAGCAGATGAATTGAACAATTTACAAAATCACAGGAGTCAACACTACAAAACATGTGAGTGACTCACTTTGCCGGTGACCCATTGACCTTGGTCGTGTTGGTTGCACTGACACCTGGTGAGTTGTATGTGCTCGTGCTGCGAAATGAAGAGTAATTTTAATAGATATTAAATATTACAGTTCACAAATAAAATGTTTGAAACCAAACCTGTTAGAATGTGCTCCGTGGCTTTGCTGTAGTAACTATCTTGTCTGACGACAGAACCAGACAACAGATTCTCAAGTAAGGAGATCATCATGATATATTCATAATATATGGGAAATTGATGACATATTCAGGTATGAATAAACTGAGACTGCAGATGAACTCACACAAGAGGACATGCCAGATCACGTCTGTGAGCAAAATTCTTGGGTTGTGACCTGGTGTATTTCTCTCAATAAACTATAAAGATAATCACTGTTAGAGGAGGAATGCTGAATAGGAACGTTAGTGTGAACTTACACGCTGGTCTGTCTTGGCCAGGTGCCGTCAGCATTCTTCTCTTCTATGACAATCACCTGTGGACACAACAAGAACGTCACCCGAGACTCCACCATAAACTACTGCAGTCAACTAACTACGAGTCAGGTGCCCAGCCTGTTTGTTAGAATAACTCTCCACAGCAGAGAGATATCAAGATAACCCCCAGACCCAACTGTCCAGTACACACATCTCCTGATCAACTTATAAGGATCCAAAGGTTGCAATTACCAACTTTGTGCTGCAGTCTTATTTGTGATATATTTTATAAATCTGTATTCACTCTATTGACTGAAGATTGCCACTGATTCACACACAACAGGTCAGAAGTGACACCTAAGATAAACGTTAAAGTTCCCTGATAAATTGTCCCCAAGGAAATTCAAGTGATTTAATTTCAGTGATCTAATACTGTTACTACCGTAAGAGAGCGTACCGTTCCCTGATAGAGGCCTGTGTCCTGTATGGTGAGGTCACTGCGATTGAGATGTTCGTACGTGTTGGACATGTATTTGTTCCACAGTCGCACCTCTGTGTCGTCACCAATGTTGAACGCTTGCTGCATCTTCTTCTCTATACACTCTGTCGACAAACCAAACATACTATTTTTTCAATTACATATGTCAAACTAAATTATTTTGCTGCAAAGTATGTTTGGGAAACTTGCCAAACTGTGAATAGCCAATGTCTTAGTATCCTTTACATAGAATTTTGATTGGCCAAAAATTAATAGGTACTCCAATTATTATAATAAGAAAAAATAATACGTAATTGAGCTAGCATGTCCTAACAAATATTAGATACGATAGATTTTTCACAAAATTATTCAGCAATGAGAAATCAAATTGAGAAGGATATCAGAATATTTACTGTTTACTAACATTTAAAACATACCTTTATCTTAACTGCAATTAAAAGTGGTTTAAACTTGACAGGTCATGTTTCTTTTAAGAACAGTATAAAAGACTATTGTGTAAAAAATGTGATGTAATCACGGGGAAACGAATGAATGTTTCCACCACCAGGTGGTTGACTCTCACCGATCGTGTCGGCCTTGCTGAACTGCTCCGTTATGATGTGCTCGAGGTTTCGGTTGTGACACAGCTTAAGCTCCATGAGATAGACTTCTACCTTGCAGTGTTTCACAAACATCCCCTGCTCGATCACCTTGCGTGATAATACCATCTACACACCAGAAGCAGTACAGTGATTGTGACATGAATGGGAGACAAGTCATTGTTTTCAGTTGCTAACAAAAACGTTCACTGCACAGACATAAGTGAAGCAATGTACATTTATAGCCATTACCCTCATTTGAAAGATATTTTGCATAAAGCACTAGTGAACACATAACATTTTACCAAAAAATTATTTTAATGCTAAACTGTCATGCCCTTCCTGTTGATTTCACTGCTTTTGATGAGCTTAGATCTGGTTAAATATCTAGCAGTTCAACTGCTTTTGATGAGGTTAGATCTGGTTAAATATCTAGCAGTTCAACTGCTTTTGATGAGGTTAGATCTGGTTAAATATCTAGCAGTTCAACTGCTTTTGATGAGGTTAGATCTGGTTAAATATCTAGCAGTTCAACTGCTTTTGATGAGGTTAGATCTGGTTAAATATCTAGCAGTTCAACTGCTTTTGATGAGGTTAGATCTGGTTAAATATCTAGCAGTTCAACTGCTTTTGATGAGCTTAGATCTGGTTAAATATCTAGCAGTTCAACTGCTTTTGATGAGGTTAGATCTGGTTAAATATCTAGCAGTTCAACTGCTTTTGATGAGGTTAGATCTGGTTAAATATCTAGCAGTTCAACTGCTTTTGATGAGCTTAGATCTGGTTAAATATCTAGCAGTTCAACTGCTTTTGATGAGGTTAGATCTGGTTAAATATCTAGCAGTTCAACTGCTTTTGATGAGCTTAGATCTGGTTAAATATCTAGCAGTTCAACTGCTTTTGATGAGGTTAGATCTGGTTAAATATCTAGCAGTTCAACTGCTTTTGATGAGCTTAGATCTGGTTAAATATCTAGCAGTTCAACTGCTTTTGATGAGGTTAGATCTGGTTAAATATCTAGCAGTTCAACTGCTTTTGATGAGCTTAGATCTGGTTAAATATCTAGCAGTTCAACTGCTTTTGATGAGCTTAGATCTGGTTAAATATCTAGCAGTTCAACTGCTTTTGATGAGGTTAGATCTGGTTAAATATCTAGCAGTTCAACTGCTTTTGATGAGGTTAGATCTGGTTAAATATCTAGCAGTTCAACTGCTTTTGATGAGCTTCGATCTGGTTAAATATCTAGCAGTTCAACTGCTTTTGATGAGGTTAGATCTGGTTAAATATCTAGCAGTTCAACTGCTTTTGATGAGGTTAGATCTGGTTAAATATATAGCAGTTCAACTGCTTTTGATGAGGTTAGATCTGGTTAAATATCTAGCAGTTCAACTGCTTTTGATGAGGTTAGATCTGGTTAAATATCTAGCAGTTCAACTGCTTTTGATGAGCTTAGATCTGGTTAAATATCTAGCATGTCAACTGCTTTTGATGAGCTTAGATCTGGTTAAATATCTAGCAGTTCAACTGCTTTTGATTATGTTAGATCTGGTTAAATATCTAGCAGTTCAACTGCTTTTGATGAGCTTAGATCTGGTTAAATATCTAGCAGTTCAACTGCTTTTGATGAGGTTAGATCTGGTTAAATATCTAGCAGTTCAACTGCTTTTGATGAGCTTAGATCTGGTTAAATATCTAGCATGTCAACTGCTTTTGATGAGGTTAGATCTGGTTAAATATCTAGCATGTCAACTGCTTTTGATTAGGTTAGATCTGGTTAAATATCTAGCAGTTCAACTGCTTTTGATGAGCTTAGATCTGGTTAAATATCTAGCATGTCAACTGCTTTTGATGAGCTTAGATCTGGTTAAATATCTAGCATGTCAACTGCTTTTGATGAGCTTAGATCTGGTTAAATATCTAGCAGTTCAACTGCTTTTGATGAGGTTAGATCTGGTTAAATATCTAGCAGTTCAACTGCTTTTGATGAGGTTAGATCTGGTTAAATATCTAGCATGTCAACTGCTTTTGGTGATCTTAGATCTGGTTAAATATCTAGCATGTCAACTGCTTTTGATGAGCTTAGATCTGGTTAAATATCTAGCAGTTCAACTGCTTTTGATGAGCTTAGATCTGGTTAAATATCTAGCATGTCAACTGGTTTTGATGAGCTTAGATCTGGTTAAATATCTAGCATGTCAACTGTTTTTGGTGATCTTAGATCTGGTTAAATATCTAGCATGTCAACTGCTTTTGGTGATCTTAGATCTGGTTAAATATCTAGCAGTTCAACTGCTTTTGATGAGCTTAGATCTGATTAAATATCTAGCAGTTCAACTGCTTTTGATGAGGTTAGATCTGGTTAAATATCTAGCAGTTCAACTGCTTTTGATGAGCTTAGATCTGGTTAAATATCTAGCAGTTCAACTGCTTTTGATGAGGTTAGATCTGGTTAAATATCTAGCAGTTCAACTGCTTTTGATGAGCTTAGATCTGGTTAAATATCTAGCAGTTCAACTGCTTTTGATGAGGTTAGATCTGGTTAAATATCTAGCAGTTCAACTGCTTTTGATGAGGTTAGATCTGGTTAAATATCTAGCAGTTCAACTGCTTTGATGAGGTTAGATCTGGTTAAATATCTAGCAGTTCAACTGCTTTTGATGAGGTTAGATCTGGTTAAATATCTAGCAGTTCAACTGCTTTTGATGAGCTTAGATCTGGTTAAATATCTAGCAGTTCAACTGCTTTTGATGAGGTTAGATCTGGTTAAATATCTAGCAGTTCAACTGCTTTTGATGAGGTTAGATCTGGTTAAATATCTAGCAGTTCAACTGCTTTTGATGAGGTTAGATCTGGTTAAATATCTAGCATTCAACTGCTTTTGATGAGCTTAGATCTGGTTAAATATCTAGCAGTTCAACTGCTTTTGATGAGCTTAGATCTGGTTAAATATCTAGCAGTTCAACTGCTTTTGATGAGGTTAGATCTGGTTAAATATCTAGCAGTTCAACTGCTTTTGATGAGTTAGATCTGGTTAAATATCTAGCAGTTCAACTGCTTTTGATGAGCTTAGATCTGGTTAAATATCTAGCATGTCAACTGCTTTTGATGAGCTTAGATCTGGTTAAATATCTAGCAGTTCAACTGCTTTTGATTAGGTTAGATCTGGTTAAATATCTAACAGTTCAACTGCTTTTGATGAGCTTAGATCTGGTTAAATATCTAGCAGTTCAATTGCTTTTGATGAGTTTAGATCTGGTTAAATATCTAGCATGTCAACTGCTTTTGATGAGTTTAGATCTGGTTAAATATCTAGCAGTTCAATTGCTTTTGATGAGCTTAGATCTGGTTAAATATCTAGCAGTTCAACTGCTTTTGATGAGCTTAGATCTGGTTAAATATCTAGCAGTTCAATTGCTTTTGATGAGCCTAGATCTGGTTAAATATCTAGCAGTTCAACTGCTTTTGATTAGGTTAGATCTGGTTAAATATCTAGCAGTTCAACTGCTTTTGATGAGTTTAGATCTGGTTAAATATCTAGCAGTTCAACTGCTTTTGATCAGCTTAGATCTGGTTAAATATCTAGCAGTTCAACTGCTTTTGATGAGCTTAGATCTGGTTAAATATCTAGCATGTCAACTGCTTTTGATGAGCTTAGATCTGGTTAAATATCTAGCAGTTCAACTGCTTTTGATGAGCTTAGATCTGGTTAAATATCTAGCAGTTCAACTGCTTTTGATGAGCTTAGATCTGGTTAAATATCTAGCAGTTCAACTGCTTTTGATGAGGTTAGATCTGGTTAAATATCTAGCAGTTCAACTGCTTTTGATGAGCTTAGATCTGGTTAAATATCTAGCAGTTCAACTGCTTTTGATGAGCTTAGATCTGGTTAAATATCTAGCAGTTCAACTGCTTTTGATGAGGTTAGATCTGGTTAAATATCTAGCAGTTCAACTGCTTTTGATGAGGTTAGATCTGGTTAAATATCTAGCAGTTCAACTGCTTTTGATGAGCTTAGATCTGGTTAAATATCTAGCAGTTCAACTGCTTTTGATGAGGTTAGATCTGGTTAAATATCTAGCAGTTCAACTGCTTTTGATGAGGTTAGATCTGGTTAAATATCTAGCAGTTCAACTGCTTTTGATGAGCTTAGATCTGGTTAAATATCTAGCAGTTCAACTGCTTTTGATGAGGTTAGATCTGGTTAAATATCTAGCAGTTCAACTGCTTTTGATGAGCTTAGATCTGGTTAAATATCTAGCAGTTCAACTGCTTTTGATGAGGTTAGATCTGGTTAAATATCTAGCAGTTCAACTGCTTTTGATGAGCTTAGATCTGGTTAAATATCTAGCAGTTCAACTGCTTTTGATGAGCTTAGATCTGGTTAAATATCTAGCATGTCAACTGCTTTTGATGAGCTTAGATCTGGTTAAATATCTAGCAGTTCAACTGCTTTTGATGAGCTTAGATCTGGTTAAATATCTAGCATGTCAACTGCTTTTGATGAGCTTAGATCTGGTTAAATATCTAGCAGTTCAACTGCTTTTGATGAGCTTAGATCTGATTAAATATCTAGCAGTTCAACTGCTTTTGATGAGGTTAGATCTGGTTAAATATCTAGCAGTTCAACTGCTTTTGATGAGCTTAGATCTGGTTAAATATCTAGCAGTTCAACTGCTTTTGATGAGGTTAGATCTGGTTAAATATCTAGCAGTTCAACTGCTTTTGATGAGGTTAGATCTGGTTAAATATCTAGCAGTTCAACTGCTTTTGATGAGGTTAGATCTGGTTAAATATCTAGCAGTTCAACTGCTTTTGATGAGGTTAGATCTGGTTAAATATCTAGCAGTTCAACTGCTTTTGATGAGGTTAGATCTGGTTAAATATCTAGCAGTTCAACTGCTTTTGATGAGCTTAGATCTGGTTAAATATCTAGCAGTTCAACTGCTTTTGATGACTTAGATCTGGTTAAATATCTAGCAGTTCAACTGCTTTTGATGAGTTAGATCTGGTTAAATATCTAGCAGTTCAACTGCTTTTGATGAGCTTAGATCTGGTTAAATATCTAGCAGTTCAACTGCTTTTGATGAGCTTAGATCTGGTTAAATATCTAGCAGTTCAACTGCTTTTTATGAGCTTAGATCTGGTTAAATATCTAGCAGTTCAACTGCTCACAGAAATAAACACAGCACATTTTCTTTGAAATACCAATTACAATCATTAAAAAATTAAACACAGAAACAAGACAGCAACAAGCATGTATCACTTACCTCAGTGTCGACAATGTCGTACCATGCCACGAGCTTCTTCCATGCTTCCTTTGGCATCAGGTGGTAGTCCAACTCATCTATGAGATGTTCCTTCAGTGTGTTCTTTGTCCCCTCTATATAGATAACAAATACAAGATCATCAGATGTGTAGAATACTCAGTGTAAATAATAGTTATTATTACGGGTATCATAAACGATAGATGATTTTCAAACTTTCAAATATTCATCAACCTTGCAGCATATAAATGGTTGTAGTTTGAGACAATTAAAAAAACTTATTATCTCAACACTGCCTAGCTGAAGGGATGGCATTAGTTGGCAACTAATTTACAGAGCAAGGTTTAAGTGCAATGTCTGCATTGACTGGAATTGGAATTCATCAATTCCAGGTGGAACTGATTTTTTTAAGTTAACAGAATCGGAATCAACAAATTGAATTGATTCAATGTCTGGATAGAGCTGTGTAATGTCACTGATATGAAGAGAATGGTCATTTTTCAAAAGAATAACAGATGTTGAGGGAATGACTGAATCTGTGAACGACAAATGTCAATGAACGAAAAATTACTATCTAGAGTACATGCCATTATAAATTATAGTACGGGCAGATTTTGTTTTAATTCTTCAAATTAACAATGCAACAAAGCAGACTGCAAGAAACATTGAATTAATTTAGGAAACAACTTAATGTGCGTAAATGCACAATTAGTTGCATGCATTATAGATGCAGCAACTGTAGAATTCGATAATGTTTGCTCTCTCACCTTTACAGAGTGGGGAGTTGTGAATGGGGCCTGGGAAGACAGTTTCATCCCCCACACACCCGGCATCCCACGCATCAAAGCCAACATACTTCTTCCACTGCTTAAACCATTTCGCATCTACCAAATACCTGCAAGAGAGAATTATACATACAGTCACAATTTATGATCCATGATTTGCACCATTTTACTGAGTCCTACAAAGTAATGCTTACATTGTCATCTAAAGGTTGATTCTGATCACAGGATCCTCTTGGTTCCTCGATGATAAAATAATCATGTTCTGTCATTTAATATTCACAGTTTTCTGTTTAAGAAGTGCATCTGTGACATCCATAAGGACAGCAACCTGGGGAAATTTGGCCAAGTCCAGTTTCTGGTTCCACTAGAAAATTATGTTAGTGATGCTTCATAATGATAACATATTATCATTGTACACCAGAATTTATCTAGGTAATTTTTTTATAAATTAATTTATCAATTGAGTTATCAGACTATTTGCAAAGTTGTAGGAATAATATAGCATAGCCAAACTGTGCGAAGTATCAACATGCTCTGTCTTAAATTTCTGTTTAGATTTCCTGGATAATGTTTTCAATTGCTGCAAAACAGTGTAGCTGTCAAATATGTTAACAACTTAACATGATATATATATAAATTTGTATCAGGCCAGCTATTACAAATATCAACATTGGAAAATAGCACTGACAAATAATCTAGTCATCTACGATCATACAAGAAAATAAACCAAATTGAAATATGGGCTAGGACTGACCCCACTGGCACTGCACTATCGTGTCGAATGGATACCCTGTACCGAGAAGGCTCAGGCTATTTCTCGAGCTGCTCAATAAATAACGCCGAATCTTATTTGTCGAGCAGCTCGATAAATAACGCAAACTTTGTTCGTTATTTATCGAGCAGATCTGGACGTGCATGCATGAGCCCTTAGAAATATTTACGTGGACATGCTAATTGTCTGAAGTAAATCTGACGCTGTTGAATCATTTCGTGGGTGTATTTGTCCGATCTGATAGGAAACGATGACTTTTCTTATTCGTCGAGCTGCTCGAGAAATAATGCCGACTTCGTTCGTTATTTATCGAGCAGATCTGGACGTGCATGGATGTGCACTTAGAAACATTTTCAAGGCATCTACGTGGACATATTAATTGTTTGAAGTAAATCCGATGCAGTCTGATCATTTCGTGCGTGTATTTGTCCGTTCTGATGGGAAATGAAGACTTTTCTTATGCGTCGAGCTGCTCTAGAAATAACGCTGACTTCGTTCGTTATTTATCGAGCAGATCTGGACGTGCATGCATGTGCACGTAGATATATTTTCAAGTCATCTACGTGGACATACTAATTGTTTGAAGTAAATCCGACGCAGTCTAATCGTTTCGTGCCTGTATTTGTCCGTTGTGATGGGAAAATTAAGACTTCTTATACGTCGAGCTGCTCGAGAAATAACATATAGTTCATACTTTGAGTGCCATTTTATCAGTTGTCACCATTTTTGATACAACAATGTAATATATTACAAAATGAATTACATCATAGTCAAAATATAAGCAACATACCGAATTACTCAGGCATGCACACATAGATTAAAAATGTACAAATCAAAAACATTATAAAACAGACAACTAGGCTGAAACATGTCAGTTTATAATGAGAAATTCAACTGAGAAAGTACTTGTAAATATTTTGGCATGTATCCACATGTCTACATCCAATGTTATGTTTGTGTGCATAAGTTTAATGACTAATCAAAACACGTATTTTCATGAGAAAGTTCAACCTGCAACTGCATCATTTGCTGTGTTCCTTTGATCACAAAATTACCGTCGCATGGATGTATCAATTACTTCCACTCACGTTTTATTGACGTTTGTAATCCCGGCTGAAGTAAACTGTAATTTATGCAGGACTTCATGGCATGCTGTTTGACTGTGTATACGTGTTAACACACACACACACACACACACACACGTGTTAACACATGTACACAGTCAAACAGCATGCCATGACTTCCTCTGCGTAAATTATAGTTTATATATATATATATATCATTCAAATCGTTTGTTTAGAAAAACACTGCTAAATTATCTCCAATCATATCTAGTTGTACTTATGTCGTAATGACAAATAGTTTAATTAATAACATTATCATACAGGTGTAACCTTGCTTTTAAGTGTACTGTACACTTAGTAGAATGAATCGTACCTTGTCACATACCATAACAAACAACAAGCAGCGATAGAAATAAGCCAGAATATTTACTTGTCCGCCGGACAAGTAAGTTTTAAAATCTACTTGTCCGCCAAAATTTTAACTTGTCTGAGTGGTTGTCAAGGGGAATTGAAGCTTCGGAAAAAAACTTAAAAGTCTGTCTTATTTTTATGACAACAACACAATGTTCCTGCTGTTTCGTTGCATATACATCTGAGTGACTTGTGATCAAAGACACAATTTGATTTAATCTGCAAATTTTGAAATTGCAAAATTATATTTGCAACTATTATCCGGTCCATTTATCATTATTATTCATCACGAATACTAAAAGTAGACACATTACATGATGTATACCAATATTTTGTGATGCTTATATGAACGCTTTTATTAATAACAAATAATTTTTACGATGATAGGAATGAGACAATTGTTTTTCTTGCTATTTGTTATAACAAAAACTGTTTATGTTTAATATGTTATATATATATATAACACTACTGTAAAATGTTGGCATCAGTTTGTCATTGAAGATGCCACTCAACCATCAGGAACACGACTAATGCAAAGCCAGGAAATGTTATCACAAAAATAATAATAAACTATATAATCTGATATCATTTTGTTCAACCTCTATGAACTTCAATATTAACAAATTTCTGTTTTTTTACAAACGAAGATAATATTCAATTGAACATCAGCAAACGAACGTATATTTTTCAATGATGATAAAACAGTTTTAACGGGGCCCGAATTACATTTACCAGGCGGAATATCATTTTTAGATTTAGTTACGTCGTAACGTTGCTGCCACGCGTGGACCGCCGTAGTTGGCGGAAGTCGACATGTCAACGGCGGTTGGCACTCCGTCCCCGGCCTCGCGTTTTGCATAATTCGGCTTCGAAAACTCGCAATTTATGGTTAAAATAAATGTTACATACATACAACAACACTTCTGAAATTTCATTAATATTCCGTTTATCAACCACCACCATAGATTTACCGGACAGCCAGTTACAAGTTTTGAAAATTGTCACCGATCTGGATCGGAAGTTCGATGACTTGGAAGACTGCCGAGTCCGCGTGGGTTAGGCATAATAGTGGTTAAAACTACATAATTATTCAAATAACAGCTAGCGATACAAAGTGTACTATTTCCAAATTTCATCAAATATGATCCGTGAGTGGAAGCAAGTTGTACGTCAGCCAAACTGAACGATTTACGATTTTAAGAAATACAGCCTCGATCAACGGTGGCTGATGCGGAGTCTGTCCTACGCGTATGACAGAGCTAGGTCGGTGCGCTCAGCGGATGACCCTGTTAACACAGGCAATAAACTCGGTCGAACGCTAACGCGTATAACACACTGGCGGCAGAACGACAAGACGCCGACACACTAACAAAATTGCAATGCGTGAGATCGCTAGCGAACTTCATTTACGTTTGATTTTCCTCAAATAAAAAGTTTGCAATGTTGCACGCATCACTATTTACTGTAAATTTTCACTTGTCCACCGGATAACCATGTAGAGTCATTTTACTTGTCCGGGCCAAAAATCACTTGTCCCGGACAAACGGACAAGTGCTATTTCGAACGCTGACAAGACAATACCATTTTTTTTTTACAAATTTATAAACATCCACAATCAAAGTGATAAAATAAAATGCATTTGTTTATACGCTATCGTTTTTTTAATTATTTCCATTGTCATCAGTACAAAAAGCAATAACATACCATTACAGTACATATCACACTGAACAAAAAATACTACATCTGTTCATGTCAAAATGGCATGTGATATTGGGCTTGAATTCATTGCAGGATGCTGAAGCATTGACAGAAGGGTTACCTACTGCCATCATGGGTCAAGCCCAAGCCACAAAATACAGAAACTACGTTTGGAGCCGGTTCGTGGATGAAAGTGGAAATTAAGGTGACTTGTGCAATTCCGACCTGTCATCCAACGAAAGAGTACATAATTGGATTAACTGCGAGAATTGTATGGCCTGGTGGCACTACAGCTGTGCAAGGGTTACAAAAAAGCCACATAATTTTTACTGCAGTGAATACATAAGGCGCCTACGAAACAAATACTGTGTACAGTTGTAGGCTTGAGGTGATGCCAAGTGATGAAAGATGTACAGGTGTAGGCTTCGTGTGATGCCAAGTGATGAAAGATGTACAGGTGTAGGCTTGGGGTGATGCCAAGTGATGAAAGATGTACAGGTGTAGGCTTTGTGTGATGCTAAGCGATGAAACGTATGTGACTTGCAATTTATTGCAATTAAAGATATCATCTGTCATTCAGAATAGTCTTGAATTTCTTTTTCAAATAGCCTTAAAATGTCTTGAATTCCACATCTCCAGTAGGATACGCGGACACTGGAATAAGAAACATCTTCATTTCCCACCAGAACGGACTAATACACACACAAAACGATTCAACAGCGTCAGATTTACTTCAGACAATTATTACGTCCACGTAGATGCCTTGAAAATATATCTACGTGCACATGCATGCACGTCCAGATCTGCTCAATAAATAACAAACGATGTCGGCGTTATTTCTAGTGCAGCTCGACTCATAAGAAAAGTCTTCATTTCCCATCAGAACGGACAGATACAGGCACGAAATGATTCAACAGCATCGGATTTATTTCAAACAATTAGTATGTCCACGTAGATGCCTTGAAAATGTTTCTAAGTGCACATCCATGCACGTCCAGATCTGCTCGATAAATAACGAACGAAGTCGGCGTTATTTCTCGAGCAGCTCGACGAATAAGAAGTCTTCATTTCCCATCAGAACGGACAAATACACGCACGAAATGATCAGACTGCATTGGATTTACTTCAAACAATTAATATGTCCACGTAGATGCCTTGAAAATATATCTAAGTGCACATGCATGCACGTCCAGATCTGCTCGATAAATAACGATCAGAATCTACGTTATTTGTCGAGCTGCTCGACAAATAACAGCCAGGCCTCGCGTTATTTCTCGAGCTGCTCGAGAAATAACGGACCGAGTTCGCGTTATTTCTCGAGAGGCTCGAGAAATAACGATCAGATTCGGCGTTACTTCTCGAGCAGTTCGAGAAATAGCCAGGGCGTACCGAGAATGGTGCCTCACGTCAGGGTGATAACGAAAGCTAAACTAACAAACATAAAATAATAAAGGGAACTGCTGTACAGGTTTTTTTCGACTGCGTAGATGCGTGCTCATTTCGCACAAGAACAATAGAGAAGACATTTAAATACTATAAAGCTGCAGGGTATTACGTAAACCGGATTTCCAAATGCGATGACAGAGCCACCGGCATCGCCATCGCGGTTATACAGCGCCGACAGCGATGCTGTGTCGTTGAAACGAAACGTGATATAATGACCATTTAGAAAGCGGGCAATTGGCTTACAGTGTATGAGTATACTTAAAACACCTACCATGTATCACCCTTTTTAAGTTGAGTTTTAAGGAGCTCGGCAATTTCATTTTTCTGCGTTTCACAGTCGTGAAGAACCGCTTCCGCCATTTTCAAGATTATGCGTTACGCATGAGAGACTGCAAATTCCAAACCAACCGCGAATGTTACGTCAATCATGATTGGCTAAAATTAAAGTTGCCATTCACGTGATATAATTGTATATGCGTTGTTTTATTGTTGCGATGACAAAGAATAATCTGCATTAATCCCATATTAAATTATGATAATTTGTTTTAAATAGCTTTGTTGCTCATTGTCAGAGTTTGTTTGGCGGTGACGTCATTCGCGGATAGATTCGTTAAAACCAACAAAACCAGAATCACCACGCAATCAACTCGATCCAAGCCTAGTCAGACCTCTCGATGCCACACCCCTTCATTTCGCCATGTCATGAGGTTTTCGTTTGGCATACGGCAAACGTGTCCACCAAACCACCGGAGTCTTGTAAGTCTGATGACATCTGTTGTGGATTAAGGGGTGATTTCCAGACTCGACTACGGGAATGCTTTGCTGTTCGGCAGACGTTGTTAATTATCTCTAAACTGCAGAGAGTGCAGAACTCAGCAGCTCGATTGGTAGTCCGCTGCAACAGGCGAGAGCATATCACCCCGGTGCTAAATAAGCTCAATTGGCTTCCGGTGAAACAGCGTAACGTGTACAAAATACTGCTGCTTTCGTTTCAAGCCCATCACCGACTTGCTCGAGGCATCCCGACCAGCGCGTGCGCTACGTTCTGCCAACAACAACCTGCGTGTGCCGCCATCCAACAGCAGATGCGGCGGTCGCTCCTCAGTTTCGTCCCCACGGATGTGGAACACTCTTCCGTTAGAATTAAAAACGGTCACAGCGCTAGCCATATTCAAGCGACTTTAAAAAACCCACCTCTTCCGTGTAACATTCCATGTTTAGTTTAGTCTGTGGTCTCGTATACGACATAGTGTTTTTAAATAATTTATTATCATTTAACTAACTTATTTATGCGTTATGATGCACATATATTATGTCACGTTTTAATTAATGGTATATCCTTTTACCACATAATCTTATTGCCTATGCGGTTTTAGCAATTAATTTAATTAATTAATTTGTATTATAATTTATTTAACTAGCTAGTTATAACATTCATGTATTAATCTATTTTATTGCCTCTAAATGGACTTTTGTCTAGATTTATGGCGCTCTACAAGTTGACTCATTATTATTATTATTTATGACCTGGCTATTTCGTAGCCTATCTGCCCTGATAATACCTATATGATAGCCCGCAGGCAATACATATCAAAAACATCAAGCGATCTTAATGTCCAGGTTTCTGCACCATAAATTGCTATTAGCAGTGTAACGGCTCAATGCAATCTGGCTTTAATTCTTATTGAGATGTCTCTTTTTGGAAATATGTTAACTCTGGGTCTACCAAAGGTTGCTGGTGCTAATTATTAAATGAAAACAAAAGGCAACTTTTTAGTGTCAATAGTTAATGCAAATTAACCATTTGCAACTACAATCAAAATTTTCACGTCAGTGGTTAAGTCAGAATTTGGTTTCAAAATGGAAGATTCTCATGAAACGTCTCGTTTCCCGAAGGATGTCGTCTATCACATGACGTGAATAAACAACCAATATATAACCAACATTTGATTTACCGCGAAGTTGCCGCGACGACATGTACTAGTGATTCCTCAACGACCTGATTATAGTTGTTTACACATGTTATGACATACGGTTAGGTGGACTTCTATAAGGCCTGTTTACAATTAAAAGTGACTTTGCAATATGCACGACTGCCCACAGCCCATTACATATTGTCTGTAATCATTACGGAAATTTACCGCACTTTACGGCATTGTGGAAACTGTCGCCGTATTATGCGTACTAAGTAAATAAAATATCCGACTACCAAAAATAATGATACAGACCTATTTGTATGTTTTACAGAATAGCTATTAGTAGTTCCTACAATAAACAATATTACTTCAGGTGGCCTGACAACTTCGTGAGGGTAGTTTTCTAATAAACTACGCACATGAAGCCGTCGTTGGCGTAAGCGGACGGGCAGACAAACGGATGACTCGCGGCCAGGAAAACGGATTACTCGGGGGGGGGGGAATAAGTTATCAGAAACGTGCACCACTTATATTACTCTCCACTACGAAATCAGCATTGACTGTAAGCAAAAGCTGACGGCATCAAACGCTGTTGGCATGTATCTGGTATACGTACGCGGTCATCAGCCAACGTATTGATTAGAACTGCACGATGGCCAGCGGGAAGTCGGTGACGTCGGCACGTATTTAAAACAAATAATCAAATGAAGTATGTTGCATATTAAAGAGTTTAGGAAGCTGAAACACAAAAGTCATCGGCAGGAGGCATACCATTGGAATGTATAAAAAATATAATATAGATGTTAGTCTTGTGAGCGATATTACAACACTGATCAACGCGGGCTGTTGCGTGAGGTTGTGAAATGTACCGAATGTTTTGAGATTTATCGGTCAAAAATAAAAGGTAAAAACGAAGTTAAGTTCTTATACAGTGCAGTATCCAGTCCTCTTGACTGTTCAAAGCGCTTTACACTTTACTCCCTGGCAGACCTATTTGATTGATCACCATCTCGACTTCTCTTGAAGCATCCAGCCACGCTGCAGTTAATGCGCGAAGACTATTCGTACACAAATATCCACCACTGCCTGTAGCCATGTAGTCATTCATACAGCGGAGTGAACTGAAGCAACGTAAAGTACACGAACTTGCTCAAGGTTCGACACCAGGAGCATAGGATTCGAACCCAGGTTCTCTCGGTCGATAGTCCGAAGCTCTATCAACTGCACCACTGCGCTCCACAAAATGGCGCTGTCCTTGCAATATGGTCGCTATGTGTTCAAACCTGTTTTACTGATCAACCGCTGACGTTAACAATGTGACTGTATTTTTAAATGGTTAGTTTGTATTGATTTGTTTAGATGCATAACACAAAAGCGTTGCCTTATGTTTTCCTTTAAGACTATTCTTCTGTCAACATCTCTCTCTCTCTCTCTCTCTCTCTCTCTCTCTCTCTCTCTCTCTCTCTCTCTCTCTCTCTTTCTCTCTCTCTCTCTCAATCTCGTCATCTCGATTACCCTTTGAGCGCTCGTAAGGTCTTTCTCTTTCGATGCGTCTTGACGGCGTCTCGAGCATTTCGTCTCAACGCGTTTTTTCAGCCAATTATTATATGTTAATTGTAAATAAAGATTTTTGCTCCAAAAGGGGTCCGGACTCCCCGGGCCCCCTTCTGGATCTGCACATGCGCAAGGCCTACACCCAGCATGTCACTCCAGATTAGCTCCTCATTGGCAAGCGCTTCGTCTCGTCTTGACCGCGTCTCGACGTTAAACCAGCGCACACCAAGTCTTGACACAAAAAGAAGTGGAGACAAGGTCAGGGCGAGGACAAGACGCGTCGAGACGCTCCCAAAATATCAAACATGTTAGATCCTCGTGATTCGCTTAAGACTCCTCCGAGACGCGCTCAAGACGCCTTTTTATTTCCATTTAATTTGATAGGCATTTAAGGTAATTGGGTGTGGTGGATGGAAGGTATATGATGTCTCTTTGAAAATGCCATGTTTTTTATTTTAGCAGTTTGTGATGGGATCATATTCCGTAGTCAGATTGCTCGGGGTAAAGAGAGAGAAATGTTGCATTGATAATAATAAACTTATATAGTGCCAATATCCGCAGGAATTTGAGATAAGAAGCGCAACTTAGAAGAATCATTAGGCAATGTCGTGAACAAAGAGTTATTTATAATTTATAGATATGCCCTTTGCATATATTGATGAAAATGAAATTTTTTAAACCTGTGTTTTGTCAGCATACAATAATAAGTTATAACTGATGTTATGATCAGCAACGATTCGACTAAAGGATGCAGTGTATAATATGCGAAACAGAATAGGACAATGAGCGGATTCCTATGGGTGTCTAAATGGAAGATGTTACATAATAGTGAGCAAGATACAGGTGTATATTAATGTTTTGCGACCAGTCTGAAAAATATGATCTAAACCACTGAAGAGCAGTACCAGACATTCCTCAATGTCTATGGAGGCGCTGTAAAAGAATTGCATGGTCGATAGTTATTGTATCGAAAACAGCTAAAGGGATTTAGTGAGATGGAAGCAGTCACTTTGATCGAATGTGAATAATCGTGAAGTATTTTAAAAACACACTGTGCGGTAATATTTATAATGAAGACACATCAGGCAATATGTTTGATTTCTCCCGGTGAAGCCAGATGGATTTCCACGTTTGGTAGAAGTTTCCAGATTTTTATAAATGTTATTAAGTTTGTACAATAGTCCGATTTTTCCTTTGACATCATGTGGTTGAGAGAGAGAGAGAGAGAGAGAGAGAGAGAGAGAGAGAGAGAGAGAGAGAAAAAGAGGTGGGGGAGAGATCATCCGCAACACCAGAAATCCACAAGAAAAACACAAGCAATATACTGTAACAAGAAAATATGTGTCTGCCTACTACATAGCAATATATATATATAACAAGAACATGTGTCTACCTACTACATAGCAATATATATATATCGATATTCTGTTACATATATGGTTTCCACAATACCAGCCAAGGCATAAGGTATTATTTACTGCAGAAGTATTGCAGAGAGCCCCTAGTCATTGGCAATATAAGTCTATGTTGCCAGGTTTTATTTTACTTTATTTGTTCATTTGATTAACTTATTTACTATTTGTTGTGGTTTCAGTTACAACATGTTAACATACCTTTACGTTACAAATAAGAAACGGCTTATTTAAGGACAAATCGCCATATATTCTTGATGACTTGTAGCTCCTCCCCTGTTCTGGCAATTCGATTAATCATTATAATGTCTTCTATTCTAAAGCTAGGATTCCATACTCGTAGCACGAGAACGACATGCTGTTGCTGTGTGCGGAAAACATGCCGTTATCCGCACCTATGGAATCCTAGCTTTAATCAGCATCTTCTTCATATTCTTCTGTTTATTTTCTTGTTGTTCTTTTTATTCCTTTTTTGTTTGTTTTCTTATTCTTGTTCGTCTTCTTCTTTCTATTTACCTCATGCACGACTCGATCTCTGTTAGCCATATGTGTGCAATGCAACATTGTAAGGGCAGTTTTAGGTATGAAATTAATTGAACGGAACTTGTCATTTTGACCAGAGCTGTGTAGATTTTGATAATGTTCGGAATAACGTCATTTTCAAAGTTTACTTAAAGTGATACTATTTCTTTATTCGAAATTGTAGTTTTTATTCCTCACCATATTTAGGTCCGCTTTGACTTCTTGTTGGATCTTACATTAAATATATCGTTACTAACATCAGCCACTAGGAGTATGTAGTGCGACAACGTATTTTTTAAAAGAAAAAAGAAAACAAACAGGTTTTTTAATTTAAATCTTTTTGGTACAAAACTTGCAGCAGTCGTTCGATAATCGTTAGTAATTCACTAAAACAACTTTTCTAAATAAAGTATTTGAACCCAATCGATGAAATAACAGTTAGTGATTTATAATATCAATTCTTTGCGCAAAGGTGTCAACGGGTTTTTATATTTATAAAAACCCGGCATATTCTGTTAAGCCGACCAATATACACACCGCAGGGAACATTAAGTTGAGTTAACTTTGAACGGAGTTTTGTTCATGTCGGTTATCGGAATGCCCATCTCCGTTGTAAACTTGGTTCTAATTGGACAGCAGCGAGTGAGGGCAAAAGAAGCCAAAGCAACATGGTAGCAGAAACAAGTCCAACGAAGGGGTTTATTGCTGGTGGGTTTGGGGGAATATGTGTAGTGCTTTCAGGCCACCCCCTGGACACAATAAAGGTACGTATCTATGGAAGGTTTGCAGCAAGAAACGGCTTATTTAAGGACAACTGGCCCGCGGAATGTCTAATCATTTGCACCTTGTCTTCTGCCGCTGGTTCAGTCAATCAAGATCAGGGCAAGGCCAGAGAACTACGACCAGTTGCCTGGATTAACACCAATTTGTGGATCGTTGCCAACATGTCAGTTGTCAGAATGACAGTAGAGTTGTTTCTAGTTTTGTACCATTTCGCTTGTAAAGTTGTCATCGCCAGCGATTGTCAGTTATAGTGTTTGTGTCCATCTACATTCTCTAACTCGACTAGGTCAAATTTCAAAATCGAATCTAAACGACATACTACGTCTACATATAGCCACAAAGGCACAAAGAAGTTGTCTTGAATTTCCATCTGATTCTGTATTTCACCAGGTCACAGTGACTGCTTAGGTGTGTTGGCTAGTATTCAACACAAGAAGAGGTGTAAATAACATACTAGTTGCAAAGATATTAAATTAGGATAAATACTAAAAAAAGTGCAGTTTTCCAAGTTACCATTAATTATAATTAGTAAGGAAAACCAGACAATAATGTTTATTAATAACGCACCAGAAGTATGTGTATGAGTGACCTCTGAACTGTGCATGTGATCTGAATCTTTCTGACCTCACATCCTAATGACTTTCCCCTTGCAGGTGCGCCTACAGACGATGCCTACACCACCCCCAGGTCAGGCACCCATGTACAGCGGCATGCTTGACTGTACAAAGAAGATGTTTTTCAAGGAGGTGAAGGATTCAACATTATGTCCACCCACACATAAACAGAAGCACTTGCATAAAGTTGATGACAGGAAATGTTGACAATATTTTTATTCTTTTAGAAAATAGTTGTAAGAAGCCTACAAATATCAGCAAAGTTCAGACAAACGTTTTGTGAATAATGCATTGTTTGAAGACATTGTGTGGCACCCATGATAGCAACAAGTGTTATGACTTAAGTTAATGGGACTCTCCCTGACCTTACTTATTTTTTATTATACAACAAATTACATATGTATACTTAAAGTGGTCAAATAAATTGATTCAGTGTTCTGTTTAACAGGAATTTTTGTTTCATATGTTAGGCCGGGTTTTCTTGGTCAAAATTTAAGAAAATGCTAAACAAACATAGTTTTATATTTACAAATAATTAAATTCAGCTCCCAATGTCACAGAAACATTGTATTGAAACATAGGGGACATGGTACTCACAAACTTATGTATAATTATAATACTTGAAAAAAGAATATGCTATAAGTGAAGAACACAAAAGATTGATGTATATTTAATTGAAATGAAGTTGTAAAGAATTGCAAAAATTGAAGTTTTTATGTTTTCCATCTAGGGGATACGTGGGTTCTACAAAGGCATGGGAGCACCATTGATGGGAATTGCACCCATCTTTGCTGTCAGCTTCTTCGGGTTCAACGTTGGCAAGGCCATCCAGCAAAAACACCCTGATGATGAGTTGTCGTAAGCTGTTTTTATGCTTGTTTCTATGTATTTCAGTTGTTGCTGCCAAGAGACTAGTAGCGAGTAACAGTACTATCACTATAGACACTAATCAAAGTTGGAGCTGAAGTACTCGTTACTTGTACTTGTTGACACTAGAGTACAGATTTTTCAAAAAGTACTCGTACTTTTATTCGTATATATTAAAATACTCATACTTGTTAAAATATAAGTATTTACAAGTACTTTGGGAATGCTTCGCATGTATTTTATCATTATTTCGTATATTACGATCTTCAGTCAAAATATCTAATATTTTTTGTATTTATGATGTCCTCATTGTGTAAGAGCTCTGGGTTGTCATGGACACTGTTTACTGACTGGTTCAGATCACTTGAACAAGACTTGGACTGACCATCACACGGTGTGAGTACTTTCAAAAGTACTCATGTGAGTACTTTCAAAAGTACTCGTACCCGAGTAATGTATGGGATAAAGTATTAATTACTCCTACTACCGGTAGTATTGTACATATCACAGTACTCGTTACTCGAGTACTTTAGTCGGGTACTCGCCCCATCCCTGCCACTAACATAATAAATTATTTGTCAAGTAATTGTTGACACATTTTTCTGTCTACATTACCAGTGCTAATGCATTGATTTTTTACTGTGATGTCAATATGTACACTGCTGACACACTTGTTTGTATTCTGCCGACACAATTATCTGTTTATTATTGACACACTTGTTTACACTGCTGGCACACTTGTATGTACACTGCTGTCACATTTGTCTACATATACGCTGCAAGCACTCTTGTCTGAACACTACTAACACGTGTATGTACAGTTTTTGTACACTGCTAACACACTTGTCAGCACTGCTGACACACTTGTATGTACACTACTGACACACTTGTCTGTATACTGCTGACACGACACTGTAACTGATGGCACAAACTTATGTTAATATAAGTTTAAAAGTTTACTGGTACTTTTGTATTGTTTTGTAATGTTGATTCCCACTTTTCTGTTGCAGTTACTCCCAGCTGTTCATGGCTGGCATGGTGGCAGGGGTCTTCTCCACATCAATAATGGCACCTGGGGAACGTATCAAATGTCTGCTGCAGGTAAGATATTTGTCAGTCAAGTTTGTTATGTACATGTATGTAGTTGTTGACCAGGTGTACATCTTTCTGCTTGCTGGCAAATTCCAGTTTGTTGACTGTACATGTTCAGAATATATTTATCTTTTCTGGTGTTTTGTTATCCAATTAACATCAGACATCTTTATAATATATCAAATTAAACTATTAACAATTAGTGTAATTGTAACTTTGTAATTAAAATGGTATACATTTTCTTTGTAAATTCAGATGTGTGTGAGATTTGAAGATGCTATGTTGCATTACATAAAACAGTTCATGTTGAAATATCATATCAGTGTACTTGTTCCTGTCCCTGGCCTTTGAGCAAAATTGTTCCACTTTGCAGACAGTCTATCTTGATACATATGTTTGTGGTGCAGGTTCAGCAATCATCAGCTACAGCCAAGTACAGCGGTCCTGTTGACGTCGTCAAACAGCTCTTCAAGGAAGGAGGTATCCGCAGCATCTTCAAGGGCACCAATGCCACCTTATTGCGGGGTAAGGGGCCAGCAAGTCGTCACAGTTGCATCGATGTCTGGGCTCACTCTGATGTACTTCTTC
This sequence comes from Paraescarpia echinospica, assembly GCA_020002185.1. NCBI lineage: Eukaryota > Metazoa > Annelida > Polychaeta > Sabellida > Siboglinidae > Paraescarpia > Paraescarpia echinospica. The sequence continues at coordinate 21,386,186 of CM034531.1, read as the reverse complement.
ATTTAGTTATTTGACAAGTTTTTTTTATCTTGGCCAGCATATTTATTCCCAGCCTAGTTGGCAAAAGGTCTTCCATACTGTTTAGCCAAAGTTTACACTTTTTAGCCATTGGCTAATTGTTAGTGTGAGCTTGAGATATAAAAGTCATCCTCACTAAGGGGTCGTTTCAAAACATTGATTTTATACTAAATAGGACCACTGTCATTTAACCACTCCCTGTATGTGAACATTTGAGTTACATTGATCTAAATAAACAATGTTTTAGGGCGGAACATCAGTGAATGACACTAAACGAAATAGGTGCTACCAAAACAGTGAAACCAATGTAATTTTGTTTCAAATATTAATGTTTTTAAAATGTTCCTAATACAGTTCTGAGTAGTTTGCATGATTAACATCTTGACTTTGGAGAACCACAACGAATTGTGACTGATATTTACAAGTATATTTAATTCCAATGTCAGAGTATCACATGTGTCTATGTCATCAATGTTAATAGCTTGTAAGACTTGCACAAGACAAACATGGTACAACATTTGGCATGGAACTAAGACTGGACTAAACAAAGCTGGAAAGCAATAGCATTGAAACTTGAGTGAGTTTGCACCGATGCAGTATGAAACTGTTTCTGGCTAACTTATTGTACAAGTTCTCAGTTTGCTGACAAATTTGATGTTTCAGACGTGCCTGCCAGTGCAATGTACTTCATGACCTATGAATGGCTTCAGAGGATCCTTACACCTGAAAACCACAGGTAAAAACAGTCACATGACCTGTTCTCGCCATTTATTTTAACAGTTTCTGTGGTGTGTTATAATGGGAAAAAATTTCAAAATGGTAAAACATTTATTATATAAAATACATATGTTTGCTACAGTTCCTTACTTTATGGAGCTTGTAAACATATGTTATGTACGTTATATATATTTGTACATAATTTGTTTGTACATAACTATGCATGTACTGCTTAAATTATGATAAAGATAAGTAAGTAAAGGTAAGTTCTTATATAGCCCAGTATCCAGTCCTCAGGACTACTCAAAGCACTTTATTCTGTACTCCCTGGCAGACCTGTTCAATTGATCACCATCTCGACTTCTCTTGGAAGCATCCAGCCATGCTGCGATTAATGCTATAGGTAATTATTCATTCATACAGATGAGTTAGCTGGAGCAATGCAGAGTGAACAAAATTGCCCAGAGTTTGACAAGGCAGCACAGGATTCAAACCCGGGCTCTCTCGGTCAAGAGTCCGAAGCTCTATCCACTGTGCCACTGCGCTCCACGAGCACATGACTGTAGTGTAACAATGTTGTTTCCTCTGTTGCAGTCGGAAGGAACTGAGCCCTCTGAGGACGATGTTCGCAGGCGGCATGGCAGGCATATTCAACTGGCTGGTCGCCATTCCTCCTGACGTGCTCAAGTCTCGGCTACAGATAGGTGAGAGTCTCCCTGAGTCCCTAACACACTGCACCCCGACATGGGGACGGTCAGCTGGGGACCATTTCAATGACATTCATATGAGATCGTAAGCCAGATTTCTCTCTAACAGTTATCATGCATACTGAAAAATGTCAACACTAGGAGACACCACTGGGATACTTCCTGGTGTGTCACAGAAATAGTGTCCTGGGTGATAAACTGACAGCATGCTGCTTTTAAAAACGGTACATAAATTTAAGAACAGATTATGATTAAACATGAATTTCCATCGAGCTGGTTATTTTAGTGAAACGGTTCCTTGGTGGCATTGCTCCCAGACAGAATACTGTGTTACATACCATGCTGTATTCTATAATGGATTGTCTTTTCAAATATAAATCATCAATGAATTTATTCTTCTGAATGAAGTAATTTTGCAAATATTCATGTATGTTAATTGTATGGTCTATAATGTTTTCAATTCTGCATCATATTTTAATGCCCAAGGATTAATTATCGATAACAAAATTGTTACGCTTTTTCACTGTTTCTGTATTAGTGTTATGACAGTGTAGGTAATATTAGGTGTAGCATTTGGTATTACAACGATAAGAGAAATCATGATTTATAACAATGTATAATTTTTTTATTTTATAAATTTACATATACATATTTTGTATAAAACAATAAATTTGCAGTTGTTTTAAGGGGTGTTTGCATCAGTTTGCAGTCTCAAAATGTGTTAAGTATTGTGTGGGTGATACAGTCGTCAGTACGTACCACACGGGAAGTAAACTGCTACAGTGGCACCACCTAGTAGATGAAACGTGTTAATGTAAATTGATGCCAATTTTGGATCGTAAAATTTGTCGGATTTGTGGGGTAGAACCAAATGCTGAATGCATAATTTTTGTTTAACTTTACAAACTTGTGAGAATATCCCTAAATGAGAACTTATTAAGAGTATTTTGTGATGTTTCCCTTTCAGCCCCACATGGCACCTACCCTAAAGGGATCCGGAGCGTATTCAAGGAGATGATGGCCAAAGAAGGCATATTTGCCCTCTACAAGGGAGTAGCCCCAGTGATGGTGCGAGCATTCCCGGCAAATGCAGTGAGTCTGAATTATAACTATATATGTGTTCAATAAAGAATGGCAGTGTTTCCAAATTTGCTAATATTTGCTCAAAATGGTGGACATTTTGTTTGTTATCATGGAAACAGGGGGTCTAGTTGAAAACAGTTCAATATATTTTTTACCCACAAGACCCATTCTATTCTTTTGGCAAACAAAATTGGACTAATTGCATAAATTAAAAAATCCCATCTATCTTCCATGTCTGGCCTTAAAATATGTCTTATGCATTATCCCTCATTCCTGACATTGTTTCTGTGTGTGTGCACAGTCGCGCATGTGGTACGTGTGTGTGCACAGTCGCGCATGTGGTACGTGTGTGTGCACAGTCGCGCATGTGGTACGTGTGTGTGCACAGTCGCATATGTGGTACGTGTGTTGTGTCTGCGCACAGAAATTTCACACATTTTCTTAGGGTTCACCTTCCACCCACTCCACTGCCCCCAAACACCCACCCATGTAGTGTTTTTACAATCTTGAATCACACATCATGACGTCATCTCTGAACGACGAATTACGGTTAATTTCTATGGTCTTTTTTTCAGGCGTGTTTCATGGGCTACGAAGTGTGCATGAATTTTCTCAACTGGCTGGAGCAGACTGTACGTGTGTCTCTTTAGTGTGAATGTGGTCCGCTGCCACCGCCCTCCAGTGGGCTGCCAATGAGACCAGGCATAGAGTTACGCACAATAACATTGCACTTTAACACAAGTAGCATATGTTTGCAGATAGTTTAACAAGTTTTGTTTTATCGTGAGGAGTCCACTGCAAATGTCAAGTTTTTATTTCAAAACTTCGAACAATGGGACTTTATTAAGTAGCTTCACGTGGTGTAGAAACGTAATTCAGTTCTTGTAATTTAATATGTATGATTGTAAACCAGAACACAAGAAATTAGCAAGTAGATTCGACACATTTAGTATTTTGTCTTGTCATCAGTAAATTAACATAGAGTTGCAAATCATACTTCATACACAATATTACATCAAAAATTGTTCTATAAACATTAGAAAATCTTGGAAAAGGCATTGAGTTTAGCAACTATCCAAGTGTTCAGACCCTATATTAATATATATATATACCAGGCAGTATTGTATGAGTTCACACACAGCATGAGTTGTCTGGTTAATGTTGGTAGTAGACAATCTTATATATATATCTGACCAGATCTCAGTGGTGTGGACTTGAATCTATCAAGTAGTCTCGCAGTCATGATGGAAATGTATTGTGATTGGACAGACTGTTTGTGATCTATTGAATGAGTTGTACAGATTTAGCGTGACACGTCTGCTATATATGAAATGCAGCTAGTGTGATTATGAATTGAAGTCTAGTGTTGTATTCAGATGCATGTCCACATAAATTTACCTGACCAGGCTTGTATGTAGGTGTAAATGCATTTACCACCGCTGACAAATAGAGCATGTTTACCAGTTGATTAAGGAATATGTAGGTGGATTGCTTCACTTATAGTCTAGGCAAACTCGTTTATAGGCGTTTAGGTAATTCTTACAAGATTAATAAATATGTGAATATTTTACTGCATGTAAAGGTGGCTACAACTCCACTTTTAGTAGCAAACATTGCGACAGAAAGCAGAAACAATGCAAATGTTATATGTTCATACAATGTGCTGTTAGTTCATATAATCAACATATCATATTTACTCTGATAATAGAACTAGTTCTTTAGCATAGCTCAATTTTATAGTAGTAAAAACGTTCTGTACTGTTTATCTGGAGCATTCAAATTGTTGCACACACAATGTTTGAAACTCTTTCAGTAAGAAAATATGACAAAAAATTATCTCGCATGATTTGCCTGTATATATAAATGTAAACATTATGAGACTTTGAATTTTAAAATGCTGCTTTTTGAGAATAGATGTTTTGCTCATTTCAAAATGTTGTTTTGGGTTGTGTGCCTCCCACAGATTCAGTACAATCATCTCAATAAGTGTCCATTAAGACCTAGCATGTCAGTTGCTTAGTTTATAATGTACATCAGCTGATGTTTATAATGTATCCTTGCTCATAACTGGATACATTTCCCCGATTTGAATGTTGTCTGTTTTGACTCGACTGAGTAAAGCGTTCCATGAATGTTGCAGTGCAAGGCAGCCAGATGCGTTTATTGTTTTCTCTGTTAAGCCATTGTTTGTGATTTGGCTGTCATGTACTGACATGAATTTATCCCTGTACACTGTATAGGTAATGATGTTCACAAAGAGTTGTTAACTTTACAGCACAACAAAACATAATGTTTGTGTAGAAATAACAGTTAGCAGTTTTTTAATGACGTTTGTTAATATAGATATATTATTTGTAATATCATTTGACATGGTGCAGGGCTCTTATTGTGACATGGAAACATACAATCGCGAATAAATCCATTGTTTATAACAACAACAAAGATGTATTTTATTTATTGCACACTTGTGATCAACATACTTATTTATTGTACCGGTAAAACTATATGGGATCTGTCTATGAAATATGGTTTTATTGATACAAATAAGTAATTAGTGGAAAGATAATTAGTTGTCATTCTTCAGAAGAGTGTTAACCTTTTTAGTCATGCACATACACTTGATCGCCCGTGCTACAATGCCGCAAACAAAACAATCCGCACCTGACTCGCCGAGTTGAAACAGTCCATCACTCACATAAGCAACAAGCTAGATGAACTAATTAACTTGAAACGTGAAATCACAGAAATCCTACAACTTGTTTAAAAAACTTGAACAATTCAATGCTGAGAAAGACAAAAAGACTAGAAGCCAGGATGGAAGAACTAGAAGAAGTGAAGAATGATGGCATGAGCAAAATGAGAAACGAAATGCAAAAATAAAAGTGGCATCCCGATGCACTTGAACAGTACAGCCGGTGGGAGAACATTAAAACCATTGAGTTGCCATAACCGACCCTTGGCATCGTCGAAGACACTGCCTAACTGATTATCGATATGTTCTGCAAGATCGGTGAAGAAGTCGCAAGGAAAGACATCAGCGTGTGCCATCGGCTGCCTGGACGAGCTAAGGCAGTCATCGCCAAATTTGTGAGGAGAGAAAAGAAAATTTTAATCATAAAAGCCAAAAACAACTGAAAGAAATAACACGACCAAAACCCATGATCTTTGAAGATCTAACCTCCCTGCACAGCGCACTTCTACGAGAGGTGAAACAAGACAACAAAGTCAAACGCGCATTCACACGTGACGGCAGGATACACTGCATTGTTTCAGAGAACGGCTGGGAGTGGAGTGCTTCTTCTCAGACAACCCAGATGACCTCTTCAAACTGGCCTGAGCGGAGCAAAAGATCAATGACACATGTCTCTAAAATTATGGACTGATATTGATGATATTGGACTGATTCGGACATGTATAACTAACTATAACTACTCATTATGGCTGCAAAAAACTAAAATGTTCTATGTACAAAATACCAGTTCACTGGAGACAAACACATTTAAAAAAAAATCAGCTATCAAACGTAGGTAAAACATTTTACTTTTATTGTAACGGACGTACCAGGGTTCTTCCTTTTTATGACATTAATGATGACGATGAGCTAAGGTATATTCACACTGAACTGGATGCTAATATCTACCATTTATATGAATAATGTTAAATTTTAAATCCTTTAACATTCCAATAACTTTTATAGCAATATTTATACAAAATGTGACTACTATACTGAAGAAAAATGATGAGGACAGGCTTTGCATTCATTCACTTTAATGCCAGAAGCCTTATCACCAATTTTGATAAAGTTAGAGATTAAGTATTTGAACTAAAAATATATTTTGATATTATTGTGATATCTGAGACAAGGTTAGTGTCTGACGATTGTTCCAATATGTTACTGGCTGGATATAGAGTTATTCACAGAACTAGAAAAATAAGAAAGGTCGTGGAGTAGCTATCTATGTAAAAGATTTGATTCCATTTAAGGTTATAGATACTATGTAGTGACTGATGACGTTTTAGAATGTGTCACGTAGAATTGTATATAAAAAAAACCGCAATATAATTGTTAGTAGTATCTATAGAACACCAGGAACTAATGTTGACATGTTCACTAATCAAAAGAAGTGAACTAAACATTATGGTAGAAGATATTGACCCTCCCCTCACATAGTAGGTACAACCGAATCATGGGCTACCACTGATATATCAGATGCCGAATTAGGACTAACAGGCTACGTAATGTTCAGGAAAGGTAGAATAGGAAGAAGGGGAGGTGGAGTTATTTTATATGTTAAAGAATCTATCCAGGCTTATGAAATAAAATTAGAAAGAGAAGCAGATTGCGAAGAAGCTGTTTGGTGTAACATAGTTACAGGAAACTCAACGTTAACAGTTGGGTTAGTTTATCGAAGTCCAAACATAAGCATAGAAGAGAATGAAAAAATACAAAACGCTATAAGGGAAGTAAGCAAACGGGACTGTATTATTATGGGGGATTTTAACCACGGGCATATACAATGGAAATCTCTACAGAGTATGGGGAGTGAGGACCACAAGTTTTTACTTTTAGTACAAGACAGTTTCCTTGGGAATGTGTTAGACATTTTGTCCTCACAGAATGAATTAGTTAACAATGTCAAATTATGTGAGCTACTGGGTAGTGATCACAACCAGATACATTTTACAATCAAAGTAAAATCAGAAAGAAATAATAAAAAGCAGATCAGGAAAATTTTCCACAAAGGAAGATATAAAAAATGAGGAAATATGTAGCAAAGATAGACTGGAACAACACACTGAAGAGTAAGACAGCAACAGAACGCTGGAAGAGTGAAATAGAGTGCATCGTTGATAAATCTGTTCCCTTGAAAAAACAAGGGAAACGGTCCACAAAGAAATACTTATCAAAAGAAGCTGTTAGAAAAATTATGTGGAAGTCATATAGACGTACTGGAAATGATGAAGACTACAACATTTATAAAGAAGCACTAAAGTAAGCTAAAACTGAAATTATATTAGCTTAGCTTGTAATATAAAACAAGAGTTTTTATGCATAATATATTATGTTCGGAGCAAACAGAAAGTTCAGGATAAGGTCGGTCCTCTAAAAGATAGTGCTGGAAATATATCAGTGGGATTCTTAATGACAGAAGACCTGAATGAGTATTTTAGTTCAGTGTTTACCAGGGAAGATATTAGTTCACTGCCAGTACCAGAGGCTAAGTTCAAGGGGGCAGAATCAGACTATTTAGGACAGTTAATTGTAACCCCGGAAATGGTAGCTAAGAAAATTAAAATTAGGGCTATGAAGGATAATAAATCACCTGGAGTGGATGGGATTCCACCCAAACTACCACTAGAAATTGTAGAACAAATTAGCATACAACTATATACAATGACCAACAACAATAACAGGGATATAAATCCAACATATGATGTGGATATAAATCCAGTATATGATGTCAATAATGGTGAGAATACACTATTTACGTACATAACAGTATTAACTGCACTCAAATTGAAAGTAAATCTTTATCAATAAATGATATCCTTGAATACATCACAGTGGAATTGATAATAGAAAACCAAAAAAATTTAACAGTAGGCTGTATCTACTGCAAACCAGGATCTAACAGACATCTTCTGTGAAAACATCACAAACTTCTTTGGAAACACACAAACCAACAAGACACTGTTTCTATGTGGAGATTTTAATGTAGACATCTTAAAACATGACAACCATTTATGTACAAAACATTTTATTGACACCATGTATAGTTTAGGCCTGTATCATCTAATCATTAAGCCAACAAGAATTACTCAAGATTCAACCACTCTGATTGACAATTTTTTTTACAAATGCCATAAACAAGCGAACTACAAATGGTATTTTAATCAGCGACATAAGTGACCATTTTCCAATATTTACACTATGTGAATATGACATAACTAAAAGGAAAATAGAAATGCACTAAAAAGTACGAAATCATAAAAATGAAAACACAAATTCTTTTATAGCAGATTTAAGAAGTGAAACATGGGAAAATGTATTTAGCACAAAAGATGTTGAAGTAACTTCTGGTATATTTATTGATACATTTATGGAAAAATATGATAAACATTGTCCAGTCAGAAAAATAACCAAACAACATGTAATCAGTGATAAGCCATGGTTCACAACTGGATTGAAAAATGCTTGTCACAAGAAAAACCACTTGTATAGAAAATTTCTTTAAAATAGATCACAAGAAACGGAACATTGTTACAAAACTTATAAAAATAAACTGACTACAATACTAAGAAATGCAGAAAAAGAATACTATAGAAAACTATTGGATGACCAAAAACAAAACAGTAAAGAAATTTAGCACATCTTAAATACACTTATTAATAAACAGGAAAATGAATCTTCTTATCTTGAATATTTTGTAATGGAGGGTAGACAAATTACCAACAAGAAAGATATAGCAGTTTGACTTAACATCTTCTTTTCAAACAGTGGCCAAGAACTAGCTGTTAAAATAGATCCACCGGTAAATGGTGCCTCATTTTATGACTATCTTCAAAGTAAAAATAAAAACAGCATGTTGTTAAATCCAGTAAGTGAAGAAGAAGTCAGTAGGATCATCGGTGCATATAAAAACAAAACCTCAACAGACGGTAATGATATAAGTATGAATATCAAAGAAAGTTATGCAATCAATTATTACGCCATTAACAGCAATATTTAACATGTCGTTTGAAAATGGAGTTTTTCCTTCTATAATGAAAGTAGCCAAAGTCATACCTATATTTAAAAATGGTTCAAAAACAGAATTTAACAACTACAGACCAATATCCTTGTGTCAATTTTCCAAAATACTTGAAAGACTCGAAGAATTTATTGATAAAAATGATACCTTATCCAACAGTCAATATGGCTTCCGATCCTCAATGTCCACCTCACATGCATTAATTGACCTGGTCGAAGAAATTAGTACATGATTAGATAAAAAATACACACTTGGCATTTTTGTTAACTTAAAGAAAGCATTTGACACCATAAATTATTCACTATTAATAAAAAATAAAAATTTCTATGGTGTTCGTGGTGTGGCTAAGAAATGGGTAGAAAATTATCTAAGCAATAGAAGTCAATTTATCAAAATAGATGAATGTTCATCTAATCTCCTAAATGTGTCATGCGGAGTACCACAGGGGTCTGTGCTAGGCCCAAGACTGTTAATTTTATATATTAGTGACATATGTAATGTATCAGAATTTCTTAAATTAGTGCTGTTTGCAGATGATACCAACATATTATATTCTGACACGGGTGTACATAGACTAAAACATGTTGTTAATTGTGAACTAGATAAACTATATACATGGTTCACCGTTAACAAATTGTCTCTGAATATATAAAAAACCAACTACATTATCTTTGGTAACCGTAAGATAAATATTGACTTAGATATAACATTTTGCAATCACAGAATTAATAGAATTAACATGACAAAATTCCTTTGATGACTTACCTGGAAATATCATATAAACAATATGAAGACTGGGCTATCTAGAATAGTTGGAGTAATGTATAGAGCAAGTCATATCCTAGGAAACAAGTTTACTTACTTTATATTATTCACTCTTCTTGTGAAGTTTGGGGAACTACATATATCACCAATGTACATTGTATTACAATCTTACAAAAGAGGGTGATTAGACTGATATATGGTGTTGATAGGCTTCATCATACTAATACGTTATTTAATAGATGTAGGGTACTAAGATTTCAATTATGTATACAGTGTATAACAATTTACTAGTACCTGTCAATGTGCAGTGTTTGTTTACAAAACAAACTTCTTCACACTCTTCCCGAGTTCAATATCAATATGTCTGACAATATGTTCGAACTAACGTTAAACTAGTGTTTAGCAATCTATGGTGTAAAACGCTGGAATTTATTACCTCCCAGTACTACAACGGTGTCAACATTTCATGCATTTGTTTGTAACTAAAAAAGGAACATGATTGACAAATATAACTAAAAACAGGTCATTGGTCAAAAACTGTATATTTAATTATAATTTGCACTACACTGTTAACAATAAGTGAGCATATCACATACACGATGACAAGTAAAGATGGGGAAGTGTCAGAAATCAACAGCACATCAGAAACAGAAAAAGATCTCGGTGTAACGTTCGACAGATCCCTAAAATTCCGACAGTATATTGGCACCATTGCAAAGAAGGCAAACCAGATGACAGGCCTCATCAAACACACGTTTAAACATCTGGACAGTAGCAGCTTCCGATTATTATATACTGCGCTAGTGAGACCACATCTCGACTATGCTGACTCCATCTGGAACCCGCACTACGCCGTAGACATCAACACCCTTGAAAGAGCACAACGGAGAGCAACCAAGCTGGTCCCAGAAATAAGAAACTTAAACTATGAAGACAGGCTGAAACATCTTAACTTACCAAGTCTGGCATACCGAAGAAGAAGAGGAGACCTGATCCAAGTCTACAGAATTACCAATGCCATGGCATCGACGACATCAATCAAGAGGACTTCTTCATGATCACAACAAACCGCACACGAGGCCACAAAAAAAAATTGTATAAGACACCAAGCAGACTTGATATTAGGAAACACTCCTTTTCACAACGCATCTTCCTAGACTGGAACAACCTTTCTCAGCAAACAGTGAACGCTGAAAACATCCTCTCCTTCAAAACAAAACTCGACAAAGAATTGAAGATGGACAGGTTTACATTTTAATAAAAGCACAAAATAACAAGACAAGCCACGTTCTCAATATCAAAATACGATGCATAAAGGCGGGTGTACACAAGGCTGTAGCCTTACTTTAAAACCCGAAGATCCAGGCAAGTTATCCAGGCAAGTTATGCTCTGAATGCATGGAAAGGGTCGGCCTGATGCGTGTGTGTCATAAGTGACGTCACGATACTACGTGATCGCCCAGCTCATTAAAATGTCATTTTCCGCGGGAATCGCTTCACAGACGAGCTTAAACTCGAATTTATGCTACAAATGTATTTTTCTGTATTTGTTTAATGTTGTCAAATGTTACATAGTGTTAAATTTTGTGTACACATGGAAAAAGGATTTTAGCTAATGCCTTATTTTTATTTCCTTTAATCACAACTACAACTTTAACGTTTAAGTTTATTCATGACATATGTCATGAACACGGAAGTAAATTAATTACCTGTTCCCAGTGCCAAGTCTAAGACGAAGTTCCCCAACACTGGCAACATTAATCTATCCCTAGGTACAATCAGACATCTTTTTTGACGCGGCCTTACAATATAAGTATTACTATAACGTTACTAGTCTCTAAACGATAAAGTTGTCGCACTGAACTTGAGCCTGAGGCTGAGGAGTGCTGACAAGTTATTTATGACTCACCGGTCTAATCAATCTAATGACCTATCAGTTCACGACGCATAGTAATTTCAGCCAATAATACCAAAGCGAGTCAGTTTCACCGAGGATGTAGGTCACCGAAACACGACATTTCCGCCGGGATCTAGGATATGGTAGGTGTAGACAACTTATGTGTAATTTTTTAATGTCGGAAGCAGTTTATGGCATTCTAGTTTGTCATATACAACTTCTGTATTTAGAGGATGCACGAGTTGCAAGACACGGTCGTATTTTATAATTTAGAGTTGTGATATCGCAATGCCAAAGGTTAACGGACCCACCTCCCTGGTCTAGACTAGTCACTCGGAACTGACAATTCACCCAGACGCCAAAGTCAATATCGCTAAGACAAAGTTCCTGGGGCCGGTTTCATGAAGCCGCTAAGAACGTTCTTAACGCTAAGATAATTGTCTTAGTAATGACGTGATTTTTTAAAATATAAGCGAACAGGAGTTTACGCAAACACGTGACGCTGAGTAGTTGCGTAACTTTAATTAATTAAGTACGCTTCAAGTTCAAGGCCTTCATGAAACCGTCCCCCGGACTGTGTAACATTGATTGCGATTGCACATGTAAAGCAAACAAAGCCAGCCAGGAACTGTACTTTTTCTCTAATTATTCCTACATCTAATAATTAATATCGGCAAATGTAAGCAACGAACAGTAATACAGTATCACTGTCACATTAATTTTTTTTGAATCCCCACATTAAACATCCGTTGACCCTCTATCACAGACTACTACTTTGGTTGGAAGACTTAACTAATCGATCTTGTGCAAATGTATTGTTAGAAAGGTTTGGTTTAGTGAAATACTTGCTATGATATTAAGGATACTGTGCATTATTATTGATTATCCATCTAGAGACTAGATAGAATCGATATATGATATCATAATTCATAGGCCTACACTCCAGTCCTGCCCAATCTTGCATTGATCAAGCACCACAGGTTCTATATACAGTAAAACTAAAACCTGTCTTAGCGATAACCTGGATATAACGGTCATTTTTTAAAGTCCCGAATGACTTCATATTAGTTTGCATTGCCCACTACCTGTCCATAACGGTAACCTGTCTATTGCGTATAACGGTCAGTTAATTTGGACCGAATCCTTCATAGTCACCTGCCGCTTGAGGGCAGGTCAAATGGAATCCATAATTTCCCTGAATAAAAGTTATCCTGTCAGTGTCATCTTGTGTATGTGTGACTATCAAATTGCAATCGAGTCACACATGACATCATCAGCTTGTTGCAGCTGCTATGTGGCTCCTCTACTCCAGCAAAGAGGTGTAGGATCAGCTTTGATGTCCAAAGTGAGCTCAGAGAAGCCATGAGCATGTAGCCACAGATGGAAGCTGGCCTTTGTAATATTTACCTAGGTGGCTTGACATAGCTGGAGAGACTGCCTAGGTAAATATTACAATGGCCCATAACTCAAATTGTATTGATATGAGAAGCCATTGAAGTGACCTGGTGTATATTTACCTGGGCAGCTTGGCATAGCTGGAGAGACTGCTTAGGTAAATATTAATATGGCCTGTTACCTACCATTTGGGGTAGCTTAAATTGATTTGATAACCCCCCTGAGCAATTCTGGGTCAATGCTTGCCTTGCACTCATTCACACCCTCCTATTTCCTTTTGGACATCAAAGCTTTTTCTGTTCGCCTTTACTTGGAGGGCGTGATTGATTTCAACATGGTCCAGAAGAAAAAGAACATCAATTAAATATAGCAAGTTGTGTAGTGTATTATTTAATATTCTTGTTAATGCTAGGTTTGTATTGTTCACGAGAGTACCAACTAGCGAAAGTCAATGTAACCATCCATAATACTGTGGTTCCACCTAGTGAGTATCCAAGTTATAAAGCTCTCCATAATGGCAACCTGCCTATAACGGTAATTTTGTGCAGTCCCGACGATAACCGTTATGGACATGTTTTACTGTATTGAGATATCTATTGGCAAGATCTGGCACGATTTCAACCTGACATAATCCAGGACCGTGCTGTTAATTGACTCTGATTTTATCGTTCACCCGTTGCCTTGGTTCCAATAATTAATATTAATAAGTCATATTAAGTTCTTATGTATAATTCAGGCCTATCTAATTTTTACTATTGTATGTAGGCCCTACATTTTGGCATCAATTATACCACAATGTTGTCCAAATAGCACTCTCATTTTACCATTAGCTATAATCAATAATGGGGGAACTGGCACATTTGGATATGGATTCTACATAATGCCAAACAGTTCATGTATATAATGTGGCAGCAACAAAAAGCCAAATGTATTTTGACAGCTTATTAAGTCTGTCTCATGGACATTTGGTAATTTTGCAACATACAAAAGCAAGAAGAGAAAAAATGTGACAGCTATTTATGTAGTATAGAAGTGAAGTTTAGAAAAGCCACTATTAATTGCTTTTTGCTATAAAAAAAAAATTATTTAGCTAAATCGAAAAGAACATTTTGTAGAGATTGATGCCACCTGTTTCAGACAGCCACGTTACAGCCATACCTCGCTGCTGTCAGGCACACCCTGACAGCGGCGATGTGTCTTGAGAACTTCTCATCCCAAGTTGTAGAGAGGCACAATAAGCCGGAAGTGGAAGTCAGGTAAGAGATACAAGTAGGGCACAGAGCACTGTTGACATTCTCATTGGCAGCCATGTTAATGTTTTGTCAGATTATAAGAAAACTACTATTCAAAAATCTGAAATTTCTACACAGCCACTGTCGTCATGTCATTGATATGCTGATCAAATTTCTTCAAAATCACATACCTCCAACTCTTTTGAAATGCATCCGTGCACGTCATCCATCAATATTTACCAAAATAGTCATGTTTTTCTGCACCCACTTGTGCTATGTGAGAACAAATGGCAAAACATCACTCCACCACATACACCCTTCCAAATATGTGTCATTTCACTGCCAATACGTGCTAGCACTCAACCTGATATGCATGATCTACTGCACTCTTTCCATAAAAACTTTCTTTCAAATACCACCATTTTCTAGGTACTATATTACACTACAAGAAGGTTAACTGCTCTGACCCCAGTAACGTTAACTGTTATTGAGTATCTGCAGCAACAACTTTAATAGTTGTGTAATTATCAAAACTCCACCAGGTGGCGACACTTGATGAGGTCCTGGACTGTCTAAAGGACCTTGCAGCACAGGACCTTGTTTAACTTTTTAAAATAATTTATGTTTAAATTATTTGTTAAATTTATTTTATATATATATATATATATATATAAAGGTTGATATGCTGGTAGAAATAGATTGATGTATCATGTGGGTAGTGTCATATATTGTACTAAAATGTAATGTGCAGTTAGGGTGTGTTGTCATCAGAGCTATTCCATCAGCACATTCTAAAAATCTTTAATAATACACATGTCTCAGACTTTTTATAAATATCTCACACAGGGGTTGATTACTGGGCAGGACGTAACCTCAAGAGTTGATGTGGTAATCAATTAACATGCAGTAAGAACAACTTTGTTCTGTGAACAACACTTACATAAATACAGTGAAATGTTGTTGAAAATTGTGAAAATACAATGTTGTGTGAAAGTACAAAGAGGTCACGAGGTTGTTGTATAATTTACTAATGGTCACTGTTATTAACGCAATCTTGTTGACCACATATGTAGATCCTAAATTAAGTATGATCTGGATCATAAACAATGATGGCTGCCGTATATAAAATAGCATTGACAAGCTTATCTGTAATATATTTTCTAGATACCTGGAAGTTATATGATTATATATTAATTGAATTATGTTTCAGGAGTAGTAAAGAACTGCTGCTGACACCTGTTGTCATCAGTCGGAATGAGAAAGAAAAAGTGCTGATAGAAGGGTCAATAAATTCACTTCGAATTAGTATATCAGTGAAGCAGGTGGGTTGTGTTACCTTCTTCAAGTTTGAAGATCTGTCATTCATTTAGTGGTTACAAGTTTACTTTAAAATACAGTTATGCATGATTATTGAATTACATATGTAATCTTTCAGTTCTCTTTAATGTATGGCAAGAGACGTTTATTTTGCATTTAAATTCTTAAAAAATACATTCCAAAGTATCCGATTTTTGACATCATTCTTCATAATGATTAAATATTAAACCATTGCCAATTAAACATACAGTCATTTGTATTAATACGTTTTTCTTTCTAAATTTGAATTTATAAAGGATCCATTGACCATCATGCAGGCCAATGTGAAATTATACAATGATTTGTTTTGAACATTGCAGGCCGATGAAATAGAAAAGATTCTGTGTCATAAATTTATGCGGTTCATGATGATGAGGGCAGAGAACTTCATTGTATTACGACGAAAGGCAGTTCCCGTGAGTGTTGTTTGCAGTAGTTACATGAGTTCTCTCCATAAAAGAGAATATTACCTAGAAACAGGAATCTGTGTGATGATGATAAAGTAAAAGAGCAACTGTTTGCAGTTTGGTAACATTACGGGGTGGTATGGCAGCTAGATAGGAAATTGTTTTAATAACATAATTAATAATGTTTTGTGCCCTAGCTGTACAGAAGGTCTTACCAAGTAAAAATGTTATTAATTTTTTTCTGGCCGACTCCGTTTCCATGGCAACAAACAAAATGATGAAATTTGTAGCACATCTAAAAATTGCAACACTGGAAGTACCATATTTGACCGCGTTACCGTCCATACCCTCATTATTAACATCATCATCATCATTGTGCAGCTGTAGTGTCCAGTGGTTTGGCGAAGGCCTCAGCATGTCGTTTCCAAATCTGCCTGTCTTGCGCTATCCTCTGCCAGATGGTGCCCTTCCAGTGCACGTCTAGTTCGCCTCTCCACCATCTCGCTTCCTCATTATCGCCCACCCCCAAATTCCAAAAAAAATTGGGTTAACTGCCTACCTGCTCGCATTACCACCCACCCTATCTCAGCCACATACATGAATACATTGTTATCAAAATATAGACAATGAACATGCAGAAATACAACAAAATGGGTAGAAAATTGTTGAATATTCTTCAGACATAACGTGGTCTACTGCGATTTTGTCGTTGCTGGTTCGGCACTGATTAGCGCTTCAGCCAGCAGGCATTGATTCTGATTGAATAGCTCTCAAACTCGCCACTGTATAGATTGTCTTTTTATACAAAATAACTTTATTCACATAATATAATGTGATAATAACCATTCCTCTGATTGTAAACATTAAAAAACAACATTGGAAAACTAATCGATGGTAACGTTGCACATTCTCACCGGTAACCAATGTAGGCAATATCCATGCTTTGCACAAGCTACACCTAAAGTGCCTGGTTGATTTAGTGATCAAATGGTGACACACAGACAGGTTGATTTAGTGATCAAATGGTGACGCACAGACAGGTTGATTCAGTGATCAAATGGTGACGCGCAGACAGGTTGATTCAGTGATCAAATGGTGACACACAGACAGGTTGATTTAGTGATCAAATGGTGACGCACAGACAGGTTGATTAAGACGAGAAATATAAGAAACTGTTCTCGATGTCGGCGTTATGTGATAATAACGTAAACCTCTTTAGCAATAGAGATGAATGACCATGTGACAGTCCGTAGCCACGAGGAAGGGTGAAAATAAAATGACCAGCGCCCCAGTGTCCTATTTCAAGAACATTGCAAACGTAATGGCGACGCCTGCTGTATTTATTCATATTCGGATGGGGGTTTCTAAGCTTGCGAACAAAGGTCAACCCACCAAAGGAACTTGACAAGTGGACATTTAACGAAGACGAAATTAACTCAGAATAAATTTACAACTTACAGCGAGCATTACAAACTCCCGACGTAGAAACTATGAATGAATTGAGAACCATTGTATGATGTTTCATACGATACGAACGTTTTGTGAAACTGGCCCTGGTCCAGACCGCTATGTTGGAAACGATTTCACCATGCAGGAACCTATCCTTCATACAACAATCCACACTTACACCAGTTCATGAAACTTGTATAGTTACGGCACAATCTCCAAGCTAGAGTGCACTGTGGATAAGTAAAACCTCCAGAGTCCTATAGTAATACTTCTAGTTATCAGAAGTTCCACTTATTACAGCCTTCATTTTAGCGCTTTAAAGATATGCCTTGGACCGAGGAAAAGATTGACTTAACTAAGCGAAAATCGGCTTATGCGAGTTTGAGTTATCGGGAGTGCACTGAACACAAATATCGGCAAAACTGTTCATATTTTGTAAGATTGTTTATAGAGTTACATCATTTTCATCAGACGTCCGTCAATGACAATGTTTCCTATTTCAATTATCGCTTCATATATGATACGAACACTTTGTGACATCTGGCATTGGTCGATGTCTAGTTGTTATCTCGTACACCCGTCAGGGCATTAAGTTTATGTTGTTTGGATAATTTTTGCATGGGGGGAGCATAGTGCGGATCTCCGTTAGCTCCCATGTCAGCATAATGGCCCACTCCCCACTTTTAGAATATCTCAACTTAATTGCCCATGGACGATAGTGTGGTCAAATACGATAATAATGATATGGTCATCTTGCTTGGATTTTTATGTTCTTGATATTCTCCACTCTATATAAAAACATTTCAAATTTTTTGAATATTTATATTTTATTTTGAATTTTCAAACTATGTAATTGTAAATGCAACATTTTCGACACATTTTGATACATTTCTTCAAAGGTAAAGCATAAAACCAAAATGTTTTATACATAGTGTTGAGAATATCCGGGAGAACACAACAATCCAAACCAGAATACCATATCATTTTTTGTTCTGGAGTGTTGCAAGTTTATGTTGACAAAAATTTTGTTTTCTGTAAATGTCCTTCAAAGATTGAATAACCACATTGATTGCCACACCTGATCCATGAATAAAAGTAATTTAGAGATATGTAATAAAAGGTACCTTTATTGATAGTAAACATACAAAGCTACTGGAATATGGAAGAAACACATATTGAGTATTTTTTTTTTAAACCACCATCCTAGCTGCACCCTTATATTAAACACTCAGCCTAAATACTGGTCGAAAATTGAAGCCGCACAATTAGTAGCACCACTAGGTGGCTAGCTAGGAGAACTACACAGTGGCAATAATTTCTCAATACTGTTGCACACTGGTTTCACTAAAACAGCGCTCATATAATTATGTATATGTGTTCATATGTGTACACATATTAAAAAACAAACATTATTTTTTGAAAACAATTATATATTTTGTGTACACCATCAAACAATCTTCAAAGCGGGCACTTGTATGTTATTGTCAAAATATATTGGGCGCAGATCCCGCTGCGTGCTGCTGTCCTGGGCATGTGAAAACTAAACTGAAGTCCTCACACGTGTGAGAACTTGAGTGCTTGCCTGTTTCTCCCTCTTGATGTGGTGAATTTGTTATTACCGTTCCTCAAGACAACATGAAGGAAAATGTTGATAAATAAATTAAACACATACCTGGTAGTCTGATGGCTTGCCAAGAAAATCAGCTTGTCTGTTAAATTGCACTCATTTTCGGCATGTGTACACAGAAATAAAGAAAGAAAGACATCAGATTATTTTACATCCCAAATTGTAATGGATTCTTGTCTGTTTGAAACAGCAGCATCGCTGTCGATAACCTCCAATTTGAGTGTAAGAGCAAGCAGGCAGAAACATCTCCCACACTTTAGCTTACCACAAGAGTTCTAAATAATGAGACACTGGTATATATGTGTATATAGAAACAAAATGTATTTAGATGCAAGTTGCAAATCGTCTAAATCGTAGTTGTAATGGATTCTCGTCCATTTGAAATACCGGGGGTAGCGGCACTGCCTGTTGACATCCTCGTAACACCAGTCGGACTCAGAATACACGGAAAAGTATGCAGTCTTTTTGTTTATTACAAAGCCCTAAATATTGCACGTACAATACAAACAAAACTTGCTACTCTCTCTTCCTCAGCCAATTGGATAAGCAAGTGAATACTTCAATTTATTTCATCAGTTATAGAATATCATGAATGTCACCAGTGAATTATAATACAACCATGCACAATTATACATGTATGTCTTTCGGCATCTTTAGGAAAACAAACCTCTGAACATTTATTTCTAGAGTGAACAATTTGGTGCGCTGCACCAAGCGGTCTCGTCTCAGCGAGTAGTTCTCCTAGCTCGTCACCGGAGGCCGCTGCTGCGTGCCGGCTTCACTAAAAACTGTGAAGTGGTTCCTCTTGCTGTGTATTCTTTTTGCTTTAACTAAATAAGACTTGACAGTTTAAACATTGTAGAATTATGTTCAATACTGTGAAAATAGATGTGACATAGTTAGCGCTTATGTTGTTTCTTAAAAACTTGTATTAAACCTACACGTATTAATATATCGTGGTATGTGATACCTGATAATGCAACTTTTTCCCCTGATCTGAACTTGTCTATTTTGTTTCATAGAAAAAAATATATATATTATTTGTCTATAAAGTTGGTCTGTTCATAAAGCTCATTATTCACACCCATCCTTTTTAGTTTGCACTGCTATTGCCATTATGTTACCTTGATTTTGTAACTTCTCCACATAACCATTATCCTTTAGGAATATGTCTGACTCCAGCCTTTCCGTTTTCCTTCTTTGAGGCCTTAGTTTGTTTTCTGTTTCACTCTTGAAATGAGTGATCGGTGCCTCTCTGTTTCAGGACTATGACATCAGTTTCCTGATCACAAACGTGCACACAGAGCAGATGTACAAACACAAGCTGGTAGACTTCATCATACACTTCATGGAAGAGATAGACAAGGAGATTAGTGAAATGAAATTGGCTGTCAACTCGCGAGCACGAATTTCTGCCGAGGAATTTCTGAAGCAATTCTAGCCAAAGGTATGTCGGTATGTGATTTGCTGTTGCCTTAGGATATCTTTTTTGAAAATGTGTTTACCATCATTATCTTTTTTCTGCCATAAATTTTGTTAGTATAAATATTTTTCACCTGCTGTCACAATTTACCTTTCTATTTAAATCAATATTAAAGGAGGTGCCTTCTCTTCATTTGTATTTTCACAAAATAATATAATACTAAATTTGGTATTCATGTTTTGTTTAGCTTTGTAGCAGTTTAATAATAATTAGTTGGAATAAATTTCTGAAAGCAATGTTATCAGCTGTATTTTTTAAATAATGTTGTTTGTCAAGTATACACGTACCTTAAAGCATGACTTTATTTGGTGTGCCATAGTATCCTTTGGACATGTACCATAACTCTATTTTGGTTTGAAATGTACTCAATAAAATTCCAGGTGGCAACATGCAGAGGACAATTTGAAGTGAAAGCTGGGAACAACAGATGCTGGAGGTAGACTTTGGAATCGGGTGACAATCCTGCAGTAACAGGCAGATTGTGTCTGCTTGTGGAAGACGATCGGATTCTTCTGTGTAAGACTTCAAGTTTGATGCAACGGCCAAGTTTGGGTGGAGACACAGTGAGAACATATTAGCAAGAGGAAACACCCTGTGTGTTTCAATATGTAGCCGCTTGTGATATTTCTTATACTTTTACTCTGTGCAGATTACACGTTTCGTTAATGATAATGCGACTGTAATTGTAATGTGGATGAAGGGGTTGGGTCATTCCATTAAAATAGCTCACAGCAGCCGGCACAGTTGTCAGGAGGAAACTATTTACTTATACGTGGCCTTGCTCATAAAAATTGATTGTCACTACCTTGGCCAGTTAAACATTTGGGTGAATTGTATCCGAGTGATTCTTATGACAAAATGAAAACATTGTCTTCCATACATGATGTTAGATGGTTATGATGGTCCTACGTATGACCAAGAAAATGTTGGCCACACATGAATTTTGAGGAATTCTTGGTCAACATTCCCAAGTAGGACGGGTTGAGTTTGAATGTGGCTAGAATACAATATAAGACCTTCCTCTTTGGTTGTCAAGTTGCTCTTGCCTTAGTAAGCCGTGAAGTTTCTGGAAGGTTAATGTCACGATGCAGAAGGTTAATGAATGGATCACGCTCTGTTCTGTGTGCAAAACAAACATCATCAGTTGTAGCTACAAACAACCACTTTTAAACAGCATGTGGATCCCTGTTGATCCAGTCATGAATAAATTAATAGTGTACATTTTATATGACCAACAGACTGTGGCTTGTATGATAAATACTACGTGATCTTTAGTTTCTCGTTTCAAATAAGGCATCTTCCACTTAGTGTTGCTAGTATGTGCCGTTTTGTTGATGATGATACCCAAATATTTGGTCTAAATTATGTCTGTTTGCCAGTTATGTTTTAGGTTTTGTTTACCTGACGAGGTGTAGTTGTTCGTAGAAAGCTATAATGGTCACGATGTTAACAACTTTAAAACCATAACTAATGTAGTAATTGCTCACGTGTTAAGTCAGTTTTGTACCATTCTAAATTAATGAAATAATAAATACTATGAAACTATAACCCAGTTGCAAGTAGTGGTCTTGTTGCAGTGACTTGAATGTTGGATTTGAATGAATTGGGACATGTGTACAGTATTTGTCATAATTTCATCATTGTCAATCAGGATTGTGACAGTTTGTGTTAATCATGTTAATTAAAAGAATGTCAAGCAATAACACTCTAATGTCAGCTCTTGCCAAACGTCTGTAGTGTTGGGTTTTTAAATTGAACAATATTTATAATATATTGCAATACTATGATGCTTCATTGTTTCACCAGCTTGTTTACATTGCGACCACTATAGCTTTGAGTTTAGAGTAGCTCTTTGTTTATGGTTATTAGTGGAAAAGTTCACGGAGATTGGACGTGATAATATCAGTCACACAGTGACTCGTATTTGTGCATGTCTTTTAATATTGCTAAATAGGTTGTCATATGTTAATGGTTAGTGGTATGTATAACTATTAACTTGGGATGTAGTGCTTGCACAAAACCTTTTTATATTATTTTGCAATAGATTATCACTACCAAATTAATAATGACAGTTTGGTAATTCTGGTCTGTTTTCTATAAACAATTTCTGAATGGGGTAATTTGCCGTTATGTAGCTTGTTGCTTGTCAAATTAGTACCCTTGTTCACCACTGGAGGTTCTGCAGTGATTGTGCTGGTGGATCTCACAATTATGGCCTAGATACAAGTGCGGAAGAGGAGAAATAATGTTATATAATTAGCTGAGAAATTTTGAAGAATAATGTACTGTGCTACATTAATAAATGTATTTTTCCCAATATATGTATATGAGGTTGTTTTCCATTTTTAACGCAGTTGCACATCTGCAAAAATACATGTTACTTTTTTATCATAGTTATGAAAAAAACAATAACCTATTTTATAAAATCACCAGATGCTTCTTTTCATCAATCGAATTCAGTGCAAATAGTACCCGAGTGCTACATTCGGCCTGGGACAAATCGTACACACGTGGTTCAGAGGATTTTGTGTTTTTTCTTAAATGAATTCGTTTTCAGTTACCAGGTGGCGCCACTCCAACCCCGTTGCCGCCCACCTCCAACTCCCTCAATACGCACAGAAAATTCCCATAATTTGTCAAAAACCACGTGGTGACACTGAACAATTTTCTTCAAATTAAACTCGGATTACTATAATTTATTATGTGTTTAATAGCAGACTTAAAGGTGGATGTATCATTTAGGACAGGTCTACACGTAGAGACAGTCTCTCCACTGGGTGAAATTGTTACTAACTCAACTTCACTGCCGCGGTTTGTGATTACTGTGATGCGTCATGCAATTACAGCAGTGGGTGCATTATCTTTCACATTCGAGCCGCCCTAAGCGGGGACACAACGCTTTATATCCGGGCGAAGCTCGTTCACATGATCGTGTCGCACTGCATCCGGTCTAATCCTGGTGAGTGCGTTGGCGAGTGATTTCAGGCGGGGCATGCTGTGGCAGACGTACTCATACAATCGACCTCGCTCCTTTGTCAACATTAGTTATTTCTACACGGTCGGTGACAAACCACCGTCCAAGACTTGGGACTCAAACAAACTGTATGTGGGTGGTTGTGGTTTCACACAACCCCGTAGAACGATTCAGTCTCAATATCTAACTTCAAAAACTTTTAATGTGAAACATGAACATATAACTTAACAGCGGTGAACTACCATATAATACTCATAGGTTCACTATTAATACCTATACGAATCTAGTGATCTGGCACATTGTGCGCCCGCAAATGGCATGAGTACGGTAGATGTCGCGATTCGACACCTACTTAGCATTGCATAGCAACAGGAAGAGAAGTGACATGCACGATCTGTTAAATTAAAGAACATTAAATAATTTCTTTGAACTGAATTGTGTGCATGTAAGATACACGTCGTTGTACAGACAAATCAAAACAACACTTCCGATAAAAGAAGATCCGAAGTAGACCAACTGCGAAATATGGCACGACGTCATCCACAAAGAACTAACCAACGAATGGTCATATTTGAACAGAACATTATACATCCGTATATACAGGGGCCTGCTTTTTGTCCAAGAATATATATACTCTTCACGATAACTTAAATGCCCATTACCCCACGTAACCTTGTTATAACAATTACGGCATTATGCTGGGGCAAACACAGCTACTTGACAAGCTATGTAGAAAACAAACATAGCCAGAGAAGATGCAGCGGCTGAGACAAGCGCGATGGAGACATTTGTGGCGATGGGGGTGAAAGAGTTGTCGTGCGAGATGGAAACGGAACTGGCATAGACGTAGATGATAGAAATGTAGACGTACATGATGGAAACGTAGGTGATGGAGACGTAGATGACAGAAACGTACATGATGGAGACGGGTACATGGTATAGGAGACATGCATGACGATGGCAGACCGATACGCGTGACATATGGCAGCAGAACGTTTCGCTGGCAATGTCTACGACAGTGTGGAAGATGCGATGATGAGGGATGGACGAACGCGATTCGACAGTCAGACTAACTCAAGACTTCACCCGTTATCGACGTCAGTCCACCGGTCACTTCATAGTCACCGGACTGACTCTTATGGTATCGACGTCAGTCAGGTGGTCAAGCTGACCGCCACACGGACTGACATTTACAATAGCAGTCAGATGATGCTATGGACCAACACTCAGTTGCTGTGTAAGATGCCAAATCAGACCGTACAGATCCAAAAATAACGGTAGTACACAGTTGTCGCTCGCTATACGGAACATATTGGGATTTGATAAAACTGTTTTTTTTATAACCACATGTTTATATATATCACCGTATAAGCCAGATTTCAGTGTTATTCCTAACACCAGGAGTCGTCATAGCGATCACCGCTGCGTGTCTATCGGGCGAACAAATGCCGTACTGGCGGCATGCTCCTTGAGCTCGATATCGACGGACGCGACGAGCTGATGCTCGGACTCATACTGGGACTCATGCTTGGACTGTCGTCGTCGTCGTCCAGCTTCCGACTCGGCTGGTGTTCGAGACCGAGCGGGGCGACATAGTTGCTCACGAGTTCGTCGGCCGACATGCGCACGTGCAGCACCGTGTCGCCGCTCTCCAGCTCGAAGTGCCAGCGGTGGAAGCTGGCGCTTGTCGTCAGCATCTCGGCGCTCGAGTCGACGCGCAGCGCAATCAGTTTGCAGTGGAAGCGGCCGAACTTCACCTGCAGTCGCTGCGCGGCGAATTTGACTCGCTCCTCCGATAGCAGGCGGTTCTTGTTGGGCGCCTTCAGTTCCTGGACACGGCAACAACAACGAGGTGTTTTAATCACAATTGGCCTATATAACGTCCTAATCAAAACAACTGTCTTGGGACACGGTATGTCCTTGTATACATTACATTGTCGTACACTCGCACACATTAGTGTTAATGTGCATAAATCTGCAACGATCACGAGTAAACAACATTAAAATGTATTGTCTGTGTAATATGCATACAGTGTAACACGTTTAATCACAAACTGGATTTGTACTTTAAAATGTGGTTTTTCGTTATATTACAAACTACTTATTTAGAAAGGGGTTTCAAGTATTTAGAGAATTGTGTTAATAATCCGATGTATTGATATAACGCTGATGCAAAGGTACGTGATCGGCTATGTCGGCCGAGCAGGGAGAACTTAATAATTGTCTTATTGCCACGTAGATTTCAAATTGAGCAGCAATCTTCTCTTTGATGACGTGATGGAAACCATTAGAATCACGATCTGACTAAAAAAATTCGAGTAAACTCTAAAGCAACGCTACGCGAAATAAAATCAGCCACAGAATACGACGCTTCACTACATGCTTTACTACATTTTGTCATGAATGATGAATGGTAAGCTTTGTAAATCCTGTCATACCGTAGAATGCTTTACCTGGAGCAAGTCTCGCGCCTCTCTGTAAACTCGCGAGAACTTGTGTTCTCCGTCGCACCGGTGGAGCGTATAGACGTGCACACAGGAGCGCGAGAACTTGTGCTTGACGAGCATCAGCAGGATGTCAGCCAATCGGCGTGCGTCTAACAACGGTGTGATGACGTAGACGTCGGCATCGGAAACGCCAATCCACTGGTCCAGCATTGTCCGCCACAGCCGGTATATGTACGTCGGACCGTGCTTGTAGGCACCGCCAGGGGGCAGGTGTGCCGTGAGGTCGGAGAGCTGAAAGAACGAAATTAAACATGAAAATGATTTTCCGCTTCGGATGAGACTTTATGTCGACTATAAAGCGCGGCACTATGGGACGTTGGTGTTGAAACCCTTGACAAACGAACCACGGTTTTGAATGCGACCAGCTAACATAAAAAAAAACTTAGAATAACATGTCCTACATACATGTCCTACATACATGTCCTACATACATGCTAACCCTGACTGGTGTACATCTGTAAGCGTGCATGGTAAGAGAAACTCGTAAGATCACAAACGAACCCTTGTGAATAATGTATTACCTACGACAGCCGGTTTGCAGCGCATGTATTGTATCTCGCACGTTTTTGGCGACTTGACTGCGCACAATTAAAATATTATGGTCACGAGTAGATTTTCGGACATGTTTGGATAGGATTATCTGTTATCTGTGTGTCATTTTACAAACGCGTACCGCACCTACATATAATACCAGAAAACTTTATTTAAGACACACAGCTCCTGTGCAATGTTTCGTATACGCCTGTAAAACCGTTTCTACGCACGCAAGATCGTCCAATTTAAGAAATGCTTAAGGTTTACAGGCAAGACGTAACAGCTGGCACCTGTAGTGCCAGATGGCTTCGAGCAAAGCCACAAAGGCTTGTCGCTCTTGATTAGTGCAGTGTTTGACGTCGCCGGGTACATGTTTATGTGCGTTATACGATGCACAACTTGTTATTCTGTGCCGCACGTGGAAGGCCCACAACCGACGTTGTCGTTATGTATATGGCCGACTCGATTTGGCCACATTCTTCAGGTTATTTGCCTAACTCTCTACCCTCGCTCCCCCACACGCATTCCTCCGATTCCCCTACCCATGCATGCTCCCCTCGGGGTGAAATACCATGCATGTCGAAGACAATCAATTGTCTGTGAGTCTAACACCACGTTTAATTAACTAGAAGCGGTGCTAAGACATCGGGTGCACTGTGCTGGTCTACAGTACACTACAGTGTTCCACCGATATAATTCATGAAGTTACACGTGGTGTGACGGAAGAATGAACGTCTGTTGCTGTCTCGTGACAGTGATGTGTGTATACAACGCAGCCTTGTGTAACTGACAGTGCATGCACATGTATGTACAGCGCTACCAACGGGCTAACGAGTTCGTGCTCTTCTTACACAAGTACACCGCGTTCACGCGGAAACGCAGTAGTCAGGACAGCAGGCTGTTAATTAAACAACGTCCGGGGGCACTGAGACGGGTTGGCAGGGTAAGGTGGAGCGTCCTTAAATATAGGCCGCACTGGGCGGACTAACTAGTTCTAACTAGTGGCTGGGAGACAGGTAGGGGAACAGATGGGACGGTCTACAGGCGACATAAATTATAAGTAGGACTAATGAGAATAGCTTGTTTGTTAGAAGAACCAACGCAGAAAACTTCGTATAATAAGTACTTCAAAAATTGAACGCGTGTGAAGGTGTCGGTGCCTCCGAACATCATATAGTATATTAGAATCCCTGTTATTATTTATACCCACTGAATACGCCCGTTTTGTCACTATAATATATAGACAGGTAACTTTCTGGTGGGCGCCATCTTGCTTGCGGTACCACCAGCGACATCGAATTGTGCAACTCCTAAAGTTACATACGTGTGAAAGCATCGGCGCCTCCATGTGCCATCTATTGCATTGGTATCCCTCGCATTGTTTATGACTATTAGGCCCTACCCATTGAATGCGCCCATATCTTGGCACTACACAAGTAGACTCAGCCTCGGGGGCTCCACCTTGCATGCAGTACCGCCTGCGTCGTCGCCACACTACGGGAACAAAAGGTCCACAGACACGATATTACGGGTATATTTATCGGCGCTTATGCATTTATTGCGACCACACAACGAATCAATTGAAGGAGGCATTTATCTAACCACCCCGGGGACACGTAGTTCTCCGAGCGACGTGCACTCGACAGATAAACACAACTTATCGGGTTGCCGTAACGGCTCAGTGCGTATTTACCGACGCCATCGCGACTCTATCCGTAATATTATCGCTCACAAACGTCGCAACTCGATTGTTCTGACGCCGCGAAATGCAAACCATTTCATTATGATATCTCACCTCAAGCGAACGCGAGAGCTCAGCTGACGACATTACATTCAGCAATATTCCAACAATATAGGAAATTAACCAGATATTGCGCGAGTTTGTAAAATTGCAATAAATCATCCGGTCACAATATTGGAAACAGATTGTCCAATCATTTTAGCGTCCGCTGTTATCTCAGAAAAGTGTTGGTTATCTTGCCTACTTCTCTGTTCAGGTTATTCAAAAAGTAAATAACTATTTACTAGGCCCGTAAGTAGGCCCTACAATGATTACAGAAAATGATCTCTTAATTTATTATTAGATTTATACTGGTGTTATGTATCTTTTCATAACATTTCGTGACAGGACAAGTCATTTGGTTGAAACGATCGTTTCATCCCAATAATTATTCACGATCTTTAATAAATATTTCAAATCTTCGGTATGTCTTGATATAGGTATGCTATAGTGCGGATTCCGGGGGTGCGCTGTTTTGTTTGAGCGAGCGTCAATGGGGAGTTTAGCTGGATGTGTTTTATGGTCCAGGGTATGCCGGAGTATGCGCTCTCCCACTCCATTTAGGTTTTAAGAGTGGGGTGCAGGTGAAGCGTTTTGTGACCCTCAAGTAGTGATGGATGCGTCTCCCCTTTGGTGAAAACCTACATCCGCTCTTCCAGTATGTATGCATATTGTACAAGGTCACTGGGTCGAACCGGTTTAGCCGACATACATCACATTCTTTGTGCAGGCACTTGTCAACACAGTTCTTAAAGGCGTTGACCGTTCGCTTTCCGCAGACGGTTCCGGGCTATTCGAGATAACGTCGAGACGTCTGTTGTCGCTGGAGCGTAGGATAACGTGAACCTTGGTCCCAAGTCCTCCCGCGCTCCAGCGGTCGTAAAACGCTAGTAAAAGAACACCACAAGACCACATGAAATATGTTCGTAATAGTTACAACAAGAATGCACCGGTGTTGCGCTTGCAGGATATGCATCACTGTCCGACGTAGACGCTCTCACGGGACGCCAACAGAGTAGACATGTCTCAGGACAATCGGACTTGTCTCCCGGCCGATTCTGACTGACTTGTTCAGTCTGTTGCTGTTCTCTGTTGGGACCTTGGCGATCTGATCCTAGACATTAGAAGTCCTACTACAACGGGCCGGTCGTCTCACCGGCGCCGGTTGGCATCACGGAATGCTGTCCAATGGCACACTAAAGACCATTGCTTGACAATATATCTCGTGCATGATGATCTTTTTACAGATTAGAGAAACTACTTTACTATTTTATACCATTGCTATTAATTACCATCGAGTTTCATTAAGTATTTAAGTTTTATTTGTATTTAGTAACATATATTTATCTATCAAAAATAGTGATTTACTGGAAATAATTGCAGATATTTATGTAAACGGTGACTGATTTTCAGACAATGAAGGATATGCTATCCACGGAGGATACCGGAGGCTAAATTGGTAATACTGTTTACAAACACTTTAAGCATATATGTACACTGATTAAAGTGTTTACTGAATTGGAGGTTTGTCATATTTACACGTTTTATTGCACAGAATGACAACTACTCTTTCGGAGTAGTCCACAAACCGTAGACATGACACTCATGACGCCAGTATTAGACATCTTTAACTATCTCATTTCACCTCTGATTTGATTTTTTCTAGTGCAGTCGTCATATATATGGAGCATTTTATACCTTTAAAAGAGGTCTTTTCAGCTTGTCAGTCTTGTTAAGTACTTGAGGTCGTCAAAACAGCACAGCTTTCAGGGGCAGGCTGCTTTAAATTCCATCCTATCATTCTCCTGTTGCCACAATGTGCCCCTTTACCAAAAAAACTGACCCGTGACTAGTGAAGTAGTGCACAAGCGTTTTGGGTAAAGCTAAAAAATTCAGACACAAACCCCCATGGTCGTCTTATTTCACAGACATCTTCAAAGCTGTCAAAAATACACCAATACAAAGGATGAACATTGTATACACCGACTTTGCAGCTGCACTTTTTTATGCTACCCAACCCCGTAAAGAGAAGGGATACTTTAACAACACCCTGCAGTGCATTCTATCCAAGCAATTAGTGTCTTTGACAGCATTTAAAACTTTTTTTCACGTGGCCCAAAAAATGAGTCACACCTCAAAATTGAAAATTAGTTTTCTCAAACTGCTGCACAGTTTCAGTATTTTGATTCTGCATTTCCATTGTCATGTAGATCTGACACAACAATTCAGAACTGACAGGCTGCAATAATCTTTAAAACTTGTGATCTCCTAAGCATAGTTTTATTTTGATGGCAGTGCTGGAATAAGCTAAATGCATGCAAGGAAAAACATGGGTTGCTTATTCCAAAGATCCTGGATTCAAGCGGCGAAGCCCGAAAGAGATACGAAAAACAAAACTTCTATACCAGGATTTAACATAAGGGACCATATATGACTGTGGCATGTAAAGCAGATGTGTTAACCACCACTCGCACTACTGCACCTCTCAGCCTCTTGTTGAACTTTGAATCTATTACGTGTCGTTGTTCTTTAGAACAAGGGCTATGTTGGCATTTTAATAAGAATTGAAGTGTTTCTTTCACAATCACATACAAAGTCTGCAGTCTCTGTACCGAATGCTCTATGCATAACCTCATTCTTTTGCTGTCCTTGCACACACATTGTCTTCATTTGTAATAGTTTATCAATAGTTGTATCCTTTTTTAGTGTCTTTCATTTCTCAACAGTACCTTGTTGATTTATAGTATTCAGCAGATCACCATGACTGCAGCCAGGTACCCATTCGTACAGCTGAGTGAACTGGAGCAATGTGGAGTGAACAAAATTGTCCAAGCTTTGGCAGCAAAAGCTTTTGAACTTCTTGAGTCTGACATTTCAACCACTCTGCCAGAGCAGCCCACTGCGTCACATGTTGTTTATGTATGACTGATTTATAGTTATACAATTCCAAAATAACTCTCTCTTGCCCCTGAACCTGTGTGTTGCCTCCACAGAGAGAACACACACACACATAGCTGTTGACTGTGGTGACCCTACAACTATAACAACAGCCTTGTCCTTACTACCAGAGGTAGTTGCTGGGTGCAGACCACTATTTAATCTCACATTAGATGCATAATTGAAAATGGTAACACCTTGTGCAGTTTACAACAGATTTAATTAAACAAACAGAAGTTATTATTTATCCTACCTTTTGCCTTTTTGACCAGTTTTCTTCAAATCAGACAACTTAGTTTTTATTAAAAAGCAAACCAAGAT
Source organism: Paraescarpia echinospica (assembly GCA_020002185.1). Lineage (NCBI taxonomy): Eukaryota > Metazoa > Annelida > Polychaeta > Sabellida > Siboglinidae > Paraescarpia > Paraescarpia echinospica. Next base: position 21,354,245 of record CM034531.1, on the reverse strand, counting down.
GCCTATGTCGCTGGTACTTTCTGTTCCCAAACCATAATGCAGGCTGGTAGGTTGTTCAGCACAGCATCCACCAGCTGCAGCTCGTTCTGGACATCCCGGCCTGTGCTGACATCTTCATCCGTCTCAGCGTCCGGAAGAATCGTACGAGTCCCAGTAGATTGGACTTCCAGATTCCAAACTGAGGTACGATGCTGACGACCAACTCAATGGCTAAGTCAGACCGGTGCCCAGCACACCAGAATGTTGCCAAACCTCTGCATTTGGTCAGCAAGCAGACGCCATAATCCACCTTATTTGCCGGTGTTTGCCACCTCGCCGTCAGTGGTGACACCAACCAGCTTCGTGTCTTTACCTCCTGTCAGATCCAAAGCTTTGTTTACCGCTTCCATCCAGGGGGATCGTTTTTCTCTGGCGAATGCATGACAACTGCTGCTTAGAGTTTTGTATTATATCCCAGTGCAAATTAAATCAAATACACTAAAACGAATAAAAAGTAAGCCCTACAAGGGGCTGGTTTGTGAAAATGGGGGCACACGGGGGGAGTTGATCTGACTGGGGGGGCAAACGAAACGGCTGGGGGGCAATGCCCCCTCACTTTAAAAAACACCCTGTGCTAGCCTATGTTAGAACTCCTTAATAGCCAAGTTTATATTGATACCTGATGGTACACAACCTGGAAAACATATGTTAATATGCTACATGATCTTAGATTCTTTATACATTATTTATTAGTACTTACTTTTAAAAGTAGGAATGAGCAATCAAGCATATGCATAGCCAGTGTATCAACACAGCAAATCAAAACATCTGACACAGCTATGTTTTGCCAACAACATCTACTTTCCAATGGTTATGGTAGGTAAATCTACTGTCAAATCTATTGCAAAATTATTAGGTTGACAGCCGTGTTTTAGCAACATTTACTTTCCATTGGTAGCTAAATCTACTGTCAAATCTATTGCAAAATTATTAGGTTGATTTTAGTAATTAATGGTTGATCTAGTCAGAGATATCAGTATGTAAACTTTTATTTTCGACAAAATGGGTGGGCTGTTGCGGATTGGTGTTGTGAAGGCCCTGTCAACTGTCAACTGTGAACTAGTATCAAATTGGCCAATTACCATTGTCATCACAAAGGCCACACTTATTCAGTATCACTCTCCGGAGAGTGTGCAGGGATTATCAATTCCAAAAATAGCAGATAAATGGTAATTGTGATGGGGTTTGAATAGGTCTGTGTGTGTGCAATTGTTGGCTCAGGTCATGGTTCATAGAAGTCTTTTGTCACTATTATTACAGGATCAATCATCTGTGGTATTTGTTCTGAATCCTCTGATAACAAGGATCATTTCTGATCTGCTGAAAAGTATTTAAATGCAAATAATTTTGACATTTCAAATGAAAATTCAAATATATTTTGTTTACTGTATGGCAAATGCAAACTTTTCAAAAGTATTTCAAATACTTTTCTAACTCTCTTGACCTCCTCGTGCCCATGCATAATAAATAATGACAAAAAGAGCTATACATGACAATTGTTTATCGAGAATTAAGGGAGTTCATTGAGTTAATAGTACCATGCTATAATTGGTCACACATTGTTAAATGTTTCCCCTGTGACAGGTTAATCCTGTTTTCCATTTCCTGTGCCCATTGATGCACTGTCTTTCAATCAAATTAGATTAAGCCACACACTGTCAATTAAATGCTTGCTAACCTGACCCTGTGGCAGGCCAGCTGATACACTGATCATCCATCTGACAATGACCCAGGTTAAAGCTGAGTTAAGGATTAAAGCATGCAACTGGCTGCAGTTGGTCAGGTACTAAAAGAGCTATAGGACAGTCAGTTTTCTCTCAGTGAATGTCATGCCTCAGTGATCACATAATTAACATGAGTGACCTGTATCAACTGCCTACACCAAGCAACAATTTCATTAAACACAGCTGTGATAACAGTTTTCATTGACAGAATTAAATGCTATAAGTATTTGAAAAGTATTTGATTTTTCAAATACTTTTAATATGTATTTAATTGCAAATGCAAATATTTTTGGCTCCAAATTTTCAAATGCAAATACTAGATCAGTCGCATTTAAATGCATTTAAATGCCAATGCATTTGGATTTGACCCCATGTTTGCTGCTAAGAGACATCTATGACTACAGCTGCAGTAATACGCTTAAATAAGAAAACTTCATTTTGATACCAACAAATCTAGAGCTAATGCCCCACTCATAGGTGTTTACAAAATCGACATTTATATAATATACATAAACTCATATAAAAAGTTTATAAATATGGATATTAACTCTGATCTCTATGCTGGTATAAAAGACAGGTGTAACAATTATAGGTATTTCTTACAATTTAATAGTGAAATTCCATATCTGCCAGGCGCCAGCAACACACCAAGACTATCAGTATCAAGCAGACCAGTGAGGAGCAAGCCAATTTACATGTATCTATAATTCTAGATACAGTGTTGTATAATAAATATTGGACTCTGGGACAGCAAATCCTTCTTCCAAGGCTTTCTTGTCCGCTTGCCACCTGGGTTTTTGTTCTGGATGGCAAACTTGCTTAGTCTGGCTAAATTTAAATTTCCATGTTTCCCTGCTGGATTCCCAATTAGTCAAAGCTATTACCACACCTAATACACCATGAGCAGAGTTCTAAACAACTCAATCATTATGACATGATTGGTGGATTGCTATAAAAAACAACTGTCACACTCTAATCAAAATATTCAGACTACCGGTAGTACTGTATATGCCAGGGTTCATAAATAATCCATAACTAGGGTCTCAACGGAATGTCTAGTGTCTTATGATCAGTACGCCAATCTCAGCATTGTGTGTGGAGCAGAAACCATCTTCTGACTGTGTGAACTGATATTACATTGACTGTCTAAGTCTGTATTTGAGTTTGACTATCACACAGTATCAGTATGTAAGTCAGCGTTCTAAATAAGCACTTGTCCGGGACAAGTGATATGTTGTATGGTTGTCCGGTGAACAAGTTAAAATTTACAGTAAATAGTGACGTGTGCTAAATTATAACTTTCTAATTTGTGGAAATTCTAGTGAAATACGGTTCGCCAGCGATCATGCACGTTGCAATTTTGTTAGCGTGTTATCTTTCCGCTGCCATCCTGTGTTGCACACCAGTTTTCTGCGAAGCATAGTGTATCCATTAACTGTGTCATCTGTACCGATCTAGCTCTGCCGTTCTGGTAGGAAAAGCAGTTCAGTTTTACCGACGGTCAACTTGTTTCCACGCATGGATCACATTTGATGAACTTAATAAATAGTATATTCGAGTATCACTACCTTTTATTAGAATAATTATGTAGTAGTCCAGTTAACCAATATTAACCAACATGGACTCGACAGTATTCAACTTTGTGAAGTCACCAAAGTTCAGCATATCGGTGTCTTTTTATCGGCAAAATATTGTCAGCACAGGATGAATTTTCAGCTCTCCGGTGAACTTGTGGTGGTTGGTGAACGGAATGTTAAACATCTCAAGAAATGTTGTCGTGTTTTCATCACATTTATTTTACCATAAATCGTGAGTTTAGGGACACTGACTTTTTGCGAATGTGGAAAACGGACAGAATTAGGCATAGCATCTGACGGACGAACATTCCCAGATTGCAGAACCTACAGAATCGATGTTTTGAAACATGATTTAACTTAATAAACATAAATTACAATTTAGATACGCAACAGTAAGACAAAATAACGGATGCATGACAGGATCAAATTAATTTAAGCAAGATGCGCAGCCGCCGGGGCCAGCGACATGTATGGCACCCTACTGCGCGACAACGTTACGACATCATTAAATTTATACATTTATTATAATTACAACATGGTTCCTTGTAAATTTTATTTTGGTACACTTATTTTACTGACATAATATTATTTATACTGATCTAACAAGACTAGCAAAGATGTGAATTTATTTGCTGGTGATCAACTGAAATTTATTTTCAGATTTTAAAATACAGAACTTTGCACACACTGAAGTATGTATAGGTTGAATAACAATATCACATTAGTTTTGTCTATGTGACACAACTGTGCTTCCTGGCTTTGCATTGGTTGTACTCCGGGTGGAGGCCGGAGGGGTGATGTTTTTTCCACAAAAAAGGACTGAAGTAGAGAATGTGTGTGTGTGTGTGTGTGTGTGGACACGCGTGTGCGTGTGGCCATGTAGTTTTGTTGAAAGTGTCAAAAGAAGTAACTTTGATTTTCAGATCAGTTAACTTGTTATTAAATGTTATTACTAGAACTTGTTAAATCATAAACTGATATAGTAACCTTTTTCCGCCTAATTTAAGTTCAGATGAAAAAATCATTTAAATATTGTTTTGTTCGATGATTTCATGAAAACAAAATAATACATCATCATGTACTTATGGGCAAGGCCAGCAAAAACGAGACATTTTCACGTGATCAACTGGTCAAATTTTCTTTTTACAAAATCTAATTTGCAGACATTTTATTTGAAAGATCACCTATTCTACGATGTATATTACCAAAAACATGGTTTCAAACTTGAATATTTGTATTTTTTCGGTTAACTTCAATTTGAGTTACCTTAAACGCCCACCGATTTACGTTACACAATGGCGCTTAGTAAATTACCTGCCCTTATTATTTTAAGGATTTACTTCCTTGATTTGATACACGTGTATATTGAGCAAGAGGACCTGATAGTCTCGGTAGAATGTCATTTACATGTTCATCATAATTTAGTGTTTGTTTATCTGTCCAACTTTCATGCAAGAATTTTGTGCATTCCATAATTTTTGAGGAAATTCCACATATCAGGTTGTTCCGTTGTCCATCACACGAAGAAGAATGCAGCTGTCTTTGCACAAACCATTGATATGCCTTATGTAGATGTTCCCAATATATCAGACAGCACTGTATTGACACATTGTACTAAAATGTGTTGCTCATTCAAACATGCGACATGTTTTCGTAACGTAATTCGGAAGAAAGTGGAAAATAATAAAAACTTCAAAAACAAAACATTTGTTTATGAAATAATCAAAGTTACTGTATATTATTTATTCACTGTGAGATACAATTAAAAGGTGAACAGGTCGCACTGCATGTTCCATCATCCTAACAAGTTATTTAATAACGTAACCATGAACATTGGTATTAAAAACTTGGTTTTCTTTCCTTGCACCTTTCATGAGAAGCGCGGACAATTGTCTTCTTCTACAAACTGTTCAGTATTTTCTCCACCTCGTTAAGAAGGGCATGATGTTGCACGAGAATTTCCTTGATTTTCGTTACTTTCGTCGGAGTGAAGCCAGCATTCCTTATGTCCTCATCTGCCTGATTTTTCGGACTCAATTCGTCAGCAGTTTCTCCTTGTCTGTCGCTACTATTTTCACCAGCATGGTTAGTGTTCTTTAGTCTCTGAAGTTTTCAGCTTCTTTTCCACCAGCTTGTTTCTTTGCTTGAGTTCATCAAGTTCCACCTCTTGTTGGTGTATTGTCTTGTTTTGCATAGACACAATAGTGCTAGTGCGATTCCTCTTCCTTGAATTTTGAAATGGCAATTTCACAGTAAGCATTGTATCGGGCAAGATTGTTGTTGTTCTGTCGCATGGCCCGCCATTTTCTTCTGCCACCTCTGAAACTTCTGGTTGTGTAGCAGCACTTGCTAATGCCTTGAGCTTTCTCCACCCTATGTCATCCAAGTTTGTTAAAAATTGACATAATATTAATAATAATGTTGTTAATCATGTCGTGCAATATTACATGGTTCTATCAATCTAAAAATAATACATAATGTAAAGCCTTTTAACATTTATCGAAGTCGCACGTTGTGTATACGAATTTCGGTTTACGTCACAATTTACGTTACGTATTCTTTACAGGTCCATTAAGCAGCATGTGTTCACATTTCATTCAATTTAATATCGCACATCGAAGAATAAGTACTCTCACACTACTACACTAGAAATGCATAATACTTTTGTTATCACTATATTTCCTCTGTTAACCTGAGTGAGTTATTCTTCGTCTCCTATTAGTTTACAGTGAGTAAAAATCCTAAGAGAAATTAAGAACCATTTATTCACATTAACCCTATGATTAAACTTACCCAGTCACTCAACCATGGACATGGTAAAATTGTGTGGCAGTTTGCTGCACGTTTATACAAATATTTGTCGGCGTAAAAAAAATGGTGTAACGTAACTCAGTGTAACGTAAATTAGGCAAATTCACAACACAAGCTCTCTACACTGTTTCAAGGAAAGCCGGAGTGAATGTATACTGTGGTATTGGTAGTAACCTCTGTTGAATAACAGTGAAGCATTTCTTTTTGCCCTTACATACTTTCTTCAGTATCGCCGTAATGTAAATTGAATCCTTAAAGTTGAAAACTGAAAACGTTAATAGGTTTGTCCTATGACTGTAGCATTGAGATAACAGCTGCAAATAATTGCAGTAGGTCACATATATATATGTGTGTTATTAGATTTCAACAGTTTGCAACTACGTGTGGTGCGAATTTAAAGTTGGAGAATAATCAAAGTAACGTATCGCATGATCTCAGCGACAAGCCACTCAAAAGCACAGACACATAATTTTGTACTGCAGGTGATTTATTTATACCATAAAATAATCTACACTTTGTATGAGATAATGGAAACACACGTGAGGCACTTTTATAATAAGTAGTTTAATAATTTGAACAGTGGTTATAGTCAGAGTGTTGCCGTCGACATGCGAAAAAGCACACATATGCCCCTTGCATGCGTTCGTAGTTCAGCAAATTTTACAGTTAACTACATAAAACTATACATCATTTTAATCCTTATGATGTCTTCTAGCCATTGGTGTCGGACATTTGTATGGATTTTACAAAGGCCCCTATAACAACCATGAAATAGGCCGGCGACAGCACTTTTTCAAGTGTCTCGTTTTCATTGGCCTTGCCCATATGTATGCACACTTGACCTAGCATGTAATAATCAACACTAAATGTTCGATTGTTGGCAAAATGTGTTTTAAAAAGTAGAGGAGTGAAAAACTGAAGTGAGCAGCCGGCTTCAATGTGACAATGCTTCAAACTGCTTAAAGTTCAACATTAAGTGTACATGGAGAAATAGCCCTTCCTTTGCCGAGCCACCTCGTTCACTCAATCAACAACACTCGTGGCCACAGTGAACGATTTATTCAGGTGCCGACAAGGACTCAGGTTTATGCTAACAGCTTTTTTAATAGAACAGTAAGGAACTGGAACGGACTAACCGAAACAGTTGTGTCTGCAGCCACGGTGGATACTTTTAAATCTAGGCTGGGCAGACGACTCTAAAAATTCCCTGTAGTGCTATGCCATATGCCCCCCGTCCCCTATATTGGCGTAATGACCGTATGGTTTTTGCCAATTATTATATAGACATAGACAAGTGGAATTTCACATTTTAATTTTCATAAATTAATAGGCCTAAAAAAAGTCTAAAGAAGTAATACCATGTCAAAAATTGCCCCAGTCAGTTTCGTAGGACCCACGTGGAGTGGAATGTGTGTGAACTTTATTTAAACTAGTTACTCCACCTGGTGAGTCCTGTACCTCTACTTAATCTTAGTGCTTACCGTATATCCGTCATTCAACTTCAAGTAGCTGTCAATGGTTTTCGTGAATTCTGCGTCAGCGGAGAACTCCTTACTGCCCGCCTCGATGACCGACTCGAAGTTTTCCCGGAACCACTGCATGTGTTTCCGACCCTTGATAGTAAGCGTCCCGTCGGATTTGTTCAATTTCAACGTCACCCCGACTTCTGGGTGCATTTTGATACTGTCCCCCTTCCCGCTGTAGTGATCCTGTGGGTAGACGGCCCGCAGCGTTCCTAGCCACCAGGCGGCCGTCTCCCGGGTGCATGACATCACTTTGAGGTGGTCGCCCCGGTCTAACACGTCGAGGTTTTGCGGGGTGGACTTGGAGCAAAAGCTCTGTATCACTTTCGTCCGCTCCTTTTTCTTTGTCGTCATCATTTCTTCCACGCCACGTCCGTTAAAATATGATGTCATCTACGCCATCTATTACCGTCCCTTTGCGGACTTCCGTGACAGTTTGCCTGCCCCCTTCGCCACTCGCTTCGATATCTCAAGCTCAACCGACAGCGGTACAAAACACGAATGTAAACAGTACGGTAACAACGTTTCCAAACCGTGTCAAACCCCAAAACGTCCGATGTACAACGAACTGTACTCGCCGGCTTAGTTTATTGTTCGTTCTCGTTATCGCTCAACAGCCAGATTCGAGATAGCACTCCTAAATCTAACTCGACCACAAACACTCGCCTAGTAATGATGGCAATCAACTCACTCGCTGACCCCACTACATCTGGGGTCACAGCCTCGATTCAAAGCTGCCACAGCGGCTGGAGTAGTCCACAAACCCGGACATTATGACAGCTCACCTGGCCGTTTTAGTGATAGAAAACTTGAATCAATACCATAACGATGAATGGCAAGTTAAAAATGGCAAACATTGCATGTATGTACAGAGAAAGCAAAAACATTTGTTCGTAAAAACTAATCGTGCATGGATACTTTATTTACTATTCCTTTACTGCAAGCCAATATAAATTATTAATTGTCAAATAAGTACTACTATCAATGTGTTATTGTTGTGTATTTATATTGTAATAGCCAATAATAACTAACATTGTACTATAATGTAATATCTGCCATATTCCATGTGTTGTAAGTAAATAATTCTTAGGGATATACAATTACAATAATTTCTTCAGTATACCCCTTTTTCTGACATACTCATTCTGATATACCATAAACACTGTAAGTATTTCTTGTTGGAATAATAAACATTTACTTATTTACTTACTATTATTGGGAAGTGCAGGCCCGGAGTTCACCTCCCTTTTTGTGAACCCCACTTTCTTCAAAATGTGAATCCTTAAAATTTCATCTTTTAATGTGAACCCCTAATTGTATTCCATGTTTCTCAAAAGCGTAAACATCCTCCTAAAAACTGCTGGATATTGTTCAAACATAACTAGGAATGCAAAGGAAGTCTGATTTGTACATACATTATATTAAAGGGAGAAACGTAACCTTCCGCATTATGAGCTCCACATTTTGAAAAGCTGGCAACGAGCCTGGAATGTGAGAACCAATGACTACCGGGGAGCTTGAAGACACTCGCTGTGACTTTGTTATTGTTAATATTTATCAAACTTTTCATCTGGCGAGTTATATAGGAGGTCATAACACGTACAACATCACGGCTGATTGATTAATGAAGGATGACAAAAGGCGGTCACAGTAATATTACGAGTGTACGACATATGTGTCTACTTATTTATACACCATTCTTGAGTAAATGTAAAAGGTATTTGTACATTTATATATATATATACATACATATAATATATATATTATATGTACGTATACACCATTTTGAACGCAGTTGTTGCATCAGTCAATATGGGGGCCCAGAAACCGGTTCACCGGACCATGTAGGTTAAGTGCCTGATCACAAACTTGAAAACTCTGCAATACATACTGTTAAATGTACAAATACCTCTTTACATTTACTCAAGAATGGTGTATAAATAAGTAGACACATTTGTATATATATAGCTCAAGAGACCCCATATGGTGGATCAGCGTATCCTATGGATATAGTCCATTGAGCTACTTCATATGATTCCTCCAATTTGTAGAAGCTTAAAAAATGACATATATATCCCAGTATTACAAATTTATTAATCATCCCCGTAGGCCTACATGTTCTCGAAGACCATAATGGAATTTGAATCTTGCAATTTTGTGTCATCCTTGGTGTAATACTTTATTTTCATATTTGATCCCTGGTGGACTCGTGCATTCGAACACCTGCTCGTCTTCTCTGTGAAGCATGTGTATGTCTTCAGGATCGGAGCAATGCCTAACGAATGACAAACACGCTTCGCAATGTACGCCTTACACAAGTGATATGACTTAGATGGAAGTTATACTTCTTGCAAACACAAGTAACGTAGCAACTTTGTGCCGCTGTGTGTGTGTGTGTGTGTGTGTGTGTGTGTGTGTGTGTGTGTGTGTGTGTACGCATGAGTGCGTGCGTGGTGTGCATGCATCTGGATGTGCGTGCGTGCATGTGGGTGTGTGCTCGTGGGTGTGCATGCGTGCATGTGGGTGTGCGTGCATGCACTTGGGTGTGATTTTGCACTTGTCTATCAAAGTGTTGCACTTGTCTGTCAAAGTGAACTACCTGGTTACTGCCAGGCACAGAGAGGAGAAAGTAAGAGAGATAAAATTGAGAGAACAAGAAAGAGAAAAGATGCGCGCACGTGTGTGTGTGCTTGCGCAAGTGTGGGTATGTGTGCGATCATGTATGCATGTGCGTGCATGTGTGACTGTTTGCGAGTTTGTCAAAGTGAGCTCCCTGGTTACTGTCGGACAGAGCCTGGGGAGGGAGCAGTGAGGGTAAGTAAGGCAGAGTGATAGAGAAAGGTAGAGAGGAATGGGGGAGAGAACATGCTTGCTGGGAGCATCACTCATACCACTGCGTTTTCCAACATCCATATATCCCAAAGTAATGGGATGTGAATGCCAGCGGTCTATCTGCCAGTAAAATTGTGTTTAATAAAAACAAAAATTGTGCGCAGTTTGTATGTTGTGCACACGAAACATATATAAATTATCAATCAATTAATCAATCCTACTCCCTACGAGATCGTTACCTTGTCGTGGTGGGGTAGCTTGCATGCCTTCGTGACCCTGCGAGCTATGCCGGTGGGAGTCTTAATTGTACTCCTGGCAGGGTCACCCATACCGGACTGGTTAAAGGGTAGAGGTTAGACTAAAATCGATCTCTTGGCCCTCCAGGTTGGGGGTTGAGCGTAGGGTTAACAACCCTACCTCTAAAAAACAGCTTGTTACAGAAACTCGTAAAAGAAAATCAACAGATCCCAGCCACCAAGGAAGCTTGAGGCACCAAACCGGTATGACCAATGTTAGTGAAAGCCGCAAGGAAGCTAGTAGCGCGAAAACAAGCCTATTGGATGCGAAAACCAAACTCCAGATTGGGACCTGGAATGTCAGGACAATGTTCGATACTGCAAAAACAGCACAAATTATAAGTGGGGTGAAATCATATAAGTTACACATCCTTGGAATCAGTGAGGCCAGATGGACAGGTTTTGGGAGACATATCACACCCGACAGGAGAGATAATCTTGTTCTCTGGCAGAGACGACAACCGCCATATTGCAGGAGTGGCGCTAATACTCAAGAAAGGAACTGGAAAGACATTGATAGAATGGAAACCAGTCAGTGCTAGACTACTGAGAGCCAGGTTCTTTGGCAAGCACAGCAAACTTACAATTATCCAATGCTACTCACCAACCAATGATGCAGAACCGGATGAGAAAGAGGCCTTCTATAGCATGCTGCACGCCGAGAAGGGGAGAGTGCCTGCACACGACGTTTTCATCATGGGCGACCTCAATAGAAAGGTTGGATCTGACAATATCGGAAGAGAACAAATAATGGGCAATCAAGGATGTGGTACCATAAATGAGAATGGTGAGATGTTATGTGACTTTTGTGGCTTGAACAGTATGGTGATAGGAGGAACCCTGTTCTCACACAAAGACATCCACAAACTGACCTGTATTTCCCCAAATGCACGGGACCAAAACCAAATCGACCACATTATGATCAACAACAAATAGCGACGATCATTACTAGATGTATGTGCAAGAAGAGGAGCCGATGTTGGCAGTGATCATCATCTACTTCAGGCAACAGTCAAGCTGAAGCTCAGAAAAACAAGCTACTGTAAACAGACAGGCCAAGAACAATTTAATGTACACCTGCTAAAGAATACAACACAAGCTAGAGCTTTCACTGTTAAGCTACAAAACAGATTTGAAGTGTTGGAAGAAGAAACAGATACATCTGATCACGTACAAGAGAACTGGGAAATCATCAAGGAAGCATACTATCAAACCAGCAAAGAGACAATGGGCATTAAAACCCGACAGCACAAAGAGTGGATCAGTATGGAAACATGGGAGCGCATACAAGAGAGAAAGCAACTGAAAATCGTAATTGGACAAACCAAATCTGAAAGAAAGATTGCGAATACAATACAGTGAGGTGAACAAACTTGTTAAAAAGTCAGCTAGAAGAGACAAAAGAAAGCATTTAGAAGAACTTGCAAACAAAGCTGAAACAGCTGCTTGCAGGCATGAGATAAGCATTGTGTACATGACAACAAAACAGATTTGTGGAAACACCAACTACAAGGTCAACCCCCCAGTCATGGACAAAGACAGACGGCTGCTGACCAATGAAGAGGAACAAGAAAGAAGGTGGATAGACACTTCAATGAAATACTTAACAGAACAGACCCACAACACCCAGCAGACATCCAGCCTGCAGAAAGAGACCTGGAATTAGAAGTGACCCCACCAACAAAGGCTGAGATTAAAGCAGCAATAGCCACACTGGGAACAACAAGGCTCCAGGAACAGATGCACTATGTGCAGAAGTTTTCAAGACAGACCCAGAAATGGCAGCCGATATACTATACCATCTCTTCACCAACATATGAGAAAAAGAAGAAATGCCTGATGACTGGTCTCAAGGGAGAATAATCAAGTTACTAAAGAAGGGAAATTTAGCAGACTGCAGCAATTGGAGGGGAATTACTCTACTCTCCATACCAAGCAACATTTTCTCTAAGATCACCATGACACGAATGAAAACAACAGTAGACAATCTTCTCCGTCCAGAACAAGCAGGCTTCAGAAAAGGGAGAGGAACAACCGAACACATCTTCACTCTGCGGAACATTCTAGAACAATGCAACGAATGGCAGAGAAAATATATGTCAATTTTGAAAAAGCATTCGACAGTGTGCACAGAGAGAGCCTTTGGAAAATCCTGAGGCACTATGGAATTCCAGAAAAGCTGGTAAAACTCATCCAGATCGTCTACAGGAATTTCTCCTGCAATGTCGGAAACTCAACAAAAAAATTCACTGTGAATTCCGGTGTCCGCCAAGGGTGTGTCATGTCTTCATTTCTTTTCACCCTAGCCATCGATTGGACTACAACAATCATGACCAACCAACAGCGGACTGGAATCAGATGGAACCTGTGCTCTTCACTCAAAGATCTAATCTATGCAGATGATCTTGCTCTGTCTTCTCACACTCGAGATCAAGTACAAAAGAAAATAAGTAACCTAGAACAACAAGCCAGTTCCACTGGTCTTTCAATTAATGCAAAAAAGAAAAAAATATTGACAAACAGCAACCTGACACAACAATCTATTATGATTAACAATCATGCACTCGAATATGTGAACAAGTTCACCTACCTGGGCAGCATCATCAGTCTCCAAGGAGATGCAGAAGAAGACATTAAAACACGATTGGGAAAAGTCAGGTCAGCATTTGCAAATCTTCAATGGCTGTGGAAATCCACAGTATACTCCAGAAAAAACAAAACTAAGAATCTACAAGAGCAATGTCCTTTCTGTGCTCATGTACGACTCAGAGTGCTGGCGCATGACACAGCAAGACACCGATAGACTCTCCAGCTTCCACAACACCTGCCTAAGGAAGATAATGAAAGTATACTGGCCCGAGACCATTTCCAACACAAGACTCCACCAACCAACAAAACAACAACAGATCTGCCTCATCCTGAAAAAGAGGAGGTGGACATGGCTCGGCCATGTCTACAGGATGAGCAGCTACATTCCAGCAAAGACAACATTGACCTGGACGCCAGAAGGAAATAGAAAGAGGCAGACCGAAAACAACTTGGCGACGAACATTTGAAGAAGAACTAAAGAATGCTGGGCTGACCTGGGGCACAGCAGCAAGGAAAGCCCAAGACAGAGGGGTCTGGCGAGATCTCGTGCAAGCCTTATGTGCCACACGACACGAAGAGGATAAGTAAGTAAGTAATCAATCAATCAATCAATCAATCAATCAATCACAATCACAATACTTTATTGTCCCTTTGGAGCTAGGGAAATTCATTTGGAGTGTAGCAGCATATTAAAACAAATAAAACAAATGCACATGCAATATAAAATAGTAATAGAAGTTAATTATGGGAAGGGGGTAATTCGTACCCATTACGGGAACACGTGAATAATTTTGGTTTGAGATGCCACAAAACGTTACCAAATGGTTCATTACTTAGAAAGAGGTGCCTAACTGGCATCAACAACCAGAGGACTATGCTCAACACAAATACACATTTCAAGTTATAACAACCTTTCAAATAACAGCAAATCGGTACTTTTTATTCGACATGAGGGTAAAAAGTGTTACATATTTATGCAGGTAAAATGTATATATTGTTGTTATAACTAAATAAAACACGACTAACTTTTATACATCTCACACGCACGCACGCACACACACATACATCCTTCATTGTTCATGCATTCATTATTTTTGTTTGAAACCATTTCGCATTTACAGCACAATTGTTTTTATCACTTTTATTAAGACATACTTTCAATAACTCACACCTGCAATAGCTACCACACCAGCTAATTGCAAGGAACACCCCGATTCATTTAGCACAGAAAATGGTAGCTAAACAAATTTGCTATTTGTTCTGCCTTAATAGCAATGGTATTATTTATTTTCCACAAGTGGATAGCCTACTAATTGCGCGAAATGCATCACACGGAATAAGTTTGGCATACCTGTTATTTGTTTATAGGTGGCGTGAATCAGGGTACACCACAAGAATACTTTTACGAATGACTGTCTCTGTTCACTGTGATAAGAAAACACAGCATCAGTTTTCTTTCCGTGGCTTTTTACATCATCAGGTGTTAGAACCAAAATTTGCCTACTGGTGTCCGATCGGCGTCTTCAGCTCCATTTTGCTTACTGGACTCTCCACAGGTGGGAGTTACTGCAGGACAGAAAACAGTCTTATTTGGCTAATCAGGACTGTCATGTCCGTGAACAGTAACACCGTATTACTAAAGCGAATGCCGAAAGCTGATGGTTGAGCTACCGCCAGAACTGGATAAGCTCATCCCTGCAATTTGGCAGCAAAATCCTTGTGAATTATAACAACACAAACATCAACACGTTAACTTTCTAAATGAAAGAAACATTAAAAATGTGGTTCCCATGCCGAGGTTCAGAAACCCAAATCGGAGCATCCCCACATTCATACCGCTCCGGGCGCAGGTAGACCTGCAAGGCCGGGGCAGCATGGGCTACTTCTCTCTGATGAAGTCGGCCCCCGCACTGGGACTGCCACACAACTCAACTGAACTGTCTTTTTACTGTTCTGTGTCTATTTTGTTTTACGGCAAAATCTGACAAATAGGCCTAAGCAGTCCCTACCAACATTCGCCAGATGGCTGACGTAGCAACTGCCACTCCAGCAACGATGAATATAAGTCATGTTATTTGGATCACCACTAGTTTATTTATTATGCTTCCATTTGAGGTTTTGTTTTCTCAGTTTCTATGTCAG
This sequence comes from Paraescarpia echinospica, assembly GCA_020002185.1. Taxonomy (NCBI): domain Eukaryota; kingdom Metazoa; phylum Annelida; class Polychaeta; order Sabellida; family Siboglinidae; genus Paraescarpia; species Paraescarpia echinospica. The sequence continues at coordinate 21,338,712 of CM034531.1, read as the reverse complement.
CCAATCCTGCATCACAATCACATATTTCATTTATGTTTCTTGATCGGGAACAATATAATAAATTACAAAAAAGTTTGATTGTATTTACAATTAAAACATTACATTTTAAGTAATGTATATAATTTACCAATATTAAAAATTACGGTTTTATAACAATATGCCATTTACATATGACAGTGAAGAAATTATGATCTTATTGGCTTTATTAATGCATGCTATATTTTCCGATTGTGGCAGCCATTTTGTTTGTTATTTTAGCAATAGGGTTCTGTAAAAAAATTCCATACATGTTTTATTCCCATTGATCTAATCTTTCTCATTGAATAATTAAATTTTTCACAATTATCAATTTATATAATTTTATTCTATGCCAGTGGAGTGTATAATGCATTTTTAATCACTCATAAAAATGACTGAACTGATTATCAGACTGCCAACAAGTGTTTTGTTGTTTTTTGGGTTCCCTTTAGCCATCTGCACTGATGGTTTGCTTTTAATACTAAGTTCCCACATGATCGTATTTGCTCCCTGACTAGTAGTTAAATGTTGCAGCAAGATGTCGTTGGACATGTTTTTGGGCAAAACAAGACAGGTAACTTATTCAATAGGTTTCGTCGAGACATGTGAAGTTGTGCAAAAACCACTACATAGCTCATATAACACAGACCAGAAATGTTGCAGATAGCAAAATATATGTTTAGGAAGGTATTTCTGATATATTTATATCTTCTTCACAGATTTAACAGTCTTCCAAGTAAGAAAGAAATATACAAAAACATGATGTTTATCAATGTGCCCATTTAAAAATTGTGGACCATATTATACTTACCTCATTAAATGAAAAACAATAGAATATAGTTTATTAAAATATATACTATTTATTAGTACTTAAATCAATAGGCTATTTTAGTACACAATAATTCAGAGAGTTTGCAGCTTTGGTTTGCTCAAATTCAATGCCTCGTAAAAACCAGACTAAAAAATTGCAGAAGCCATTTACATATTTGATCAAACCGTTTCATTTAATTAATTTAAAATATCAATCAATACTATCTAGTCCATTCCACCATTGACAAATTACGGTCTATAGCCAGGTTCTGTTAAAAAAACTGAAGATCTTTTATAACATTTTCGTTGAAAGTCTCATTTTCAAGGGATTAAAACATTTTGGAATGTCACTCAATGATTGCAAAAAAATAATGTATTTGTCACATACAGTGTACAGATCTGGGTTTTCATTACATTTTAACACAATAAAGTAACATTCACAACTTATCAATGAACAAATAGCACATCAGAAAACTTGAAAAGATAATAAACACAATTATTTTTTAAATGTCATTTGTACTAAAATAGCATATGGTCAATGTAAAACAGTTACAGGAATGCCTACTAGTATGTCATAACATATAATCCAAACCACCATATATCACGTTTACTTTTTAAAACATAAGAAATGCATTATGTCAATCATAATTTATTCATTATACTATATTTTGTTTAGTGTATCGCAGTTAAATATCCCCAAAACCATTTCTTGGATATCACAGGCAGTACTGCAAATCACACAAAACACAATACACAGCTATGCATATAAAATATTTCATTGCTAAAAATGATATTAATCTTTTCAAAAATTGGAAATGCATACATATTATATATTCTGCTGAGTTCCAGTTGTCAAGGTTTTATGTGCAATAGAAGTTTTCTTATTATGCATATAAACGTAGATACATACATACGTGTATGAAGTTAGTTATGAATGTACACATGCACACACGTTGAATGTACATCATAGTGCAAACAAAACCATTTCACATCATGTCACACACAATTCTGAAGATCATTTTGTGTTTGCTGTTAACTAAACTGCTATCATACTTCTTGCACACAATATGCCAATTGTTGGCATATTTAAAATACATTAGATTGAAGTATTTCGTAGTGATATTATTGTAAAAATCACAAGATTCATGCAGTGTTAACACTTACAGAAGTTTCCCACAAGACTTGTATTAAAGGATAAAAACAATTGTTTAACAGTAGAGTCTGGTTATTCGATCCTAAAACCATGGAACACGTTTTATATAATATAAAGTATATGTATTCTAACATGAACCTTGCTGTTCGGTAATGAAAACATACATATATTTCTATACAGGGAAGAAGGGAATAATAAATTACTGAAATAAGGAGCAATGTCTTTCTTGGTCTACCCCGATACCCCCAATAGGCTGCTCTCATTCAAAATGCAAAAGATGCAATTCTGCTTGAATCATTAACATTTGAAAGATCAATTGTTGCTCATTAAACCAACATCGTCTATTCCTAAATTTGTAATTACAGTAATGTTCTTAACACTGTATTTGAAGTATACTGCCCGCCAAATTGTGTTTAATAAGCATGAAACATTGTTTGCGCTCGCGAAACATTCCAATTCTAAACAAACCATTCAAGTTGTAAACAACCGCTACTGGCAATATTTATTATAGAGGAGAAAGACAGTTACACACAAGTACCTTTCAAGTTGGCTGGTTCCGACATTCCTCACTTTAAGTTGACCAACATACAACTGATTCAGTGAACTTCCTATTCATATTATCAATGCCCCGTGATTTTTGCTTTAAAACACATTTTAAAGTGGTTAGACTAAAGTTAATATTCCATAACATGATTTTATGGAAACAAAATGATCACACTATGTACCTTTAAATAAACATTTTAATATCACCAGTGGTTTCAATGAGCATCACCAATACATCAACCAGTGATTGATAACAATGACATCACTCACAAATGCAAAAATACAACCAGGAATAACACCAGTTCTATACATCACACATTCACCAGATGGCGACACCTGGACATTCAATTATCAACAGATGGCGCTGTTGGCACCGCTGTTGGAACCACAGCGCTGTATGCTGGGGGTGGCTCGGAGGGTGCTGTGTACTCTGGCGGTGGATTTGGAGAGAACATCGGCGCAGGTTGTGGGATGTATTGTGGTTGAAACCCATAGCCAGGCATTGTAGGCTGCTGCACTGGATACATATTGCCTACTGGTGTCTGTTCGGGTTGCTGACCTGGATAGATATTACCTCCTGGCATCTGCCCAGGAGGCACACCTGCAAAACATGGGGCATAAATAGTGAGAAACTTTGAAAATAAAAACACTTGCCTTGATGGTGAATCGTTTTATTTACTTGTAATGTGCATTTGGTTTATTAAGAGTACGCAATTTTGCAATAATCTTCAACAGAACTGGTGTTGATCGTAGATTAGGTAATTTGTGAAAACGTGAATAGTTTTAACATAATAATATATAGACTATCAAGCAGAGGTCTATTATACAGAGCTGGTCCTCATTTGCCATTTCTCACTGAACAAATTACCGACAGCATGTCATAGTGGTTAAACTGGATGGCTTTGATATTTTTGCAAAATGATTCAAAAATGACACAATTGCAAAAGTTAATTGTGCAAGCAGTTTTAAAGTTAAACCAGATCCTTATTTTTTTATTAATACTTTTAATTCATTGTGTTCCCTAATTGTTGACAATTAGATCAAGCACCTTAGAGCGATCGATGTTTTATGCATGTCTACTCATGTATAGGTGATTTTGCCCACTTGTACTGTTTATGTATTGAGTGGAAATAAAGTCACATGAACAAAGTTAGGGAAATGTCACAGTTTTGGCTAGAGCTGCCAAGTTATGTGTGGAAATATGGCACCACTTTTAGATATTCAAATTTTCCGGAAAATAACATTTTATTTTTACACATGTCGCTGACGATGATAAAAAAAACCTTGCGGATCCTACGGAAGGTCTGCATTATCAGCCTGTGCATACGAATAACACATATCAACCTGTGCATGAAAATAATCCAGTTTGTACTCGTATCTTTTGAAATGGCAAGTATATGTGAGATTTACAGGTTGATGTGGGAGAGTGTGAGGTGGACACAAAACATGCGAGTCTCGTGCCAAATAATTGAACTCAACACAGTTCGATGCATGACTATGATGAATATTTCCGAAAAAACACATTTCACTGACATTTGAGCAAAAATGAGATCTATCAGTGACTTTTTATTAAACTTGTGCACTGAATTTGTTGTTACATTTAAGTTAGCTTTGATTATTAAAATGAACAGTCACCCACATTTATTTACCTTTTCCACTTACATTATAAACACAACCTCAAAGGACTACATTTAACATTGAGCACATTTTACATTTATGTGATTTTTTTAAAGAAACTTATGCACTGCATTTTTTATATTTAGGTTAATTTTGATTATTAAAATGAATACTCACCTGAATTTATTAAAAATTTCCAATTACAAACAAATCTAAATTTAAAGTTGTGACTTTTTCCCTGTAACTTTAATCTTTATTGCCAGTGATTTTTTCTTGTGACTTTATTTCCTACATTCGTTTATGTGATCATACCTGGTGCATAGTTCCCGCCTACGTTGACTACACCTGTAGTTGGTTGAGAGAGCACCACCTGTAAGTAATTAATACCACACTAATATTAAAACAATAATTCTATATTGATTTTGTTATTATGTTCTGGATCGCTGTTTTTATCAATGACCTTTAATCTGAAATATGTTCACTGTAAAATTCTGTCATAATAACAGTGTACAATAAAGTTTGTTCAGTATAAAACTGATAAAAGCTGGGTTTTGCAAACGTCTACATTTTCCAGGGTTTCGTCCATAAATGATAGCTTCCAAACAGATGTCAGTGCAAATTAATATGCTTCCATGTACAGTAGTACCATTCTTCCCTATTTTAAACAAGCCTAACAAAATAAGTGATGATGATGATGTGAACAAAATTACAAGATATGAAATCCCTATGGATGCTGAACGGATAACTGCCAACCCCGGGGTGGTAATGGGTACTTTGACTGTGTAGATTTATTATAACAGCTCATGATGTATAAACATAAGAATTATATCTGAAGCAAACTGACAGGTTAAGCTGCAAACAGTTTATGTTCATATACACATATGCTCAATTGTAAGATGACTGTACTATATCAAATTGTGAAATGACCCCTTATTGAGGAAGCACTCACCCCAGTTGAGTCTATTTGGCGTCCGCACATGGAAGAACAACCCAGCCATGTTGCTATGAAACCAGCAACTCCTTCAATCGCTGCCAGAGTGATTAGCATGATGTTCATCACCTTTACAGTTGTTCTCTGTCAATGATACAAAACAAGAGATCCAAAATGGTCAAATAGTAAACAAAATCTTAATATTTAGAATTAATTTTAGTTTTTATTATTAATACTTACCATGTGAACACATCTGAGATATTCTCTTGGATAATATCTCGCACCATATGATTTTCTATATATAACCCAAAACAAACTGAAGGTGTCCTCTTGTACGCTAGGTGGCAGCACCGAGGTACACCGTCTTGGAATACCCTCTTTCTCTTATATACATACAATGGCTGACGGCGTCAACCAAGTAGAGGGGAGGTGGGTGTTATAATTAATGTGTTCACATGGTAAGTATTAATAATAAAAACTTTTATGTCTTAATACATTTACCATGTGAACACATCTGAGATGAATTTATCCGACAGGTGGTGGGAAGCGTAATATGCACGCTAACATATAATGAATATGTTTAAAATGTACGAGAGCTAGTACGTTGCCTTAACGAACTTACTGAACCACCACAGAGGGCTTCAATACAAACATGTCGTCCATGAAAGAGCACATGTCACGCAAATAGAAAAGGTACTCTTAGCTCTCCATGTGCACGCCTCCATGATAGCGTCCATGGGTACGCCTCGAAATGCGCCCCATGAGGCTAATAGTGCTCGCACTTCATGAGCTGAGACTTTCGACACTTCTAGAGTCCTAGGATTACTCCGTTCGGACTCGTACGTCATCTTGATCAGTTTAATCAGCCAAGAGGAGATCGTAGCTCGCTTGATCTCATCCGTCTTCACTAGCTGATAAGTGACGAAAAGTTTCTTGCGTCCTTTACGGAGGTCAGGACTCGAGGTCACCTTCCTGTAGTGGAGTAAGGCCCTGACAGGACAAAGTTTCCTGTCAGGGTCTTCCCCCCCACCGAAGTAAAGGCCCGCAGTTTAATGGGTGCCGCCATCGCATCCAGAATTTGGTTTTTCGCCACAAAGTTGATGTCAGGATATAGGGTAATTAGAGACTGTTCCTGATTATGTCGGAAATGAACAGAATCAAAACACAGAGCATAATTCGGACGGTCTTCTCCCAGAAGCCAACGCCACGAGGAAGACGGTCTTCAGCGTCAGATGTTTTAAGTCTGCCTTCTGAAGTGGTTCAAAAGGAGGCTTTACTGAGGGAGTATTTTCCATTGCGGTGGTCTCTCCAACATGAAACTGCGTAAAAGAGCCGATAGTTCCAGGGATTCCGAGAATTCTCGGTGAGACCCATACGCAGAGACAGTCGCACTAATCGCTGAAAGGTAACCCTTAATGGTCCGGGGATTCAGTCCTTTCTCATGAAATAAATAAAGGAAGAAATCCGCTAACTGGGGAATAGAGATCTGGAAAGGATCAAGCGCCTGTTCCTCACACCAACCAGAGAAGAGCTTCCACTTGCTATCGTAAACCACTCGTGAGGAGTGGCGACGACCTCTGGAGATCTCATCTTCCCACATTGTACACAGTAGACTTCCTCTTACAAATTACAACACTGGCTAATTCAGAGTAGAGGAACAGACTATCTCCCTTTAAGTAAGTGAAAACTACCATCACTAGCAATAGTAGAACTATTAATACTATTATCGAGTTTGTTCCAGATTTTTGACACTTGCAGCTACAAAGAATGTATGTTTGTCCTAGCTATACTTAGTTTTAGGAAGACACTGTTGTTGTGAGATACATGGTCTGAGACTCTGAGCTGCAAGGGGACTCTTGAACTTAGCAAAATATAGTAGTTGATCAGGCCCATAGCATGGTTGATTGGGGGTGGGGTGGTGGAAACTGTTTGCTGTGTTGAGGAGAAGGAAGGTAGGGTTGGACATTTATGGTAGAATGGGGTAATGTTAGAGATTCTCATGGTCAACAAGAATAGCGTTGCACATTTTTCAGGTCGTGTGGGTCGGTGTTGGAAATTTGGAAACATGATTATGTATTTTATCTGATGAACATATATATCCAAGCAATGCGTCAGTCATATCACAATGTATTCTATTACTATTACCAAAAATATTATTTAGCGTACTGTCTACTACCTTTACATGCTGAAGGTAATGTAATCTCTCACTATTACATTGATTTGAAGCTATCACATTTTTTCATCAGAACTATTTTCTTCAAATGAGCTTTTTGGAGGAGTATGTACATGTTGCCCATTATGGCTTTACAGTTGTGATATGAAACTGTACATGGCTTCATTCGCTGCTTGGCAGCCTTCATTGTCTGTATTGGCTGTTGGAGCTTATCTTTGGAGCCAACACAAAAGAAGCCTGTATTACTCAAAAGTGTAGACTTCCTTGAGGTCGTGTATGTGAATAACTAAACATTAAGACAGAGTCTGGCTCCAGGCTGATATTTCCCCCACCAACGTAATCAAATGGAATTTTGATGTGGCTGAAACTTTGTTAAACTTTTTAATAGTTATGGAAAAGTAATAGATGAATTATTATTACATTGTGTTTTGTTCAACCTATTACTATTACCATGTACTTGTACATTATTTGTAATTGTTACGTAATGTATATTACTATTACCCCAGATGTGTACATATCCAAATAGCCACTTGACAGACACACAATTTCATACATGTATACGAACTATGAGAAATGTGATAAGCTGTCTTACATGGTCCGCGACCCCGTGTCCTGCTGCATTCATGAGGGAGATTGCAAGCAGTATGGAAAATATTGACAGAGCGATCATGGATAAAATCTGAAAAATACAAAGCGTATATAATTTCAGCATAAAAATCATGCTGTCTCTGTAAACAAGATATTTTTAACCATGCAAAATATATTTTATTATCTATGTCAGCCCCCATCGGTAATTTCCCTGCATCCATATTTTGTTTTGTATATAAATCTTGTTAGATATTACTGGTCCACAGAGGTTATGTTCCATAAAAAGACCAAAAGCAATTTAATGTAAAGGTAAATCAACAATTTTAACTTATAAAAATATAATGAATTTAAACTTGACATAACCTCTGCTGTCAGTGATACAATGACTGGACACAGTCAACTTTTATTCCATTTAATATTATGAAACCTAGCTACAACCACGATATCATCCAAAAACCACTATTAAGAGGGGCTGAATGAGAAGCTAGTAAACACAGTTTCCTTTGTAAATGATGTACATATTGGCTATTACAGAGAAAGTTTGTAGCACTTCTTGTTTATTCAAAGATGAGTCACTTTCTTTACTCACTGTTTTGTTTACTCAAAAAACATTGTATTAATTGAATTGTGCATATTGTTGTACGAATATATTATAATTATTAACGTATATATAGTAGCAGTGCCAAGTAAATAAGGACATACCGAACAGCTGGTTCTGGCTTTGCCAGCCCAGATGCACAGGAGACCAGTGATCAGAAACTGAAAGTGAAAGCCATATTTACTTATCACAAACTGAAAGTAATATAGTAATTTGTTTTACGTAGATTAACTACAGAGTTGCTATGAATACACTGTCATAAGGATATTGTGGTATTTCTCTGTTTTATTTGAGTAGCGATATACAGATCATAAATCAACATCACTGATTTAGGTATTAATTAATATACAAATGTGACAGGTCTGTAGAAAAATGAACCAGAAAGGTATACAGATTGGCTCATATTTAAGTAAATATATGCGGACCATCCATGACATCTGTATTTTATACTGCCACACAAGAAAATAACCAGATGTCTGCAAAATAAAATTGTCATTGGTTCATTGTTATGAAATAATTTTTAAAGTAATAAAACTCTTGTCTGAAAGAGTGTCATTTATTTTTAGCTGTATGACAATAAGACTCTCTGTGGAAAGTAGAAATCTCAACTTGGATCAATAACATTTAAATATACCTACTCTGGGTAAATATTATAGTGCTAAATAAAACAACATTATCAACACAGTACTCTATGTAACAAACACACTGATATGATGTGGTCAAACATATTTTAAAAGCCACATTGATTACCAAACATTATATATGTAATCTGTTTTGGTAATTTAGGGGTTCAAACAGTATTAGGTGATATACAACAGCCACACAATGTAGAGTACACAATTTAGCTTGATCATACTTACAAAAATGCCTGCCCCTATGCCAGTGGAGCCACTACCTCCAAGGGCATCTTCGATGGATTGGAATATGACACACAGTATGCCTATTGCCACTTGTATTCCTCCCAGCAAATAAGATGGATTCTGCCGGTAGTTAGTTCTGACGATCGATGACCGATTCTGTATTACCACAATATTAAACCTGCCTCCTGTGGCACCAACAGGGGGCTGAGTGGGTCCCTGCATCGCTCCTCAGCACACAGACCTATGTGAGAGATGTACAAGAGTCAAGAATTATTTTGATATGATAGTAATAATATATGTATCAGGCAGCACACGTATATGATGTCAGGACAACAACCCATATTCAAGTTATTGGCAAGTAATCTTATGATGGTAGTCGTATAGGTAAACAACTGTGCGATTGGTTATTATTTACAAAAAAAGACCACATCTTTGCGTAGCGTTGTAACGTTGTCAAGAATGACATACCGAATTAATTGACGAGATTAACTTTAAGAACTTAGACAATATAGTTGAAGGGATGAAGGGACGAAAGGAAGTGAGAGCAAATGTGATAGAAGAAAAGTTTATAAAAGGGACAATGACAGGAGGAAAAGTGACAAGTGAAAAAGCGACAGGAAAGAATGGATCGGAAGAGAATGTGACAGGAGAGAAGACGGCAGGGGGAAAAGACAACAACCAGACAGATGCAAACTGGAGAAGGAGCTACTCTGAGGCAGTGATTGAGGGGACAATGAGGAAAAAGAGGGTGTTTATGGGCGACTCCATTACGAGAAAGACGGACAAGACACTAAGCGAGGGGAAGGACGTCGTTGTTTGTCTACCGGGGGCTAGGATAGAACATGTGGCTGAAAGGGTAGAGAAGGTATTGACGCATGGCAAGGCAGGGTCTATACTATTACACATAGGAACAAATAATGCAGACAGGGAGGGAGCAACTGGGATAGTACAGAAGAATAGACAATTAGTGAGGAAACTAAAGAAGACAACAGTTGAACAGATTATTCTCTTAGGAATTTTGCCAGTAATGGGAGGAAGGGGGGCAACATACAGAAACTGCAAGAGGATGGCGATCAATGCGCTAGTTGAGCAGATGTCTGAAGAAGAGGGGGTGGGATTCACAGATTTATGGGGATACTTTGTTGGGAGGGAAGATATGTACATGAGAGATGGCCTCCATCTTAGTGGAAAGGGGGCAGCAGTTTTCTCAGAGAACCTGCTACGATCTATTGACAGTGGGACAGGTTGCATCTATTTAAACTAGATTTGCAGGGGGATTCAGAGAGAAGCCTGAAACTGGAGGCATAGATAAAGACAGCACAAATAAATCAGCAAAGAACAGTCTAGAAAACTCTTCTGAAGCTGGATATAAATGTGTTTGTTTAAATGCAAGGAGTATAGTAAACAAAAGAAATGAACTAAACATTATGGTAGAAGATATTGACCCTCACATAATAGGTATAACCGAATCCTGGACCACCACCGATATATCAGATGCCGAATTGGGACTGACAGGATATGTAATGTTTAGGAAAGACAGAAAAGGAAGAAAGGGAGGTGGAGTTATTTTAAATATTAAAGAATCTATCCAGGCATATGAAATAAAATTAGAAAGAGAAGCAGATTGCGAAGAAGCTGTTTGATGTAACACAGTTACAGGAAACTCAACGTTAACAGTTGGGTTAGTTTATCGAAGTCCAAACATAAGCATAGAAGAGAATGAAAAAATACAAAACGCTATAAGGGAAGTAAGCAAACAGGACTATTATTATGGGGGATTTTAACCACGGGCATATACAATGCAAATCTCTACAGAGTATGGGGAGTGAGGACCACAAGTTTTTACTTTTAGTTCAAGATACTTTCCTTTCTCAACATGTGCTAAAACCAACCAGGGGTGAGAATGTGTTAGACATAGTTTTGTCCTCACAGAATGAATTAGTTGACAATGTCAAGATGTGTGAGCCACTGGGGAGTAGTGATCACAACCAGATATATTTTACCATCAAAGTAAAATCAGAAAGGAATAGTAAAAGGCAATATAGGAGAAATTTCTACAAAGGAAGGTATAAGGACATGAGGAAATATTTAGCAAAGATAGACTGGAATAACACACTGAAAAATAAAACACCAACAGAATGCTGGAATATATTAAAGAGTGAAATTAAGTGCATAGTCGATAAATTTGTTCCCTTCAAAAAACACGGGAAACGGTCCAAAAAGAAACACTTATCGAAAGAAGCCATTAGAAAAATTAAATATAAACAAATGATGTGGAAGTCATATAGATGTACTGGAAATGATGAAGTCTACAACATTTATAAAGAAGCACTTAACCAAGCTACAGCTGAAATTACAAATTCAAAGAGAAGCTATGAACAACAATTAGCTAGTAATATAAAACATGACAACAAGAGTTTTTATGCATATGTTTGAAGCAAACAGAAAGTTCAGGATAAGGTCGGTCCTCTAGAAGATAGTGCTGGAAGTATAATATCAGAGGGATTCTTAATGGCAGAAGACCTGAATGAGTATTTTAGTTCAGTGTTTACCAGGGAAGATATTAGTTCACTGCCAGTACCAGAGGCTAAGTTCTAGGGGGCAGATTCAGACTATTTAGGACAGTTATCTGGGGTAATTGTAACCCCGGAAATGTTAGCTAAGAAAATAAGGGCTTTGAAGGGTAATAAATCACCTGGAGTGGATGGGATTCAGCCTAAACTACTATTGGAAATTGTAGAACAAATTAGCATACCGCTTGCAACAGTTTTTAATTTGTCATTAAAAGAGGGAGTGGTTCCTTTAGAATGGAAAGAGGCAAATATTATACTGTTATTTAGAAAAGTTCGAGAAACAAGTCAGAGAACTATAGACCAGTGAGTTTAACATCAGTGATTTGCAAATTATTAGAAAGACTAATTAAAGATCACATGGTTGATTTTCTTATTAAACATAACTTGATAAACCCATCTCAACATGGTTTTTTAAAAGCGAGGTCATGCTTAACAAATATGTTATGTTTTTGGAAGACATCACTAAGTGGGTAGATGAGGGATCACCAGTAGATATCGTCTACCTAGAGTTAATTATCTGGGTGACAATCTTGTTAAATCTTGTTACTAAGTTAGGCTTAGCCTTAGCGTTAGGGCCTTGCCCTTAGGCTTAGCCTTAGCTAGCCTTTGCCGTCACTTAAAACAACACTCGCACTTACTCTGATCTGAGTAAGTCACTCAGCACATCATGAAGACAAGATTTTTGTCAGACCGAACGGGAAGTAGTCAAGTACGAACCTATCTGTACCACTGACCTATATTATAACTGGACTGGCTACCACCGACACTGTGACTGTGAGTGTGTCAGCACCACTTACGACATGTCAACAAGTCACGTCATAGTACATGTCTGCGAAGAAAATCCGTACACTGATATAACACGGAATATCTGGCTGAATACCTTTCAAGATACTGATTCTTGTTCGAGTCCCAATTCCTAGTGCTTAGATCCGTATACCTCCCATACCTATTCGTAGTAAAAGTTCAGCAAAATTCCGTGTTCTTACGCGACTTAGTAAAGTGACGGCGTAATCCCCAGGTGGCGCAATGTCTGGCCGTCTGGCGAGTATGAAGTGAGTTAGAACTTTGTCCGTCCAACCACCTCTGCGTTAGATACTGTAGCACACTAATCTAAATAATAATATTATAGACCCGTAAGTGAGAGCGTCAAGGAATTTTCTTCCGAATTCTTCGCGAATGATTGTGGGATTATAGGTGGCAAAATATTTTGTCAGCCTCCATTAATTAGTTAGGCATAAAAATTAATCATGATGATGATATGATGATGAAACACATTTCTTCAAGTTCAACCATCCTGCACAAATCTTCACTTTATATACTAATTTAGCTCTTTCGTCAAGGCAACTCATTAAACCCAGAGTCGCCCTGGGTATCATTCTATAATTACTCAACATATTTCTCCAAGCACTGCCTTGATCCCTTGCACGCTATAAAATAAATAAAATCATAAGGGATATAAAACTAAACTAAAGTAGGTCATGGCAACCGGCAAAAAAACAAGAACAAAAAGTAAAACTGACTTTCATTGAACAGCTGTTTATGATGAAGTTTGGACATGCACAGGGTGTAAACAACATTTCAGAGGACCAAACCATAAACTCTTAGAGTGCGAATTCTGCGAGAAACATTTCTGTATTGAAAGTGTGGACATAAACGATAAAGAATATAAACTAATGACAGACAAACAGCAAATACACTGGTTTTGTCCGCCCTGTGACTCAATAGTAATGAAAAATCTCAAGAAGGAAAATAGCTGTGAGGAGAGTGTGAACAATTCTTAAAGAAAGTGGAAGAAAGAATAAATGAAATAGAAAAAGAACTTAATTGAATTGTTTAGAATGATTAAACGTGATGGAGATAGAAAGCATTTGCAAGATGATCTTGACAGGTTGATAAAATGATCTGAAAAATGGCAAATGTTGTTCAATTTTGGGAAATGTAAATGCCTCCACACATGATATGGGAACGAAGATGTACAATATACAATGGGGGGTTCTGTACTAAGTACTACTGTAAAAGAAAAGGACTTATGGTTAACCATTAGTGCTAATATGAAGGTTTCAGAGCAGTGCGAAATTGCCTCTTCAAAGGGAAATCAAATCCTTGGATTAATTAGGCGAAATATAACGTATAAGGGAAAAGAGCTAATAATACTGCTGTACAAAACAATAGTTAGGCCTCATTTAAAATATCGTATTAAAGCGTGGATGCCATATCGCAGGAAGGACATAGATATGCTAGAAAGAGTACAGAGGAGAGCAACTAAAATGATACCAAAACTGAGGGATCTTAGTTACGAAATACGCCTAAAAGAATGTGGTTTAACAACACTAGAGACCAGGAGATTAAGAGGAAATTAGATAGATGTGTCTAAAATATTGAATGGTTATGAAAATATTGATAGAATTTTTTTCTCAGTTAAGACAGATAGAACGACCAGAGGACATGAAGTTACATTAGTAAAGGAGCAGTGTAGATTAAATATAAGAAAGTTCTCATTCTCACAAAGGGATAAATAAAATAAAAAAGGCGGAATACAGTAGATAAAAAGTATTGGACTCTCTTGTCCACCTGCCATCTAGAGTTAATTTTCTGGATAGCAATCTTGTTAAATCTTGTTAAAACCACTTAATATAAGCAAATTGCCTGGCCCAGATGGAATAGGCGCCAGGGTACTAAATAAGTTGTCTGAAAGTATTTGTCAGCCCTTAAAACTAATTCTTGATAGGTCGATTAAAACGTCCTGCATTCCCGATGACTGGAAAGAGGCTAAGATATCAGCAATTTATATAAAAATGGCTAGTAACTACCGCCCATTAAGTTTAACAAATATAGTTTGTAAATGTATGGAAACAATTATTAGAAACCACATTATAAACTACATGAAAGTCAATAACCTATTCAGTCAAAAACAATATGGATTTATATCTAGCCGATCAACAGTTCTACAACTAATCAAAATAATAGACGACTGGACTAAAGAAATGGATAAGGGCAACCACACCAATGTTATATATGTGGATTTCCAAAAAGGCTTTGACACCGTGCCACATAAAAGACTAATTAGTAAATTAAAAAGCTTCAATATTTCAGAAGAACTGATAAACTGGGTAGAATCATTCATCACATATAGAAAACAAAAAGTTTCAGTAAATGGAGATGAGTCTAGCTGGAAAAAGGTAATATCAGGGATACCCCAGGGTTCCGTCTAGGACCCCTACTTTTTGTTCTATACATTAATGACCTCCCAGATCTAACAAATTCAAATATATTTCTATTTGCTGATGACATAAAGATATTTAGAACTATAACAAATAAATATGACCAGGATATTCTACAACATGATTTAAGCATCACTGAACAATGGAGCGAAAACTGGTTATTAAAATTCCATCCCGATAAATGTCTTCTTCAGTTCAGCATATCTCTGCGAGACGTAGCTGCCCGGATGATCCCATGATACGCTGCTCTGTCTGCCATTTGTCTCCCTGCTCTCACGACGTCGTGTTCCACCCAGTCGCTGATGTCCTGCTCCCATCTTCTCCTTGGTCTTCCCCTTCCTCTCTTTCCCTCCACTTTGCCTTCTAGGATTGTTTTCTCTAAGGAATTGTGTCTTTTGATGTGGCCAAAACAACTCAGTTTTATTCACTAGTTGACAGTTCTTCAGGTCTAATTTTTTAAAGGATCATTCAAAGCATTGGTTGTTCCTGTTTTCCATGGCACTTTTAGGACTTTTCTGTAACATTTCATCTCAAACGCTTGTATTCTTCTCATGTCTTCTTTGTTCAGTGTCTACGTTTCGCTCCCGTGTAGAGCTGTTCGGAAAACGCTTTTAAAATTATTATCTTTGATAAATGTCTACACATTGAAATAAATAAAAAAAAATATAGGAGAAAATAAATACTTCATGGAAACAAATAATGCTAAACATGCTTTTGTCATCACAGATAAACAACACATTTAGGAGTAATTATTGATTCAAAACTTTCATTTGACGATTACATCAACCAACTGGTTAATAAAGCAACCAGAATTACAAAAATAATCAGAAGAACTTTTCAATTCTTAGATACTCACACTTTCTTGCCACTATATAAGAGTATGGTTAGATCCCTTCTAGATTATGCAATAGCAGTATGGTATTCATATAAGATGAAACATAAAATAGCCATAGAAAATGTCCAGAGAAGAGCCACAAAATAACTACATAGTATGAGGGACTTATAATCATTGACAGACTTAAATTACTTAATTACTCACATTAGCATATCATAGATTAAGAGGAGACATGATTGAAGTCTAGAAAATAATGGGAGATGTGGCATTACGATCCGGTAACAGAGGACGCTCCCTCAAACAATTCAACCAAAGAGCAAAACTAAACATAAAGAAATGCATTCCGGCTTAGAGTAGCTGATCCGTGGAATAGTTTACCTAATTCGGTAATACAAGCTAGATCAATAAATATATTTTAAAACCGCCTTGACAAATTCTGGTCTACCCAGTAGATACAATGCAACTATGAAGCCCCATTAACATTAAATACTGGAACCGGAAACCACAAAATTTTAATAGTCGAAAAAGAAGATCTGACCATTGAGAAACCGAGAGGATCCTGCGATCAGAACAGTCCTAAAGTTGATAAGATAACAAGAGTAATGACTGGGACCGGCTTCACGAAGCGTAGAGGAAACCAATGCCAAATGCACGTATGTTGTTCCTTCAGTAATACAACATATGTCGATTTCACAAAATGGAATATTGTATCTTAAACTCCTCAATAATCTGTACAGCTTAGTTTATTGACATATCATTTCCCAATCAAGAACAGTGACAAGTGAATTGTTTTCGTTAAAAATGGGGCGTATGTGCGTGCGTGTGTGTGCGTGAGTGCGTAAAGTCAAAGTTTTAACGTCAATGGTTTATTTAGAATGTGGTCTCAACGTGGAAGATTCTAATAAAACCTCCGCTATTCCGGAGGCTGATGTTTTGTCCATGACGCGGATGTTTGAACAAAAAGCGAGCAGCAAGCAAATTTCCAACGCGTCATAAATTCTTTCAAAGACCTGTCATGGAATACGATTCTGTAGAATCTTACAACATTGGTTTGTAATATTCACATTGTTCCGCATGCACTAGTAGCAATAAGACACTGAAGAACAAAGAGCTGTATTTTCCGTTTCCATGTGAATAGACCACACGTGAAACAGCAGACGGGTCAAGTTATCGACAGGGCCGGTTATATCTTATAATATATTTTACCTTCCGACACAACTATGAAAACGACCACCTAGAGCTGCCAAACTTCTCCCCATATATGCAACATACGGACACAGAAAACGTTATAGAATAAAATCACTGATGTTCATATATATATATATATATATATATAGCGATCAAAATCTACAAAACACAAAACGAAAGCCGAACCTCCGGCCGGCGTGATAAACTAGATAAACCATAAACTATCCGCCAGACATCGCCACTTGATTGCCCTTACGTTCACAGGCACGGTCTGACATTTCTTGTGCTTGCAATACAACTGGCCTTTGTGGCTGTGTTTGGAGCCTGTATCCAGCTACCCTTCGTTGTCACCAGAAGAAGAATCGGAATATTCATAACGGCATCCGTCCTCTCTAAGCAGATAGAGTACACACATACTAAAAAACGTGATTTCTACCAAACACTGGCGCAGTCAATGAAATTGGGTAGCTGTGTATTCATATATTTCCCACAATAAACAAACAAAAACTTGCCCAAAGGTTTGGTTCCCTTTGAGTTGCTAGAGTCACGCAAATAATCACTGAATTTGACTATCAAACACGTTGTGTTGATTAAAAAAAATACTTTATCATTGACTGCATTTGATATTCGTAGGCATAGTGAAGGAAAATAAATCACCTGGAGTGGATGGTATTCCACCCAAACTACTAGTGGAAATTGTAGAACAAATTAGCATACCGCTTGCAACAGTTTTCAACTTGTCATTAGAAGAGGGAGTGGTTCCTTTAGAATGGAGAGAAGCAAACATTATACCGTTATTTAAAACAGGTTCGAGAAACAAGTCAAATAATTATAGACCAGTTAGTTTAACATCGGTGATTTGTAAATTATTAGAAAGACTAATTAAAGATCACATGGTGGATTTTCTTGTTAAACATAACTTGATAAACCCATCTCAACATGGGTTTCTAAAAGCGAGGTCATGCTTAACAAATATGTTATGTTTTTTGGAAGATATCACTAAGTGGGTAGATGATGGATCACCAGTAGATATCATCTACTTAGATTTTCAAAAAGCTTTCGACAAAGTGCCACATCAGAGATTACTGCTTAAACTAAAAGCCCATGGCATAGGAAATGGTATAATTAACTGGATAGAAAAATGGCTGATTGACAGAAGACAACGGGTAGTTGTTGATGGGGAGGCTTCAAACTGGAAATCAGTTTTGAGTGGGGTTCCACAGGGATCAGTACTGGGACCTATATTATTCTTAATATATATAAACGATTTGGACGATGATATAGCTAGCAAGGTGTTGAAATTTGCAGATGATACAAAAGTGTTTAGAAGGATTAAAAGTGATGGGGATAGACAGCATTTACAAGATGATCTTGACAGGTTGATCAAATGGTCTGAAAAGTGGCAAATGTTGTTCAATTTGGGAAATGTAAATGCCTTCACACAGGACATGGGAACGAATATGTAGAATATACAATGGGGGGAACTGTACTAAGTACTACTGTAAAAGAAAAAGACTTAGGGCTGACAATTAGTGCTGACATGAAGGTTTCAGAGCAGTGTGGAATTGCAGCTTCAAAGGGAAATCAAATCCTTGGATTGATTAGGCGAAATATAGCATATAAAGAAAAAGAACTAATAATACCGCTGTACAAAACAATGGTTAGGCCTCATTTAGAATATTGTATACAAGCGTGGAGGCCATACCGCAAGAAGGACATATATATGCTAGAAAGAGTACAGAGGAGAGCGACTAAAATGATACCAAAACTGAGGGATCTTAGTTATGAAAAACGCCTAAAAGAATGTGGTTTAACAACACTAGAGACCAGGAGATTGAGAGGTGATCAGATAGAAGTGTTTAAAATATTGAATGGTTATGAAAATATTGATAGAAATATGTTTTTTTCAGTTAAGAAAGATAGAAAGACTAGAGGACATGAAGTTACATTAGTAAAGGAGCAGTGTAGATTAGACGTGAGAAAGTTCTCATTTTCACAAAGGACTGTGAATAAATGGAACAGATTATCTGATGATTGTGTGGGTGCTAGTAGTGTGAATATGTTTAAAAATAAAATCGACACATACCTCAGAAGGGCTGGATATATGTAGATAAAAGGGTTGGACTCTCGATTAGCCAAAGGGCTTCCTTGTCCACCTGCCATCTAGAGTTAATTCTCTGGATGGCAATCTTGTTAAATCTGATTAAATCTTGTTAAATAGTATAGGTTGATTAAGATTGATTAAAACGCTTTAATGTGATTATTCAACAATTTGTAATACATTGTTCTGTGATAAATATGTTGAAGGCATAGACACATTTCCCCCCAAAATACGTTTGATAAGCCCGAAATATGTTTTGGAATGTTGATACTGTACCCGCGAAACATGCAAGTTGTAAAAGCTTTCACACTGAGTGTGAATGCTTTTACAACAGTGACTGTAAACAGCCGCCATTGGAACTTTTTGTGGAGGTGGACGTCATTATCCGCAAGTTACTTTGAAGTTGGCTGGCTCCTACATTCCTGACCCTAAATGGGACGAAGTACAACTCAATTCAGCGAACTTCCTGTTCAGCTTATTTATCACCCCTGTATAGAGAGGGTGATTCTGAGCAACGGAACAGACTGTTGACAACGATTGACAATAATCTGCGAGTGGCATTAGTTTGGTCCGTGTATATGCTACAGTGAAAACGAAAAACGGTTTATTATACTGTTATTTTTTTTTTTTTTAACCTGTATTAGAAAACATTTTTGTTTTGAAATTTCGATCGAAAAAGGAAAGGACGATGTACACACGGACCTAGTTTGCCTCATCTGATATTATGCAAGTGGACGGCATCAGCATAGGTACAAAGAATGTTTGTACAGGATCACTTAAAAAGCGGCAGTTAGCATTGCAAAGTGCAGTCATAATCTATCATTATATATGATTGTTTACGAACTGCGGCAGACGTGTGGTCAGCTTAGGGCCATCTCACAATAAGATTCTGTAGAATCTTACAACATTGGTTTGTAATATTCACATTGTTCCGCATGCACTAGTAGCAATAAGACACTGAAGAACAAAGAGCTGTATTTTCCGTTTCCATGTGAATAGACCACACGTGAAACAGCAGACGGGTCAAGTTATCGACAGGGCCGGTTATATCTTATAATATATTTTACCTTCCGACACAACTATGAAAACGACCACCTAGAGCTGCCAAACTTCTCCCCATATATGCAACATACGGACACAGAAAACGTTATAGAATAAAATCACTGATGTTCATATATATATATATATATATATATAGCGATCAAAATCTACAAAACACAAAACGAAAGACGAACCTCCGGCCGGCGTGATAAACTAGATAAACCATAAACTATCCGCCAGACATCGCCACTTGATTGCCCTTACGTTCACAGGCACGGTCTGACATTTCTTGTGCTTGCAATACAACTGGCCTTTGTGGCTGTGTTTGGAGCCTGTATCCAGCTACCCTTCGTTGTCACCAGAAGAAGAATCGGAATATTCATAACGGCATCCGTCCTCTCTAAGCAGATAGAGTACACACATATTAAAAAACGTGATTTCTACCAAACACTGGCGCAGTCAATGAAATTGGGTAGCTGTGTATTCATATATTTCCCACAATAAACAACCAAAAACTTGCCCAAAGGTTTGGTTCCCTTTGAGTTGCTAGAGTCACGCAAATAATCACTGAATTTGACTATCAAACACGTTGTGTTGATTAAAAAAAATACTTTATCATTGACTGCATTTGATATCCGTAGGCATAGTGAAGGAAAATAAATCACCTGGAGTGGATGGTATTCCACCCAAACTACTAGTGGAAATTGTAGAACAAATTAGCATACCGCTTGCAACAGTTTTCAACTTGTCATTAGAAGAGGGAGTGGTTCCTTTAGAATGGAGAGAAGCAAACATTATACCGTTATTTAAAACAGGTTCGAGAAACAAGTCAAATAATTATAGACCAGTTAGTTTAACATCGGTGATTTGTAAATTATTAGAAAGACTAATTAAAGATCACATGGTGGATTTTCTTGTTAAACATAACTTGATAAACCCATCTCAACATGGGTTTCTAAAAGCGAGGTCATGCTTAACAAATATGTTATGTTTTTTGGAAGATATCACTAAGTGGGTAGATGATGGATCACCAGTAGATATCATCTACTTAGATTTTCAAAAAGCTTTCGACAAAGTGCCACATCAGAGATTACTGCTTAAACTAAAAGCCCATGGCATAGGAAATGGTATAATTAACTGGATAGAAAAATGGCTGATTGACAGAAGACAACGGGTAGTTGTTGATGGGAGGCTTCAAACTGGAAATCAGTTTTGAGTGGGGTTCCACAGGGATCAGTACTGGGACCTATATTATTCTTAATATATATAAACGATTTGGACGATGATATAGCTAGCAAGGTGTTGAAATTTGCAGATGATACAAAAGTGTTTAGAAGGATTAAAAGTGATGGAGATAGACAGCATTTACAAGATGATCTTGACAGGTTGATCAAATGGTCTGAAAAGTGGCAAATGTTGTTCAATTTTGGGAAATGTAAATGCCTTCACACAGGACATGGGAACGAATATGTAGAATATACAATGGGGGGAACTGTACTAAGTACTACTGTAAAAGAAAAAGACTTAGGGTTGACAATTAGTGCTGACATGAAGGTTTCAGAGCAGTGTGGAATTGCAGCTTCAAAGGAAAATCAAATCCTTGGATTGATTAGGCGAAATATAGCATATAAAGAAAAAGAACTAATAATACCGCTGTACAAAACAATGGTTAGGCCTCATTTAGAATATTGTATACAAGCGTGGAGGCCATACCGCAAGAAGGACATATATATGCTAGAAAGAGTACAGAGGAGAGCGACTAAAATGATATCAAAACTGAGGGATCTTAGTTATGAAAAACGCCTAAAAGAATGTGGTTTAACAACACTAGAGACCAGGAGATTGAGAGGTGAACAGATAGAAGTGTTTAAAATATTGAATGGTTATGAAAATATTGATAGAAATATGTTTTTTTTCAGTTAAGAAAGATAAAAAAACTAGAGGACATGAAGTTACATTAGTAAAGGAGCAGTGTAGATTAGACGTGAGAAAGTTCTCATTTTCACAAAGGACTGTGAATAAATGGAACAGATTATCTGATGATTGTGTGGGTGCTAGTAGTGTGAATATGTTTAAAAATAAAATCGACACATACCTCAGAAGGGCTGGATATATGTAGATAAAAGGGTTGGACTCTCGATAAGCCAAAGGGCTTCCTTGTCCACCTGCCATCTAGAGTTAATTCTCTGGATGGCAATCTTGTTAAATCTGATTAATTCTTGTTAAATCTTGTTAAATAGTATAGGTTGATTAAGATTGATTAAAACGCTTTAATGTGATTATTCAACAATTTGTAATACATTGTTCTGTGATAAATATGTTGAAGGCATAGACACATTTCCCCCAAAAATACGTTTGATAAGCCCGAAATATGTTTTGGAATGTTGATACTGTACCCGCGAAACATGCAAGTTGTAAAAGCTTTCACACTGAGTGTGAATGCTTTTACAACTTACAACAGTGACTGTAAACAGCCGCCATTGGAACTTTTTGTGGAGGTGGACGTCATTATCCGCAAGTTACTTTGAAGTTGGCTGGCTCCTACATTCCTGACCCTAAATGGGACGAAGTACAACTCAATTCAGCGAACTTCCTGTTCAGCTTATTTATCACCCCTGTATAGAGAGGGTGATTCTGAGCAACGGAACAGACTGTTGACAACGATTGACAATAATCTGCGAGTGGCATTAGTTTGGTCCGTGTATATGCTACAGTGAAAACGAAAAACGGTTTATTATACTGTTATTTTGTTTTTTTTAACCTGTATTAGAAAACATTTTTGTTTTGAAATTTCGATCGAAAAAGGAAAGGACGATGTACACACGGACCTAGTTTGCCTCATCTGATATTATGCAAGTGGACGGCATCAGCATAGGTACAAAGAATGTTTGTACAGGATCACTTAAAAAGCGGCAGTTAGCATTGCAAAGTGCAGTCATAATCTATCATTATATATGATTGTTTACGAACTGCGGCAGACGTGTGGTCAGCTTAGGGCCATCTCACAATAAGGGTCATGTCAAAACATCGATGTACTAAGCGAAATTGGTTGATCTGGTACGAGGATCGGCAGTCGTTTCGTTTAGCGTCTCATATCGATGTATTTTTGCCCAAAACAGCGTTTATTTTCTGAACGAAGTGACAATGAAAGAGGTATAAATGCACCATATTTTGATGCAGTCATGTGCGCGTTAAACCAGAACACGATGCCTAGGTCTCACGTGTACATAAGCTGAGGTTTTTGCCAAGAAGAACTCTTTCCCAATACAGGAAAACTAATTATTGAATGGGTAACATTTCAACGTACTCATTAGAGAAATTGCCAATTGGTTGTTTTCAACCACTATAGCTGAAACTATCTGGTAAGAAGACTTTCTGAGGTACCGGGTATTATTTTGCCAAGCGACGCCATTTTTGTATCGATGTTGTTCACGTCATAATTGTCAACTAACTTACACCCACGGAACAACAAACCAGTATCAACCGTTATCACCGTTACACTAATTTGATATCAAACTGATTCTATTGACCGTTTTATCTCTGCTGTCTCTCATTTATGGTTCATCATGGCATGGACGAGAATGAATCGGTACCTGGGAGGAGATACTGTTTCACTGCCACAATGTTAGCGTGTTAATATAATATATACAACTGGATGCGTGTGTGTGCGCGTGCATGTGCGCGTGTTTGCGTGTGTGTGCGTGCGTGTGCATGTGTACGTGAGTGTGTGTGTGCGCGCGCGCGTGTATGTGATGTGTGCGTATGCGTGTACTGGAAAACATCAACGTTTACAATGCCGACACAACACACTCCGTTACAGGCTGTTAACGCGAGTTATGTTAAGTTGGGTTGCTTTCGTGTAAGCGCTATCACCATCCGATTCTCACCAACGTAGCTGAGTCATCATGTGGTATTAGGTACCTGGCAGCGTTAGAAAACTGTGCTCGAGTCCTAGTGGATTTGCGACGGTCATTAGGGGCTTTAGAAACAACATATTACCGCCACATTATTATTTCGATAAGGCAAGTAATTCGATCGCTGGAATGCGCAGATGCAGGATCGACTGTGTAACTTTCCTAGCACCGGTTTCCTGCTTTCTAGGGAATGTCAACGAATCTGTTAAGTGCATCGTATTTTTTTCTGGGAACTATAAATACTATTCGCATAGCTAGACTTTCTATACTCATATCATTCTTCTTCTTTAAATACGACAATACACCGTTTACTGATTTTCATTTTATTGCAAAATATTCATCTGTTGAATACATGTAAGCACAAACGAAGCACTGTTTGCATAGTATGTACAATTCCACACACAAACAACAACAACCGTTGACTAGCTATATAGCTTGACGTTCTTCGTGCGGCTTAGAGCAACCACCATGTTGGATTGCCCAACGCGGTGGACTGCCCAACATGGCAGTCGGCACCCGGAAAACAGTCATAGTTTATGTTGAACTAAATAAAATTTTAGCGCGAGTCGGTACACGGATCATGCATGCGTGTTGACAGCGCTTGTATCCACCCCTGTACCAATCTGAAACTGTTTGCTGGAGCACGGGAATGTTTTACACAAATGTGACGCTAACCAAGTAGAATGACAGTGACAGATCATCGGTAGGTCTTTCAAAGCGACCTCCTCTGTTCCTCGTATAATAACACAATGTTTTTAGCACTAGAACACGTTATGTTGAAGGTATATTGACACTGCACTGCACGCCAGATTGTGTTTAATAAGCTCGAAGCTCTGTTCGCAATTTGATTGTCTCACACGAAACACTCACAACATGACATTGAATAGGAAACATCCAAATGGTAAACATCAGCTATATATACTGCCTAATATCAGCTATATGCTGGAGGCAGGCGTGGCTAACGGCGAGTCCCGCAATTGCTCTTTGATGTCGCCTGGTTCCCACAATCAAGACCGACAAAGACAACAAGTGGGTCGAACTACAGTTGATTCAGCGAACTACTGTATACTTGTGTTTGGTGTATACCTGGGGGTGGTGTAATTCCATTACCACCCTAGGCTCGAGAGGATGCTTCGAGGTAACGGGGCAGATCAGGTGGCTTTACTGACATTTAAAGCAAAGCAGAATTAGCGAAAATATTAAATGTTTCACATATACCAAAATGTCATTAAGATTGGACAGCCACAATAATACATGTATCGGAAATTTAAATTTGGTCTGTACTATAATATTTATAACCGTCTACTGTCGATGCAGTGCAGTCTGTTTTAACGGGACATCGAAAATTATAATATATACACCGTATTATACGTTTGTTTTTGATGAACTCAATTGTGTTGATCTAAATGTTATATTATTTAATCAGTGACGCACCATATCATTAATGTAGCATAACTACCACACATTCGGAATATTCACCCGAATATATTATCCCAACCAATACCATTGTTTTTATCTTTAACGGACGTAAACAATTATAAACTGTCTAACAAACCAGCTGTTGTCAAAAACATATATGTTAACACATAATTCCCATAATTCAACCATGCCATTTAAAATATTCTGCTCACGGCGTTGATAACGTCCCAACAACCGAATAGTTCAGATCGGAGTAACCGGGTGGCTGCATAAGTGGCATTAGCCAGAGATAATTTGGTAAAAATATTAAACACAAAATGATTAGCCCATTACACTGGTCAAATGGACACGGGAAAGTACATCACCGCTTCGAAACTGATTTTCCTGCCGTAGGTTGGTCGTGGCACTTGCAAAGACATCACTGTTCAGTTTAAGCGCCTATCGCAGTAGCTGAGAACATATTGTTGGAACCAAATGAACGGCCTTTCTTATGGACAATTGCGCTTTCACCTTTCACTTTCTCGCAAACACACACTGGTGTATATACAGTCAACATATATTGGAAATTAGTCGACAACTATAACCTTACAGTGACCTAAAGACTTATTGATACGAAATCTAGGTTTGGAATCCGAAAACAACAGAATATATATAAGAGAACCGCATGTTTGTGTTTTTTGTGCATACCTAAAGTCGTCGCCGCATTTCATAACACTGTGTGCTAGGAGGCTGGAGTATATATCTTCCCATGCAACGTCTGATATTTTAAGACGCAATTTCTGTTAAAAGGCCATTTAATGGGATTTTGACAGCAATTCTCTCACAACCAGATATTATTCAGTAGTTACGAATATACTTTTTATTATATACAACAAAACAACTGCAACAATACGAAAACGTTGTCGGTAGGCCCTGTAAGTAATCCGTAATCACTCGTTCCAAACATGTAACATTATGGTCGGATATACATATCATCGCCCATACTTTGCATAGTATCGCTCACGCTTGCATGCATTCTCTCATCATGTGAACCTAACTGTTTTCAATTACACTTATCAACTAT
>CM034531.1:21146461-21311066 GCA_020002185.1 Paraescarpia echinospica | reverse complement strand
ACACACAGTTAGAGGTACTGTTGTCCAACCTTCCAAGGATACAGTTAGAGGTACTGTTGTCCAACCTTCCCGGGACACACAGTTAGAGGTACTGTTGTCCAACCTTCCAAGGATACAGTTAGAGGTATTGTTGTCCAACCTTCCAAGGATACAGTTAAAGGTATTGTTGTCCAACCTTCCCGGGACACAGTTAGAGGTATTGTTGTCCAACCTTCCAAGGATACAGTTAGAGGTAATGTTGTCCAACCTTCCAAGGACACAGTTATAGGTACTGTTGTCCAACCTTCCAGGGACACATTTAGAGGTATTGTTGCCCAACCTTCCAGGGACACAGTTAGAGGTATTGTTGTCCAACCTTCCAGGGACACAGTTAAAGGTATTGTTGCCCAACCTTCCAGGGACACAGTTAAAGGTATTGTTGCCCAACCTTCCAGGGACACAGTTAGAGGTATTGTTGCCCAACCTTCCAGGGACAATAGTCAGGGTGGGCTGTTGTCCAACCTTCCCCTGGACACAAAGCTAGAGGTGCATTAAGCTGCCTTTCAACCTTCCAGGGACACAGTTAGAGGTATTGTTGTCCAACCTTCCCGGGACACAGTTAGAGGTATTGTTGCCCAACCTTCCAGGGACACAGTTAAAGGTATTGTTGTCCAACCTTCCAAGGACACAGTTATAGGTATTGTTGTCCAACCTTCCAAGGACACAGTTATAGGTATTGTTGTCCAACCTTCCAAGGACACAGTTATAGGTATTGTTGTCCAACCTTCCAGGGAC
Source organism: Paraescarpia echinospica (assembly GCA_020002185.1). Classification (NCBI taxonomy): domain Eukaryota; kingdom Metazoa; phylum Annelida; class Polychaeta; order Sabellida; family Siboglinidae; genus Paraescarpia; species Paraescarpia echinospica. The sequence continues at coordinate 21,310,292 of CM034531.1, read as the reverse complement.
ACAGTTAGAGGTATTATTGTCCAACCTTCCAGGGACACAGTTAGAGGTATTGTTGTCCAACCTTCCCGGGACACAGTTAGAGGTATTGTTGCCCAACCTTCCAGGGACACAGTTAGCAGTACTGTTGTCCAACCTTCAAAGGACACAGTTATAGGTATTGTTGTCCAACCTTCCAAGGACACAGTTATAGGTATTGTTGTCCAACCTTCCAGGGACACAGTTAGAGGTATTGTTGCCCAACCTTCCAGGGACACAGTTAGAGGTACTGTTGTCCAACCTTCCAAGGACACAGTTATAGGTATTGTTGTCCAACCTTCCAAGGACACAGTTAGAGGTATTGTTGTCCAACCTTCCAGGGACACAGTTAGAGGTAATGTTGTCCAACCTTCCAAGGACACAGTTATAGGTATTGTTGTCCAACCTTCCAGGGACACAGTTATAGGTATTGTTGTCCAACCTTCCAAGGACACAGTTAGAGGTATTGTTGTCCAACCTTCCAGGGACACAGTTAGAGGTAATGTTGTCCAACCTTCCAAGGACACAGTTAGAGGTATTGTTGTCCAACCTTCCAGGGACACAGTTATAGGTATTGTTGTCCAACCTTCCAAGGACACAGTTAGAGGTATTGTTGTCCAACCTTCCAGGGACACAGTTAGAGGTAATGTTGTCCAACCTTCCAAGGACACAGTTATAGGTATTGTTGTCCAACCTTCCAGGGACACAGTTATAGGTATTGTTGTCCAACCTTCCAAGGACACAGTTAGAGGTATTGTTGTCCAACCTTCCAGGGACACAGTTAGAGGTAATGTTGTCCAACCTTCCAAGGACACAGTTAGAGGTATTGTTGTCCAACCTTCCAGGGACACAGTTATAGGTATTGTTGTCCAACCTTCCAAGGACACAGTTATAGGTATTGTTGCCCAACCTTCCCGGGACACAGTTAGAGGTATTGTTGCCCAACCTTTCAAGGATACAGTTAGAGGTATTGTTGCCCAACCTTCCAGGGACACAGTTAGATGTATCGTTATCCAACCTTCCAGGGACACAGTTAGAGGTATTGTTGTCCAACCTTCCTGGGACGCAGTTAGAGGTAATGTTGTCCAACCTTCCAAGGATACAGTTAGATGTATTGTTGTCCAACCTTCCAGGGACACACTTAGAGGTATTGTTATCCAACCTTCCAGGGACACAGTTAGAGGTATTGTTGTCCAACCTTCCAGGGACACAGTTAGCAGTATTGTTATCCAACCTTTCAGGGACACAGTAAGAGATATTGTTGTGTATAGAGAAATGATTAATGCTTCGCCCCGCGGTTGACGTGGCATGCACTATCTCGGCCGAGACTGAAGTTTACCCTGAACAACAACATGATGACGATGATGAATGTTAGGTCACCAATGGTGCATCTGGTTCTCACACAACGATGGTATCAAGACTGCATCCCTGCGCGCAACCAACGTATCACTTGACAACATGCTTACAAACGGCGGCGGCAACCGCTTTAAAAACTGACACCCGTCGGTAACACTTGGAAACTAATCGCCATTCCAAAGCGCCACCCGACTCGGTCGCAGTGGTCTTAATCGCGGTCGTCAATTACCCGTCGTTAGAAAATTAAACGAAAACGGTATGAGAGTGACAGGGGTCGTTTTTGTGCCTTGAGGCCGTGTAAATGGGGAGGTCGTGGCATTGTGACTCACGGATACTCATTAAACGACGCGGTAATCACCGGCAGGAGATACGATCTTCGGCGGTAAGCTCGCAAGGTCCGTTCTGTGGTATACACAACGCCAAGTCGCTCGGTGCGTTTTGTGTCGTGTTGACTTCCGTCGTCGTACGTGATCATTATTAGATCGCTGTTGACATACTCAACAGTATCCAGAGCCCGCCCTCATTATATCCGCGAAGGAATGACGCGCCTTAACTCATCTGCTTCGGGTTACAGCAGCGGCAACATTCGTTTCATTCCGACGAAATTAAGTGTTTCACGGAAGACTTTGTTTATGGTCAGTGCGCGGTGTTGCCGACCGCGGCGTCAGTGAAGCGGTTAAATACACCCGGTGCCCGATGCCCACGGGCGGACGAAGAAATAATAGAGGGGTGGGTGACGAATCTGAATCGAACCCCGCGGGCAAGGCAGCCGGTGACCGCAGCACCCCGTCATTCAACCAGAACATGTCACAAGTCATCAGTGGTGACGTGCGCCGCTCATAGAACGGTCGAATAGGATGTACGACGACTCAAACATGACGAATTTTGCTTTATAAAACGAACACGTTAAACAGCAAGCAGCAGATAAATATTGAATGCAATAAAAGGGCACGGTCTGATCAGATATCTTCTTCATTATTACAGAAGGGGACATATTAGAAAAGTCGTACCTGGTATCAGGGACGGAACGTGTCACAATACACTACACTGACTAAAACACGATATTAATGTAATAAGAAAGATCCACTACAACAACACTTTGGATGGCACAACGACGTGACAACGACGACGATGATCACAATGATGATAATAATGATTATGGTGATGATGATGAATTTCCATGATGATGACGATGATGACGACGGTGATGGCGATGATTTGGCTCACACATAAGTCGAATTGCAGCAACGTACATAAGACAGCCACAGTAAAGTACTTTCAGACAGGTGGAGCAAACATCGCGTTATAACGACCACGCAACGCCAGACTTTGCACTTTGACACCGACTCGAGACAAGGTGGTCAAACACCAAGACTGTCTCAGCCAAATATCCACTGTCTTGTGTCAAGCGTGTCAAATCCCCAACACAATCTGACCTGCCAACATACCTCGCATTTTCTTCAGGGACGTCGACTTTGTAAGAGTTCCTCCCATTGTGACACGTGTCTTCCTTCCCGTTTTTCAACCAGTCTTCGGTGATGCCTTACGCCTACAACATCGGCTTTGTCGCTACGCTACACTCCGGCTCCAAGAGTCATGTGTATCGTGTCGTTCACAGTTTCGTCGTGACTACCGTTGATAACTAACTACCTCTGTTACACCAGCTGCTACTTCTGTTCCATCAGCCGTATCCGACCGATCTTTCGCGTTCACTGTACAGACGTTGTTCCTTTTCCCGGTCCGACCAGAAACTCGCTGCCGTATCATCTGTGTCGAGTCCCTAGAGACACGCCGGCGAGCCTTTCCCAGAACACAACACCCATTGGCTGATCCCGCGTTCTCGCGACACACATTCCAGGCCGGCACACACCCGCGGAGTCTCCCGTCTAAAGCAAACAAGCACGCGGGACACCCGCGCACTGGGCCGGTGTCGTACAGTCCTCGCGCGGCTTCGGTTGTACGCACTGCCCATATGCGGGTCAATGACGCACGGATGGCCCTCGCCTCCGGGGGATGGTGCATAAATGTCGGGAAGAGTGTACGGACATGATGTACTGTAATTCGGCATTCTTCCAAGAAGTTGCCCACATCGATCGCGTGTCCATTTCGAATGTGTCATAAGTGCCCGCTTCAAGAACGACCAGTGTCTATGCATGTGATTTTAATAAGATAGTCCACTAAAAAACTAGTGGTTTGTTAAACACATTGCATGCGTTTATATGTTAAAACATTAATTACGGATTCATGCACAGATCAACAAGCGCGCGCACGCAGGCATGGACACGCAAGTACGCGCGCGCGCGCGCGCGCACACACACACACCTAATCCACGAGCTCATCTGCAAAACTACCTCTGGTAATATACTGTAATTGCTGACAGGCATATATAAATGCATTGGTCTTTGCAGAAGTGTGTAAATAGTGTTGACTAGCACTGACTTAAAGGATTTACAAAGCGATCTTATGAATGGATTACTGGATTTAGGACAGCTCTACTTTATCAACCACGGCTTCAAAGGATTTGCGTGAGTGCAACTAAATATGGAAAGTGGCTTTGCATGTCAGTAACATGATTATACCAGATGTCCAAAGACGTCCAGCGTTTTCATCGGCCATTCAGTTTGTCACTTAAATACGTCATGTGTGGGATAATTAACTGTTGCCTGAAACTAAACCACATTGCCACAAATACTGCGAGTTATCTTACATATATTTGTTCTACAGAAAACAAAACATCTCGACAATTTGTTTTAATACATTTTGGTGAGTCGGACGTTCGGAACTGTTATGGTTTCGAACTGATTTGTAAGTTCTAAAGTGTCGTTCTAAAGTGTCGTTGGTACTCCGAGTGTTCTTGATTAATACTCAACGTGACAACTTGAAATTATCAATATGGAGAAAAAACGTTCGCAATTTAACTCACAAATGTCAGTCGTGTTGTTGACGTCAATGTAAAATATATTATGATTAATGTCATTTCACAATACACTATCTACATACAGCCTGTACAAATATAAACAAGTCACTGGGCGCCCTTCCGGGCAATGTATCTAATACTTTGAACATATACCGCTCATGTGTAGTATTTCGAAAACTGAACCCACATATAATGTACCTATGTGATTTAATAACATCCTCTGGTGACAATTTAAACGGAAATATTGTCACCACACACAATTCGACTGTTTTCTCAAATAACAACGTGTCACCATAAATTTGCAAAGATTGCTCTGCGAAGTGATTGCCACCGGTTGACAACGATACCTCGTCTGCGACAGTCTAGACCATCTCGTGCCAACTGTGGGGATATCGTTAAATATCTACAGCCATGTCTGGTATACAGTTACCGACCGAGATAACATTGACGACGCGATTATATTCCAGCACGATTCATATCAATTCAGCGATGCTGATAATTCTTTGTGTTTTCAACACTGTTGATATGTTTTGATAAATACCGGAAAACGATTAAACCGTTTAATAAAAAACGAACATTTGGCGACATATGCGATAATTTACAATTACTATTCGGCCAATGTGGCGTAGAAGAGATCGACCTTTCTGCAACCCCTTCACGAACAAATGTGTTATGGTTGGTCTGATGTGCAAACAGGGGTTTAAGGTTAGGTTGGAGGTACTTTTGACAAGATTGTTATCAGATGTTTATATGTATATGTACGAACAGGGGTAGTGGTAACCTCTCTCTCTCTCTTTCGCTCTCTCTCTCTCTCCCTCTCTCTCTCCCTCTCTCTCTCCCTCTCTCTCTCCCTCTCTCCCTCCCTCCCTCTCTCCCTCCCTCCCTCCCTCCCTCCCCCTCTCCCTCTCCCTCTCCCTCTCCCTCTCTCTCTCTCCTGGAGTGTAGCGTAAGCGCTTGGCAATGAAAAAAACCATCCAACACAGTGCTGCCGTCTGGCGAATACAACGTCACATAGAGAACAGAAGGGCACAAAGTGTTATGTACTAGGGCCTGAACGATACACTACTTCGCGATACAATACGTATCGCGATACAGAGGTCGCGATACGATACGTATCGCGATACAGACTACATTGACTAGAATAGTACAACAACAATAAAACACTCGTTCGTTTATTGTGAACGATTGAAACGAATCAGTAGCACAAGTGCATTGTTTCAATCTCAGCAGCACTCTGTTGCACTCGCAGTCTTGCATATCACTCCAGCTTGCTATTTGCTTTAATGAACAGCAACATGTCCACATTGTGTGCATCAAGCGTGGCACGTTTAGCTGTCACGATGTCCCCATGTGTGCTGAACACACGCTCGCTAGCACATATTCCTGTCGCGAGTTACTAGGTCCTTCATGGTTTGGTGTTGCACAATACCCGGACGATATCTGGGTACGTGAGTCAAAATAAAAGAAAACGAAAACTGCCTAAGTTTTTAATGGCTTTAAATCAGTACAATTAAAAATAATGAACATTTCAGTTCTACAACTCTACTAACAGAAACAAACGTGCAGCTTTACATCCAGATGAAATGGCGAATGAGACCGGATCGCAAGCAGGCTGTTGCTCACGAATGTCTGTGCCCACGCGGACAAGGCAAACGATACTGCAGACGTCACGTCAACCCTATAACTATGAGGTCCAAATTGCATGCGCACATTGAACACAGAATACTGTGTAAAGATTTTACATAGATTATTGTTAGATAATATATACGTACTACATGTTATAACGCGATATGTTGTCAATACACATACAGTTGTGGTTTGTGCTGGACGTTTGTTGCTTCACAAAGGTGGCGCGAATACTGTTTTGCCTGCCGCTATCGTGTATCGCACCGTATCGCGATACGAATATTAGAGAGTGTCTGCAAGCACACCGATCTCGATTTCCTTCCTTACCCCTAACGCGCTGTGCGATCGGTGTCGATTGTTGGAGTTGCGTAACCGTCAGGAGTGTCTGCATCACGGCGTTTCACGCGCCAACGTATTGTACATTTGTGCCTTTTTCAGCTGGATATGTGGTCCTAATCACAAGCTCAAATGGACAGACCATAATGCATCTAAATAATTTTGGAATTACGTACAAAAGCGCAGCGAAGATAGGATGCACGGTTTTTAACGCAGGCGTCTTTTAGTATTACGAGATTTGGATTTGCCTGTTTATATTTGTAAGTTCTGCATCCAAGACAACTTTTCTAACAGTTTATTTGCAAAAAAATTAACGGAATATATGTAAGAGATTTAGCTCATAGATATCTTACGGAAGAATTTGATAAGTTTTCTGTAAAAACAACAAAAACGATTGCACGCACGATTTGTGCCCCCACCGTTATGTATTACATGCTGAAACAGGTCATAACAAATAATTTTTTCTGATGCATTAAACGCAACAGCAATTAAAACGAGGCGGCTAATCAGTCAAAAACAGTTGTATGTACAATGCTGTCACATTGTTTACTTTGATTCATCCATGATTTGAACGTAAAATGGATAGGGATTGCGCTTACCGATCACCCCTGCCGGTTACGTATTTACCTATCCGATCGACACTTAACCGATCGCATAAACACAAAAAGCGACTGTGCGGTGTGTATCGCGATACACCGGTGCACCGGTGTACCGTTCCGGCCCAATTATGTACGCCATCATGACACTTCCTTATAAATGTCATTTTTATATAACTGCATCTTTGCATTTAAGAAACTATAAAGTAGAAAAAGGAATATTTTAAAACATAAACTACTTCGATGAGCCTTGACTGTTTACGGAAACTGTTTACTATTGTCTCACGGATATTGTTAGAAAACAGAAACATTAGGCCTGCAGGGCCAAGAGGTCAATGTATAATTCGGGAATGGGTGTAAATAATATTAAGAAAGGTAACGCGAGTATTTTAGAATGGAAGGGGGTGATCAAGAGGGAGAATAAGTTTTCTGAAATAATCCAGGAATGCGTAAAATGATATTATAAAAATATTAAAAGGCTAACACACATACACTAAGGCCTAAGATGCAAATAGGGAGACACCGCTTACAGTCAAACGTTAGTAGGAACCGAACCAAAGTAAGAGTATCCATATGCCACAGATGTTTCGATCTTCACACCAATCTCGGCAAATTGCGCCACACCGCCCACTGCATATGCACGTTAATTAATATACCATATAACATACGGAAACCACGCCCTCGGAGACCTACTAACTACTACCTATGGCCGTTTCGCACCGGTAATAACAGCCTCCGATTTCCTTAACGTCAACGAAGTGTAGATAGCATCGTCTACACCTGTCATTGTACTATATATACCTACATATACGCCACTCCTGCCAGCGTCGTTCAACGTCAACTGGCCGCCTGTCTACCAGTGTTTACACAGTGCACTTCCCTCAGGTAAATAAATCTTTCAACGTGGCGCGTGAGGACCGTCACGCATGCTGAACTATTATGCAAAGAATCGAGAGATAAACCGTCTGCAATGTCGAGCCGTGCCAACAGTGCAGAGTGCTTAACGTACATAACACCATACAGGCCGCATAATTTACACACGATTTGACAACAGCAAGTAATTATACGCCTCATTAAAGGTATGGTCACATTAGCTGTTTAAGTTAGACCGCAGTTATTATATTTAAATAACAACGAAACGTGTAAATAAGCGATACATCAAATGCTTAATTAGTTATCATATTTGATGGTCGAGTTAAGGCGTGAGCCGTCATAATGATTAATGTCAGGGAATTTTAATTCAAGTGATGCGAAACTACATCAACGTTTCAATTGACTTACTTACTGAGTTACTTATACCTACTCGCTTACTCGACTATGCCATTGTGTCTAGAACGTTTCTTCTGATCACAGAAAGCCCGAACCATGACAAAAGTACTATATACATATGCACCGTGAAATGAAGCTGCGCTATCTCGTGCAACTTGCCGCTTGAATACTGTTATACATCTCCTTCCCTATTCAGCCAGCGCATACCAGTGAAATGGAAACAGGTTGTGGGATTGTGATCTGGCTTCTGTTGGATCGAAGGAAGGCTGTTTCCAATTACTGCTGGTGCATCGGATAAGTAGCCATCTCACCTTTCGCCAGTTACAAGGCGGCTGATTGAAGTAGTGTGTTCCCGTCAATCCCGTCTCAAGTTGCTCTCCAGTCAACCGGGGTCACAACGGCGAGACTTAGGGCGTGTCTAGTAATCACCTAGCCGTAGGGGACGCATAGAAGTCGCAGGGAAGTCAAATGCTATTGCACAGACGTAATACTGACGCAAATGTCCAAAGGCGGTCGAGAAATCAACTGGTTGGAGTCGAGTAGTTCGTTTTAGCCTGATTCTGCCTAACTGCAGACTTTGTTTAATTGATGCATAATTCGGAAGCACACACCGTGATCGCGTTTCAGCACTAAAATACTCCCGTTTAGAGGTACATAATCTAGTTGTTTTTGCTTCGTAAATCATGTTATGTAATATAGACTATACCTATTACAACATCTTTACAGCCCAAAAAAAGGTTCTAGTGAAACACAAATATATAGAATTTCACCGTTATCTGCATGTTTACTTTGGATGTTTCGACCCGAGCATTGTGTTTACACTGCAAGCTGAACAGCTATGTATATAAATACATAAACAACAGTAGCTAATTAATACAAAACACATAAAGATCAATCCCATTTTTTTTTTGAATGACCTACGTTGCAAGGTCGCACGCAAAATTTATGCCACACCGGAAGTGTGCCAGTGACATAAACCGGGCCAACTTCGAGCAATTGCTTATCCGAGGTGAGTGACGCCCGAGCCGAGAGGGGTCACTAAATTTATGTCCACTGCGATACGACAAGAATGCCGATATACTCGACCGGAATGGACGGTACAAGCCCGCACCACATAAACACACACAAGGGTTTGCCTCCGTTAGATACACCGGGTGTGCACGCGTTAAGCAAGGGGCTTGGGGACATAAGTCGTAAGCCGTTCTGTTTTAATGATGCACACAACTATTTCTAAGTTAGGTAACAATCTAAACGCGGACAATTATATCACCATTTTCAAGCAATACTCTAAATCAATCTAAGTTTATAAGACAATGTCTGTCGACGACAGGAAAATACAACCAGCGCAGAGAAACGAACACTCCACCCATCCTCATAAACAAGCAACACACAAGCAACAGTAGCCGTCTCGCTATGCTTCTACAAGGCTCTGGGTACTGGAAACTGAGAGTCAGGCAAACGTAGAAGACCCCCAAAGAACAGGTGTCTTCTGAAGATTATATATGGTTATTCTGACCAAACAAGATCATGTATGAAGAGCAGATTGTAGAAGGAGACGGGGTCGGAAACGAGGAGAAGGACTTTGGAGAAGTTATGAAAGCTTGCAGCCTGGGATGGCAGGCAACAGAGCGACAGCAGTGGCGCTCTCGTGGGGAAGCATTACGAGTAATGCGCCTCCAAAAAGTGACGACACGACGACGACCGAGTGATATTGAGTCGAAACACCGTGGTGATAGTGATACCGCTGTCAACCCGGCTAGGTTACCTCGTTATGGCTTGCACAAGTTATACGCAGACTTGTCGACATGTATGGCACATTTGTCATACACATTTATGATACTGGTATTCAGCACATCAGACTAGTCCTATTTAGGGCCCGTTTACTAAAATGTTGCCACCACCCAAGAAGTTGATATAAAATAATATTTCTCTATATCATCGTCATGCAAACTAGTACCCTGACTGTAAACGTCTTGTGCCGGGAGGACCCACAAAAGATTCGTGCGACGGCCCAGCGCGTATATAATCTTACCTTGTGAGTCAGATTCCACACCTCGATCTTAATGTATCATCGACACGGACCCAAACAGGTTTGTTCCGCGAGACAGAGAGACGTGACTCCGGCGATGGATAAGTCACAGTGGGTGATGGAAGGACCAGTTGCGTTCACCGACTGTCGCTAGCGACGTGTAATGACTCGGGTAAGACGATACGCGCGGCGCCCACGGGATTCTGTCCGTGTAGGCAACACATCACTTCACGAGTGTCAACTTGGGACACTCGTGACCCGAAAAGTCCCCGCGCTAAATACAAACCATTACGATCCAGGCGAAAATTGCGCATCTGCCGTGATATACCAGGTACTGGTGGTATGATGATCCAGTTGGAGATTGTGCATCTGCCATGGTGTAACAGGTATTGGTGGTATATATAGGGGTAAGTGCATGTTGATCTGGAGATTGTGAACAAAAAATATCATGATATCAACAGGTACTGACCAGATCCAATAAAACACATTTCGTGTGCATCTGTCGTGATTATAACTGGTGGTATATATGCAGATGATTCAGCTGGAGATTATATATCAACCATCTTATACCATGTACCAGTGGTAGTCATAGCTGGATTTGACACAACTTGCTAAGAGGATAAAAAGCTTCGGCTTGGTAACATAAGGTGACAGTCGTCAAATGCGGTATTTATCGACACCATCAGTGTCAAAACTTGCCTGTTCTTACGACAACGAACCAACTTCAATGTACTTCTTCATCAGGGCATCCAGTCGTGTGTTGTGTACACCACGACGATGTTAGATATACGTCGGGACACGTAGATATACTAATCAAACAGCCGACCACATATCCTATTGCATATAAAGCACGAACAAAGAAGACCCGTTTAGTGTCAGCGCTAACTCGAACATTCAACATTGCTATTCTTCTAAGAGGAAATCGCGCACGTACCTTCGCAGTCAAATATGGCTGACCACAAACGCTCTCTCGCCTTTATATCGCTTTCGTTTGTACAAGAAACTTCCGATTTAACGTTGACTCACGTTGACGCTTTTGAAGCACGGGTTACGTCATTTGACACGATGACACCACATACTCCCCGTTTCGCTTCGCCGCACCGCGCGACGTTTTGTGAGTGTCGGAATGATAAATGGACGTTTTATGCGCGAATGTGTTGTTTTGTCTGGGTGTAATTCAAACACCAGACGTGGGGAATTTATGTCCAGGTAACTATGTTCAGAGAAGAGCATTTCCTCACTATGTTAATACAGTTAACAGAGACTGAGATGGCACTTACGAAACGCGCACACACCTACACACACGCACGCACAGAAAATATATTCCCAGGTGGACGCATATACGTATTTTTTTTATTTTTTTTTGCGCGGTATACTACATTGTGGAGCAGGTGATATATTGACTGGTAGTATCCCTATGCATACGGTCTACGATCCACATGACGTTCTACATAGTCTAGATAACTTTAGTCTTTTCCATGCATTTCAGTCAACGTCAGTGGTCCGATGGGGGGAGATGATGCATGGGTGAGATGACGTACCATGATGATGATGACGTCATCAGAGTTCTAGTCCCCACGATGGATTATTTTGGGAACAATTGAACCCTCGAATCGAACAAAGTCCATCCTGAGCAGGGAACTTTACACGAGGGAGTGATCCTGATTAAAAACGATTTTTTAAAGCAAGGTGTATTACTGCAAATATGTTGTCCGTGCGACTGAACAGCTGACATCATCGACGAAACACGCTCACAGCGTAGTGGCATTGCAACGTAGTCTCACTGGACGCCACCATATTTCATGGAGTGCATCTCCTTACCAGTGTGTAACTTCTCAACTACGGTGCGAGATTGTAAATTCATGTAATCTAGTATCGACTATAAATACTATACCAGTTTGCCCGCCCAAATGTATTTTTATAAACCACAAAAGAAAGGTTCGAGTCGAATCGTTATTTAGGTTATTTATTTTCCAAAATTTTGGCTTATACGGTATGGACATATATTTGCTTTTTAACAGTGTCTGCAGCTACACGGGTCCTCCGAGTTGTATCTATATAACCCAGTTCGCCCGTTCACTCTGTTCCAGGTTAGGCTGTCCATGCTGAACGGCGAGGCCGTCATTATGTTTACTGACACATAATAGCCAAACTGTATTGACAAAACTGAGGTTCATTAAACACACGTGGCCGATCAAGATATTAGAACAGATATACTTTATACTGTACGACATGATTTTACGATAAAAACGATCAGACCTTTTCTGCCTTAATGAGCGCTGCATTTTCGGTTAGATGAAACTGATACTGAAATTGTTGATATGAGTCGTGCGGCCACTTCGGTACCATGTGTCTGACGGGCCACACTACGCAGGGCCACGATATATTCAACAATTGCCGCTTGAGTGTGGGAGTAGACCACTATTAAGTTTTATTTCTCCATCCACAGCAGACGATACAAAAATGTTGTTTCTTGTACGACTCTACTCCGATAATTGAACAGCCTGGAGAATTGACAAATAATACGCTTACAATGTACTACGCTGGACATATTTACATCGGAAGTTTGCCGCATATAGATGCGTCAATGAATAAAGAAAAAATATTCGTCGTTTCTGATGCCGACTGATTTGGGAAAAACATTATGTGACGTCACTTCCGGCGTATCACACAATATTGACAGTGCGGTTATTCTTCGCACAACGTCGAGAAGAACGTGTAATGTAACAGCCAGTTAAAAACAAGTTATGTACCACCCCCATTTAAACATTCATGGCTTAACCACGTTATAGTTAAAAAGTTGCTGCGGCAAATAATGTTACATTAGGAGCTTCCCACGCACATCGAAAGGCCGTATCAACTAAGCAGCGTGCGCACCAATACGACCTTTCGCGGATACACATGCTATGACTAGCGGACGTGTTATTTGCGAGCCGCAGACGAGTTGTATCTTCGCCCAAACATTCTATTTCCGAAACTGATTTTGACCCTAGAATCATCGGAAACACATATTCCGACATTTGAAGCCCATGTCGAGCATGCTGTGTAGAGACGATAAGGCACGCCCATGCAGCGACTGTGGCATGCGGCTAGTGCGTCGAAAAAGCTTTCATCTGTGTGGGTGGGGGGTTTACCCGCATAATGGTCGCTAGAATTGAAACTCCTGTAACTAAAAGACGTGTGATTTTAGCCGCGCACACAATGAGCTTCCCGAAAGTAATCCCCACACGTACTGCAGTGCTATCATTATGTTAATATTTCGTGTAGCATTTCATAGAATTACATATATCATGTAAACAATTAATTAAATGTGTTTCTCTGACCACGACATGACGTATCGGAGTAGAACGTATTGCTCCGTGTGACGCTGACGGCATCAACAGCACGCACGCACGCACGCACGCACGCACGCACGCACGCACGCACGCACGCACGCACGCACGCACGCACGCACACACACACCGTCACATACGCACGCGGACGCACGCAGGCACACACACATACGCACACACATACACGCACGCGCGCGCGCACACACACACACACAGTATAACCTATAAAACTGAGGATAGCACCTCACCGTCGCACGCAAGCAGAGGTGCTTCCATGTCACAAGGCACACAACAATGCAGGAGCGGACCCAGGCGGAAGTAGCGTCTTGTCGGCTACGCACTGCAGCGACCAGTCCTCTCGTCAACGGTTCCGGAAACGCGACCGACAACCATGACGATGTTTGTTAGTCGACCTTTCTATTCCTGTTGTGTTTCCGGTCGTCTGTTCGCGTTTGTGTGTGTGGGGGTCTGGACAAATGTCATTGTCATGTCAGGTTAGTGAGACGTTTCGGTCAATTTGTCAGTTCACCGTGTCTAGCAACGCCGCTCACAAAAGGATGATCGCTGGCCGACTTTAGCGCCATCTACGTTCAGCTATGTGGTGGGCATCCTCACGATAATTGTATGCATAATTTGCACATAAACTTTAGTGAAGGCTACAGGCTTGATATATTCCTGATATACTTTTGTTTACGTGTCATGCCGATTAATTATTGTAAGGAATTCCTTGTTGTAATATTGCTTACGATGCTGTGGTGTACTTGGGGTCTGGCAGTACTAGCTTGAGGGCAGGAAGTGTTCGACAAATGTGAGCAGTTGCAAAATTATTCAATCATCCATGAGTGCCAATACGCCATAATAGGTTAGATAGAAAACCTGTTGTTACCATAACTGTCTAGATGACACTATAAAGGGTAAGTCGACGACGACAAAGTCGACGACGACAAAGGACAAAGCTCAAAACTTATATATGTTGCCGTTGAAAAGTAGGCTTAGCCATTTTTCCCATAATATTGACTAATTCAGGCGATGGATCAAACACGGAGAGTGTCACGGGAAAGGGAAACCAGGAGGACACGTCATGCGTTGCCTATGCGCGATTTAGTGCAAACCATATACGTGTTAAACCTGAGGTGATCATCGATTTCGAATTTGCCGATGGTATTGTGCCACTATCAGATGTGATCAATCAGCACAGGAGCTTCTAACGCGAGTGGAAACATCATGTGCAAGGAAGGCAATGGCGTGGGTAGACAGCACTCAACCAACTAAACCTAATATGAAAATCTACACTCCCACGCAAAATCAAGCAGCGACTGTTCATTGCAACAGTAGAGTCTGTGCTATTCTACGGATGCGAAACATGGACAATAACGAAAAAAACTTGACAAACAACTAGACGGATGTTATATAAGAATGCTTCGAGCCGCATTTAACATTCACTGGCAACAGCATTTGACAAACATAGGGCTATACAGTGGAATGTGTAAAGTCACTAATAAAATAAGAAGACGATTGAGATTTGCCGGACACTACTACAGGCACAAGGATGAAATGGCATCTAAGACCATCTTGTGGCAACCGACACATGGAAGAATCAAGGCAGGAAGACCAGCAGCAACTTACATCGACTGCTTAAAGAAATATGTGGGTCTAGAGACGGAAGAGCTGAAGACGGCAATGGCAGACAGAGGGAGCTGGAGACCGATGATTGAAGCCACTAATGTTCGACCCCAGTGGCCGACAAGAGTGAGTGATATACGTTTCCCGTGACCTCATTGCATCAGCTATCGTCTGCCTCCCTCAAATGGGTGATAACATCGCTGGTTTTTAGCGGGAAATATAATTTTTCACATTCGTCCCGCTTTCTCGTTTTCTGTTGTTTAATTTTAAAATATATGTTACCAAAATAAATATGATTGTTGCGCACAAGACAGCTATTATGTCCATCTGTTTGATCTCCAGTGATTTTACATTTATTCGCGCGTGTGAAGGAGGACGACAACAATTTGAAATCCGTGTAAACAACAGGTGTAACCCGGTTGCACAAACGGCGACAGTTTAGCGGAGGATGTGTTTCCCGCTTTTCGATGAGCAGATGTTGTCACGTGTGACCCCCGATACAACGCGTCTGTGTAGTGAGGGGGGGCTGGGGACATCATGATGGACTATCGCTATCTAAATCAAGCCCGATAGTTAGGCAACGCCCGTTATCCGTCTAGTAATAATTATCTACGCCACGCCCATTATCGCAACGGCAACGCATTGCCATGTCGTTCAACGCGTAGTATACATAGGGGTGGATGAGAAATGGGGCAATAACCCCGGGTGCAGGGAGGAATGGGGTAATCAGTAGGGTTGCGGGGAAGTGGGCGACAGGGGTGGGGAGGACATATCGTGCTGTAATACTAATCACCCGGGGGTGGGGAAGAGGGCGGGCGGCACATTCATGTTGCCATCATCTGGGGTGGGGTAGTGTTTGCGGGGTCTGAATCCCCCATATGTTTATATTTGGCAATTGGAACGGCCAACCAGTTCCACGAATTTGGAGTCGTCCTTAGCTTCAACCAATAACGCCTTCCATAACCATTTACATTATATAATCTTTGGACGTGAACATATATTTTGTGCATACATTGTGCATCGAAAGTTGACGACTGTACTGTTCATTATACGACTATTACGACAGAAAAAAAAAAATTATTAAAAAAATAACACTCAACGTCCACTCCTCTGTGCATGTGTTAAAACCAAACAACTACACGCAAAGATAACTATAAACAACGGCAGTATCTGTTTAAACGGAACTTGAAGAGTGTATCCTCATACATCAAAGAGCGGGCTTACAAGACATTTATCAGACCATCAGTAGAATTTGCAAGCACGATCTGGGATCCCTTCATCAAAAAGGTCGAAGCAGTGCACATGCGTGTAGCCAGGTTCTGCTTGGGACATTGAAACTGAAATGACAAACGTGAGAAACAAGAGGAAGATTAACCGCCTCACAATGTTCTTCAAGATCTCAAATGGCCTCGTAAACACCTCCAGCCTAAACCTGACAACACCGACCAGAAGATCTAGACATCACCACAGCAAGACATTCCAGGTACCATCCTCCAGAACAGACTACAGGAAATTTGTATTCTTTTCCAGGACCATTCCAAACTGGAATGGCCTTCCAGAGGCAGTAGTGTCAGCTCCCAGCCTTGGCTGCTTCAATGCTAGGGTTGCTGCCCACTTCAGTTCCCAGGAAGCAAAACCAGCGCTTCCCCCTCCCCCTACCCATATTGCATTATTCCCTTCATCTGTCTAAACTCCCCCCCCCCCACAAACCCATCTCTTCAGCTGCAAACTATCTTCTCCTAACTCTCTCTTGTCTACCTATTCCGATGCGCATCCCCTGCAAATACCAACAGTGATCTTCAAAATGTTGAAGTTGGTTGGTTGATTGAAGAAGAAGAAACACGTATGAAAGCTTTGCCTATTCAGCGTGCTCGGCGTCTTCACTTTAGAAGTGTTGACAGCGCTGTTCAGTTATTGCTGATCCAGTTAATTTCGTTGAATATTTATAACTACACGCAACGGTGTAATGACGTCTTTGAGTTATCAATGTATTATTTAATAGTGTTACGGTTGAATAATTATCGGAGTCGAAACTGTAATCAACAGGTTTGTCTGGCGTAAAGTTGCGGTAAGATTGCACGTTCGAACAAGTCTGACGGCGATAAAGTGTGCGGCTGGACCGTGCGCGATATCAGCAGGTCTTTCTGGCGTAAACTGTACGGCAAGAACGTGTGTCAATCAACACGTCTGTCGGGGGCGTAACAGGTGACTAAATAATTAGATGACGCATCGTATATCATTTCTCAGCCTTGTATTTAAGGGCAGGCGCTTAGAGCGAGGGTACACGCGAGATTGGTTCCGACGCAACACGTCAAGTGTCATCGGTTGCGATTAAGGTCCTCGATGGTTTATGATTACGGTTAGAATGCCAAAGCAGCTGCTACACCACCACTCGACGCGAGTCTGTCCGCCGAGGTCACGGGTGGCCGACAACCAGCGAATGGGATGATGTCACTGTGGATTGTGGTATCCCCGCGCGCGTGTAATGCCTTTTTATCGGGTGCCCCACTACGGCTCCCGTGGGGCATATCACTTTTATAGCCATTAACGGCAATGTTCCCACATAACGCTCGTCCTTAGGCGAAACAAACACTATGGTGGGTTCTGGTAACATACAAAATTATATATAGTAGTGAACACATGTACCTTTCTTCGTCTTTTTATAACTCATCGCCGCATTCTCATGCATAACCAAACCGCACGTGTTTTTTACTAGCCTACAACGTCGAGAACTCGTTTAGCATGCTGCCATGGCGGTCCTGTAGGCGACCTCTACTACTATCAAAGTAGTTATTTACCTCATGCGAAATATTTTCCAAGATATATTCAACAGTAGACCTGTGAAGTTTTAAGACATTCCACGCTTGCTAATAAAATGGCGTCAATTGCCTCTACAGAATGCTAATTGGGTTCGGTGTGAAATACTACACGTTGTAGTAGGATTCTTAGCGTATGACATGACATGTAAACGTTCACTGTGTGCCGTACACTGTACATTAACATAGCAACACGCATACGTATTGGTGTCATGTGCCAAGCGTAGCGTGAAACCGTGACACCGTGAAAGAGTACGGCAAGAAACCCGAACGGGAGCCACACTAAATCTCGCCTGAGGCAACATATGTAATATAGCGGGCTAACAAAGAACACAAAGAACTGCATTATACATTCTCAACACCTGTTCATCAATTCATCTTACGTTTCTACGTTGACTTGTTGTTTTAGTTTCCCTCTCTCCCTCTACTTCTCTCTCCCTCCACTTCTCTCTCCCTCTCCCTCCCTTCCTCCCTCCCTCCCCCTCTCTCTCTCTCTCTCCCTCTCTCTCTCTCTCTCTCTCCATCTCTCTCCTCTCTCTCTCTCTCTCTCTCTCTCTCTCTCTCTCTCTCTCTCTCTCTCTCTCTCTCGCTCATGCACTCTCTTACTCGCCCTCCCTCATTCTCTCTCCAAGTCCCCCTCCCCCCTGCCTCCTCGTGTTTTGAACTTACTACACTGGCGCAACATCGTCCGACATTCTAACATGACTACCAACTGTCAACTGCTAAACTTTAATCCCGTCTTCAATCAATCATATGTAATGTTTCCACGCCACCCAATGGCTCCCATCAGCCACGTCATAGCTGGGATGAACAGGAAGCCAAACACGACTACACGCCCACGTAATGCACGTGTCTCATTTATATCAACGCATATTAATGTAATCCCCGACATTCATTTAACCATATCGTCGTAGCTATTCCATGCCAACTATCGTTCGCTTCAAAGAAACAAACGCGAACTCCACCAAAGCAGTTTTTGTGTACAGCCGGTATAAGTTAATATGACGTCACGGGGCGGGGCGCTAGCAACGAATATCGGGTTGCACTTTACAAACGACGCAGCTGTCAAGTATGCCAGTTTTTTTTATGATTATGGCGGTTATAATTCTTCGAACGAGGACAGGGCATTGCAAAGAAAGACAACATCATTGCAAGAACGAGAACACAGTGAATGTTTTGTACACATTTTGAGCACGCACGAAGTCCCTTTCGCATTGTTTTTATTTGTATAATCACATTTCATATAAAATTTAAAATTGCCGCTGTCATGCTACCGAAAACTGCCAATTTCAAGATACATTAATCTTGAACATTGACCCCTCGCAACTAACTCACGAGGTACCAAATTTACGTTTTGGCGGTAAAACTACCGCGTTTTCTTAATTTTTTATTGAATCTACCACTTAACCGCCGGCGAGACAAAATCGACCGTTAGATTAGCAGATACTGCATCGACCTCAAATCCAAATATGAAGGTATAGTATACCTGTTTTCCAAAAATGGGCCAAGAGGCCCTGAAGTCCTTTGGACTATATTGTGAGTAATTATTAATGAAATGTTTTTTTGGTGAATCATAGTTACAGATCATTAAGGGTTATGACGGAAGTACAATGTTGACATGTTTAGTAGAGAGTATATGCATGCCAGTGACGATACACCTGAAAATATACTATTTGAGTAGACCGTTTCGTGAAGTTTGGATCCATTAGTTAATGTGTTATCCCAATACTCTGCTATTTAGGCCGATTTCCGGTGGTTGTAGAAACCTTGCAGGACAGTTGGTGAGCTGCAATCTCGCATGTAGCACAATAAATTATTGTTTAAGAAAATGTTCTCATTTTGCCCCTACCACCCTCCCCCAGAATGGAAAAAAGAGACATGAACTATGATAAAACTTTATTTGTTCACAAAGTACACTTACCATATATATACTTAGCATGCATTTTTACTTAAAAACAGTAGCGGTTAATGACATAATACTGATTTAATTGGAATGAAGTAATAGCTGCAACATGTATAGTAAAACATCTTAATAACATTCCTTATAATTTTGGCTAAATATACTTTAACCTTTTCGAGTACACCTAAGTTATTTTATTTTATACATTATTTAATACCTAAATTATTTTATTTTAATCCTAGATCATATCGTTATATTGCACTGATAATTATGCCTATTGATTGCTGTTTTAAAGTTTCTCAGGTTCTGCCAGTGCAGTAGGAAATCCCATTACACATTATAGTTACAGCCCACATGAAGGCATTCTGTTTGACACTGGGACAATGGCAGACAGTAAGCCAATGTTTGTCCAATACACAGGTTTACAGCTGGCCGCTCCACTCAGCCACCCCAGTGATCAGGGCAAAGTCCACTATCCAGTTATAGAGATCAGTGGCTGCAGGAGGCTTACAGCAGTAGGGTAATAGCAGGAAAAGTTTGTATTTTGGGGGGCCTGAGGTGCCCTTAGAACGATTCAATCAAATGGAGATTTCTTGTGCATAGTGGTAGTACCCTAAGATACGTCTATGCAAAATTAGAGAAAAAGTTGCTGAACGGTTTCTGAGATATGGCAGCTAACGGCGGACGGCGGACGCAGAGTGATGGCAATAGTCCCTTGGACCTTCGGCCCAAAGAACTAATAATAAAATCATGTATTTCTTTGCTACGCTGCTATGTATTCCACGCAAAAGTTTGGTGAGCTGATCATTTTGGTTTGCGACACAATGTGTGTGTGTGTGTGCGTGCGTGCGTGCATGCGTGTGAGTGTGTGTGTGTGTGTGTGTGTGTGTGTGTGTGTGTGTGTGTGTGTGTGTGTGTGTGTGTGTGTGTGTGTGTGTGTGTGTACCACTTTTTGTTCAGTGAGAGAGTTTGGAAAGTGTATACATGTATAATGAAACATCACGACACGAACTGCTGTCAATGGGCTAGGCTAACACGCTATGCGTTTTACTCTACGAATCCGTACTGTGTGTCATCCCGTTCTTGGCGCCTCCTGGTGTTATAATCAACACTCGATACTGTATTCAAATTGACACCGCCCACAACAGCGTAATGCTAAAGTCGACAGATTTATTGTTGACGTTAGATATCTCGTGACGGGATGTGTCGGCAAGACGCCCGCCAGCTGGTAGCAATGCCGCGCGACCGTCATGCGAGATGGACCCTCGTCGCTTCTTTTATTATTAAAGTTGTCCTATTGGCAGATCCGTAAATCGTTTATTGCGGAGTGGAGTAGCAAGTAGATGTTTGTCTAACCTGAGCAAACATTGTGGGACCGTGTGCACGGATACATGCACGCGCACACCTACCGCAATCTCTAAATCAAACTCCCTTCACCTCCCTCACCTTCCTCCCCTCCCCCTATCTCAATTTCCCCCCTCTCTCTCTCTCTACCCCCTCCTTTCCTCCCTCTCTCCTTCCCTCCCTCCCTCCCTCCCTCCTCACTCATTCACTCACTCACTCACTCACTCATTCTCTCCATCCGTCTCTCTCTCTCTCTCTCTCTCTCTCTCTCTCTCTCTCTCTCTCTCGCTTGGTCCCCCCCCCTCTCTCTCTCTCTCTCTCTCTCTCTCTCTCTCTCTCGCTTGGTCCCCCTCTCGCTTACTCACAACCTCTTTCTTTCAGAACTGAACGGAGATTCGTGTCGACGTAGAATTCCCGTGTGAGTTTGACGGGGTAGTGTGGCTAAGAGCAAATGTTGAATATCACCAGTTGTTTTGACAGCAGTCGTGGTAATAAACAACATGTCACGCGGCATCACCAAGGAAGATGTGTCACAAAACGAACAACCAGATATTCAACATTTGCCATAAAAGGTCGTCGTGACATATCAAAAACCGTATGACTGAAGCTGAACGTAGACTACAGGCGCACTCTGGTTATCCCAGGCTGTATATATTAAGACATTGTTATATCTGGTTGTGCCAGTTATGTGGTGTGTGTGGGTTGGACTGGCCATAGGCCACACTGTCGACGTCAGAACACCCAGATAGCCGACCGAGGCACATCGTGGCTGATCAATTGCTTCCCGGGCACCGATCAATCACCTTGTGTTTTGTCTTACGTCAGGTACAACCCGGTACGATCTCGTTCGTAGCGTTCTTTTCACGGAGGAGGAAGACAGTTCAATATATGCAATAGCAAACACCTTAAAGGTCATGTCAATCGCTGCTAACAACAACCAGACCCTTCGTCAGGCACATCCTCGTTGGCTCAGCGCTGCTAAGGAGACTGCACGTGTCAAGACAAGGCTCTCAGGCCAATATACAGACGACAGAAGACATGCACCCTGTAGAAACGGTTTTGGTGAGAAACACATTTAGCGAATCTGGGGATCGAATGTTGGCCTTCCTGTTGGTCATTCTAACATGTTGACCACCAAGTCACGAGGTGCTAATCCTTGTAGCTTAAATGTAAAATGTATCAAAGAATAGGGAATAAAAATGCATCTATACAGTGCACACATCAGAAGACAGTGCTTCCTCGATGAACGTGTCAATCGGGAAAACTAAATTACTACATGAGTAAAGAAAGCTAGACCCTGCTGTGTGGTTATCACCATAGGGCGGGTGAATGCAACACGATATTGTGAACCAGTGAAGAACCGCCCGATACCCAGACAACAAAGGAGCCTTTATTTGCCATTCAACATTCTGAAATTGAAGATGTGACCGTATATAGCGACGTGTGTTGAATGAACATGTCAAAGGCGTGCTCGTCTTGTAAGTGCATACAGTCAGCGTGCGTCTATAACAATATTGTTAGTGCATGTCTATTACAGTCAATGTCGGAATGACTGTGAGTGAGTGAGTGAGTGAGTGAGTGAGTGAGTGAGTGAGTGAGTGAGTGAGTGACTGAGTGATTGACTGACTGACTGACTGACTGATTGACGCACTCACACCGCACCCTCGCATGCATACACGCGCGCGCACGCACGCACGAACGCACACACCACACACACACACATACACACAGATACGCATTCGCACACGCACTCACACATGCACCAAACAAGGAGATGATAGGTAAAGTGTTATTTGTTTCAACATTTTTGCCTAATTTTGATATAGCATGTGTTATTGCCATCATTCAGCAACATCTCACGCATATCTACGTTACAGAAATATCGCGTCTTAGTGCACTTTTGAAGCCCAAAGAGCGACCCAGTTTGCAACAACACACGCTGCGATATTGCTCACTGTGGTAACGCGCGGCCGCAACGGGTCGCATTTTGGGCCTCAAAAGTGTGAAGACGCAATATTTTCGTAATATAAATATGCCTGGAATGACGTTCAATGATAGAACTAAATCACTTAGGTATCAAATGTAGGCAAACGTGTAGTTATAACGACGAAATCGAGGTTGGCCCGGATACCAGACAAGTGTTCCATTATTTTTTTTTTATTTGCCAGTCTTGCGGGCTGGCACTTTTTCCAAGTTACCGGCCCGAGGAAATATTTGACGGTCTCGGGCCTCCGGGTCGGCAGTAATTTCGAATGTCTAATCCTACATACTATGCATTAGTCGACCCTGGGAATGCATCTGATCAAGTGGCTTACTAACCAACCATAAACGGTAATTATACCTTAACAAGAACTTTGAATCTGTTACTACTACATCGTCAACTCATATGTCCTGGTTTTGAACCTAACGTGTTACCTCATTCGTGTTGGGTCAACGACCCTGAAGCAGTGGACAGGGCTTTTCCTATCTTCAAAAGAAGGCCAAAGCACTGCCTCTCGGGTCCGCATGGTCGCGTGTGTGTAATTAATATTCTTGTCGCGTCACGCACACGCACCCAATGCTTTGATAAAGAATGTTTATCGTGTGCAAATATCACATTAGGGTCCACGTTGAACTGAACGCCAATGGTATATCTAGGGTCCTATAGTTCCTACGCGGCGTTCTAGTACAAAGCATATAATCACAACATTTCGTGGAAACTGGCCTGAGATTCTGATGCAACGTCTCATGGTGTCAGAAAGGGCATTTATCACCGTGGGTGTCATGGTGTTGTGCCGTTCAAAATCAATTGTTTTGTTTCAACAGCTGCTGTTCAAACGGGTCAACCACGAACGGTAAACAATGTTTGTCTTTGGGAGTGGGACAGTGTTGCAAAGAGAACTATTTGGGAAAATTACTTAAATAAATATTAATAAACGGGAAACGGACGTGATAGGCGTACCCTCAAACGGTCTCAGGGAAGCGTGACAAATTACTAGTTATATTTCTAGTTGTTTCCAGCGCTCGGTAACGTTCTATTAACTGACTAGTCTGTACTATTGTGGTTACAATGTTAAGGTCTTATGAGGTCTCATTGAACTAGTCAGCCTTTTTCAGAACATTATCCTCAAACCGACCTTTTATGCTATTACCACAACATTACACCGTGCAGCGGTTGCAACCTGTCTGTGTTCTGGTCTCTGTGTGTGCGTAGAAGTGTTACATAATTATAATATCCGCTGTTTGGCTTGGTTATGGGGCGTATTCGGCCACGGTCCGTTTGAAGACGAAGCTGTCCAGACGACTCGTAGACTGTCCATCAATCAAGTGGCCCATTAACCTCTCAACGGCAGACAAGCGACATGGACAAGTAGACTTCACGTGTCTGGGTTGAAAGCGCCTCAAACCGAACGCGCAATTAATGGATCACAGCTGTCCATTGACGGCCCGAAACGGCTACAACACGGAGCTGTTACCACACTTACGTATGTCAACATGCCAGTTGCGGTTATTTAGTTTACTGGTCAAATCGTTGACTCCGACTGTGGGACCGGAGACACGGGTAGCGATCTAGGACATACCGGGCGACAATTCATAGTCAAACAAATTTCGTCAGACACAACGCTATACATCGAACTCAGGCTGGTGTCCCCTGTGGTACTGGTAGGAGCACTTACCTCGGAAACTCGGCGTTCTTTGGGCCCTCGCACAGCTACAAAGATGTCCCATGTTTGTGTCGACTGACGGATCGACCGTCGGACGAACGGAATGCAATAAAACTACGACGGTCAGTCAGCTAGTCGGTGAGTCGGCACGCAACGCTAGTCGCGTAGCGGACGACAGTCGGCGTTTCCGACCCGGATTTGACGGTGGTGGTGCGCTAAATCAGAGCAAGTCGTCGGTGCTTCTCCGCCCGCCCCAGGCTCAATGCGTTGTGCACACTTGTCGCCGCTGGCTCGGGCGCGCTGCGGCGTCGCGTCACACCAACGGGCATTATTTACGAGCGACTGCACATCTGGAAAGGACTGTAGCTAGCGCTAGCCAGTTTGTAGGTCTTAGCAGTGTCCGGCAGGACCTAAACAGTTTTACAAGGTTTTTTGGTGTAGAACAACCAGCGTGCATTACTTGAGTACTGGTTACCTAGTTTCCTAGTTTCCTAGTTTCCTAGTTGTTTCCAGCACTCGGCAACGTTCTATTAACTGACTAGTCTGTATATATTGTGGTTACAATGTTATGATCTTATGAGGTTTCATTCACTAACCAGCCTTTTTCAGAACATTATCGCCAAGCCGACCTTTCTATGCTGGCACTGAGAGTGGTCACTGCCAGGGTGCTTGTCGTCCTCGGTGGTTCTTTTACGTCCTAAATTGAGACGGGACCGACATTAACGTGATCTCCGATTCACGAGGGATACACAGTCCCCATTGTTGAGAGCCAGGTTTTTACACCAAATATACCATACCTGCCCGGTCCGGGTATTGAATAGTTACCTAGTTATTTCCAGCGCTCGGCAACGTTCTTTTTCAGAACATTGGTCATTATCGCCAAACCGACCTTTATATTATGCTGGCACTGAGGGTGGTCACTCGCCAGGGTGCTTGTCGTCCTCAGTGGTTCTTACGGGACCGACATTAACGTGATCTCCGAGTCACGAGGGATACACAGTCTCCATTGTTGAGAGCCAGGTTTTTACACCAAATATACCATACCTGCCCGGTCCGGGTATTGAATAGTTACCTAGTTATTTCCAGCGCTCGGCAACGTTCTTTTTCAGAACATTGGTCATTATCGCCAAACCGACCTTTATATTATGCTGGCACTGAGGGTGGTCACTCGCCAGGGTGCTTGTCGTCCTCAGTGGTTCTTACGGGACCGACATTAACGTGATCTCCGAGTCACGAGGGATACACAGTCCCCATTGTTGAGAGCCAGGTTTTTACACCAAATATACCATACCTGCCCGGTCCGGGTATTGAATAGTTACCTAGTTATTTCCAGCGCTCGGCAACGTTCTTTTTCAGAACATTGGTCATTATCACCAAACCGACCTTTATATTATGCTGGCACTGAGGGTGGTCACTCGCCAGGGTGCTTGTCGTCCTCAGTGGTTCTTACGGGACCGACATTAACGTGATCTCCGATTCACGAAGGATACACAGTCCCCATTGTTGAGAGCCAGGTTTTTACACCAAATATACCATACCTGCCCGGTCCGGGTATTGAATAGTTACCTAGTTATTTCCAGCGCTCGGCAACGTTCTTTTTCAGAACATTGGTCATTATCGCCAAACCGACCTTTATATTATGCTGGCACTGAGGGTGGTCACTCGCCAGGGTGCTTGTCGTCCTCAGTGGTTCTTACGGGACCGACATTAACGTGATCTCCGATTCACGAAGGATACACAGTCCCCATTGTTGAGAGCCAGGTTTTTAACCAAATATACCATACCTGCCCGGTCCGGGTATTGAATAGTTACCTAGTTATTTCCAGCGCTCGGCAACGTTCTTTTTCAGAACATTGGTCATTATCGCCAAACCGACCTTTATATTATGCTGGCATTGAGGGTGGTCACTCGCCAGGGTGCTTGTCGTCCTCAGTGGTTCTTACGGGACCGACATTAACGTGATCTCCGAGTCACGAGGGATACACAGTCCCCATTGTTGAGAGCCAGGTTTTTACACCAAATATACCATACCTGCCCGGTCCGGGTATTGAATAGTTACCTAGTTATTTCCAGCGCTCGGCAACGTTCTTTTTCAGAACATTGGTCATTATCGCCAAACCGACCT
Organism: Paraescarpia echinospica; assembly: GCA_020002185.1. Lineage (NCBI taxonomy): Eukaryota > Metazoa > Annelida > Polychaeta > Sabellida > Siboglinidae > Paraescarpia > Paraescarpia echinospica. The sequence goes on along the minus strand of CM034531.1, from coordinate 21,283,364 downwards.
TTATATTATGCTGGTACTGAGGGTGGTCACTCGCCAGGGTGCTTGTCGTCCTCAGTGGTTCTTACGGGACCGACATTAACGTGATCTCCGATTCACGAAGGATACACAGTCCCCATTGTTGAGAGCCAGGTTTTTACACCAAATATACCATACCTGCCCGGTCCGGGTATTGAATAGTTACCTAGTTATTTCCAGCGCTCGGCAACGTTCTTTTTCAGAACATTGGTCATTATTGCCAAACCGACCTTTATATTATGCTGGTACTGAGGGTGGTCACTCGCCAGGGTGCTTGTCGTCCTCAGTGGTTCTTACGGGACCGACATTAACGTGATCTCCGATTCACGAAGGATACACAGTCCCCATTGTTGAGAGCCAGGTTTTTACACCAAATATACCATACCTGCCCGGTCCGGGTATTGAATAGTTACCTAGTTATTTCCAGCGCTCGGCAACGTTCTTTTTCAGAACATTGGTCATTATCGCCAAACCGACCTTTATATTATGCTGGCACTGAGGGTGGTCACTCGCCAGGGTGCTTGTCGTCCTCAGTGGTTCTTACGGGACCGACATTAACGTGATCTCCGAGTCACGAGGGATACACAGTCCCCAATGTTGAGAGCCAGGTTTTCACACCAGATACCATGCCAGCCCGGTCCGGGTTTCGAACTCAGAGCGCTGACATGCCAGGTGGATGTGCTGACCACTACACTGGATGTGATCATTGTCCCATGTCCCCAAACCTATTATAACCATAACCCAAACCTATTATAGCCATAACCCAAACCTATTATAGCCATAACCCTAACCCTAGCTCTGTGGTTAACACTTTAAAGCAAGGTTGTTTGTTCCGTTGCCGTTGCCTGGAATCAGCCAGGGGTGGTAATTATTAGCAGGAAGTTCGCTGAATGAATGGTTTTGAATGTGTGGGCCCTGTGAATGCTACGAACATCAAAGGACCTTGCGGCTGACCCAGTCGAGGTCGGTAATATTGCAAACTAGTTTACACGCATCCACACATGGAGCGAGGAACCAACTATTAAAGTGCAGCAGTTATCATAATTACAGTATTTTGATATTTTAGAATTCATTTTCACCGTTGCGCCCTTTCGAGAAGAGTAGTCCGCAACTCAATTTCTCTCAGGTAGAAGAAAACCCTCTTGAAACACATAGTAAATGACAAAAAAATGTAATTAAGTAACTCTAAATAACTAACGTTTTTTTTTTAAACGTAGATCTCCGAGTCACGAGGGAGGCCAATGACCCAAGGAATGAAGCAAGCAAAGAAAGAGGTGAGTGGACCTTGGTGCCTAGGAGTAGATACTAAGCTCCAAAGTTAGCGTATATATGTATATATATATATATATATATCCATCTATCAATCTATCCTTCTATCCATATATATATGGATGGATAGATGGATATATAGATAGAGAGATAGATAGACAGATAGATTGGTAGACTGGTAGATAGATAGATCGTGTTTAGAATCTGAATGTCTGGTTTACAATTTAAACATTTCGTTGTCAAAATATTCAAATTGAGAACACCATTTCGGGTATGTACTAAACGCAAATTGGCGGCAAATATACCTTCAACATATGTATACACACACACGCATCTTAACAGGCCAACAGCAAGTTCACTACAAAACCGGAACGAGAAGGCAAACTACATTAATATACACGTGTACCTGTGAATGATGGCGGCAGGTCACGAGTGACAGTTCCTGAAATAATACGCTTATCGGGGAAATCCATCATCAAACATTATCGCTTAAGGAGCATGTTCAATCAGTTGTTTCACCTGGATACACGTAATCTCAAAAAGATCCCCACAAACGATGGCATTAGAAATCGTGAAGATATTTAACGACTCAAGCTGTTGTATAAAAAAAGCTCGCTACTATAACAGCGACTAGTTCCATTTGGTGGTTGATGTCCGACAAAGCTTCATCCTATCTCCTGTTCTCTTCGCCCTGGCCGTCGAGTGGGTCCTACATCTGGGAAACATAGGCAACCAAGGGATTGCGTGGGTTGAAGAAGAATGTATGTGAAACATGGACCTTGCCGCATTGCCGCCCTCTCAGACCTTACCCATGGCCCGCGCCATCTTGTGGAGTCAGTCGGCAGACCCACTGAAGGTTTGGGACTTACCATTAGTGATAAGCAGACAGAACATGTGTCGACAAGGAGGCACCAGTCACCTTCAGGTGTTTTCCTGATCCAGGACAATGTGGAAACGGTAGAACACTGTCAGTTCCCTCCACAACCAAGGCCTCATAGATCATGAGCTAAACTGCAATACTAAATGCCTGCGCAAAATCGTTTCCGTTTGCTAGAGTGATTATGTGACACTAAGTAAAAAAGTAAAGGTAAGTTCTTACTTAGCGCAGTTTCCTGCTCAAACGTAGCCTCAAAGCGCTTTACACTTTACTCCCTGGCAGACCTGTTCACTCGAACACCATCTCGACTTCTCTGGGAAGCATCCAGCCACGCTGCAATGAATGCGCGAACACTATTCGTACACAAATATCCACCACTGCCTATAGCCAGGTACTCATTCATACAGCTGAGTGAACTGACGCAATGTAGAGTGAACGAACTTGCACATGGTTCGACTCCACAGCACATGATTCGAACCCGGGTTCTCTCCGTCGAGAGTCTGAAGCAGTAGCCGCTGCACCACTGCGCTCCATAAGCTAAGTATCGAAGGGGTCAGAATACGACCCGGACAACCTGCCTTCTCATCAACGATATGCAAAATACTTATGAGCTGGTTCGGCCACGTCGCGATGTTCCCGTCTATAGTAGATATACAATCATTATGGTGGACACCAGTTGACCACAGAAGGAGAGGACAACGGAGCATGGAATTGGCGCCAGACCGTCGACCGTGACTTACAGCTGGTCAAGAGGAGATGGAATGACGTCAAGGTGCTAGCCAAGTGGAACGCTTCGACTGCCTCATGCGTCTGTAAAGGCAAAATAAATATCTTCTTTCCCTTGATTCCTGCAGCCCAATTGTACCGCGTGTTGCGACCCCATTCTACGTCTAGAAGGAGAGTTTGGATGGTGCAACATAAATTATAATTATCTGACGTCATCGCTACACATAGTTTATTACAGTTTAGTTTTAGTATACTATATTTGCATTGTTTTCAAAGTTCGACACATGTAGCAAAGAATAAAGCGGTGATATTATATGTCAACGAAAGACCTAACATCTAAAGCAAATATTTATTAATTAACCCTAACACCGAGTTGGCCGACTAATCTGAGAACTAGTTGTTCGTGCAAACCGGCCTTAACCTTAAAATGTGGCAATAAATAATCTGACAGTGAAACGTCAAATCGATCGATGATTTTTGCAATTTTGTGGTGTGGCGTTGTTGGTAAGGCCTATGACACATTCTTTGCTGACACGACAATGTGTTATAGACCTATATATACATATTAGTTTTTTCTTACTAGAATAGATACCTCGATATCTACGTTGTCAAAGTGACGCAATTTGTGTTGTAAATAGTCAGTCGACAAATATTTCTTAAGGCATCCCGGCTGCGTCATGATTCACTTTGGATAGCATGTTGTTTGGCATGGAATACTATCAATTACTAGTTTTTCAATGTGTATGCCCACAAGCCCATCTTTCAAGACTTTGTATCAGTTGCGTATTTTGGAAATGGTGCCACTGGAGGAGGCAAGTTTAATGACCCATTTGTTTTCTATGCGTAAATACAGTAGTCATCATCATCATAATCCAGGGGAGAGAGAGGCAGGCAGGGAGAGAGGAATGCGCGAGGGAGAGAGGACGAGAGGGAGAGAGAGAGGGGGTGATAAAGGGAGAGAGAGAGAGAGGGGGGGAGAGAGAGATAGGGAGAGAAACAGAGAGAGGGAGAAGAGGGAGAGAGGGGAATGAGAGAGGGAGGAGAAAAAGGGTGGAGAGAGGGGGTATAGGGAAGAGAGGGGAGAGAGGAGAGAGAAAGAAAATAGAGAGAAGAAATATATATATATATATCCTATTCCCATCACTGGGTAATCGCTGTCGGATTCATGTTCCCCTTTTTTCTCTGGCAGACACCAAGGCACTCGTCACAGCATTCCAGGATGCGGGGAACTGCTTTGATGGAGACAGCGACGAGGTCATCATTCTTGATGTCAAAGAGATCATGTCAGAGGAGGTCGTCCAAAGTATCCTGTGCGCCAATGAGAGAGAAACCAGCATCCAGCTTTTGTGAAGGAGGGCCTGCAGTATCAAGCAGTCGCCTTCCATGAGCGAGCCAATCAAGAAGAAAAAAAATTCCCAGGAATCGACATCAAAAAACAAAAGCAAACACGTCGATAGCACAAAAGAGGACAGCTCTACATCGCGCTGCACGTCAGGGAAAGCAATACCGACAACCTTTTTGAAGTTGAGAATGACGTCCTTATCCAAATACATTACAACTTGCGATGAGAACGTCCTCCAGAATCCTGCATCATGGCATGACGACCCTGTGATTGGAAAGGTTATCCTCTCAATCCATGCAACCACGAAAAGCTCGATACGAGAGTTATATGTTGCAAGCAGTCACAAGGCTACAAGCGCATACTGATAGTTGCAAACGACACTGACATCGTTGTACTGGGGATCCCTTTCTATTTTGAGATTGGTTCGGAGAAATTGTGGGTGTCGTTTGGAATGGTCAAGAAGTGCAGATATACATACACGACATCTGCAACACCATGTTACCCGCCAAGGCATATGCTCTCCCCGCATTCCATGCTATGACAGACTCAGACAACACATTCTTCATTCCCCGCACGGGGAAGAAATCAGCGTATGGAAAGTGGAGCACAAGCCCATAGCTCACAACCGTGTTATGCCACCTGATGGGAAAGCCTCTCCCACTGTGTTCAGAGCATGTCAATGTCAATGAGAGCTTTGTCGTCTCACTATACTCCGTGTTCTGTCCTCTGACGAGAGTCAACCAAGCACGCCAGATAGCAGATATTCGTTTAGTCATCTCGCACGTTCGAGTACCTGCACCAATCAAGGCAGCCCTGATAGAGCACGTCAAGAGAGGGACCTGTCAGTTTGGATTCATGTGTAGGCAATCTCTCGTGGCCGAACAAGTCTTGGCGACCTCCGCCTCCTGGGGGTGGGTTGAGTCTCAATTTGGTTGGGTGCCTTCGTGGACTCCTCTCCCTCGATCAGCCAAAGCCCTGGAAGAGCTGGCCAGTTGCGGTGCATTACAGGCTGCACAGGAAGGTGATTCTGCTACAAGAAAGGTCTTGTGTGCACAGCTTCATGCCCATGTGGAGGAAGCTGTCACGGTCGCCCCGGTCCTCCTCCGACACCAACTTCAAACTAACACCATATTGCTGTAGTTAATTGAGTCAAGTCATATTTAATGTTGCTCCACGCTGTAATACTTCGTAAGTTTGTAACACATCAACAATTCAGTTTTAATTAATTTATTGCCATGTGCTGTTGACAGTTACACTCTTGACCCTGTAAAACAGAAGTGTGTATTAACCAAAACAAAGCTTCGAAATTAACGGTACTCGCGGTCGTACTCGCGATATAAATTGAACTAGTAAGCGACATCTCTACACACGCCTGATATGATTGTTCTATTTATAGACATGATTTACTTTTCCCTTCTCCAATTCCAGTGTGGGCTTCCTATTTTTATGATAGTTCCTGATACTGTTTTCCATAATTTCAGATTGTATTACCTTTGATAGTCTCGTGGTTGATCTAAAACGTGCGCCATTGAATGCTGCTGTTGATAGATTCGACATTCATGATTCTGACATGATCGTTTTGAACTTTATTAACAACACACGGATTGTGCGGCACTTAGAGGTCATTACCTTGACATCATGGATACAAAAGGAGGCAGTTATTTTAATATATCATGATGTGATCTGTCATGCCATACGTCTAACATAAGATAAATAGCTCCAAGATAAATTGTATGGAAAAATTACAGCTATTTTAGGCAAAGATCTCGTGAACTTGACCTTGAATGATGATGAAAACTTCTTCGATCGATAAGGCATACCCAAACCTATCATAGTGCAAGCCAAACTAATCGGAATCGGCCTATTATTAGCTGAGATATGACCATATTGAGGTTTAGCCTATAACAGTGGCGACATGCTAATTAGGGGGTGTTTACGAATCCCAAAATGTGTGTCCTATATAAGGATTTGATTAGTACCTTTTAATAGTCATCTGTGCCACATTTGGCGATTTCTTCCAAAAGTGAACATTCAAACCCCTAAGACAGCAGAGTAATATATAGTAGCACGTCATGCTATTTACACCTTCAGGGCCAATTGATTAATAGCGGACGACTTTCGGCACAAAAAACACGATTGTATGTGTTTTACCCAATGAAATTGTTTGAGTATATATTTTGTATTTTGTTTGTTTTCGTTATACACATAGGCGTCGGAACCTGGGTTGGAGGGAAGCTCGGTGTGGTTGTTTTGGTGATCTATCCTCAAGAGGCGGGGTGCAAATGGAGGTTTTTGGAGAGTCTGGAGGTGTTTTACGTGCCTCAACTGGTGTACAATTTAAAGTTTTTTGAGAACGTAAAGGTTGTTTTTGCCGAGCTTCGGCGCGGGTGCTATTTCAGGTTTTTGGAGAACCCCAAGGTGGGTTTTTGCGAGCCTCAGGGCGTGGAATTTTAGGCTTTTGGAGAACCTCAATGTGGCGTTTTTGTTGAGCCTCAAAGGGGTGCAAATGGATGTTTTTGGAGAGCCTCCGCCCCCGCCCAATTTCCATCATGTTCCGACGCTAGTGATGCACCTACTATCACGTAAAGCGAACTTGTTGGTCTGGCATTGTGACAATAAGGGATACATGTTTTATTAATACATGAAATGGTTCTTCTTCTTCTTCACAGTCTTGTGGTTACCTTTATGTAGAAGAATATTCCACATTTCGCACATGCGCAGTTTAAACCGGGTTAATAAAACAGTATTTTTTTATTTTGGAGTTTTTTAAGAGGGTGCGTCTAGGTGGTTTGTTTACCCAGACTTCAAATGCCGCTTTGAAAGCTGTGAGGGTGCTGGCCGAGGACGCTTTGTCGGGGATCTTATTTCACAGACGGATGGCTGAGGGGAAGAAGGAGTGGAGGTGAGTGTTTGTTCTGGAGTGAGGCGGGAGGAGCTTGTTGGGCTGTCCCCTGGTGATACGGTTGTTTGTTGTCAGTGTACCCTCAGTTGGCGTGATGTCCACAAGTCCACTCATTATCTTGTACATAAAGGTGGCCTTGTTGACAGTTCTTCTTTTTTGGAGGGTCTGCAGTTGTAGTCTGTTTACAAGTTCTGTGGCGCTGGTATAGTGGTTAAAATCATGGTAGATTCTCCTCGCGGCACGGCGCTGGATAGCTTCGATGGTGTTTATCAGGTGTTGCTGGTGGGGATCCCACACGACAGAGGCGTACTCCAACACGGGGCGGACCAGTCCTTTGTACCAATGTGAGTGCACCTGTAAAGGGCACCCTTTAAGGTTTCTGTATATGAAAGCGCTTGTACGGTTTGCCTTGGCAGTGGTGGTCTGTATGTGGTTTCCCCAGTGGAGGTCAGCGGTCAGTTCTACACCTAGGTGTTTGGCGCTGGCGACTATCTCCAAGGGCTGCTGATGGAGTGAATACGTTGCTATGATGGGTTTGCGCTTCTTTGTAACTGATAGGACATCTGCCATTTTCTCTCCCATTCCTCCAAGGTGTTGTTGAGGTCCTGTTGTCGTTGGTGAGTGTCAGCCGTGCTGTGGATGGTGTGATATAGTATCGTGTCGTCAGCAAATAGTCTAGCCTTAGTCTTGATGTTATGGCACAGGTCGTTGATGTAAATGACAAAGAGAGTTTGGTCTAGGACGGATCCTTGTGGCACACGGAGATCACCTGGCCTGTTGTTGAAGTCTCCCCCTCAACAACTACTTGCTGTGTTCGATCACAGAGGAAGCTCCGGATCCAGTCTTGGGTCTTGCCTTGAACGCCGTAGTAGTTCAGTTTTAGAAGCAGTCGTTTATGGGGCACCTTGTCAAAGGCTTTCGAGAAGTCAAGGAGTATGATGTCTGTTGTTGGCCTCTTTTGTCCATCTCTGAAGCCAGATCATCAATGATTTGGATCAGCTGGGTCTCACAGGATCGTCGCTTACGGAATCCGTGTTGTGCGTCCGTTATGATGTTGTGTTGGTCAAGGTGACGGGTGATCTCGGCTCTCACAATGTGTTCCAGCAGCTTGCAGCAGATGGAGGTGAATGAAATGGGCCCGTAATTTGCAACTTGGTTTCGGTCACCTTTTTTTAATACGGGCTGAACCAAGGCGTGCTTCCAAATCCTGGGAACTTGGCTGGTGTGTAGTGACTTGGTGAAGAGAAGGGTGAGTGCAGGAGCAATCTCTTCTGCTACCATTTGAAGGAGGCGGCAGGGGATGTTATCCGGATCAGATGTCTTTCGTGGGTTGAGTGGTTATATCGGTCCCAATCGTTTTTTCTTGGTGCTCTTCGCCTTCTTCCATGCACGATATTTTCTTCTGGATGTTCGCTTCAGGTTGTTGTTGATCCAGGGCTGGGGGAACTTTGTGGAGCACACTTTTGTTGGAACATGCTTGTCCATCATGAGGGTGAGGTGTTCCTGTATTGGTTCTTAGCAAGTGCTAGTCTATTTTTGTGGGAAACACGTTAATTTTTAATATATCTCACACGTATGCCTACATGGAGTTCATATACATGTAGTGGCTTAACAACTTGTATATATATCGGAAAATGCACAGGTCAGTGGTGCCATCTAGCGAATAGAGTTCAGCTCACCGCCGAAAACTTCCAACAGAGGGCGAAGCAACCAACGCCGTCGCGAACAAGCTCTGCAAAAATTGATTGGTGTTTATAACGTTAACCATGCCACTTCCAGCAGCATTAGCAGCTCGGTTGGCAAAGCGTGGCATTATATCAAAGAGTACTCAACGCAAGCCAGGTAGTTGAGCCACATTCAATGTAACACACGAGTCTTCAGATATCGTAATGATTATCTTTGGGCGATAATAGAGCCTCACGATCATCTCTCCGGTGATATTTTTGGTCTTGGCGGTGTTCAAACACATAATTCCTTTCTGCTATACGATTGGTCGCGTTCACTTTGTGCTGGACTAATCGACACATGGTAAACCATCGCAATTTTAAAATGTCTGACTGCCGTAAAGCATAACTCCTAAGGACGTAAAATGGTGTATTACACTGTAATAGATTTAAAAAAAATTAGACGTATTATTGTAGGTACTTGTGTCGAATCCAGACCCATTTCAATGTTTCCGTCATAACTAGACTTTTGCTCAAATTTAATGCATTAAATGATTTATGCATTAGTACCATCGGCGATCTTTTACTTTCTGACCTAACCATGAAAACGACCACCTACAGCCGCCAAACTTCTCCTCACATATCTTACATACATATACACACACTACGTTACAAAAAGAATTATTTTATATTCCTACAATGATCAAATTTCGCAAAACAAACTCAAATAAAACTCGACTTCTACGGCGGCGACTATCCGGTGCTCCACAGTTACCGTAAAATGGATATTGTGTCGAGCTTCACAGAAATTCCGTACAGTGGCGCTATCATTACTGTACGCATGTTCGCGCGCGATATAAATATAATAATATCGTTAATATATACGTGTGTGTGTGTGTGGTAGTTATAATAATTTTTATTGGCATTGTTTCAGTTAAAAAGTAGCTCGATTAATTAAGGCATGATTATTATCATCAGTATGGTTTGCAGGTAATGAAAGGTTTCAACTTAATGTAAAAAAACAAAATAGGTCTTACGAATAGCCGATGATTGTGTTCTGTGCGCGCGCGCGTGCGTGTGTGTGTGCACGTACACCAATAAGTTCTTTTGATAAAACAAAATAATACAAATTATTATTCAATTAAATATAATGCTACCATGTATTAATATGTATTAATAATAATATATTAATACATTTTTGGATATTCATTATTGTTAAGCATAATGAATAAATGTTATTTACACGAAATGTGAATATGGGATGGGAAATATGGTGGTAGAAAAATACAAAGTTTTTAATGGTTTGGTCGCATTCTAAAATAATAATTATTAATATCTTAGTGCTTTTCTTATCAATATCACCATAAATGCATAATAGCAATCTCTTTTGGGGAAGTTTTTGTTGGCTCTAAAAAGAGCCTTTGTTTTTTTCTTGGCTCTTAAAAGAGCCGTTGTTTTTGTTCTCGATCTGTTCGTCCTCTACACGGGGTACAATTGGGCGACGTGGTTCACGATGTGGTGAAATGCTGCATCCCCGTAGCGCCTTCGCCAAATAAACTCTTGTCAAGCAGCGGCCCAGTCTTCCTCGTTCCCGACATCCTCTTGAACTTCCTTTTCACCTGCGTCCACGTAGTGCTGGCTGTGGTTTATCATCATATGCGTGTACCCAAGTTGCTGTAAGGTGCCGTATGCACGCCACTCATCGGTTATGATCGTCGTACCAGGCAGAACCCACTGCTGGATTATAGGAATCAGCGTTGCGGCATCCCTCTGTTGAACCGGGACTAGGAAAATCGCTCCATGATCAGCTCTGTCGACGCCGCCAAGCACCCATACCCCGTCGATGCGACGTCTGTGGTTGAATTTTCTTTTTCCGAACTTGCTTTCGTCGATTTCAACTGTGTGGCCGACACCGCCGATGCGTACCGGGTTGATCTGGATGTGTTGAGCACATATATCTGCATGAAATTGCTCCAATCTACCATAGTTTTCCCTGAAGCTATCCCGAGTTCGGACTGGATGGTGGAATACCCGACACTGTCCATGCTCCACCTGTACATAAATTATGCAAGATCTTGCAGCGATATGTGGCTTTTTGCGAAAAAAGCTACCATGCCATGTAGAAAGGCGTGTTCAGCATGCCTGGTTGGGACAGCGCCATGCGTAGCCATCGGCCAACGCAGCCGTCACCTCACAACAACATGCCAAATGGCACGCCGGACAGTTGAGGTTTGCTGCAAGCAGGCGATTCGCTTGCAGCCAGGTGACTATCCTCCTGGTCAATCTCGTCGCGATGACCAAACTTCTCAAACGCAAGCCGCGCAGATTCACATTTACTTGAGCCATCTCGAAAAGAATCAAAAATCGCTATAAAGTAGGAGTCGGAAACATCGCCTTATATACCAATAAGCGAATGGGAATGAAAGACAATCTTCTCACCAATAAATCAGATCCAATATTGAGATCATTTGATGTTTCGCCTTAGCAACAACTACAGGAAATGTGTTCTAATTGCTTGCGTCTGACGAACATGCAACATAGGCAAATATATGCACTTTCACAGAGAAGTCTATGGGAACGTAATGAATGAGAAATACATTTCCGGCTGTGGCCACTACTTCCCAGAAACGACTTGTGTGAAAGTTGTTCATTCTCTCACGACACCGGCCCACCTGCCATTCACTACGATGGTTACATAATGCAGTTTTTTATTGTGGGATGAATGGATTAAACAGTAAAATTCATCTCCGAATTAAACTCGTCGTAATTTCGCGGCAGTTACAACGAATTGCTGTGGTCACCGCCAATTGATGTATCACAAGTAGTTTCCTTTTACATACAGAGTGGCAGCAAATTGTGCATAATTTGTTCCAAACCTGCACTTTTAATGGTGACACAAAAAAAATATCTGAAAATGAATATTGGCGTCTTCTTAGTTCAGTTTGTCACATTAACTAATTACGGAAATGACTTTCCCAGCTTAGAAAAATACACAATTAAATTTGTTTTCTCACATAAACGAATATTTATGATTCATCCTAAGTCTGAATGCCCCCCAAAATGGTGTAATTCGTTGGAGCACCGACTCGTGCGTTGGTCATCAATTGAAAAAGAATTGACCCACGGGAACACAATTATTGGCTATTCGTAAGACCTATTTTGTTTTTTACATTAAGTAGAAACCGTTCATTACCTGCAAACCATACTGATGATAATAAGCATGCCTTAATTAATCGAGCTACTTTTTAACTGAAACAATGCCAATAACAAATATTATAACTACCACACACTCACGTGCCCGTATATATTAACGATATATTATTATATTTATATCGCGCGCGAACATGCGTACAGTAATGATAACGCCATTGTACGGAATTTCTGTGAAGCTCGACACAATATCAATTTTATGGTAACCGCGGAGCACCGGATAGTCGCCGCTGTAGAAGTCGAGTTTTACTTGAGTTTGTTTTGCAAAATTTGATCGTTGTAGGAATGTAAAATAATTCTTTTTGTAACGTAGCGTGTGTATATGTATGCAAGATATGTGAGGAGAAGTTTGGCGGCTGTAGATGGTCATTTTCATGGTTAGGTCAGAAAGTAAAAGATCGCCGTACCATCATTGAACATAATCCCATGTATATTTATGTTACAAAAATATTGTCTCTTAAGATGTTAGCGCACTTTTGAAGCCCAAATACCGACCCGGTTTGTGCAAATTTTTGCGTTACCGCACCACGTGCTGAAATGTGATATAGCAGCATATATTGATGCAAAAAGGGATGCTATTTACACCTCAAAAGTGTGCTAAGACACAATAATTTTAAACATAAATTATGCCTAGCATGATGAACACATTGAATGATGAATCATGTGAAGGTATCAAATTTATACAAAAATGTAGTTATAACAGCGAAATCGAGGTGGGTCCCGATTTGACACAAGTGACAGTGGGTCCCAATTTAACACAAGTGACTTATTGTATAATGTATTTGAAATTAACAGTAATTGTAATTCATGTGATGTAGCCTTTGTAATTGACCTATCCATAATGTAACCTGTTGCTTGGTGACAGGTCCATCAAAACCGGATGCCGAACGTGTGGAGCGTTCAGACATTCTTTCATATATTTGTTGAAATTTTGGCCACGAATGTGTTTCTTTATGGCAAAATACAAGCTAACATATATAACGTGACGGTTGTATGTGGGAATGTTTGATCTAGCAGACGTCGTGCTACCCTAATAAAATAATTTTGTACCAGTGCAATCCCTGTAAATACATGCGTTCACACACACACGTATGATCCAGTCCAAATGTACATATATATATGTATATTATACATATACACAATAATACATGCGACACTCATTTTAAGAAGGCATAAAATAATTAACATATTTAGAAATAACAGTGAGAGTGAATAATATATTATAAAATTTTTTAGCCCCACAGTTCAAAGGTCCTCATATCCACAACGAACTCAGCCGGTCCAAAAAGATGGGTGGACGGGTTTCTAAATAAAGCTATGGCTGTGTTTGATTGCAGAGGAAGTGGAGGAGGTGTTTGCATGGGATTACGATGAAGCCCACCCTACAAATGTAGGCCAGGAGCAGACAGAGGTGGAGGAAGAACCCGAGACCGGAGCAGATATTGACGGAGAACTTGTACACGAGGAGCTGGCTTGTCCGAACACAAGCAACCCATACCACACATGCAGCCAATACTGCATTAAACGGTGGGGACACAAGAAGTGGACACCTGATGAAAAGATGGCAGGAAGACGGGAACGGCTGCTGAGAAAGCACCCACTGCCGGACACGTGGCTAGAAGTCGGTGATCCAAACACGTATGTGTCAGTTGGAAACAATAATCTTTGGTACATTTTTTTACATTATAAAATCAGTAAGATGAAGTAGTAGGGTCAGATAGGCCAGTAGGCTAAATTTAGGACTGTCGTGACTTTAAGATAGTACAATCTTTAACTTTAATTATTGCTATTTATGATATATAATATCATTTATAATAAATTGAGAGTGTAACATTAAAAACAGACTTTGTTGAAGCAGAAATATTTTTTGAACCATGTTTACTTTTTTAAACAAAGAAAATTTGAAAACAAAAGCGTTGTACTTAGTAGGATTTATTTATGGAAAATGTGATTACTATGTGGTCGAACATAACGTAGAAACAAAACAAATTTGCAGAGGAAGGTATTACTACTGGAACACAGAAACAGATGAGGTGTCTTGGCTGCCACCAAGTCATCCCAAGTCAAAGATCTCAATGTCAGCAGAAAAACTAAAAGGTAATATTGAACAAATGCACTATTGCTAAGCTGAAGGGAACCCTTATATTTTAATGTATATTTTCTATTTGTGAATTTGTATACACTCTGATAGAATTGGTTTTAATACTATTCATGGGTTAAATCTTCCTGTGCAGCTTACACAGTAAAATTATCCATTTAATTAATATGCCAGAAGATGGACATTTGTAATTTTTACACAGCTTACTAACAAATTAAATTAAGATGTTGAGTGGAAAGCATACCATTGTATCAATCACATGTAATGTTTACTAACAAAATTGATTTGACTTTTGGTTGACAAATATTTTCCGTTTGTGTCTGTCAGATGTAATTCAGGGTGCCGAGGGAGTTCGTCAGAGTTCTGATGATGACAGGAATGATAGAGAGAAGAGACAACAGAGAGATGAAGAGAAGATGGAGGAGGATACACCTGACATTAATCACCAGGAAGATGACATCGATGTATGTTTCCCCTAAATCTAATCATTCTCATGACTACCTTTATCGAAATAATGTTTAAAGTGACAAGATCAAATCTCTGAACAAGAGCTGGGTCCAATTACACAAAATCAAATCAATTACAATTTTGTAGTCCTTTGGCCGAAGGTCCAAGGGACTATTGCCATCACTCTGCGTCTGCCGTCCTCCGTCCAACGTTAGCTGCCGTATCTCAGAAACCGTTCAGCAACTTTTTCTCTAATTTTGCATAGACATATCTTAGGGCACTGCCACTATGCACGAGAAATGTGTATTTGATTGAATCATTTTAAGGGCTCCCTGTGGCCTCCAAGGACCCCAAAACTGGTAAAAATGTAACATTTTGCCTATTTAAAAAAAAACTGTTCAGCAACTTTTTTTCTAATTTTGCATAAATGTATCTTAGGGTGCTTCCACTATATACAAGAAATCTGTATTTGATTGAATCATTCTAAGGGCACATAAGGGGCCCCACAAAGTGCAAAAGTTTTACATTTTCTAGTGATGTGGTTTTGAGAAGGGCCCTTGAGACTACCTCCAACAGTAGATTTTGTTTAATGTGCCACAAAGTCAACAGCATGACTAAACTCTGCAGTCTAGTGCTACTGTTCCATTGAGACCTTGACTAATCTTTAATTGGTCACAACGCCCAGGCAGAGTAGACACCATTGACCCCTGTTAGACTGAACAGTTGCCTAACACTTTTTATCTTCAAAACTATTGATTTTCCATAATTGCAAGTTGTGTTTATTTTGATGTTCATTTAATTATTATAAAATGGTGTGACTGTGGTGTCTATTGGTTAAAGATGTATTGTCTGTAGAAACATGTAGGTGACAAACATAGAAAATTTATATTCTGGACAACTATAGAGTGAAATATCCTACCTACACTTTACTGTTCTGTTTATGCATCTAGACATGGTACTGTATAAATCAATTGTATCAATATAGACTAATAATTACAGATTCACAATATAGTTGACACCTGAAACAACCAAATGTCAACCATTAGAAGAGTTGACATAGTTCTGCTATACACAAGCAAGAAATCTGTATTTGATTGAATCATTCTAGTGTCATCAGCATATAGTAGAACATACATTTTCTACATCATCATCACTAAGGTTGTTGTAAATTTCACCAGCTGCCATGTCAAGTCTGTTATAATTGTGACTAACAGTGTTCAAAATGATTCAGGTAAATAGCAAATAACAAAGGACACAAGTTTTCTCCTTGCCATACCTATATATCACATGAGAAGAAGGCTGACACAGCCTGGCCCTGATCTATACATGACTTAGCATTTTTGTACATGTTGTATACAACTTTCAACACATTACCATTAATACTGCATGAAATTATCTTAGACCACAGGGAGGACAGGTCTACTAAATCAAATGCTTTCTTATAATCGATGAAGGCACAATAAAGCCTTTTGCGTCGAGACAAATACAATTCAACCAATACCCCTATTTGAACACTGCCTGTTCTTCACCTATTACATTCGCTTTGTTTAGGTATGTGGTCAGTCTGGTGTTCTGAACAATCACTAAGGATTAATGAACACTTGTGCAGAATGTTACCCACTTGGCAGGTTTAATTGATATATTAAGCAATGAGGACACTGCTTAGGCCTCACTCTGGACACTGTCACTCACAGTGTTGTGTATTGTCTTAGTTGGTGCATTGAGCTAATCTACTTTACCATGAATCAGTGGTGACTCTGGTTGTGTATTACACCCAGCTGTGGAGCTAAGATTCTCTGTCTGCTATTGTTTGATGGAAACTGTGACTAATGCGTAATTGGTCACTGGCAGTAGATTGTGTCAACAGACAGCATTAAGCCACTAGACCCCTGATAAACTGGACAGTTGCCTGTAGGTTTTAAACTGTGTCAAACAGTGAGTCTACCTTTTGCTCTCAAATAATATGTCCTCTTAGTTTTACACATGAAGACATAATCGGGCATAACTTTATAAGTCTTTGTAGCAGCACATTTGTACTTCCAGTGTATCATTGCAACATAACATACATATTACATATTGTGTGCCACATTTGAATGTTGTGCATGTAATATTTCCATGCAATCCATTTGCATATATAATGTAAAACTTCAACAGCTGTTTTCTTCATTTTCACTTTTTGATCCCTACCATGTTCAATGCTCCATAACTTTGCCAATTTTTGTAGCAGTCATAATTTTTTTAACTGTGTAAAGCACCCTACCAAACCTTTACAAGGATGTAAGAAAACAATGTTACAATTTTTCGAACTTGTCACTCATTTGGTCAGCCGGGGTCACATATAGACGTATTAGTCCAAAGGACTTCAGGGCCACTTGGCCCATTTTTTTCATTTGTCATTACAATTACACTTATACAATTTCAAATTAATTACACCAGTAAGTTTTCAATTACAATTACAGATGCATTACAGTAGTCCCTCTCTTCTGCGGACCCTCTGACGAGACACACGCTATGTCGGGACAGTTTGTCAATGTACGGACCGTTTTGCCATGTTAATGTCCCTCTGATGAGGGGACACTTCATGTACTTGGACAGCAGACAGGATATTTTGGTTATATGTCCCTCCTAAGATGGACACTATTAATTCGAAGATTTTTTGCCGAATTTGTTTAGAAAATGGCGTACATACAGTTTGGTGTGTGTCAATGGTAACACCAAGTACACGTGTACCCGTAATAATGAGCTTGTCTTCTTGCTGTAATCGTTGTTTGTCCAAACTACTTAGAGTTCCTTTTATTATGGTCTGTAAACTTTAGGCAGAGTGAATGTGGAGGAAGGTATTGTTAATGTTGTGCTGTTAACAATCACATTTGCAGCCAGCAATGCCATGAATCATGATGGCTTCCCTGTTCACGCCTCCAGCCCCAGTCAGGGCTTCGGTGTGGCGTCGCCTTTTCATATTGTAAATTACAATTAAGATTCACAAATATGATGTATAAAAGGTTCACCTAAATTGTTTTCAATGTAGCCCAATATTAAGCCTAAACTGAGGTGAAATAATAAACAAGCATCATACAATTATGCTGCGCTACGCCAAACGACAAATATTACCAGTGCCTGGAAAAGATGAACTGGTTGCCAACGTATGAAACAGCGGAACGCATTATCAAGTGACGCACAATTTGTGCATTAATGAATCTTTCGAAATTGGATGAAAAATGAAGTGAGACAATTGTACCTGTTACCATTTGTAATATTTAATTAACGTTCACGCTGCATGTAGCAACTGATTTAAATATTCGGTTGATCATTTCCAGGTTATTATTTTAGCCGGTAGGGGGCAGCCAAAATCGTCAACGTGCGACTTACTTACGAAATATTTTAGCTAAAGAATATTTAAATCGTTCGAGAATACCAATTTATAAAATGTTTAACGGAGATGTTTTGTTCGACATTTTTGGTTGAATGCTGCCATACGCGCAGCAAATTCTACTGCATATCAGTCAATGCGTTGACATATTGCCACATCTTTACCATGTGTCGGTTGTACTGGTCTGAACTCCGGGCCCGGCACTAAGATGCCTGTCCCTCCGATGAGCGGACACCCGACATGTCGGACACTTATGCTTGGATACAGATGTGTCCACTGAAGAGAGGGACTACTGTAGTGGGATCTACGTTTAATGTAGGGTTAAACGGGGCAGTCATGAAGTATAATTAATTTTAAAACAAATGGTTTCAACTTGAATTAAATTAATACAAATCACAAAAACAAATTAAATTGGAATTGTAGTCAATAAGTGAGGTGCAAAGATATTTTTATATAAAGATTTTGCTAAAAAGTGCTAGAATCATCTTCATAGGAAGTACTGTGACTCAGACAGTCTATAGACCAGTTTACCCAGCCAGCAATAGCACATTGCAGCCTGGCTAAGGAACAAATGGGATATTGACCTGTGGACAGTCATAAGTGCTAATCCACCCTCTGAGCAAACGGTAGTCTTGGACACTGCCACCTACCTGGCTTCTTCTTTAATTAGTACTGTTAAATGAATGACCCATTGGGGTCACAACTTAGGCATTGAGTATTTTGTATGATTTATTATTTTGTAGATTGAAAACAATCTGTGGAACAGCTGTTTCTTAATAATTTGTTTAGGTAAAGCGTGTTGTATCAGAAAACTGTAATTGATTGTAATTGATGTAATAGTTTTAATTACACAATATCATCAATTACAATTACATGATATTTTCAAAACCATAATCAATTACAGTTACAACATTTGTATGTAATCAATTACAAATATAATTACGTAATTGGACCCAGCCTTGCTCTGAACAAACTGTTATACTTAAATACTTAAATTTAGGCATTTGCAGGATAAGTCAGTTACTTTTTCTAAAAAAGAAGTAAGGCTGAATTGTGAATCTGTTCCTGATCACCAGTTTAAGATTTTATTTCACATTGCAGCCACCTTTAGCTATAGTAACTTACAAATTTGTATATGCTTGAAACTGTTTGTATGTGTTTGCACACAATAGTACGTTTATAAACATTTGTTTATGTTAGTGCATATGTTTGCACACATTATGTGTTGTGTGTAATGAGCGACATCTGTGTGTCTCAGGGTGATGAGCATGACTTTGAGAAGATGGAAGAAGAAATCCTGAAGGAGAGACAGAAGGAGAAGAAGAGGCGAGGAAGGAGAGGTGGAGGGGGAGGTGAGGGGGAGAGCATTACACAACACCTGTTAATTATTATCCGTCTTGTTAATTATCATCCTTGTTAATAATAATCCGTTTTGTTAATAGTCATCGTTCTCATTAATAATAATCTCTTTTATTAAAAATCATCCTTTTTGTTAGTAACCATCCTTTTTGTTAATGGTTGTCCTTCTTGTTAATGGTCATCCTTTTTTTTAATGGTCATCCATCTTGTTAGTGGTCATCCTTCTTGTTAATGGTCATCCTTCTTGTTAGTGGTCATCCTTTTTAGTCCTTTGGCCGAAGGTCCAAGGGACTATTGCCATCACTTTGCGTCCGCCGTTAGCTGCCGTATCTCAGAAACCGTTCAGCAACTTTTTCTCTAATTTTGCATAGACATATCTTAGGGCACTGCCACTATGCACGAGAAATCTGTATTTGATTGAATCATTTTTAGGGCTCCCTAGGGCCTCCAAGGACCCCAAAACTGGTAAAAATGTAACATTTGGCCTATTTTTTCAAAAACTGTTCAGCAACTTTTTTTCTAATTTTGCATAGACATTCCTTAGGTTAGTGTCACTGTACACAAGAAATCTGTAATTGATTGAATCATTCTAAGGGCACCTAATGACTCCCCAAAAAAGACCCCAAAACTGGTAAATTTTCACATTTTGCCTATTTTTTCAAAAGCTCTTCATTAACTTTTTCTCTAATTTTGCATAGACATTTCATGTGGCAGTGCAACTGTACACAAGAAATCTATTTGATTGAATCATTCTAATGGCACCAAAGGACCCCTAAAATGCTAAATTTGCTAACTAAACTGTCTGCTGCAGCAGATGATATTTCATGCTAACAGTCCTTTTGTTCAACTAATCCCTTTCCCAGACAATCTGTCACACCTCACTGTGGCTGCCTGACTGGTGTGACTATTGGACACTGGCAGAGGTTTGCCTCAACTGACAGAGCCCATTAGAGTAGTAGATTTGTGTAATGTGTCAGAAACTGCCTGGCCCATTGTCCACTCTGCTTTGTATCATTGAGGTCTTGACTAATATTTAATTGGTCACACACAGCCAGAGCAGACAAGCTTGTGTCAACAGACAGCATTAAGCCACTAGACCCCTGTTAAGCTGGACAGTTCCCTGTAGGTTTTAAACTGTGTCAAACAGTGAGTCTACCTTTTGCTCTCAAATAATCTGTCCTCTTAGTTTTACACATAAAGACATAATCTGGCATAACTTGATAAATTTTTGTAGCAGCACATTCATACTTCCAGTGTATCGTTCCAACATAACATACATACTGTGTGCCACATTTGAATGTCATGCATGTAATATTTCCATGCAATCCATTTGCATATGTAATGTAAAACTTCAACAGCCGTTTTCTTCATTTTCACTTTTTGACCCCTACCATGTTCAATGCTCCATAACTTCACTAATTTTTGTAGCAGTCATAATTTTTGAAACCATGTAAAAGCACCCTACCCAACTTTTACAAGAATGTAAGAAAACAATGTTACAATTTTTTCAACTTATCACTCATTTGGTCAGCCGGGGTCACATATAGACATATTAGTCCAAAGGACTTCAGGGCCACTTGGCCCATTTTTGTTAATGGTCATCCTTCTTGTTAATGGTCATCCTTCTTATTAGTGGTCATCCTTCTTGTTAGTGGTCATCCTTCTTGTTAGTGGTCATCCTTATTAGTGGTCATCCTTCTTGTTAGTGGTCATCCTTCTTGTTAATGGTCATCCTTCTTGTTAGTGGTCATCCTTCTTGTTAGTGGTCATCCTTCTTATTAGTGGTCATCCTTCTTGTTAGTGGTCATCCTTTCTGTTAATGGTCATCCTTTTTGTTAATGGTCATCCTTCTTGTTAGTGGTCATCCTTCTTGTTAGTGGTCATCCTTCTTGTTAGTGGTCATCCTTCTTGTTATTGGTCATCCTTCTTGTTAGTGGTCATCCTTCTTGTTAGTGGTCATCCTTCTTGTTAGTGATTGTCCTTCTTGTTAATGGTCATCCTTTTTGTTAATGGTCATCCTTCTTGTTAATGGTTGTTCTTGTTAATAGTTGTCATTGTTAATTGTCATCTTTCTTGTTAATAATCATCCTTTAGTAGTTAATTGTTACTGATCACCCTACCATAGTACTAGGTACTTATTAGTTACTCTATGAAAAAACAATTGGAAATGTCATGTGATTTGAAGAGTAAGTGTTTGTTGTAAATGTGTGTATCCATATGTATTAATGCACTGACCACCTGTCTCCTTCAGATGATGCCCTGGACCCTATGGACCCTGCATCCTACTCAGACATTCCTCGGTAAGTACTTGGGTCACTCCGTATGGAGGGAGCTGTTATGACGATATGTCGTACTGGAATGTCTCAACAGAATCGTTGACATTATAACCAAAATAGGAAATAGTTCATTTCTGATAGCCTTGCCTTACCATAGATACACATCAAAATTCATCAGTAAGACCTCAATTAGGATTGGCATTGTTGCTGGAAGATGTAGTAATGATTGAGGAATGTAAACGTGTGTTCACATGGAGTTAGACAAGATAGAGAAACTGGTTAATGTTTAGCAAAAATGACATGGCTTAGATTAATCGTAGAAAAGATGCAAATAAATGTATGTAATAAACTGGTCTAAAGTTAGACTGGCTTAACTATATTGTTTGAACTCTGCTTAAGATTTTTTGGACCAAAGTTCTCTCAACAGTGTTTTCTCATTCTTTGTTTCCTCTTTCACTCCTTGCAGGGGCAACTGGTCATGTGGCCTTGACCTGCCAGGGTCAGCCAAGACGGGGGTGGACGCCACTGCATCCGGGCCTCTCTTCCAACAAAGACCCTACCCCAGTCCTGGAGCTGTGCTCAAGATGAACAGACAATTGCCAACCGATTAGAGTATTGTTAATGAGCTGTTGCCGAACGTTTGGAAAACTCATTTAAAACTAAACTTGTGGCCTATTAATATTACTGTTTTAGACAACTGAATGTATTTCTTAAATGTGATGTTTAATTATGACTGATTATATTGCAGGTTTTGTTTGTATGAAATTAAGAAATTGCTTATCGCATATTGGTTTGTATACCTATACTGGACTGTGGTAAATAAACACCAGTAGTACCAGAAAACACGAGTAAATAAATCTGTCTAAAATGCTAGACAGGTTCAGAAACTGACGTCGCAGTTAACATTACGCACGTGACCACCGTCAATGTTTGTCTTATAAACAATGTATATGTATTACATATTACACTGACGGCTGCAATGACGAAGAAGATACAGGCTTTTGAGACCAAGTGCTTCAGACGCCTGCTGCACATATCTTGGGCTGAGCACAAAACCAATGACTTTGTCCGAACAGGCGCACAGGAGCCACTTCTCGCAACAGGTGAAGAGGAGAAAGTTGGCATGGTACGGCCATGTCACACGTCACGACTCCCTTGCCAAGACAATCATGCAGGGCACTCTGGAGGGCAGCAGACGGAGAGGTAGACAAAGGAAGACCTGGATGGACAACATACGTCCAAACGCTACTGAGACTTGCGTTAGACCGCCCTGGCTGGAGAGCATTCGTTGCGACTGCTTCCCTCGTGTCTCCCCTACGACCTGACAGGTCTCGGGATGAACTGATACATTATTACTAGTGCGGCATGGCAACTGCTAAACCAATCTTTCATGCATACAGTTCTCACTCAAAGTACTTTGCCCTCTTTTGACTAAGAAGTACAGTTACATGTCTGAATCCTTACATTGGCTCAACAGAGCGTTAGACACTCATGCCGTCGTCATCAGCATGGTACTGTGCCGCTTTCGGTAGTCATGTGACGTTGTTGGTAATTATCTTATGACAGCAGTTCCAAGAATATCGCGGTAAGATTGGGCACGATGTTATGGCCCTAGTTCATTCAGTGGTCCCCTACTGTTGTGAATACGGCCCTTGTGTTCTGCGAAAAATGTCAGTGTATCACGGTCTTTAGACTCGCTCGTGTGCTGCAGTCGTCATTCATATGTACACGTATTAAGGAATTTAGCTTACCTTCTCGATCCGGTTCCACAGTGAGTTTGATGTCGAGGTCCATGTTGTTAAGATGTGCAGTGAAACATTCCTTGTGGTATTCAAGGATCTGGACGAATTCGACATATATATATGTACCAGATTGATGGGGTTTGAGAGCGGTGGCGATGATAAGTCTCTCGGACGTGTCCTTGTAGGCGTACACGTTCACCACAGTGGGTGAGCAAGGAACCCATGGTCGCACAAGATTAGTAAAACTGACCATCGTATGTGAAATACCTGGTGTTGAGGTAGAAAGTCAGCAGTTCCGTGATTTGGTCAATTTTGTGTCTTGATGTGGTGTCTTCTAATTGCCTTCTCTTCATAATTTGAATCGTGTCTGATATGCTGGTAGACAGGGCTGACACATCGGTTTACGGCTTATTAACTATACATCCACACAAACTTTCTTAAATGTCGATTTACATGAGTTATTAGTTGTCTGATTATTTAGTCAACACAGTGTTGCCCAACTTATTCGACAATTAATCGCTCGAGTAAACCGCCGCTGTTAGGCGTAGTTTGCGGGCTTCTAGGGAAGAATGATACGGGTACCAGATTAAAATATTCGGAGCTATGCACTGTTTACATCATTCGCTAGATGGCGCAACTGAAATGCAATTTACCGACAATTGCCAGCTTTCGTAATTTTAACAAAGTGCGAGTTAGTTAAGTCTCTTTCATTCAATAACAGTTTCATATAAATTTCTTCACAAGTTATGGTTGTGAACTCGCTGATAGAAGAGTCTAGCTGCAAACGCATGGTTTCGACGTGGTTGTGTGTGTGTGCGTGCGCATATAACCATACCTTGAGGCTTGATTGGGCTTGAATAAGTTCGGGGCAGGGAGTTTACTGGTTCATATATAATCCCCCAATCAATGGTTATTGATGTAATTTTGATATTTAGTTTTACCGTTGTTAACTGCATTTACACAATCGTTTGGTAGTGAGTTCCACAGCTTAATTATTCTTTGAGAAAAAACGTGACGTGCATATAGTCGTATATAACATAGGGGAACAACGAGTAAAAACCGGCCACCTGCCCAAAATGGGCCCCAACCGTTTGGCATTATTGTATTACATACAGCGCTAAGTAGCCCATAAATGGGCACTACTAAACATTGGTCGGAAGCGAGAAACGCACATTCAAAGAGATGAGCTCAAAGAGATTATTTGTTAATATTCCTCTTAAAATGTTAGCACTATTAAAAAAATATCACATTTCTGTTCGGACGCGTTGAAAACAATGGAAACTGCGGTGTACATAAGCCAAGTGTGTACGCTCTGATATTTGTGTATTAGATTTTAAAAACATGCAGAGCTTGTATTCAAATTGATGATCAACCCGAGGCCATGAAGTGCACACAAAACGGGCCGCTGAGTGGTCCGCTATCGTCGATATGCTGTTGGTAGATACACTCACTTGCATTAGTGATGTATTATGGTATATTATTTTACTTATATAGAATATTACACATTACCCAGTTATGCAATGATAATACAATTATTATGCCAAACAATACTATTACTAAATATGTTTGTATAGCGTCAATATGAATGTGTAAGTATATTGTCAAGTTGCATTTATCACCAAACCATGACAGCAAACCCTGTAGAGAGTGTCTCACCTATACTGAAAGGAGATCAATAAACAAAGCGAAAGTCGAGTAACAGAGCAACGAGGGGTAGGCCTATCACCACGCTCAAACAAACGTCAACTTCGATTAAGAACAAAATCTGACAAAAATCCCACAACGCGGCAGGAGCCTCAAACCAACACGAGTGGAACTACACGGGAACGTAGAGATCGTTCGCCATGACACTGCGATGTATCGTAGCTTCAAAAACAAGCGATACAACTAGGTGTAGAAACAATGATGCACCAGCTGTTTCCAGAGAGTAAAGACGGGAAGAAAGAATTAAATGTGAATAATGTGCGGCATGGGCGCACCATGACTGGCCAGGGTCTCAATGTGCACAGAGTGTTTGCGAAATGTGTGATGATGGCTAAATAATACAAATGGATGTGCAGGGGGCACGTTTTGGGCGCAATTTTTAGCGAGTAAAAAATCGGGTGGTGTTCTGAAACACCCCGTAGATACAGTAATTTTAATAGAAATACACTAAACTGATAAGAGGAGAATATGATCCCATAGTGAAAAATTTATTAGAATAAAAAATGTCAACTTTATGACAAATCTCGCTCAATAGGCCCGTATTACACGTCGTTCCACTATAGTTGTCTTTTTCCAAAATATGCCCTTCTCTACATTTGAAGTTGCCCCCTATTGGAAATTCAGTCAAAATGCCCTGATTCTATTCCAGTCACAATGCCAATACGTACTGACGTACGCCTACACCCAGCCTCCTAGAAACTGGCCGCCATCTTCCCTAACACCAGATAAGAGAATATGGTGAGACATTGCCGACTGGTTGGTGTGACGTACCAGTGAGCTTCTTAAAACGGTGCTAATTGATTTATTTCCGTCGTCGTTTGTCGTCTCCGTCAAGCACCGCGACAGAACACACAGGCGATCGAGTGGCACCATCTCATAGACCGCAACAAAGCCGTCGAGTGTTCCCGTTCACGGTCGATTTAGTGCCGATTCGCCATCGAATAGCAAGGGCCTGATCCGTTGAGTAAACACACGGTGTTCGATTGCTCTTGGTGTGGCCAATTGACTCGATACTCAATCTTCGACCGAACACCTCACCGTGGGCTTGCCGCTGCACTCGTCGGCCTCCCGTGTAGACAGAACCGGAAGTAGAGCTAGCCCAGTGGTCTTCTCTCGCAAGTCGATGTCGACTTAGCATATGTCGTAATAACACAATATAATATCTGTGTTAAACACTGCCTATGTTAAAACACTCTTGTGTTAAGAAGTTAAAAAGGAAACGTTGAGCGCAGTAGTGTGACGCTTAGAGCGTCGCACTTTCTATTGAGGGATCCCGGGAGTGAATCATCTTGCTATCGCTACGAACGTTGGGTAAGTTAATTTACTCTATGTTGCTCAAGTTCACTCAGCTGTAAGAATGAGTACCTGGCTATAGACAGTGGTGGATAGTAGTTTGCGAATATTCTACGCGTAGTAATTACAGCGTAGCTGAATGCTTCCCATAAAAGTCGAGACGGTGTTCGATTGAAGAGATCTACCAGGGAGTAATATCTAGCGCGCTCTGAACAGTTCTAAGGTCTGGATACCGCGCAATATAAGAACTCAGGAACGCGACGAACCATCTCGTTAACAAAACAACCGTCTTCACAATAACAACTGTTGTCTTCTTCTACCTTTCAAGTCGTAGCACTCAACAATAGTGTTCGTAAAGGTGTTTCTGCGTGATATCAATTGTTTCTACATACTGTAAGGTGTTTCTGTACGAAGGAGCAACCGCGTGTTTATCGCTCATTTCACAGACAGACAGACAGACAGACAGACAGACAGACAGACAGACAGACAGACAGACAGACAGACAGACAGACACACACACACACATACACACCAGTATTATATAATTATTGTAATAGAAATGATCATATAATTGCGCACGCATCACGCACGCCACATGCATACACACACGCGCGCGCATATACACACGTGTATCCATTTGTGTATACACTCGCACACACACACGCACACACACACTCGAATCAAATTTAGCTTAAAGCAAATGTAATGTGACTACTTAAAACGAGAACAGTATTTTAATAAAAATGTCTGTGTTAGTCTTTTTGCCACAACGAGTAGTTCTGTTATTATTGGTATTCTATCCCATAACCGTGCGGTCGTTGGGTCACCACTGATGGTTTCCTGACCAGCTCTCGCCATCTCTGTTGATTCTCTGCCACCCTCTGGGACCAAACCAGTCCATACCTGATGCAGTCTTCCCATCTCTTCGTCTGTCTGCCTCTCTTTCTTCCTTCTGGCACAGTGTCTAGCATGATATGGTCTTTGCAAGGCATATTGATCTAATAACATGACCATACCACTCCAGTTTCCGTTCACTGACCGTCGTCAGGAGGTCTTCAAAAGTCCGACTGCAAGCTGCCCTCCCCGTCCTTGAGGAGAAGGTTCAGATGTTCGAACGAACCTCCAAGACGAACTGCGTTTTAAGAGAACGATTGTTTCAAAATGGAATATCTAAAAAACAGTTCGAGAGAATACTCGTGAAAAATCATAAAACGAGCCACACCTTTTGAGATAATGTTATTTATTCTATGTTTGAGCCGTCGGAATATTTACGATGAACCTCAAGGGAGTTGCTAGTGGAAGCTTCAATGGTGGTGCCCTTGGAGATCTAATCGGGGTATGGAGATGCATTTTCATGTTTTTGGTACATTTCTCTAGTTGGTGCAGTGCCAACTTTCTGCATCTTAACGTCTCCAAAACGAAAGAAATGTGCATTGACTTCCGTTGTAACGCTACTGCCGTTAGTCCCATTGTCATTAATGGCGGGCCAGTGGAACAGGTCAATTCATTCAGGTACCTTGGTGTTGTGTTTGATAAGTTGTCCTTCACAGAGCACGTTACAGCCGTACAAAAGAAGTCTTAGCAGCGACTGCACGTTCTTCGCAGTCTGCGCGCTTTCAACGTTGACCCAAAACTTTTTCTCCATCTCTACCGCAGTATAATTGAGCCGCTCTTAACTTATTGCAGTATTTGTTATTACCTGCTCTTTCGGTGAGCAACCGAAACAGGCTTCTAAAAATCTCACATACTGCTGCCAAGATCATTGGTTTACCTAATCCAGTGCTGTCTGAAATGATTGACCATACAACTTTGCGAAAAGCTCGTGTTGTCACTGCTCCACTCTTACTTTGATATTTTTCCAACTGGTCGGAGGTATCGGTGCTTGATATGCAAGAAAGTTTGGTAGAATAAGAGCTTTGTGCCTATGACAATCAGAATGTTGAACCAGTGATATTGATAAATGTGCTCTGCTTTGATTATATTTATACTTTACATAAGTATATACACATCTAACATGTATATCTTTCACATTATTTTCTGTTTACATATTTTATTAGATTTATGAGATCATGAGATGTAAGACAAATATCCTTCCTAGGACAATAAAGTGAATTGATTGATTGGTTGATTAAAGTGAATTGATTGATTGGTTGATTAAAGTGAATTGATTGATTGGTTGATTAAAGTGAATTGATTGATTAGTTGATTAAAGTGAATTGATTGGTTGATTAAAGTGAATTGATTGATGTGCAGGTGGGAGGTTTCTCAAATAATAGGACACTATTATGCAGTTTTTCCTAAACCCAGAGGACCGGCCTGAACCTGTACCAATGGTGCTATTTTGCGAGATTGCACACACTGTCTCGAACTACAATGAATGCTTACTTTACCGCCATGAAAATGATCAAACAAAGAATCTGTATTAGCATTTTCTGACCCTGGTTTCTATCTAACGCAAAGCAATTAGGCCAATATATCCGACCTTTTGCACCACAAAAATAAAACTGTTGGTGATAAAAAATCTTTTTACAGCAAACAACAAGCAGTAATACCGCTGTTACTAATAATTAAATTAACCTTTGTGTACATCATTTGTCAACGTCATTTCGTTGGGTTTGCGAACAGATGTTTTGCGCATGCGCGTAATTCGCCCACTGCTTCACGCGTCGATTTGTGGTGGACGACATAAATACAGTTATGGTTGACGAATAGTGTCAAAATCACACCTTAAATTGGCCACCATCCATCAAGTTTCGACAAGTGTAAAGCAAACTCAGCGGTGTCTCTCTCTCGTATTTACTTGCCGCGTTTCATAAACGACTTAATGACACATACACGTCGCATTGTCAACATTTGGGAACATCCTCCTGTTGTTTCTGATACACTGTACACGAAAGGATAAGAAATATTCAAACTAATGTGAGTAAAATTATTTATTGTTTTCGTTGTTCGTCTGCCAGGCGGATAAGAACCAAACATGTGCGTTAAATATAATTTTAATGTGCAATGCTTACACGATTTTATGTATGTATTATTTTGTGTGTGTGTGTGTGTGTGTGTGTGTGTGTGTGTGTGTGTGTGTGTGTGTGTGTGTGTGTGTGTGTGTGTGTGTGTGTGTGCGTGCATACGTGCTTGGTGTTTCTTTTTTAAACTGGTCAACCCGTTTTTCTGAGTCTGAATCCGCCCATGATCATGGCGTGAACATAATAAAACTGGAATATGATCTTCGTGGATATTGGTAAAAATGGAGGTATGACCATGCATGGTTGGAATTGCAAGGTAGTGGATCATGGTATTAATAGATAGCACATTATCCATACTTAGGATCAACTTGCGTGCGTGCGTGTGTGCGTGCATGTGTGTGTATATATGTGTATGCATGTAAAAACGATGTATGTGTGTGATATGCGTGTGTGTATGTGTGTGTGTGTGTGTGTGTGTGTGTGTGTGTGTGTGTGTGTGTGTGTGTGTGTGTGTGTGTGTGTGTGTGTGTGTGTGTGTGTGTGTGTGTGTTGTGTGTATGAAAGATAGAGTGCGTGCATGTCTGCGCTTCTACATGTGCATCCATTTAAGCGATCACCATAGACACACTTCAATTCCCCAAACACCTCTGCTGTCTCAAACGGGCAATCATTTGACCATCTTTCAACAGCCTCGACATGTTCGTCGGATATATCGACCACGCAGTATTTTGCACCACCCTCCTCCTGGTGTCCGTCCTACTCCAACCATTCACCGAGGCGGGGTCGGCAGCATCGTGCTCCTCCGAGTGCGAGCTTCCCTCCTGCTACTGCGACCAGAACGCGATACCGGGCGACCTCAACCCCGCGGACACCCCGCAGATGGTCCTCTTCACCTTCAACGACCCCGTCACGAGCGCCGCGCGCAAGAAGATCGTCGATGTCTTCCCAGATAAACTGCGCAACCCCATCACTGATTGCCCCATTGCCATCACGCTCTTTGTCGTCGGCACCGGCAGGTATGTAACGAGAGCGTTGACTGTTTGCAAAACGTTCAATTGATTACTAGTCAACGCACGGGCAATTGTAGTGCAAATGTCCACATGACGGCAGAAAACGGGGTAAATACAAATGGCGATAATTTTACAAATATGTTTAGAATGATATTCTGAATTCATTGCAATTACACTTCGTAAGTTCGTATGCACTATAGCTAAATGTATGACCTTGCTATAAAGCACCACCGTTATAACATATAGTTATACAATATGAATTAGTATAATTTATACCACACGAATTAAGCCCACGTCTTAAATTTTGATGTAACCTTTGATCACTTGTCAATACGTGAAACATTTTAGTGTTCCACCAAGTGCATTTTGTGGAGTTTTTGTGGTAACATAAGCATTATACTAGAAACTAAAATGCTAGCAAACTTACTATTGCAATTTGTTGAACAACATATTGACTGGACAATGTTTCAATGTGTCGTAAACAGTCGTTCGATTAACCAATTACGCATATAGTTGTACATTCCCTTTAATTGACACAGATAATAGCTAATCGGATACAGTTGAATATGTGACATGCTATTGTTGCAACAACATACCTACAACTTCCACATATATACACGTACACGCACACATATTCTCCCGCACACCCATATAATACACACACGCACGCGCACTCACAATCCACGCATGTGTCCAGCGTTACCTACGGTAGTCGCTTTATAAATTGTTTTGACGTTTGGCAGTGTAGTAGGCCCTACCTACCACACTAGCGTAGCGTTTTCCCTTTCGCTTCATTGTGAACATGAACAACCATTTAGTTTTTAACCCATCTGGAATTCCGTGTTAAGAATTGTACATATTTTACGTATGACAAAGACACGGACTAACTATTGCTACAGACTTTACATTAAATGTAGCCGTTAATAGATTAATGCATTATACAGTATATGACCAGCATTCACCACTCGTGTTCACTTTTTCGTACACTCCAAACACACAGCCAATATCAATACTAACAGCAATCACGTGACCAACAGCGACTACTGCGCCACCCACCGGCTATACGTGCGAGGTCACGAGATAGCGACCGGGGGAATTAATCGGACGGGCAACACAGAGGGCTGGACACCGCTGGACTGGGAACGACAGTTGGCTGACCACCAGACGCAGCTGGTCGAGGAAGCCTTCCTTCCCGAGGACCATGTTCGGGGAGCCCGAGCTCCTCTGCAGGTAGGCTAGCACCTTCTCGTCCCCTTGGTCCCTTGCGGGGTGGAGGTTACATTACCGCTTGACTTCTCTAGGAGTCCCGATTGCCTACAAGTGTCCTCCACTCCTGGCTAGTCATCCCCGCCCTTTCGAGATGCGGGTTGAAAATGTCTGTAAAAGTTAATAAGTTATGTTAAGGTAAGTTAGGTAAGTTCTTATATATTGCGCAGTATCCAGTCGTTAGGACTGCTCAAAGCGCTTTAGACTTTACTCCCTCGCAGACCTGTTTAAACGAACAACATCACGACTTATCTGGGAAGCATTCAGCCACGTTGCAATGCAATTAATGTGCGAAGACTATTCGTACACAAATAACCACCACTGCCTATAGCCAGTACTCATTCACACCCCTGAGTGAACTGGAACAACATAGAGTGAACGAACTTGTCCAAGGTTTGAGACGGCAGCACGTGATTCGAACATAGGTTCTCTCGATCAAGAGTCCGATGCTCTGTGTCTTAATGTCGGTCTTTCTCTTTTCCTTTTAAAACTCTCGTCTGTTTTTTATTGCTCTCTATGTCAATATGTCCTCATGCGTTCTCTGTCTACGTCCTGCCGTCTCGGTCCGTTCACAACAAGTTTCATTTGCAGGTGTTTCTTTATTCTAGGTTCTGCCACTTGTCAATTGGCAAATAACAGATCGTCAGTTCAAAAAACATCGAACTTGCGCTAGTGTTTTAGCTCGGTAAACCATAGCGGTCATAGATCACCATGCGGGTTCGTTTTCCGATCGTATGGATTTGTTTTACCTGTCCTGCAGGTGTCAACCACTCGGAGCTGGCGCGTACATGCGGTCAAATGGCGGTCACTTGTGTCTGTGTGCCTACCTCTGAGTTTGAGTGAATGTGTGTGTGAATGATTGAGTGAGTGAATGAGTGATTGATTGATTGATTGATTGATTGATTGATTGAGTGGAGTGAGTGAGTGAGTGAGTGAGTGAGGAGTGAGTGAGGAGTGAGGAGGAGTGGAGGAGTGAGGAGGAGTGAGTGAGTGAGTGAGTTGCGTCTGGTGGAGTGCGTGAGTGCAGTGACTGTGTATTGCATTCATTATTATTATCACAACTGGAAAATAAGTATATCGCATAGCAAAACGAGGACGAACGCAAGGAGAGTTTTATTTCCTCAACCCATCCTCGTTGAACAATATTTTCAAGTCAGAAGTATATCACTAATATAAATAACAATGATAATGATACTACCATAATGCTACTACTATTACTACTACTCACTACTAATTACTACTACCACTCACTACTACTACTACTTACTTACTACTACTCACTACTACTTCACTACCACTACTACCACCACCACTACTCACCACTACTACCACTACTACTTCACTACTACTACTACCACTACTCACACTACCACTACTACCACCACCACCACTACCAATCACCAATTACCATCAATACCACCACCACTACCACACTTACCACTACTACCACCACCACTACCACCACCACCACATTACTACCACTAATACTACCACTCACCACCACTACTAATTACCACCACCACTACCACTCACTCACTTACCTCACCACCACCACTACTACTACTATTATTATTAATTTGAGGGGACTAATTTCATTTATCCCATTTAGTAGTATCTACCACCACTACTACTACTACTAGGACTAATACTACTCACTACTACTAGTGGAGTGGAGGAGGAACTAACAGGACTAGAATGGACAATTATTATGGTGGAGAAGGACTACTACTACTACTAATGGTGGATACTACTGGAAACAATACTACTATCACTACTAACTATATTGACCACCATTACTACTACTACTATTTACTTTACTATTATTTTTACTATTATTTTTCATTTATTTTTACTTACTAATTTACATTTTTACTACTATTTATTATTATTACTATTTTTATTTATTTTTTTTTACATACATTTATTTATTTTATTTATTATATTTTTATTATTATTTATTTATTTTTACCATTATTATTTTATATTACCATTGCCATATTTATTTATTACCATGAGATGAGGAGGAGGACCATGGAGGAGGAGAGGAGTTGGATTTATTTTATTTATTTATTATTTTTTATTTTTCATTTCTTTATTTATTTATTTACTATTTTTTATTAGAATCTTATTTTAATGACACATTTACTTTACTACTTTTATTTTATTTTCATTTACTTACATTTACTTTAATTTATTTTTACATTTTTTTACTATTTACTATTTACTACTTCATTTACTTTACTTACATTTTTACATTATTTATTATTTTATATTTATGATGATGATGAGGATGATGATGATGATGACATTTTACTTATTTACGACATTATAATCCACTTACATTTTACTATTTTACATTATTTTTTATTATTTATTTTATTTTTTATTTACTACTTTACATTACCATTTTTACATATTTACTATTTTATTTTACTTACTATTTTATTTATTTATTATTTTACATTTATTTATTTTATTATTTATTACATTTATTTATTTTTATGATGATGGACATTATGATACATATATGACATGATTCATGATGAGAGGTATTATTATTATTTTAACAATAATAACTCTAATAAAAAGGTACAATTATTAATGTCCAGCAAAGATACATTAATAACATCTGAATGTTTGCACATGGATAACGCGTAATAAGTGTCTACTGTGATGTTATGCAATTATGTTAATAAAGATGCATATCTTGTGATAAGTCGCTTAAGAATCAAATACAAAGGCTGGGTGGATTTGCGTTAATTCTGATGTTTTATGCTGTTTACACTTACTTTTAAATGCACTGTACAACAGTACTCTAACTGGTTAACGACTGCATTATGGGAAACTGCAATACTGGTGTTGTTAGTAATAATAAAGTGTGTCCGGAATTCGACCGACAACGTTTACACGTATAACATGTATGTGTCGACTTTATTGATGTCATTGTCTTTTTCCCGCACATAGAAGCCTGGGGGCGACAACATGTATTCGGTGCTTTACGAGAAAGGCTTCCGCTACGACGCAACTCTACTCGGGGGGTCGGGGACATTGGACTCCCAGGGTCAGCCCCCCTGGCCCGTCACACTGGACACGTTGTGGCCACAGTGTCTCACCCCTAAGTGCCCCAAAGCCTCGTACCCCGGACTCTGGGAGGTAGTTACATATAGTTATTGTACATTGATTGATATAGATGTGTACGTTCTTCTTTTACTATAAAAAAGACACTCTAAACCCAATTTTGAAGCCTTTGTATTGTCTTTCTGTCCGATATCGTATAATTTTTAATATACACAGTATGTCCCATTACATACCAGACAGTTTCATGTAAAGCTTGTAAGCAATCGTTATATTTAATTGCTTACTCCTGTAATAAAACCTATCCAGCTTCGATCATCTAGTTTTGACTTACCTTTTGTTCCTAGAGTCAATACTAACATTGGAACTAGGATTTTTCTGTTTCTGCACAACTCTTTGGAATGTGTTCCATTTTAGCGTTAGAGGCGTTGAAAATGTTACACAATTCCGCATTCATTAAACAAATGTACCTCTATAACAGTGCTTACCCCCACAGCTCCTCCACGTATCCACCCGTTTGTTGACAACTTGGATACGGCTTATCGATTTTGAGATTAACAAAACCGTTTGTCTTGATGCGCCTCTGTCGTCGGTTTCCAATGATTTATGAGCGAAATAAGTTACCTTGTTATTATTGTTATTATTGTTATTTAGTCTCACTTATGGTCTCGATGAAGTGAATCATGCTGGTCGCGCATGAGCTCGAGAACAATTATATGAACAGTGGTTAGCGCCGCCTATCTGTGCTCCTGCTGAGTTTACAATTTACAACTTGAATGTTTTGTGTATAATCTGAACGTTTATTTACGTAACTTTTAAATTGCGAACACTCTTACTATTACTATAACACTATATACACTTCAGCATATTTATTCTAGTATTAAAAACATTATATTGCAAATTACGGAAGAGATAAGATCTGTTTAACGTTTTTGTCTAATCATTTTTTTCTACGAAACCCAAAGCGCTATGCCGCCTATGATCATTCCAAAGAGTTAGCGTGCCATCAGCAAGCGTCTAGACATTGTACGAATTGTTCTGTCGATGTCTTAATGAAAAACAATCCACACTTCACTGATCACGAAAACAGTTCCGGTCCCAATGTATCTGTACCATTTGAGAACTGCATGCTGCTGTCGATTCACCAGCACTAACGTGGATCGCTAATGATCCGATTCCGTGCTCCGGTAACAGGGTCTGCTGTGCAAGCATCGTGTGTGCGCCATGAAGTAAATTAAATGTGTTAATAAAATATCTTCTTTGATTTATCTGCTAAATGCATGCATGCTTTTAGTGCATCTTACCTTGTACTCCATTCTGCCCGCGATATCCAGCTTGTTTTGTGTTGTAAGTTATTCTCATAATCTCATTCCGTTTCTGGGACAGAATGATGTGCCAAACTATTGTATGCTGACGCCAACACTAACCAACTCGCACAGTCACAACTTAGTTTCGCTCAGCCATTAAGCCAAACCCAACCTTGCGATACAACTAAACATAACGTCGTCAGGCTATTTTTACATTCTTCGGGTTTGTCCATTTTATTGAATATGTGTTCTTGTTATCATACCCAAATATTAAGTTACATGACTTTTTTATTGTACAGACTTTCGTCTTTCTTAGCAAATTGGCTTAGTCGGCACTATACGTGGTAGCTTGTTGCTACCCTAGTTTAAAGTGGCACTGAAGACGCATCTTTTCACACATTATTTTAACCTTCGATGATCGATGATCCTAAATATGTATACCTTTATTTTAATAATTTACCTATTATAATTAATATATTTTATTGTTTTAATGGCTTGCATAATTGTGTTTATTTATATATTTTAAGACAGTATAGTTGATTTTACTTAGTAGTAATGATTGCATAATATTTTTAGACTATATATCGTATGATGTTATTTATTTATTTATTTGCATTAACCATTGTAAAGCTCCCCAGAATATAAGAAATAAATTATTATTATTATTATTACCCTCTTCTCGGCGGATTGCTGCATGTGACCACGACCCCACCGAGAAACATAAAATAAACTCGGATTGAGCGGAAGTAGTTGAAGACACAATACAAGAAGGATATGAATACGAAAAACAGAGCTAGCAATTGATACTTGGGTGCACTATCAGCGTCAGCGTGTGTACGATGACGTCATCCGACGGGACGTTAGTTCTCCTGATAAAGCCATCTTGTTAAAAAGGCCAAAAGTCTATACACTCTACACTTGTGAATTAATCTTTGGATATGACAAAAAGAAATAATGTTCAACATTCGGATATATATTTCCAGGTGCCCATCACGCGTCTGGCGAACACTGCGACTGGCCGGCCATGCGCCTACCTCGACTCGTGTCTTGTGTCGCTCAAGACCTCTACAGACGTCTACAAGTTGCTCTACCAGAACTTCCGCTACAACTACGACTCGAACCGCGCGCCGTTCATCATCAACATACAAACGAAGGTGCGCCAGCAGCCATCCTGTCTCGCAGTTACCCACACTTCAACGCGCGCTCTTCCTACGTTAGCGATCATGCTATTTCAAGCGTTTAGTGTGAATGTCTAAATTTGGAACGCACATTCCCACAGTAATGCAGAAGGGTTTGTA
The DNA here is from genome assembly GCA_020002185.1 of Paraescarpia echinospica. Taxonomy (NCBI): domain Eukaryota; kingdom Metazoa; phylum Annelida; class Polychaeta; order Sabellida; family Siboglinidae; genus Paraescarpia; species Paraescarpia echinospica. The sequence goes on along the minus strand of CM034531.1, from coordinate 21,246,151 downwards.
GAAGCATGACATAACTCACAACTCCTAAATATTTATTATTAAGTCGTTCCAACCACAATTCATTCATACTAAAAGGCCAACGTTATTTTGACATCGTTAAAGACTATACATAATTTTTAATTTCAACATAGTATCAACCATTTTGGTTGTACAGCTGTACAAATACAGGATACATCACGTTCTTTAACTCCAAGCTTATCGCTTGTTTGTCGAGGAAGACAAAGAGCTGTCGTTGTCTCAGCGAGTGGTGGTGGTGGTAGTTGTGTGTGTGCGTGTGTGCGTATGTGCGTGTGCGTGTTCGTGCGTGTGCGTGTGAGTGTACCGAAAGCCGTCTACAAAATTATATTATGCCAGGTATCGTACTCCAATTCCAGATTAAACACCGACCAGTTCTTAACCTTGTACGTATTGCAGACCCTGCGCAGTGCGACGGCGGTCGGCGGCATCAAGAAGTTCCTCAACAAGCTGCTCTCGGACGCCCACGACGACACGTGGATCTTGACGATGCAGGACGCGCTCGACTGGCTGCAGTCGCCGACACCCATCTCCGAGCTGGGCAGCTCCGACCTGTGGGCATGTCCGGATCGCAACTTCCACGCGTGCAACATGGACGAGGATGAGGAGGCGTCACGGCGGAAAGCCAAGGATATGGAGAGCCCCTTCCGCTCCCTCATATTCGTCGACTCGCTCTGGATCTTCCAGATCGTCTTCCTCGTCGTCTCCTACTTCCTTCTACTCAAGTATGATAGTCATCTCAATGACTAGTTCTGCTGCACTGTTGTGCAGTGATGATGTGTGTTAACACGTTTGGTAACACGAAGAAAGTACATTTATGCACAGGTCAAGTTTATTGTTTAGCTAAGAAGAAATGAAGAGTTTGAGTGAGTGTAAATAATTTTCATTGGGTTTTGTTCCGGATGTGACGTAATTGTTATAATCACATGAAACAGAAACATTCCAGTTTCGACACATCAATCTGTCACCAAGTCACTGGCCTATAAATGTGTAGTGAACGCTCGCACACAGAAATACTCTTGCACAAGATTGGAACGATGTGTCGTAGTGATGGATTAGTAAATGTATATAATATGTTATTGAATTCAAACTGTTTACATACTAGCAAAATACTAAATGATACTAGTTTTATTGCGCACAGACAACTCCCAGACAATACAACAAAAACACTACATTACTTATGCACTCACGCATACACACGCGCAAACTGTCACGCACGCACTCATACACGCACGCTCGCACGTAGACACTCACATATGCACACACAGACACGTAGACATACTCACAAACATACGCGCACGCACGCTCACACACACAACACACGCACGCGCACGCACGCGCACGCACACGCACACATACAAACACACAACGACAGAAGGGCACGCGCGCACACATACAACACGCACACACATGCATTTACATATACACGCACGCACGCACGCACGCACGCACGCACGCATACACACACACACACACAAATCAGCAGCACCAGTGCCTCCCTCTGGACGGCGTTTCTGATTTTCGTCGATTGACAACAAATGACCGCGAATCACCCAGATATTGTCATCACAGCCTCCACAAAATTATGATTTCCATACTAAGAAATTTTCAGTAATTTGGGGCACCAATGAGTGACCCACCGATACCATGTTTCTTGTAACACCACGAATGGGACATTAGTTCATTCGTCCCGTGACGTCACGCCACAACAACGATAGCGGCGTACGTCATCGGCGCGTCGACGCGGTTTCGACGCTAGGCGGTGCTGCCGTCGGGTTCGGTCCTTTGCACGTGTACACGTTGGTCCAACGTTCGCACGTGCTGCACTTGACGAAACAGCACCAGTGAAACTTGCAGTGACACTTCCGCTTCCGCTTTACCGTGCGCGTGTCGTAGCCACGCCCACAACACATGATGTCACATCCGTCGATGCCCAGTGACGTCTTGCTGCATTCGCGTCCGGCAGTACCCAGCGATCCTACGGTAGGCAAAATAAGCTTCATAATGCAAGTCATCGAGGTTATATATATACGTTTATAAAAGCCTTATGAAATATATATATTAGCACCCTATGTGGTAACAACTAATATACAACCATCAAAGAAATCGTCTGATTAAGTTTTGGTGAACTTTCCCTTTCGTGTAATTGTAAACGATGTTGTTATACAACCACATTTATGTCGTAAATCTGGTGTTACGTTAAGTGAGTGACAACATTCCATTACATGTAGGACCCCGTCGTAGTGTGATGACATGTAATATATATTCCAACCACAGTTATGCCCTTAGCTCTGGAGTGGTGATAAATGGTGATATATACATCATCCGACTGTCTTTAGTCAGTAGCTCTGACTGGTGTGACGATTTACGACGATATCATCCATCATCACTACCACATGTAGGACATAAACACGGTGTCACAAATCAATGATACCTTTCAACTATACTATCATGTGACGACATGAAACGATCAATTGCAACAGCCTTTAGGTCCTAATTCTTGTGTAACGGTTGAAATCTATAGCATTCTATTTAATTTATGTAGAATTCTATTTTAAAAAATGGCATTAAACGCTCCCTAAGCAAAAACATATATATACAATTATTCTATGGAATTCTATAATAATCTATAGAATTATAGAGAAAATATATTTCCACTTTACGTTCTATAGAGCTCTATAGAAAAATCTATAGACAGTATACTGTAAAGTGGAAATAGATTTTCTACATAATTGTATAGATTACTACAGAATTCTATAGAATAATTCTAAATATATTTTTTGCTAAGGGAGCGTTTAATGCCAAATATAGAATTCTATAGAATATTTTGCAAAGAGCTAAATAGGAATTTATAGAATATCCGATAGAATTATGTAGAATTTCTACGGCCAACTGAAATTACATAAAACTGTATATAATATGCTATACAATTATATAGAGTATTATATAAAATTATATCGAATTTCCATTTATTTTGTAGAATTCTACATAAATTCTATAGAATCATGTCGCAAATAATATTCTACAGAAAATTCTCCGCAAAATTACATTACATACATTTTATAGATATTCTATATAATGTTTGCTAAGGGTCTGATCGTATGAGAAACAAATGTATCAATTCCCGCGTTTTGATTGGTGACGTTCCAGCAGCAAGTACTCGCACTCAACCGGAAAGTGTCAAGTCAGAACACGCCCTGCTTGCTTGCTCGCAATGTTGTCACTGCGCCATGTCTATTGAGTCTTATTTTATCGGTTGCTCGTCTTGTTGCCTTTGTCCGGCAGCCGCGCGGTGGCGAGCTACGCCTGCTGTCGTTTGGTTGTGGCAGGCGCCAGCTTCCGTTGTTGTTCAATGTTCATTAACTACCATAACACGAAGGGCCAGCAAGTTTACACGGGTCAAGTTTGGCGTATCATTGAAGATGGGCGGTCAATATATGTTTGAAATTTCCTGTGGAGTTGTCGACTATGTTGTCGCGTTTGTCAAGATGGAAAGAAAAAATGGTGATAATTTTGTCGAGGACGACGTTATAGCCTACTATGCAGGACATTTGGCCTTCTGGCTTAGGGAACTATTTATAAAGAATTGTCCTATTTGTGTGCCACCGTTATGCTAGTGTATACAGCCTGTAATTAATTGATATATGTTGTTCCTTACACGAGACATGGTCAATCGCAGCCATTCGTACGGAGCAGTTGTTTGTGAAACGTCACATGACACTACGTAGAGTACACTCCCTGCACATTAATTTACGTCACATTGTCGGCCTAGTCAAGTCAGGTGAGGTGTCGCCTTCGTTTCCCGATGGATTTGGCTCTCTGTCTCTCCGTCACCTCCTCCCATTGCCTCTCGACCAGCTTCTCTCTCTCTCTCTCCCTCCCTCCCTCACTCACTCACTCACTCACTCACTCACTCACTCACTCACTCACACACACACACACACACACACACACACACACACACACACACTCACTCACTCACTCTCTATCTTCTCTGTCTGTCTGTCTGTCTGTCTGTCTGTCTGTCTGTCTGTCTGTCTGTCTGTCTGTCTGTGTCTCTCTCTCTCTCTCTCTCTCTCTCTCTCTCTCTCTCTCTCTCTCTCTCTCTCTCTCTCTCTCTCTCTCTCTCTCTCTCTCTCTCTCTCTCTCTCTCTCTCTCTCTCTCTCTCTCTCTCTCTCTCTCTCTACTTAGAGCGGACAAACAAACAAGAAACCGTATGTCACCTGTCCCCGGATTGTAGAGGCAGTAGTCCGGCGACGCCTCAAGATACACGATGTCTGAGCGCGTCGGGCGCTTGTAGTTCTGGTTGGCGACAACGAGGCGGGCGCCGTCTTGATTCATCATCACTTCCGTCGCACCGTTGTACCTTTCAAGACGATAAAACTACTGATAATTCCATGAAATGTTACACTGTGGCATGTGTATTCGAAACTATAGTTTACATGTGTGCTACTAGTATTGTGTAAACATAATAGCTATATAAATTGATTTGACGAAACTGTTTTCTTTGAAATAAGTGTGGGTTTCTTCGCTTTTGTATTAGCGCGAAAGCAATACTTACAAACAGTCCATGATTAAAATAAAGTTGATAGAACATGAAAATATAACCGCAATGTATTTTAATGAGAAATTACTCGAATTACAATCATGTTTGAAATAATACAATAAAATAACTTTTGGGGACACACAAGATCGGATCTTGTCTTGTTAATGATTCATGGAATCAGTGATGGGGTTTTTCCTTAGCATACGATCAAAATTAATGGATGATCTAGCGTTTAATGTGACTAATGATTCACCTTCGTCGCAGATGATCGCCGACCTTGCGGAAGTGTTGCATTGCGAGCCAGCACGTGCGCACTGTGCACGAACCGCTGACCCCGTGACATTTACACGTCATATGCATGAACTTTTTGACCGCCTAGCGAGAAACAAACCTCGTTATAGAACCTAGACGCAAATGCAATCTCTACGTTTATTTTATGTAGCAATACAGTATAACGCATAACGCCACACCTGCGTTCTTGTCCGATTACATGTGCTGCCACGCCACCGCCTCGTACGATTACAGCCGCATGCAAATCGCAAAGATGCAATATGATATAACTATTTTATTGTGTTTCAATTCGTATGTGATTTAATACATTTGTGATTCGAATTAGAGAGACACATGTTACTAGCAGAGACAGTTATATTAAAAATGAACGATGGAAGTATTATATATCTTATCTTGATTAACATATATATTTTACATCTTACGTTGTGTTTGGGTGATCGTTCGTGTAGCATACTTACGCAATGAAAGATTATCACTTTCGTAATGTATAAATATTGCGTTATTAACAAACGGAATGTTCGAATGGCACCGGTAACCCAGGCTAACTCGATTAAGCATACAGACACGCCTTTGGATCATTACAGGGACATTGTCCAAGTGAACAAGTGAACGATTCGCCACTCTTCCGACAACCGTGTAATGGCGTCCATTACACCATTCGCAATCAGATCACGTCATGTTTAACAAGCAATCAAGCGTGAAACTCTTCCGAGACTATATCGTAATTGGCGCCACGGGAAGTGACCGTCGAAACGTGAAGAAACGCAGACCGCTTTTGTCTCACTAGAACAATGCAGCAGCATGTACGTGCGTGACCGCTGGTCGATGTTGCAATATCGTGACGCAGAGAAACACGACGAAACCGACTAATGAGCGTTTAGAACATCGACTGCAATGAGAACGAAGGTCCGTCTCGCATGAGTTGCTTCATCTATCACCCGCCGTCTGTATACCGAATGGGAGCAACAACATAGTCTAGTGTTAGTTAGTGGAGCGCAATGGCACAGTGAATAGAGCATCGGACTCTCAATCGTTTCAATGTTCGATGTTCTCCTCTTCTCTCCCTCTACGTCCGGGGTGAGGCTGGCCTCGATACTGTTCCTCGATACTGGTCCTCGATATCGATCCTCTATACTGACCCTCGATATTGGTAATCGATACTGGCCCCGATACTGGCCTCGATACTGACCTCGATACTGCTCCTCGATACTTGTCCTCGATACCGATCCTCGATATTGGTATTTGATACTGGCCTCGACATTGGTCCTCGATACTGGTCCCCGATTTCGGTTTTATTTTGTTCTTCTTCCACCTCACTGTTTTTGCACTGTTCTCTCTCTCTCTCTCTCTCTCTCTCTCTCTCTCTCCACCAACTGTCTCCGCTCCTTTCCACATGTCGCTCTCCTCCACCTCTCCTCTCACAATCCCTCCAAATCCCTCTTTACACAATCCTCAGTTTTACACTGATAATATCGTCATTACGCCCTGAGTTCCATGTTAACACACATGCACAATATGTAGTTACGGAAACATTACGTTCCTAAAGAAAATTGTAATAGTCATTGCCAAGTTTGGAAGAATTGTTTGACCGCATCGGATGTGCAGCGTTTAGTCCATTTTTGTTATTTACTATAATTCTTGACTTACTTCCCAGATGTGTTCTAATGAACAACGTCTTTTATATAATTCGGCTGTTATCTACTAAATTTGAATGTTTCTGCCTGAGCACACATGCCTAAATTGCACAACAAGAAACAGATAATGGTCAAATTTTTTTTTTTTAAAGTTGTTCGCTGAAACACAGCTGGAATAATCACAATATTGGACTAGACAAACTTTATATTTTGTACCAAATTTTATGAGAAAAGCTATCCGACTTTGCGGCTCTAAGCCGATGCTATCCGTTTGTCATTTATGAACGTAATCCTCCTCTCTGCCTACGCTCGAGACCAGCGAAGACAGCTAGTGGGACGAAGTACGATTGATTAATCGGACTTTCGTACACGTGTGTTGGCAACAGACCACGGATAGTACACTTCTATTCCCACTAGTGGCTCTAGGTTACGTCGGTCTTAAAATACGGAAATAGTAAGTTTTGGCGGGTGCCATATTTAAAAATAGTGAATATATAAATGTCAGCGTAGGTTAAATTTAACATTTCTTGAAATCATCATCTATACATAAACCAACAAATGAATGCTCTATGTGACATATTTGCTAAGATATGGTGACATTTGTATTGATGACCGCCATATTTAAAAAATGATGGATATGAAAGTCCCAGAAGTTCAGATTTAAAATATTTGAAAACCTATGTGACACAGTTATTACGATGTCAGGATAATTTATGTTTTGTGGCCATTTTTTAAGATGGCCGCCATGTCAAGAAACACATTTTCATGAGTGACATCCACTTGAACACGGAACCTTAGGTCATAGAACATTTCTGGCAGGTTAAACCTTTGCAGTAGGAGGTGCGCTACAGTGACCACTCGCGCGAGACCCACCCTGCGGCCGGCGCGGTTGTTGTGGACGTTCATGAGACCGCGCGAGTCCCTCACTCGTCTCTCCTTCGCGTCGACGAATATACGCGTGAACCGCCGCCCAAACCTGACGTTGTCGCTGCATCCGCCCCAACTAGAGAGGTAGAGAACATGTGGATAACATGGCGAGCAAAGATGGGGAACGCAAAGCTGTCTTCTGGTTTTATAACCAGAAGATTTGTTCCTATAACTTACATATATACACAGAAGACGTATACCTTTACATCACGTTACATTTAAGATGTTCTTTTTTAGCAAGTAAAGTCTAGCAAAGAATGATAAAGATAACAAAATATATTTAAAATACATATTTTATAGACATGTGAACGTAGGTAGACACAAAATTGTACTTCATACAGTATATCATTGTTCACTACAGTTAATGAGCAGGTTTACGAACTATTGAAATGGCATTGCGCATAATAATAATAATAAAAATGCAAGTGATTTTCAAAATAAAATGTGCTCAAAACATATTTCTGTCTGTTTTTAAGCGGACTCGACCCACCTGAAAGCGCCCCTGGCGTCGTAGCTGACCCCCCGACGGGTGGGGTCGCACGCGCAGTTGCCAATGTCGCCCCGACTGCACGCCTTCGTGACAGCGTGCACGACGCCAGCCGCCGTGATCGCATACACGAACGCCGTCTCGCGGCTACCGACTGAACAAACGACATGCATACATATCAATGTTGGTTACACACCGGGTTAGACGATATCCGTCGACGTGTAAGAGTGCGCGAGCTTCCAAACACAAAACGGCCGTGTGGAAGCTTTTAACTGGTCATCGGCGAATGTCCTGACAGTTTCTTGTAGTTATTATTAGTGACCTACGCAACAGGTGTGAAATATATGTGGTCAAACATGCATTTGCTCGTTACGGCACTGGCACACGGCCACAATAGGCTGATGAACTCACACATACAGCGCCCGGACGTCTCTTTGACATGACACCGGTATCCTTCCCTACACGAATGCCCTCTGGGGTCCGACCACAATTACACGCATCTGGGAGTGTTCCACACAGATGTATTTCCTACAATACGCGAGTCAGTGGTTTTATTTGACGAGGTGTAACCGTTTTCAGCCACCTTTGTTGATACGCTTAACATATCGGAACTTCAGTGGCGAGATCTTGCGGGTGTGAAGACGCGTAGGTATTTTTATTGGCGACATTACCGGTAGCCGGCGGTAGGCGTAGGATTATTATAATTTTTTGTTCAAAAGAACTGCCCATCTTCAGGGTAAGGGTATTTACGACATGAATGACAGATCTGGAGACGTGTGATTTTGACTTCACTTGATCAGTGTTTTGAGAACACAGCCAGAGGTCTCAAGTGCCAATATACGAAAAGTGTTAGATCTAGTGTTGTTCACGACGTGAGAGCGGTAAATATAGATCCGGCGCCGTGGTCGCGAAGGAAAGTGTACAAATTGGTTATCCCTCCAGGCAGAAGAAAAAATCCGGTGCATTTCCGGGTGTATTTTCGACATGAAATGATGTTTTGCCTGTATATTTGGTTTCGAAATCAGTAGACTTAAATTAAGTTGAGTAAGCTTGACATTGCGGGCGGTTTGGTGGTAGATTTTGTATCCAAGGCGGCAGATTGGTAGATTATGTATGTTCATATTTTCTTACAATCATGCAGAACGTTAACATGACAACAACTGAGAAAATCATATGTACTTTGTGGCCTCCAATCACGTCACGTTTCCACTTCAACATAAACCAAGGAAACGCGTCCAGTCGGAATGGAACTGGTTTAGAGTTGTAGATTTGCTCTTGTATCATAATAAGCTGTTGCGGCCAGACTCGACGAATAACGCCTTACATCTCGCATTCGAAAGAAACATGACAATATATTAACACTTTGTCAAATGTCCGAGGATGTAGGATTAGGTGAAGTTTGCGAAAGTTTAATTACAACACATAACCTTTGATTCGGTTATGAACCCATGAATGCATTTCGTAAAATAAGGAATTTTCGTTTCGCTAAATCGAATAAGCGTACTGTTCTTTGTAGCACAATATGTTCGAGTAAGAGGGGGGAGACAAATGGGGAGAGATAGAAGGGAGGGAGAGGAGGGAGAGGGAGAGGAGAGAGGGCGGGAGGGGAGGGAGGAAGGGAGGGAGGGAGGTAGGGAGGGAGAAAGTGAGAGTGTGTGTGTTTGTGCGTGTGCGTGTGTGTCTGATAGAGAGTCTGGAAGACAGTGCGAGCGAAAGAGCCAACGAGCGAGCGAAAGAAAGAGGCGAGAAGATCGAAATAGCGACGGAGCGAGAGAGGAGACAAAAAAGAAAGTTATCTTGAATAATTGGAAACATTTCGCAAAAACCCTTCCTACAGCATCCGTTAGTACAGTACGGTATCAAACTCGTTCGCCGTTCACGACGGGACGTAATCGAATACGAAGTCGACGTTTACGCCAACGGCTGTTTCAACAATTACCGCGTAAATACAGCAGCGGGGGAGGCGGCGTGACGTGACACCCGCGGTCAGACCGCCGCGTGTCGCACGGTGCACGTAAACACACGCACCGCGCCCGATGAAAGACGCGCCTGTCGATTTCAATGGGTGCAGGTTTTATTCTTCGTCGATTTCACCGCTTGTCTGTTCCAGTGTGGTTTGCGAATTGCACCTAAGAAAACAGCGCTGCTCTCTCGCTGCGCTAATTGCGAGTACCTCCGCGTATTTGTAGCTGGTTCGAGCAGGTCCTAGTGACGTATTCATCGACGATGGAGTTCATTCACGCGGAAGAGTTTTCCCGCGGTATAGTCATGCGGTGTCACTTCAGCGGTGTCGTATCTTTAGAGCCAAGGCTCCAGGCTGCTATCGTCCCATGTGAATTTTTGACACCTTCCCCGCACCGGTTTCCCACAGGACATATTGCCATTACGTGTTACTGGACTGACGATTTGTGCATGTAATTCTAGATTAAGCGTACTGCGGGTGACTTTCTCCCAATGTCGATGGAATCGACCTTATGGCGTCAATCGAATATTTATTAAGTATGCTAATTTTCTATCCACATAACTCCACGAAAAATACAACGATATTCTGATTAGGTTATACACTTCTCTCATAAATAAAATAAAGAAATCATAATAAAATAAATAATTATTATATTAGTATTATTAAATATCGTTGACCAGGTTGTATAATGCATGTAATCGTGTTTAATCAATCGGTGTTTTAATTTGGCGCACTAAAATAGTGTGAACATATTTAGAGATAATTTCTCCGTAGACAAGTAATTGGGTAAATAGATAAAACATCTTACGACTTCTTACGAAAGAACTTATATTTAAAACAAAAACTATAAATGTCGCCAATTAATAATAAATTAATGCACACCTCCATGGACTTAAGTAATGTGCGTGCTCAACGTATTATAAATAACTATTATAAATAAATATTATCAAGCGTTATTAAAAGTATATTATATATCACATTATATTTACCAATACGGCATTTTCACAGTATTTAAGTCTATTTTAGTTTTAATTAATGTGTTAACGGTATTGCAAGTAATAAACTATGCATTGACAAGACAACAACCCCAGCCTACACCTGAAATGACAGCCGTGTAAGAGCCGTATCACAATGCGTACCTTGAAGCATGAGCTTGCCGAAGACGGATGAATCCTTCCGTGATGTTGAGCAGTTCCACCGACCACGACGGAACTGTCGCTGACATTCTCGCACTCCCATCTTCGCCCCGCGCACCACGCTCACCATGACGTCAGGGAGTGTGCGACACAAATACCGCTGACGACACAAGTGACGCAATAATGACGTAATCGGAGGCGCAACAATAGTGTTATTATTACAAGTGATATTGTCAAGGCATCACGTATATGCAGGGCCGTCGCTAGCCTAAAACGACTGGAGGGGGCAATAAAAAATAAAGTAAAGCATAGAAATTCACGCGGGGGTTCTCTCCCACAGTTGAAATTGTTCCCCTTCTTGGTGCACTCTAGCGTATTTTCTGGTGAATTTCGCCCACAGTTCAAGTATTGTTTCAGTGTCGATCGCATGCTGCGTGGGAATGAAAACAATATATATATAAAAAGAAATAATTGACATCAAATGACAATACACTTATCAAAATCGACAGTTACGTATTATAAACGTAATATCGGCCCAACAGTTACACCAGTCTGAAATTGTTTTATAAGATCACTTCCTCTCGCCATCGCGTGCAGTGATTCCCCAAACGGCTTTACACAAATAAACCTCTTCGGGGGGGGGGGTAGTTTGATTTTCTATGGACATAATAACATTCCGAGGCCATCTTTCTGTCATTGTTGACCGACTCCACCATTCAGGTGTCGCAGGGCATAAAAGGACCACTCGCAAGCAACGCTTCCGACTGGTGGAGTGAGGAAGATGTTTACGATCAAATGTTTCACCACACGCCGAAATCAGTTCACGTGAAGACGACGGTCGTGGAACTTGAGGGTCGTCGTACCTCTTTCACCACTTTGTGATTTCCACAGGAAGCTAGTTTTGTTCATCCAAACTGAGATACCTACTGTAGTACTCAGTTAGTCCTGTGTTATCTAGTTTTTGTAGATTGGACGGCAGGCGGTCTTGAGCTGCAGTGAGTCCATGAGTCATTCGAAAATCGTTCAACCAACCCGTCAAGGACGTGATCAATAAATGGGGAAAATATATTGATGCGATAGTAGTCAGCTGTTGATTGATCCGTGTCTCCAGCATTGGCGCGATGGCGCTGAAATTGTGCCGTTCTGGGTTACGAATCTCAAGACCTGAAGAGTTGGCCACCAGCCCAACATGGCGCCATATTTCATCTCATTCTGAGTGGATGGTCCTGCTCTCCCAAATGCATTTACTCGCCAGCGAAATGTCCTCCTATGCATCGTCCATATTGCGCTGTTTGGTTTGGAAGTTATTGGACACGGACCCAACAAACTGAGCACCTTCTGGGCCATCACTGGGCCACCACACGATGAATTGTGATTCTTCTAAAAGACGGCCGTACGTGGCTGCATCATTTCGTGCGTCACCAGTACTGGCTCTTGTTGCCAGAACATTGGAACAGTTTGTTTTCAGGAGCGGAACTGACAGGACGAAATTGCACTTTTAAGAAAAGCTGCCCTTTTCATATCGGGAAAAGAGCACTTAATAACCCTTCGTGTTGTCCCTTATCCACTCCTCAAGTCTGGGCACGATCGCTTTCAGGCACGGATCCAGGATTTCGGGAAATATGGTGCGGACCAGTTTCTGAAAATAAGGCATTTTGACCAACAAGTGGGCGTGGAATCACAAACACAACAGTGACACCAGTAACATAGGCTAGACAAAAAGGGAACTTATAAACTGAAAGGGCACTTTTTGTATTTTTTCGGGGGGGATGCCCCTGCCCCCCGCTAGCTACGGCCCTGATATGTTGACGTAAAACTAAATGACGGTCTAGAGCTCTTTACCGTGCAGTATGCTCTTGGATAACAGCCGGCTTACTCGTTCTGAGAATCCTGCAGGCAGGGCCATAGCCTACATGCATGCTAGGTCCTACGATTAAATTGTTATGTTTAGTGGGTCACGAGTAAAGGAACTGCATGCTTACAAAGGTAGGAAGTGAAAGGTACGTTCAAATATTAATTTGTCGTATATAGTACTACTCCCGTGATAACACACAAGTGTTCCAGTAATCAATGCATTATTACCACCCGTCTTATCTTTTACGTTGTCACAGTTACGCAAGTGACGTAATTCGCGGACGTTCAACGTCTATTATTGTCGTCAACATAGTTACTCGAAAAATAGTTTCTATACTACATCTGAACAAGGTATAAAATGGCGAAATATTTTGTGGACACTCGTAATGTATTACACGCGGTGTAACTGTCCAGAACTCCAGATTGCCGTGATATCAACCAGTATGATATTGCGTAGCATTTAACACAGCCAAATACAAATACAATAACATTTATTTATTGGATGATGATATGACAGTTGAACAATGTATTAGATTATAAACATTAGTATACATGTATATCAATAAGAAGGAATTATAATATAATTATATATAACACTATATTATAGTGTATTCTGCATAACCCTCCCACTGGAATATGTAGCTATACATGTCGGCTGGTTACAGTATGTACGTGTAACACACTACTCCACCGACGGGAATGCATTATTCCCGGAATAACACATTGTTTGTTAAACCATGACAGTGTATCTGGCTGAAAATACACAAATAACACCAACATACAGTGTATAATGTATTACTTCCGTTATATATATATCGGAAAATCAACATTTGCACGTACATTTTCTCTCCTTACCTTTGCAACACTCAGAATACTTGCTTAGGAAATTTTATAAGGCACGGTCAAAGACGGCAGAAAACGAGGAAGACCACAACAATATACGCGGACAACAAACAACCGAGAATGAACGGGTTTTCACCCAAGGAAGTTATGCGAGGCATCTCTCAACCGACCCAGATGGAAGAATATCGCGGTTGAAGCCTCTAAACGCGCACCCCTACGATCGGCCCGGTCAAGGGATGAATGCCTGAGTGACCTTTGCGAAGTTGCGGTTCTTATACCAAAGCATAACACTTTTGTACTTCGCCGTATCTGTTGGAACCAACGTACGCCCGTTTGCCGAAAATTATATACCTTTGAACAATTGTTCGCAACGCTATATGTTTTCTACGATTCTTCCAAACTACGCAAATCGTCCAATGACGAGTTGGTGGCAGCGTACGTAACATGCAACACTCTAATTTGATTGTTCTTAATCGCTTTGTTGTTAATCGCTGATACGCCTTTTGATGACTTTAAACAACAATATTGTATCGGATCCCTCCCGGGGTCATATATATCAGCGGCCTAACCCAAGCACGAATTTGCAGATTATTATTACTGCCGAGTGCTTTCCAAATATGCACGGTCAAGCACGATTGACCTAAACAATCCTCCAAAATAACACACGACAGACTCGTCCTGAGAATCCGATGTAAGGAATACGTTTATGAAGGTCGAGTGGATATCAACACTATACGATATGATATTTCAATTACAGTTGGTGTAACAGCAATCATGGGCACATGTCTAGAATCCGGGTTCACCTCGATTTTACCATTATAACTATGACTTAGCCTAAGTTTGATAGATCAATGCTTAAATCCAATCATTCCACAACACCTAAGGCTTACTTACACTAAAACAATACTGCGTTTTAGCGAATTTTGAAGCCCAAATGGCGCTCTTATTTGTGCCAGTCTGCATCACTTCAGTCGTGCGTTATAGCGCCGCGCCCTTGAAATGAGCGATAAATAGTTCATGTTGATGCAAACCGGGCCGCCTTATAGCCTTAAAAATGCGTTAAGACACAATATTTTTTATAACGTAAATATGCCTGAGATGATACGAAATGGTGGAATGAAGGTTTATCCAAAACTATAATTATAACGATAAAATCGAGGTGGGTCCGAACTCCGCAACTGACCTATGGGAAGTCGTGTTACATACCTGTCGACCGACGAGCCCAGGAATGTTATCACAAAGTAGTCCGGCTCCGACGAGGGAGAGGGAGTTCACCTGCAGTTGACTGACGTACCTGAAGCGGGGAACAACCGTCAACAGATCGCGCGCGCAGCTTCGGCGTCAGGAAAATTATTGTCCTCCGTAAAATACATGATACGTTTATTCTATAAAAATTATATGTAAATTGGAAGTCGTATTTGTTTTGAATTGTGTCTTCATATGTGTTCATGTTGTATTAATTTGATATTCTTACACTGCAGTATTCTTTTAGCGCTCTATTATCTGAATGAAGCAAGTTGGCATCTCGATAATTGTGAATCTACAAGAACGGTTGTTTTTTTTCGAGAACGACATGGATCTTAGCAGAGACTACCCACAGTGATAGCATAGAAAACCAAGATTAGCATGATGAAAATAGATGATTAATTGAATGAAGCTTCAACAGATCATCATATCGTTTAACCACAGAACACACACACACACACACACACACACACACACACACACACACACACACACACACACACACACACACACACACACACACACACACACACACACACACACACACACACACACACACACACACACACGTACGATATGTTGAGTTCAAACATATTTTGATCAGTATCTAGTCGATTAAAAGGCCACAATTGTGCGCACAAACACGAATCAACGGGTCTAACAAGGGGAACAACAACAATATAAGGAGATCGTACTTTATGTTGTTGTCACTTCTTCAAACTATGGAGGCCTTTCTGTTTACACACGCAAACAGAAGCCTTTTTTCTCAGTTTCTATTCCGATTTTTTAACAGCTAATCATATAACAGAGTTCTGTGTGGACTACCCGGTATCCCCGGTAACCAATAATCTGAAAAAAGCGACTTCTTGCATCTAAACAAAACTGCTCCGATTGAAATAAGTACCCTTTCCCATATATTTGTATAATCATCATCAGGAGTTCTTGCTTTTTTCGCAGCGTTTATATACTTCTTTGAAATTAGCAAGTTATGAATGTTATTATTCACACATATTCCCGTAAGGAACGTTACGAACACATTTGATAATGTGTCTAAATTATGGTTCCTGCCTTCTCTCATCACTAGAACTAGAACTGGAATATGCTGCTATTTTCGCACCTACCGAAGTGGCAAGATACACACAACGATCCACTGGCACCTTTCACACGGATTGTCCTAAGTCGGTTCAACAGGTGAGCTTTTTACATGGAACTCAAACACCTAACCCACTGTCAGTGTGTCGGTGTGTTTATTGCACGTCTCCTAGAACGATTAACTCTAGACAGTTCTGTATCAGATGGAGAGCGGATAATCCATCAAAAGGCAGACTAGTGAGATATTTTTTTTTAAATTAATGGTGCAAAAAACGAGACTGAATAATTCCCTCAGCCAGGTTCTGCTGCTCATAGATCAGAGAGGCGAGTGGATGGAGAGTCAGACGGAAGAGTGACACGAGAGAGACACGAGAGAGAGAGAGAGAGAGAGAGAGAGAGAAAGAGAGAGAGAGAGAGAGAGAGAGAGAGAGAGAGAGAGAGAGAGAGAGAGAGAGAGAGAGAGAGAGAGAGAGAGAGAGAGAGAGAGAGAGAGAGAGAGAGAGAGAGAGAGAGAGAGAGAGAGAGAGAGAGAGAGAGAGAGAGAGAAGCCATCTGTATGGCATAGTGTACTGATAACGAAGAAACTGAAGAAATGTGCACCATATAATTGATTGTAAGTTTGTCATCGCACTGTGTTGGTGTTTCTAATTCTACCACAACCCAACGATGTTAAGGTTTTCATAATAAAAAGGTCAACCGTTTAAGAAAATCACCCCATTATATTCGTTTATAAGGAAGGCGGAAGTAGGTAACGCGTTCCCATCCTTCTTGCTATAACGTACGCATGGCTACTTGCGCAAAAACCGTCTGTTTACAAAACAATGCCACACGAACGTTGCGAAACTGCGCATTGGCGCATATAGTGTTTATAAAACAGAAATAAATCTAGGTCACGGGGATAAATGGGCTATTTGTTCATCTTATCTGACGGACAGTAATCGGTGAAGACACATTCCAAAAAGAGGCGCTATAGCTGCTACGAGAAGCCGTTTTTAGTTAATGAACGATTAACAGGAGCCGTATTTTGAAGAATCATGTCATTTATAACATCATAGCAACACACCAGATAGTCGTGACAGCGTCATAAAAAATGCACAGAACCATCCATCTCAACCAAGACGTTATCAGTCAGTTTAATTAGTGTTTCACTGGCATGCGTCTCAGTCAGCCGGAAGTTGTCACCCGAAAGTGTTTCTTATGGCCACGTGGCCAGTGCGACAGATCTTGGAAAAGCCGGCATTATCGGAATTGCGCGCGACTTATGCGTTAAATAAACTGTTGACAGATCGGCGACGCTGCGACGGGTGTTAATTAGAACCCTGTTTGTTCCCACACTAAGCGATAGCGCCGAAAGCTCTATCTAGACGAAATCAGTATTCAACTGTCACGAATAGTCTTTCTGTGTCATATCTTACCAATGTAGTGATTGAGAGGGTCGAGTTACATATTGTATACATACCACTTGACAGGTTAGACGGGATTAGGTAACCAGCTCGTGCGGATGGAGGAGAAACGGGGCAAGATGGAGTGATGAGATGGAACATGTATGTACCAATTGAAACAACAGAGAAGGAGGGAAGGGGGTATAACAAGGTAGAGGAACTGGGGAAAAGAGGAGGTGGAGATAGAGTGAATTGGTGATAAAAGGAAGGAAGGCAAGGGAATGGAAGAGGAGGGAAGGAGGGAGCGAGGGATGTAAGGAGGAAGGGAGGGGACGAGAGAGAGTTGGAGGAAGGGAGGTGTGAGGGAGGGGTGAAGGGAGGGAGGGATGGAGGGAGGGAGCGAGGGACCGATGGAGGGAGGGTGGGAGGGAGGGAGGGAGGGAGCAAGAAAGGAAGGGAGAGGGATGGAGAAAGATGGAAGGAGGGAGGGAAGGAGGGAGGGAGGGAGGGGGAGGGAAGGGTGGGAGGGAAGGAGGGAGAGGTGAACGGAGTTACGGTAAGAAAGCCGAGGGGAAAACGGAGACAGAGGTGTGGTGAAGCGAGGAGAGGCGAGTGAGAGGCGGGGGACGGTGAGGGAGAGGTAAAGAGGAGCCGGTGAGGCTGAAGACGGTGGGTATGCTACCGATGTGAGTGGCGGAGAAATGGGCACACGGAGCGCACATGTGCGGGGCACAGAGGATAGAAGTAATGAGGGAGAACACATTAAGTATTCCGAAGTGTGGCTGTGACGCGAAGGACACCGAGGTCTGACGTCTAATTGCCCCATTGACAGCGCTGATACTCATTTCAACAAG
Organism: Paraescarpia echinospica; assembly: GCA_020002185.1. Taxonomy (NCBI): domain Eukaryota; kingdom Metazoa; phylum Annelida; class Polychaeta; order Sabellida; family Siboglinidae; genus Paraescarpia; species Paraescarpia echinospica. The sequence continues at coordinate 21,227,881 of CM034531.1, read as the reverse complement.
TCGGTTGTAGCGATGATACTAATGAGATAAACAGACGTGTATTGTTGACGCGCCACGGACGGTACCCGCTCGTCGCGATGAAATGTAAACGTTAACGTAAACGAATGACGCGGTGAATCGACGTAAATGGCCCCAAAGTATGACTCGATTTCACAACTCCGAGGTCGACTATCACAAAAACGAGGACGTCAACAACAGTGCTTATGACGAAGCACGTCAGAATATGATGAGAAGCTTTTCACGCGATAACGGACATATCCGGACTCAGACCATACGTAAACTATTACAGACCTATTCTAAATCATGCTGCCTTCTTGCCAAGTCTTACGTGACAGCATTCCATGCATTCTACCAAAAGATGTTTTAATATATTACGATATAATTATTCTATAAATGATGACTTTTTGTGTTCAATGATCAATTGTTTGTGATACAATAATTATAGCTTCTCTCCGGAAGGTTTAGCACCCTCTTTTAACACCTCTTCAAGTTGTGTAATTCTAATCACCATCTGTCTCTTCTCCCAGGGTCCCAGTCCAGTGCACGAGTCAGCCTTTGCATAAACAACGACCAATGCTTTACGTTCGCTGCATTAAAAATATCACTAAAACTAAATATACGCATATACGTTAAGAGGCGTTTGGCATCCCCGTGTAGTTAACGTACACCCGCACGCACACACGCATACACGCTCACACGCACACACGTACGAACGCACGCACCTGTCGAGTAAAAGCGGCTAGGTAAAGCCGAACAGATACGCAGCGGAGACGGTGAACACGCAACGAGCACGTAACACTTACAATTACTGTCACTGCGATATCTCTCGGTAATTACGTGTGCCTCCTAAACACAAGGCGCCGGTGACCACACGCGCAGCATCGAGAAAGTTTTCACACCAAAATCTAGGCATATAAATGAGTAGATTTCATAGGGAGACATCGTAATCAGTTGCCGTGTCTGCTGTGGACATGGGTGATCATCACCCTCCATTTCGTAGGTGTCTTGTCACTGTTATGTTGTGCTTCTTCCTAACCATGCTGCTAAGACCATCAATGATTGCTGTTCTCTGGCGACCTCTGTTTCTATTCCTCTCTATACTTCTCGTTGTCACCAGTTGCTCATTCTCACCACATGACAAAGCTACATATATGTGGATGTAGGGGTGTGTATATGTCTGAGTGATGGCACATTGAAAACCACGTAATACGTGACATGGTCACCATCATGAAATAAAGCTTGTACTTACTTACCCGTGAATCATAATTGTTGTTTTCTGATTTTACATAATTAGTCTTCATGTTGGTGCTTGGTATTAAAAGAATATCTTAATTACCTTTCTTTTCGAAACACAATATTCTGAGCATTATTTTCTAATATGAGGCAACATCGTAAGCTAAATCGAAAAATAGAACCAAGTCCCACCCAATTAGAAGCGAATGTATTGTGTGAAACACTTACCTAACTGTAATGTAAAATTAATGTAGAAGTTGTGAAATACGACTAATAATTTTGATAAAATAGAAGTGGCCTTCATTCGTGTTTGTCCTCACGACTGTGTGCGCGGACACGGATGAAACACTTAGATACGGTAATAAAATGTCAAACGTATGACTTCATAAACTAGCCGTCGGTCAAAGTCAAACCGCAGCCTAAACATAAGTGAATACAAACATCGCAAAATAAAAGTCTGCAAAACCATTACATTCTGCAGCGTGGAACAGTGATTAGAACTTCGGACTCTCAATCGAGAGAATCCGGGTTCGAATGATTCATTGCGGTCTCAAAGCTTAGGCAATTTCGCTCATCCCACGTGCTCCAGTGCATTCAGCTGGTTAAATGAGTAACTCCCTATAGATAGTGGTGGATATACGTGAACGAATAGTCTTCGTGCAGTAATTGCAAAGTGGCTTAATACTTCTCAAAGATGACGAGATGGCATTCGAATGAACAGGTCTACCAGTGCATGAAAACTTAAGCGAGTTGAGCAGTACTGGATACCACGCTATATAAGAACTTACCTTTTACCATTAGCGAAGTCTTAAAGAACGACCACTTACCACCAGCTCGAGTGGACGGTGGCGGCGAAGTAGGCTAGGGAAATGACGAGAACGGCCCTTGTCCGCCAGCAGGCGTCACCCATAGTTAGTCGGCCGGCCTCGCGCCATCCGGAGCCCGTATCCAGTCTGAGATCGGCAGCGGTGTCTTCCTATCACTTAAACAAACTCCATGGCAGAAATCAAACGCTGACGGTGCGTCGGTAACAATGATCGCGGCCCGTCTGTGTGCGTCGCGCGAATCTGCCGCGCCAGACTGCGGCTCGATTTCAGCGCGTAGGCTCAAGGCGTCTCGCTTGTTACTGGATCGCGCCAATTAACCAATCAACGAACGGTGATACCCAGCCAAGACTATCCGCCTGTTCCGCCGCCGTTCACGGTGCCGATTTATGATGTTCTATCGCATGATTTGTTCACAAACCAGGTTGACACACAAACAAACGATAAATGAAACAATCATTGTCTTATAATTACATTAGAACCTTCTAAATGCAATTTATATTTTGTCACGTAGGTCTACACGGCATCAATGGTTGTATAACTTGTTCACACGACGCATTTCCGTCAGCAAAATGGCACCGCTTGTTACATAAAATGTTCCGCTTGCGGATGTCTATAGAACATACCAACCCTCCATTCGACTGCGAGGCAATGCTAAAGTTATGCAGACGCGCCTACTGTTTTCATAACCCTTTAAGTCGAAAGGGCCGGACAGTTGGCAGTCCTTGTGGAAACATGCCAGTCTGTGTGTGTCTTGCCGTAATCCGTTCTCTAAATAGTTCGCTACAATCAGTCCGTAGTTCTGGCTGACTGACGATGACATGTGACTGGGGGCTTCTCACGCCCGTCACGCAACAGTCCTCATCGCGTATCGCGTATACCTAGTATTTACCGCCTCAGTATCCATCGGATCTATCACAATCAATTAGGAAGACATCGCCGATTAGCTGAAAAGTAATTCAATCGCGGCCTTCTTTGTTAATTTAATTCGCAGCCTTCTTCCATTTCAATCGCAGTCTTCTTCGTTCATTTCAACCGCAGCCTTCTTCCATTACAATCGCGGCCTTCTCCTTCCATTTCAATCGCAACCTTCTCCTTCCATTTCAATCGCAGCCTTCTCCTTCCATTTCAATCGCGGCCTTCTCCTTCCATTTCAATCGCGGCCTTCTCCTTCCATTTCAAACGCGGCATTCTCCTTCTATTTCAATCGCATCCTTCTTCCATTTCAATCGCGGCCTTCTCCTTCCGTTTCAACCGCGGCCTTCTCCTTCCATTTCAATCGCATCCTTCTTCCATTTCAATCGCGGCCTTCTTCCATTTCAATCGCTGCCTTCTTCGTCCATTTCAATCGCTGCCTTCTCCTTCCATTTCAATCGCATCCTTCTTCCATTTCAATCGCGGCCTTCTCCTTCCATTTCAATCGCAGCCTTCTCTTTCCATTTCAATCGCGGCCTTCTCCTTCCATTTCAAACGCGGCCTTCTCCTTCCATTTCAAACGCAGCCTTCTTCTTCCATTTTAATCGCGGCATTTTCCTTCCATTTCAATCGCGGCCTTCTCCTTCCATTTAAATCACAGCCTTCTTCACCAATTGCAGCAGTGTTTAACTGGGGTTACTGGGGGAGGGGGGTATTTTTCACGTTTCGTTGGGGAAAACGAGCTTTTTAATGTATGGATGTTAATCATTCACGTTTACGTTCTTGTAGCACGTCACATTGAAGGCTTGATATATATAATAAATAATCGGTAGTTAAGGATGGAATTTAAGAGGTCCCATGCAATCGGAGAGGATGTTATTAAAGACATTTCTAGCTCAGACATCGGGGCTCGACCAAGACGAGGAATATGGGAGCAAGATGTACCACATTTAACTTTTAGGCACCATTTGTGGAGAAAAAAACGAGCATCTGCGATGAGCGAGGCTCAAACCGTCGTAGTTGCAGAAGTGATAACAACCCCATTCGCTTCGCGATTCATATGAATAAATAGGCATAGATTGTTTCTTTTGCACAATTGCTTATACCTGAAAGAAGACTCTGTAAAAGAGAATTGTTTCTTTTCTGATTTGCTTACCAGTGTCCAGAACCCTAGCACACAACGACTTGCATGTTACTATGTGGGACCAAGAAGCCATATAATCGTTGTAAAGCTGGGCTATCTTGCACATCATTTGGTGAGACCAATCAGCTGAACTTCTCAGTTGATGGGGGTATGGTGAATATCCTCACAGCTCAAGACAAGGTTACCAACTACCTAGTGTGGAACACTTTCCAAAAAAAAAAACAGCCCAGTATTTGTTTCATTAACTACAATGTATTGTCGTATAACTAGCATTACTAAGATGATCACCTTTATAAACAAGGCAAGGAATACACTGGATATTGCTAATGACCTGCGACGTGTTTTTGCAGCGACAAAGCCTCCAGTATATGTCAGCAGATTTTTAGCAGTCTTGCTCGACCATAAGCTCAATTGGTTAACTTGAAATAAAATCCTAAGTGACAACAACTATTGCCATTGTGTTCAGAGCAAGATACGTTCTCGACAAAAACACTGATCATATTATTTTGTGCACATTTCTCCCTTTTATATCACACTGATGCGAAATCCAGGGCAGCAGATATAAAACAATTGTTAACAGGGTTTTTGTTTTGCAGAAGAAAGTAATCAGGTTAATTTACAATGAAACTTTTTATGTCATACCAATGCATTATTCTGTGATTTAGGTACTTTTAATCTACCTGACATAATAAAATTGAGAATTGATATTGTAATATTCAAGGCTAAAATAAGTTGTTACCAAATAAATCTTTAAAACATTATATGCTACTAAATATGATTAGATGTGTGGCCAAGGACGAGAAAATTGCTCAGAAAATTTCATAAGTATTGGTTTGTTACAAACAGCTAACCATTTGAGGAGTTCTCTATATATACGTTACTGGTTATGGTACGGGTTGCTGGACTTTCTGATTTTTTATTTTTAGGTCAGAAAACGGGTTTTATGTAAAGTTTGACATAAATTTGACCAAAACCATATTATGGCACTCTAAGACATAATAACAATGTTACCAGTTTCCCAATCAGCTTAAAATAAAAATTCTCTACATAAGCCACACAGTACACAATTGGAGTTTTTGCCGGTCTATTTTGGGGTTTTGGCCAGATATGGGTAATTTTTGCCCCGAAAAATGCAAAATTTGACCAATATGTAGTTAAGCAACTATGTTAACTATTATTTTTCAGAATATAATCAGTGGATTACAACTTTCCAACCACTTTAGATGTCCATATATGTATCAGCGGTTATCGTACATTGCGTTTGCTAGACACAATTTGGATTTTTTGGTTAATTATGGGTCATTTTTGCTTAACATAAAATTTCCCACAAAATTAGTCTAACAATTATTTCGTCTACACGAGGCATATGTTACAATCGCCAAATAAGCATTGGTTCTGTACATAAGTCACTGGTTACACAGTAGACGGTCAGGTTTTGTAGTTATTTCAAGGTGTAATTGGTGTGGCGCAACCTGCCAATCATATCCTACGGTTGGCCATATGTTTCACTGTTTACAATGCGGGAAGAAAAATTGCCTCAGCGGAAACACCTGCCCACCCCCTGTATATGATGGTTCAACTGTTTACATAGTTGTATCTGTCTCAGCCCAGCGTTCTGGATAGTCGGACCTCACGTCTCACATCTTTCAAAAAGTTGTTACGCCCCAGATTTCTCCTTTAATTTCCCCTAAATCCAAGTAGCGTAGTTTGTTTAGATACGATGTATGCACTACTAATGGCGTCTCGTTTTGATTTACTAAACTTACATTGCATCACCTTTAGGTACGTCCTGGGTGATTTATTAACAATATCATTCAGTAAACGTGCGTACTTCGTGAGCGCCGCGTTTTGCGATAACATTTCAGTGTAATTACTTTTTGTGAAGAGTTTGGTTCTTACAACGGTCGATTTTGACGATTAACTGATATGGATACTGATGTAAATGTGTTAGTTCGCCGAAATGTAGACACTCACACGGACCTGTAACTCAAAAAGTCACTGACCCGGCGGAAAAATAGGTGGTCAGTAGGTCAGCGTATGGTTCAAACACAATTATAGCCACACCGTCGTCTGGAAGTGGGGACGAGCTTAGTGTAATCCCAATGCACATTTTGTTGGTGATAGCCTTTCCACCTCCTGGTGCCCCTTTCAAACATTATCATATCCGGCTTGATTACATGATACCTCCAGGTGGATAAGGACAACAACACACAACCTGCCGATGAACTCCTCTACGTGATTTTGTGCCTATTGTGAGCCTTTTTTGAAATATTGAAGCACGTCGCCAAAGTTGTGAAATGATGTGAATATCTGTATATGGGGTTAAACTGAGGGACTCCTATGATGAAAATATAACAAGTTCTGTTGCAGTTCAAATATGTAACAAACAGGCTGAGATTTTGCGCCACACCAGTTTTCGACACCAGTGACGCGGTGAAGGAACCGACCACCGCTCGTGTCATCTCCCATGCCATGCGTCATCTCGTGCACAGCGGCGCTATTTTCACAGTTCCTGTAGAGAGGCGCTAACGTGAATGCGAGTCATTTATCGATAATTGGCTGGTTTTGTGCGTGTGAGAAAGGTAGTTGAGACTGCGTTAAATAGAACGTCACGGTATCAGACAGATAAATAAATACGTTTAAGCACACTGTGGATAGATACTGGGTGGCCAATCTGGCGAAGATAGGGCAACAAATCATCGGCGAATGAGGCACTGATATGTTGGCAGTCATCCCATCTTAACCGGTTTTTATTCAGCATTAAGTTTAAAATTGTATATAATAGAATTGGGTAGACCAATTATTTTTGGTATAGAGTCTAAGATATTTAGAAGGATGTGACACTTTGACTCACACAAAAACCAGGAGCTTTATAATTGGCATTAATTAATTAATTTACTTATATATTGTAATAAATACGCTTTTTAATTATTATTTCCGATACATGATATATAGCTTTAATTTGAGGAATTCCTTAACCTGAAGCTATGGCCATTAATTTAACTGTATAAGCGTTATATATGTAATATTATTTATTTGAGAGTACAATGTATTAGTTTGATTTAATGAGGCTACCAGTTCGATACGTTTACGCTTCTCTGTTAGCCACCTCATCTGAATTGCATTTGTTTTGAATTATATTGCGTATCATGTGGGTGAGGAGAATATGTTTACTTACTTACTTACTTCCTTACTTACTTAACCCTCGGTTACTATCCCCAGGCTTGTCCAATTGGTCATTGTTTAATGTCTATTGACATGGGAATGTAACGGCTGAATGCATCTCTGTGCCATGATTGGATAATCTCGTATTATCGTCTCCGTTGTAGACAGATAGTCGTTATTTGGACGTACCACACTTTTTTGTAGAAAAGACCGTCTACTCGAAAGGACTAAACTGATTTTATCAGATGTCAGGGTTTAGGGTTCACATTCGCCACCTATATTCCGTTGCGAGTGCATTAGGGTCTTCGTTCATGTTCCAAATCCTTAACAGAGGATACTTAAACCCAGTACACCCATTTCCCCAAAAAACTTGCTTACTTACTTTATTTATTTATTTACTTACTTACTTATTTATTTACTTACTTACTTACTTACATACTTACATGTACAACGTCCTACCGTCGGTGTAGGCAGCGGCGGACGAGCACAACAAATTTCCCTGGGCCCATTTGATACACCGCAGGATTCAAGTTACAGCGCGCACTGTCTAAGCTTCTATACAACCAGTGTTTGACTTGCAATGTGCTGGGGAAAAAAACAGTGATATGGATACGGAACAACGTTGACAAATCCTTTCTGGAATTTAGTTTGCATTTTCTCCGCCCCTCCCCCTGCCGAAAAAAGAATTCTGGGAAACGCGCACTACAACAGACCGTGTCATCTGCCATAAGTCGTGAATGTGGACATCTCGCAGTTATAGACGCCGACCGCTATTTACAAGTCCCTCCAGTTCGGTGTAAATGGTTCAAATTACACGTGTAAAACGACAAATCCCGTGTAAACGACGAAACGCTTGCGACAGTCTCAAGTAAATGCAAACATTTCAAGTGAAAGCTCATCAACGTCACCACCATCGTCATCATCATGATCACCATCACCATCATTAACTGCATCACCATCATTAACTGCATCACAATCGTCATCACCATAGAATGCATTACATCATCTTTTACTGTTCAATTGTCCAATTGCGAATTACACAGAATAGTCTAAGGGCCGTCTCTACCACACTCTTTGTCCATGTTGTTCTTCCTCATTCGACTTCTGCACGGTCATTTCCGATCGCAACGGACACATGGAGTTTCCTGTTAATTTTCTTTGTAAGATCTGTTTCACTGATAGTGAGTCACCATAATTATGATATTTTTCGGTCCCAGGAATAGTTTCTCATTAGCTATTCGTGACATTGTGAAATCTTCAAATGGTATTTTCTTCAATATTAATTTCAAACAAAGCGAGTTGTGTTTGTGATCTAGCTTCGTATCACATGTAACACCACAATTAGTTTCAAATATATTTCCCCACACATACGACCGAGCAAAAGAGATTGGAAATTTGATATATGTTTACAGCAAGAATTATATTAAATTAAGTAACTAAACGTGTCAACAAAACCAATGCGATTGTGTGGTGTTTCTAGTGAATGGCATCTACTTCGTTGGTTTCTAGTACGTCTGAGTACACACACCGAATACAGAACCGGACATATATATATATACATACATTGAATCAATATATTCGTTTTGCATTTTGTTTGACAATGTTCTATATTAGTTGTAGGCGTTTTCCGGGATTTAGGTGTTCAGATCGTCTTAATATATATAAGCCTATTTATGTAGCCCATGTGTTCACACGCGCATTTAAACGGTCACAAGGAATATAATTATATTGAATGTCGTGAATAGGCATATATACACTTGTAAGTTGTGATATCATTAATATGTATGGTCTAGAATATTGGTTTATCAAAAGGATAACGCACAGGGGGTTTTTGAAGACGATTTACGCACAAAGCGTAGCAACATCTCGGCCACACCCCAAACAACTTCCTGATGTTTAGAAACTACGTTCACACAAATTAAGCACGTTGGCAGGATTGGTGCAAGACCCGTGAAACAAGACACACCTCAAACATATCCGGGTGGTCCATGCAGTGTGGATCAGCTGTTGAGTTTTAAATGATAGATCATAGCTTTCAAATGATCTAAATAGGATACGGTTATTGTTGCGTAAATGTGTCACAATGAAGTTCATTAATAAAATATATAGGTATAGGCCTATTGGTATAATGTAACCGTTAAATGTATGTATGTATGTACGTATGTACGTATGTACGTATGTACGTACGTACGTACGTACGTACGTATGCATGCTTGTATGTATGTATGTATGTTTGTATGTATACATGTATGTATGTATGTATGTATGTTTGTATGTATGTTTGAATGTATGTATGTTTGTATGTATGTATGTATGTATGTATGTTCGTATGTATGTATGTATGTATGTATGTATGTATGTATGTATGTATGTATGTATGTATGTATGTATGTATATATGTATGTATATATGTATGTATGTATGTATGTATGTTTGCATGCATGCATGCATACATACATGCATACATGCACGAATGCACGCATGCACGAATGCACGCATGCACGCATACATACATACATACATACAAAGATCGTCATATATATAATATGCTTAAGCATACAAACTCGGTTTGTGGCAAAGACTTGTAGGCCTGCGCTAGAGGCTGCGTGTAATTTTTTGGATCAATAAAACGAGTTTTTAAATATATTATGGTTGATATAAAAAGTGTTTCACCTAGCCCCGGTCAAGTAATTCAAACATATATCAGTAAACGCTAAATATTCAGAAGTGCACTACCTACAACGTGATATAATGTTAGATACGTCTATAAAAACTAAACTACAGTTTGCCTCAAGTTCCGATAAACACATCTCTAAATGACTCTCCAACACTGATAGAAACCGAGAAAGCGATCAACCTCCTATCAAATGGAAAAGCTGCAGCAGCCGATGCAATTCCAGCTGAAATATACAAGGCTGGAGGCCAATGCCTCGCAAAAACCTCACCGAGCCTTTACAGTCCACGTGGCACCAAGAAACCATTCCTCAACAGTACAAAGATGCTTCTGTTGTCCACTTGTACAAGCTGCCCATTGGAGCATCTAGATCAGGGCTTGTCCACAGAGAGTCAGTGTGGCTTTAGGAAAGGACGGGGAAGCATCTACATGGTGTTTGCAGCGAGGCAGTTTTAAGAGAAATGCCAATAACAGAATGTGGACGTCTACACCACCTTCATCGACCTCACCAAGAGCTTCGATACAATCAACCGGGATGGTCAGTGGAAGATCGTGAAGAAATATGGCTGCAAACAGAAGTTCATCACCCTAATTCTTGCGAATCCTTGAAGTCATCTGACGCGTTCCAAATCACGAATGGAGTGAAGCAAGGATGTGTGATGCTGTCAACTCCCTTTAGCGTGATGGTTTCTGCTGTGCTCAGCGACGCCTTTCAAGATGATGCCCCTGGCATCAAAATCAAATATTGTACAGATGGCAAACTGTTCAATCTTACACAACTCCAGGCAAAAAACAAGGTTCAGATAGACATTGTTCGTGACATCAAGACTGTTTGCTGATGATCCACTGAATGCCGGATCACAGCCTTGACATGCATCGAAGTATGGACCTGTTTTCCTCTGCATGTGATAACTTTGGTTTGACGATAAGCACAAAGAAGACTGGAGTGATGTACCAGTCTGCTCCAGGAAAGCCCTAAGTCTAGCCAGATATAACTGTGAAACAACAAAACCTGATTGCTGTGAACACTTTCACCTACCTCGGGAGTATACTCTCCCGGGTTAGTCACATTAATGATGAAACCAATGCAAGGCTTGCCAAAGCAAATGTGGCTTTTGGCAGACTCCGCATCTCAGTTTGGGAGCGTAGAGAAATAAGCCTGCGGACAAAACTGAAAGTCTACAGAGCGGTTATCATTCCATCACTACTCTACGCGAGCGAAACATGGACTGTGTACCAGCGCCATGCCAAAAAGCTAGATCACTTTCACACGAGCTGTCGGCGAAAGTCGCTAAAAATCAAAGTACCAGACACCAAGGTGCTCGACCAGGCTGACTTGCCAAGTGTATACGCCAAGCTGAAGCTGACACAGCTGAGATGAGCTGGCCAGACGTCTGCCAAAGAAGTTGCTCTATTGTGCGTTGCCAAACGGGATCCGCTCTCGCGGAGGACAAAAAAAATGATACAGGGACACAACAAAGGCATCCACCAGGAACTTCAATATATACTGTGATTGCTGGGAGAGAAGGGCTTGTCAGCGATAAAACTTGGCGCAGCGAAAACAAAAGCACATACTATGAGCACATACGCCAAAAGAAAGCGAAGCGAGAGAAAGTCTCAACAAAATGACAATACGGCGATGATGAAATGTGGTCTTATTCGCTTCGCGACGGATGAACCACACCAGACAGCTTTCCGATAGCGTTAACTTTTTAATGTTTCAATAGAATATTAGGTCAATTGTCCTGTAGCTTAGTAAAGAGACCTGAACAATATTAGGCATTCGTTTTGGCAAGTGTCTGGCAGGCATGTCGCCACGTTGACGGGATAGGGGCCAACCATTAGTTTCTGACATTTTCATTATATGAGACCCAACTTATTGGTAATTAATTTAATAATTTATTCACGTCATATCCTACACTACCTATTTCTATCCTGCCAGTGATTTCAATTTTTTTTGAAAGCGTTGTGTTTGATCAAATCCACGATTACTTCCATTCTAAAGCGTTTCATTACAATAGCCAATATGGGTTTAGAAAGAAGCATTCTACTGAGCTTACTACACTCGAAATCATAGACAGAATTATACAAGAACTTGATAAATTGGTTACTCTAATAAATTTATACCTTGATTTATCAAAAGCATTTGACACAATCGATTACAATATATTGGTACAGAAATTAAATTACTGTGGATTAAATGACAAGGCTCTGGACCTTTGTAAGAGTTATTTACAAAATCGTAAGCAGTATGTAGAAATTGAAAATGTTATATCTAAGGAAATTGTCATCAGCACTGGTGTCCTTCAAGGTTCAGTTTTAGGGCCGCTCTTATTTAATATATATATATAAATGATATGGCACTTTCTAGTGACCTTTTCAAATTCATAACATATGCTGACGACACCACCCTTACTAGTACACTAAAAACGTTTAATGATTCAGAAGGCCAAATGCGAAGTGAAAATATTAACAAAGAACTAACAAAGATTAGTAATTTGTTAAAAGCTAATAAACTGTCACTAAATGCCAAAGACTAAATTCATGATTTTTCATATGCCTCAAAAGAATGTAAAATACCCTTTGTTACAAATAGATGGGGCATACATTGAATGTGTAAATGATTTTTTAACATACACAAAAAACTTTTTTATTTTAAATTATGAATCCAGTTGTCGTATTCATAATTGCTTTATTTGTAATTCATAATACGTATTGAAATGTATACCAAAGTATCCATATGTACGTCAATTTGTACAAGAGTACATATAATCAGTCCTTGTATTATGTATGTATGTTGATACATTGAGTAATTATCAACTGTAAAACAAGGCATATGCTATTCTGATTTGTGACATGTAAATTTTGTTGCTGTTTATATTTATGGGGTGGCTCCTGTGCTAGCGATATTATATATCTTAATGGGAGTCTCCCGACCTTAACTATTACTTATGTTATTCATTGTATATATATCGTATTTATAGGTCAAATAAATTGATTCTGAGTACGCAATGACATCACAATAAGAGTACATCAAACGCTATTGTATGACGTCACAAACATACAGCGGCAAAGCACCAACTTTTGTGTTGATACATTAATCTGTTACTGGAAATGCCGTAACTTACGTCACTCCGTGACCAGCTCTTCTACTTCTATGTGTGTGTGTATTCGCGCGTGTGCGCATGCGGGTCTTTGAGCGCATGTTTCGTATCACAGATTAAGTTTCTAATGATTACATTGTCTTTATTCGCTGTCAAACCTGTATCACTTTTTAAATACGGTGATGCGACTGCGCGACATGTTTTAAAGACCGCGGTTCGCTTTTGCGACTCGAGTCAACCAGACTGTTGATAATAATGTCATTGGACGAGAAAAAGACACAAGCGCGACATGTTTTAAAGACCGCGGTTCGCTTTTGCGACTCGAGTCAACCAGACTGTTGATAAGCAATAATGTCATTGGACGAGAAAAAGACGCAACAGCATGATAACTGATAATTTCCTGTTTTGGACGATAGGCCTATGTTGTGAGCAGGATTCTGAAGACTACCATCATAACACGAGGTCCTATCGCCGACTCACTGGTTGTGGCGAACGAAAATCGGCCACGCGAGACAACAAAACGCACACACGTCACGGTCGATGCACCGGTTGTCTGTGGTCGTTTTTGATGGTTTTGTTTAGTATTTTGATTTCGATTGTATTTCAAAAGGAAAATTGCGCATGAAAATTTGGTAAGTCAGAATGGCAACACAGACAGCCAGTCAGCCACACAACTGGTATAATTGTATGGGTCGGCAGGTATAGTTCCAATCCCTAAATCACACAATGCGCTAACGTGTGAAATGTTCTTATGCAAACACAGGCAGTTGAAATAGCGTAACGGTATAATTGTATGGGTCGGCAGGTATAGTTCCAATCCCTAAATCACACAATGCGCTAACGTGTGAAATGTTCTTATGCAAACACAGGCAGTTGAAATAGCGTAACGAATCGGACATTATGCAAGACATCGCATGTATGCGTCAAGAACGCCTAGTATTATATCTTATAGTATTTTAATTAATCCAATTACCAGAAATTCTGATGGTCTCTCTTTTTGTGTTCTTTAATTTGCTACGATGAACCATTTGTGGTGACACAGTGGCTTAGAACATCAGACTCTGAATCTAGAGAACACGGGTTCGACTCACTTGAACCTTGGGCAAATTCGTTCACACAACATTGCTCCAATGCACTCAGTTGTATGAATCAATACCTATCGTCTATCAAATGTACGTGGCGTAGTTAAAGATAAAACGTATAATTGTTTTATTGTAAAATATAAAGTATATCTATTATAACATCTTTAGTGACAAAATGTGTTTTAATCAACCAGGATTTTTTTCTATGATTAATACATAGAAATAATGTGGACCATGGGCTAGATGTGGTATGTTTGTATTGTAAGGTGGTGAAGTTAGTAATATATTACAGTATTATTATTTAAAATATATATTTGCAAGTGCAGATTCCCTGCACAAAGAAATATAGACCAGGTGCCATATTATATAATTATTACATGCAAACAATACCTCCAGGTTTTGTCAATTGGGTAAGCAGTATCAGTTAAAATCTGGCGTTTGACGTATTCATAAAAGGCCATTCCATAAATGTACTGCTGTGGATAAAATACTTGAGCATAACAGTAGCATGATACAGCAGTGGAATCAGGCATTGATGACAATGGGTATCTGACAGCAATTACTGCCAACATACCAATCGACACATCAACAAAACAACAAGGAACATCCAGTTCATCGACCAGCAACACATTTATTAGACAGTTTTTAAGTGGACGCACCATCGCTGATTACCATTCAGTCGCAAGTGGCAAATTACTAGATGAACTAGAACACATTTAAAAGACGTACGCACATGTTGGATTCTGCCTAGAGGTGATAAGTACCCATGATGCAGTTCACTTGTTCTTAATGATAAATTTCTTATGATACTAGTAGGATGATTAATCCTTTGTTATTTCTACATAATTTCAGCTCCTTTGCCTGATGCAAATCAATTACATGGTTAACAATAGTCAGCACAGAAAAAACAAAGTCCTCTACCACAGTATTAAATTAACTGAAGGATTAATTTGGCACTGTAGTTTCCCATTTAATTTGTCATAGTTACAACACCATTTAGAGCATAATTGTAGCGCATGCTGTGTGGCTGCCATCCGGGCTCGGTTTATGATAAGAAAACAGACTTTGGTAAAATAACAAATGATAGCACTAAATTACTGTTCAGCAAAGAATCCGGAACAACAGAAAAACAGATAAAATAACAAATTGCTGCCACTTGTCTGGTGTTACTTAATTTACTTCTCACACCCAAACTTCCTGTATGCAGAGCATCAACTCTAAATTAATGTGTAATAAAATATACTGTCTCTATGTAGCACCTCTTTCATCTAACTTAACAGTAACAACTAGATTATGTTGGCTCCTCTTAATGCAGGGGTCGGATGTAAGATTTAATGTACACTGTAGTGTTAGTGTCCACTGTGTGATGTTCGCAGTCGATGTGAAACAATGCCCACGTTCTGATCACAAACAATCCAAGCTTGGCGAACATATATAGCTCCAGGAAGAAATATCCTTGGAGAACTTGGATCCACGGTTGTCGAGATCCATGAAATCTTACTATCCAGGTAGATCTAGATCCGGGACAACTGCTGGATGAGATTTGATGGGAGGATTGCCTCCAGTTTCTCCAGGACATAGCTGATGGGCAGATAGAGCCAGCTGAGAATCTGCAACAGACAGAGCCAGCTGAGAATCTGCAACAGACAGAGCCAGCTGAGAATCTGCAACAGACAGAGCCAGCTGAGAATCTGCAACAGACAGAGCCAGCTGAGAATCTGCAACAGAGAGAGCCAGCTGAGAATCTGCAACAGATAGAGCCAGCTGAGAATCTGCAACAGATAGAGCCAGCTGAGAATCTGCAACAGATAGAGCCAGCTGAGAATCTGCAACAGATAGAGCCAGCTGAAAATGCATAAAAGATAGAATCAGTTGAGAATACACAAAAATAGATTGAGTTACGAATACACAAAAGATAGAACCAGCTGAGAACACACAACAGATAGAGTGAGTAGATAATACAAAACAGATAGAGCTAGTTAAGAAATAGTAACCGCTACAGCCATGTTTACATGTAGAACCAGCTGAGAATACACAAAAGATACAGCCAACTGAGAATATCTGACAGAGATTCAGCTGAGAATATAAAGTGAACATGCTAGGTGGGAACGGACAGAGAATCTACAAAGCCAACTGACAATCTGCAAATACTAAAGAAAAACATGTGGTTATGTGAGACAACAGATGAGTCGCCCAGGCAGAACGCAGGCCGTGGAACGTCAGTTACAATGACAGCGGAAACAACAGCTGTATTGTAGTGTCTGCTTTCAGTCATACACGTTCGAACACAACCATAAATGTCCACTTTCTGCGGTTTTGCCACAAACACAGTTATACTGAGCTTGGCACAGCATCAAACCGAATAAAACCATTCAAAATAAGCAGAATAAACAAAGAAAATCCTATAGGTAAACAAACAAGTATACCGGTAGTTAGAGACATTTCACTTATTAATAATAACATTTTGAAATATCAGAAATATTTTGAAAGCTATACCATAAATAAAATATTTTTATGTCAGTTTGCAAATCTACATTTAAACAAATAAACTAAAATTACTGAATTTTTAAAACGAGATCATTACTTTAGACACAACTGTGGACATGTCAAACACAACTCGTATCTATATGTACCACCAGTCCATAAAGGTAACAATACAGGTTTTACTATAAGATATTTCTGGATGCTTCCTCTTGCTAACAACAATGCACTGTATCTAAATATGCCAAGTCTCAACGCAGGCTTGGGTAAATTGACAGTGCAACTGATTCGTGAAATCAAGGCGGACAGGCGAGAGAGGAATGCAGACAAACGCTGCATGAATAGATCAGCTGTACCTCCGCAGCAGAAAGTACAACGTTTCACTCGACAGTGACAGGCCGCAATTCAACAGCTGATTAATTTCCAATACATGCCACTTGTTGCCAGAGCACCAAAAGTGTAACAGATATGATAATTAGCTCGGCTTGGAAGGAGGTTTTCATGTGGGGTGCTGGCAACACTTTACAGCCTACTGTGTCCGCTTAATTGATCCTATTGATCCGGGGAAGTGTGTACAAACGGTCACACACCTTGCGGTTTCCCAGCAGGCTGGTTCCATGCTACTACACTGGGTCTAAGGGATGGTCTCATAAATTTGCAAAGTCCAAAAATGTATAGTGTTTCGTACTGGTTCAACCACCACCCTCCCTCACCAGTGCATGGAGTGGCACTGAAGATTTTGAGTGGTCCCAGAACCCACCGGATTCAACTGACATTATATGGTTGTCAAGATGTTATACACCACACTGCCCAGTTCATATATCCACAATGGTGTAAATGTGCATTAATGTTTGTTCAACCTGGTAGGTGGTGCTGTGGTGGCAATCGATTTTCAACACAAGATGTGCTGATGACCAAACTATCAGTTTCATAATGCTGTACAGTTTTGGGTCTTTATACTTATGCGATCATCCCTAAGGCAATATGGACCATATCCTGGATCTGTCCCAAATCTGGTTTAGGGGGAGGGGCAAAAATATTGAATCAACATAAAATGTCAAAACAATTGTATGACAGTAGGAGAAGTGGCTCTTTTCATGTCATGCATCTACATGTTGTGTTAGATGGGTGCTCTATTGGATAGGTGCTGTGTTGGATGGGTACTGTACTTGGTGGGTGCTGTTTTGTTGTGGTGCAGTGTTGGGTGGGTGCTGTTTTGAATGAGTTTTGTATTGGGTTAGTGCTGTGTTGGATGGGTGCTGTGTTGGATGGGTGCTGTGTTGGATGGGTGCTGTTTTGGATGGATGCTGTGTTGGATGGGTGCTGTGTTGAGTGGGTGTTGTGTTGGATGGGTGCTGTGTTGGATGGGTGCTATGTTTAGTGGGTGTTGTGTTGGATGGGTGCTGTGTTGGATGGGTGCTGTGTTCGCTGGGTGCTGTGTTGGATGAGTACTATATTATATGAGTACTGTACTGGATGGGTGCTGTGGTGTACAGGTGTTGTGTTGTTTCTGTCAGTAATGAACCATGACTCACTATCTTTGCGACGACGCCCATGGACTCTGGGTACTGGTGTGTGAGTAGGGCGAGGAGAGCAGTGAATGAACACAGTCCTGCAGTGAATAGAATGAAGAACGGCAACTCCTTCTTTGGGTACACGGACACCTCATGAAACGCTGCAACAAACAAGATGTATATCACAGATATACGTACAAACAATAAAACAGCATTTTTATTAAACAAAACCACTATCTACTCTTTTATTCCAGTATTATAACAATGTGACATTTTCGACATTGGAAAATGCTCAAAATACTCATGATAATTACATGTGGGCTCGAACCATAAATATACATAAAAAATACTTAAAACGATACACTGGACTCACTATAGTCTTTTGATGGAAGGACTATCTACTTAAATGGTATAACTTTGAAATTCCCACTCCGGCATACACTGTGTCATATACCCATTGATATGAGCATTGGAGAAATGGAAAAGTTTGACAGAAAGGTTTCGTTATCATACTCACATGGCAACAGTTCTCTGTCGGCATTCTCTGTGCAGGTGGGGTAGGGGTAAAATAGGTGGCCCTTCTCCAGGGGGTATGGAATCATACGGAATGCTGCAGTGGAAAACAGAGGCATGAATGTATACACACGCACAGTACAACTTTAACAAGTACCTACAACTACCAGGTAGCCATTAATCTTCTTCAGGTACGACTGAAAATAATGACCCTCCATACAATTCAGTCATTTGCAGTTATCAGAGGCTGGACTTTCACCCATAAAAGAGAACTACGAGGAAGAATAGTACATAATGATGCCAATTCTTCTGGGACACACATACACAATATGAGGACTGCTCCCTGTGATGAGAGAGGACCGAGGACACACATACACAATATGAGGACTGCTCCCTGTGACGAGAGAGGACCGAGGACACACATACACAATATGAGGACTGCTCCCTGTGACGAGAGAGGACTGAGGACATACATACACAATATGAGGACTGCTCCCTGTGACGAGAGAGGACCGAGGAACACATACACAATATGAGGACTGCTCCCTGTGATGAGAGAGGACCGAGGACACACATACACAATATGAGGACTGCTCCATGTGACGAGAGAGGACTGAAGAACACATACACAATATGAGGACTGCTCCCTGTGACGAGAGAGGGCTGACAGGGTGACTTACTTCCCTCCCAGGTGCAGTGCAGCAGGTTGAGGGCTCCCTCCACCCGCTGCCAGTGTTGCAACTGAGCGAAGGAGTAGGACAGAGCCTCACTGTCTCCCCGCTTCAGGATGTGCTCCGGAGGCAGGATCATGCTCTTCATCTCGAGGAGGTACTGCAATAAAAAAGTAAAGGTAAAGGTAAGTTCTTATATAGCGCAGTATCCAGTCCTCAGGACTGCTCAAAGTGATTTACACGTTACTCTCTGGCAGACCTGTTCAATCGAACACCATCTTGACTTCTCTAGGAAGCATGCAACCACGCTGCAATTAATGCACAAAGACTATTCGTACACAAATATCCACCACTGTCTATAGCCAGGTACTCATTCATACAGCTGAATGAACTGGAGCAATGTAGAGTGAACGAGCTTGCCCAGGGTTCGACATGACAGTACAAGTGTGTGTGTGTGTATGTGAGTGAGTGAGTGAGTGAGTGAGTGAGTGAGTGAGTGAGTGAGTGAGTGAGTAAGTGAATGAGTGATTGGTGTGTGTGTTGTGTGTGTGTGTTCATGTGTGGTGTGTGAGTGAGTGAGTGAGTGAGTGAGTTTTTTGTGTGGTGTGGATGGGTGTGTGTGTTTGTGTGTGGTGTGTGTTTGTGGTGCATGTGTGTATGTGTGAGTGAGTCTGTGTGTGTGTGTGTGTGTGTGTGTGTGTGTGTGTGTGTGTGTGTGTGTGTGTGTGTGTGTGTGTGTGTGTGTGTGTGTGTGTGTGTTGTGTGTGTTGTGTGTTGTGTGGTGCTGTGCATTTGTCTGTCTGTGTGTATGTGGTATTCATATGTACACATATAAATGATTCATTATCATGACACAAAAACAATATATGGAATGTTACGCATTACTACTACTACTACTACTACAACTACTACTACAAATAAGTTACAATGAAAAGTAATGCTATGATAATTAAATTACCATAACAAATATCAACGATGCTGGAGACATGCTTGATAATGATGGTGATCAAGAAAAAACGTACAACGTAACATCATGCTGCCATCTGGCGATTACAACACAAACTGTAATGAGGAAAACGCTATGCTGCCACCTGGTGACCACCAACTGCACAGACAACATACCTTTGGCACGTGAGGGTTGAACTCGACGGCTCTGTGGATGGCTTCAACAGCATTCATCTCGGCTGTGCTTAGACCACGTTTGGATGCCGCATCTGGAGAGAATCTGCAACAAAACAAAGGATCATTTAATAAAATGCAAATAGCTGAATATTGTATCTTGTCAATAATGATATAGGTCAAAAGGATAACTAAATGGTGAGAAAGACTACAACAACCATTATGACATGATAGGTTAATAACATATTATATAATACTGACATCAATACTCAGTTGTTCTCCTCATCATTCCCTGTCTCCAGAGGTGAGGCTGGCTTGGATATGTTGACATTTTCTTTCTCTTCTTGTTCTTTCTCTCTTCCTCCTCATTGCATTTGCACTACTTTCTCTACCACCCTTCTTCATTCTCTCATGTCTTTTTTCTTCTTCTCCATTCCCCTTTCCATCCCTTCAGGTCTCTCTTCACACAATATAATATAATACAACTCGGTATTGCTGCAATACGAAAATGGTGATTCTAAATGGATATTTTCGTAGGGAACTAATCTCGGAGAGGAAAATATGGATATAGTTAAAATAATAACGTTCAGACTGTACAGAATTCCAAACTTGTGGGACAATCTTAAGGGACTTTTATGTGAGCCAACTGAAGAGACTACTTACAAGACAAAACAACGGCTTGCGATTCTTTTAAATAAACTATTGCCAACATGTCAGATATGCTAGAAAGAGTATAGAGAGCGACTAAAACTATTCCAGAAATGAGATCATAGTTCGAAACAGTAAATAAATGTGGTTTAACAACCTTAAATGTCAGGAGACTAAGAGGAGATCAGATATAATTTTTTAAGATATTGAATGGTTATGAAAATATTGGTAAAAGTATTTTTTCAGTTAAAAAATATATAACTAGAGGATAAGAAGTAACATTAGTGTAGGAACGGTCTAGATTAAATATAATAAAGTATCCATTCTAAGTGGGTCTCTTGATAAGCCAGAGGCTTCTTTCTCCACCTGCCATCTGGAGTTAATTCTGTGAGTGGCAATCTTATAAAATCTTGATACATGATGATTAACCCAAAACTTACTTATCAGCAACTTGTCTGGCTTTCAGCAGTGCTGCTGTGTAGCAAATTGTTGCAGACTTTGGCAAGCTGATGTCTACAAATGAATGTTAGTTCAAGATAAATTCTCAAAGTTCATATACAGTTAAGCTAACATGATAACTAATTTGAATTCTATGTAAAGTTGCAGTACAATTTACAAGAAATCTTAAACATGACTGTTGTTAAACAATTATGGTATCTGATCTTGAATATTAAAAGAAAACTTTAGAATAATCTCACATTGAGATTACTATGAAACATATGTAAACTTGTAAATAGTCATGGTTACTAAATATAGTATATTTCAGATGGCCTGTATATATACAGGAAATATGTTTCCCTCGGAATTCTACAACTGGATCTTATGTTACACAGACACATACCTATAAAATTCTAGCACCATGATTCATCAACAAAATACACAAACAAATCCAATGTACTGCAGACAGCAGTTAAAGAGTGCTGAAATAACTTCATAAACTGATCTCAAATCTGTTCATAATTTTTTTTTATATCTGCAGGTGAACCATTGTCATAATTGGAGCACTATTTTAAAAATGGGTACATATCTATATCCCTTGTTGTTTCCCAGCATGCATCACTGCAAATGAGCTGTATATACCCTATCACCGTTGAAAGCCTACCATCGTATTTTGCGAGGACAGCTTGAACATCAGCATAGGCCTGCAGCTCAAGCAATGCTTCTATGAGATTCTCATGGATATTAAACATGTTCATCATTGGAAAGTCTTTCATCACCTGGAAAAAATCAAGAACAAATGTCCTGAAAACTGCCACTAAAATGCAAATACCATATCCAGAAAAACATGATAGAAATGCAAATACTTCAGGATGTATACTTTGTTAAAATGGGAATGTTTTACTCTTGTTTACCAACAGAAGCGTGTTTTGCATGAATCGACAACGGCAAACAATCAATCAATAATATTTATTTCCAAATATATATAATAAACACACACACACACGTACACACAAATACTTGCTGTAATGTAGGCACACACACGAACTCTTCTCAATTAATATCTTAACTAAACTAAGTGTGAAGAAGCAGAAAACAAGTGGGTTCTGGATATATTCCAAGTAACCTGAGAAGACAGAAACAAGGCGAAAGAATTGAGAGAAGAAATTGGCACAAAAAAAACACCTAGATATGAAAGTAGTTGGAAACAGAATGGATGGGCAGGACTTGTGGAAAGAATGAGTGAAGACACACTGTCAAAACAAGCAAGGGAAGCAGAAGAGGGTGGCAAAGGAGAGGATGAACAAAGCCAAGATGGAATGACAGACTGAAATAGGACCTTTATAGGCAGGTGTCAGCAGCCAAGAATGGAAAAGCATCGTGGATGACACAAAAAGACGGATAGAGTTGACAAGAAAAGTGGAAGCTACAAAATGAGTGACGTGGACCCCTCCCCACAAGGGAGCAAAGGGGAAGAAAATGAAATAAAACTAAGAGTGTGAAATGAGAAAAATGTCCTCGTTTAATGTAATTTAAAGGAATCCTCCTATCACAATGCCAGACGGTGACAAGCCACTGCAGTAAGAGTGCTCCATAAGTGTCCGTGCTCCATAAGTGTCCATGCTCTGTAAGTGTCTGAGCTCCATAAGTGTCTGTGCTCCGTAAGTACCTGTGCTCCGTGAGTCTCCACTTACCTCTCTCATCATCTTCACAGCCTCGCGTGTCCGCCCAAGTTTGCGTGCACACATCGCCAGGCGGCGCTTTATGTAGACCAACACGTTTGTGTCGCGCCCTAAACAAAACAATGTAGGCGATGGACCAAAACCATTACATTACACTGTCATCGACATCGCCTAGACTGTAGTAACTGTATGATAGGCTGTAAATGATACACTAAACTCCTCAATAAATACACTAACTTAGTCTTAGTACAGTCACTTGGCCTAACACTACAAGTACAACAGTCACTACATTTTTGCATTACACATTTCTTTTGGGTTGGCGGTGGCGTTGTTTCGCTATCAGCCATCATTTCGTGCCGCATGACTTCGTTTTGTTTGATCGCGGAAATGCGAATTTGTCATAACGCTGTTTCCTATTGGTTATATTACGACCAGACTCAGCGAATGAAAAACCATGTCAAAACATGCTGCATACATATGCTGCCACCTGTTGAATATAGTGGAACCTAAATTTGAGTAATTGCCCAACATGGTCACAGTCCGTAATATTTTCATCCCTCACCGTAATTTGAGGTGACTTTCCGGAATGATTCCGGACAATCCGGAATGGTAGGCAGGTCTGCGTAGTGGGAGTCTCCCTGACCCACACGTGATAATTTGTATACCATGTGATTACTATATTTATGCTTTTACATACTCACTTATTGAGTGCTATGTATATGGGTCTTAATAAAGAACTTCTGTCTGTATGTCTGTCTGTCTGGTACTTATGGTGTAGGGCCTTGTGCAAGGGGCTCTGATACTTGCGGTGTAGGGCTCCTTATGTAGGGCTCTGATACTTATGATGTAGGGCCTTGTACATGGGGCCCTGGTACTTACGATGTAGGGATTCATACATGGGGCTCTGGTACTGCATCTGTTGTGACTTCTTGAATGTGATCTCTGCGTGTTTGTACGCTTGCTTTAGTGTTTTCTCCACCTTCAAAAGTGAACACTGCCGTCATTATACAACAGTCTATCCAGTTCTTCAAACTCTATGCAATGTTTCACATCTCAATCCCAGTGGATCTGTTTCTTCTGTCATCAAATTGGCTGGAATCACCATTTGGAGTTTTAACTAGTAATCTCAAAATCTGTTGTCACCATTCATGACATTCTGAGGAGCTTAAAAAGTAAAAGTAAAGGTAAGTTCTTATAATATAAGTATCGAGTCCTTAGGACTACTCAAAGCGCCTTACATTTTACTCCCTGGCAAACCTGTTCAATCGAACATCATCTCAACTTTTTGGAAGCATTCAGTCATGCTGGAATTAATGTGTGAAGATTATTTGTACACAAATATCCGCCACTGTATATCACTATTATTTATCCCTTCTATTTTTTTCAAATATATGCACGCACACACACACACATACACCCACCCACACACACCAACACACACATACACACCCACCCACACACCCACCCACCCACCCGCATACACACACACCAATGCATAAATTGTGTCCGTGTGTATAAAAATTAAAAAAAGTTATGACAAACTAACTTCACTTCAATAAGAAATGCACATTTCCACACTTGTATATACAAATGCTTGCAGCCACACACGCAGCCATGCACGCATGAATGCAAGCATGCACACACACTCAATGTCAAACAGCTACATACCTCTAGAATGGTTGGACACTCTTCTTCTGCCAGTAGTATCATAGCGGGAGCACACCTAGACGACACAGTGCAGTCATTCTCTAGACATCCCAGCTATTTCAAGAACCTCTATTACGTCAGCAATACATGACAAGAGGTGTGATTTTTTTGTATTTTGAATAAAACCTTTAATATTACGTGGAAAAAGTAAAACAAATATAAGATAAACAATGAGTCAGTCCACATATTTACTGTTATGTATTCTGTTTTAAAATAATGTAAATACCAACTAACAATAATAATGTAACTTCCTTTGCACCTGTATCCTTGAAAACCAATCTCAGAGATGCATCAACACAAACGGTTAATAAATTTCAAAATCAATAAGCAGTATTCCAGTTGTCAACAGATGGATGGATACGCCTGGGAGCTGTGGTGGATAAGCAAGGTTATAAAGGTAAGTTTTCAAATGATGGCGGAATTGTGTAATATTTTCAACTGATCTAACACTATGAGTGAGCATGTTCCAAAGAGTTGAGAAAGTTTAGAAAAAGCATAAGTCTCAACATTAGTGTTAACTCTAGGAAGAAAAAGTAAATCAGAACTAGACGATTGAAGCTGGACAGGTTTTCTTCTGTGATACCTACTCTGAGTTTTTCTCGAGTGCGTCATGTGCGGCCTTTATGCGGGCCTGGGGGTTTCTCTCTCTCCAAGCCATCTGCATAACTGAAAACAACACATTACCAGTGTCATCATTAGTACTGGAGTCATTGTCTGAGCAGACAAAGAGGGGACAAGGTTGGGGAATCATCATTAGATCCACTGGAGAGGTTGAACTTGTGAGGCAAAACTGTTTTCAAAATAACAAAAAGGAAATAAATTATCTTTATTGTTCAAATAAGTTTTGTTTACAACATTTGTTATGCAAAGTGTTTTTAGATAACGAAGTTATTATTTTAGATCGAGACATTTTAATGATATTGAGAGCCATAGTACTGTTTTATTTAAGGAAAAATATAACCAGATCTAATGGTCACTACCATAATATCCCTCTATAAATATTGCCACATCATATTTACCTGCCACTTTATAGTCATATCTTAATTAGGTTTGGGATAGATGACTTGTCAAGAAAGTGTGCAATGTACATTTGGGAAATTGTTAAACTACTGCACAGGTTAGATAGACAAACTAAATGTGTTAACTCAAACCAAAATGATCATGTTTTATGCCAATTGCAATACCGCTGTCTCACATAGAAATATTTGTTGGATCATCTGCAAAAGTTTCTACACTTCATGGATCAAGTGCAAAACCCTTGGGATAGTTGTTGTTGGTATAACAACAACAACAATAATATTAATAATAAATAAATTTATAAAGCATGCTCCTGGACAGTACATATCAGTGGTACATGTATAGCACGTGCAATGAATGTACCTCGTTGTACTTACTGTCATACTCTGGCTTGCCTGTGTCATACTCGGAGGTGAAGAATGTCTGGTGGTCTTGTGCAGACAGGTTCATATCGTAGTATGTGAGTGGCTCTTTCCCTGCAGCTGTCGTGAAGCGCTGATATTCTGCGCCGCGGAACAACGTAAGAGGATTGCGCCACACCTTGCATTCTACAACACACAAAAATCATCACTTGCTTGTCAAGGTGGATAGATTAAAATGTCAAAGAGTGGCTGAACTTACTGACAGGTACTTGAGACAGGTGACGATCATGATGATAAGTACCGGTGACATGTGTAAGTGGAGTTGACACATACCTGTGACAGGTGTAGGTCATATCGGCAAGTACTTATATACAGGTATAGGTCATGTTGACATGCACCTGTGACAGGTGTAAGTCATGTTGACAAGAACATGTGACAGGTATAAGTCATGTTGACACATACCTGTGATAGGTGTACGTCATGCTGACATGACAATTGTAAGTTCAGTTGACATATACCTATGACAAGTGTCAATGTGCTGATATGTACCTGCGACATGTATAAGTCATGTTGACACATACCTGTGACAGGTATAAGTCATGTTGACACATACCTGTGACAGGCTGCTGCTGCTGGCCTGTGTTACTGTTGCTGTTCGTCTCCAGGTTACTGGTCTCCCCACCCCCCAGTAGAGGTGATATGTGGTTGAGTGACACCTGCTCGATGAATGACGTGCCGTATTTCTTGAAGTACCACCATTCGAATATCTAGCAGAGGAAACACAATGACGACAACAATGATGACAACAGCAGGAGACGACATAATCAGCTAACTAGGTGCCAAGTCTATTAGTTTACTTACACTGTTTTAATGATTGTCCACTTTCATAGTTCACCTAATACTCACCACTCTCAATGAGTTTCTTAAACCTGACAGTCCTGATACATATGATACTCCCTAAACTATCACAGTTAAAATTATTTATATGCATACAAGAATTTTTATTATAAGATATAATCTTTGTTTTTCAAAAGACATGTAAATGATGGACCTCCAGTTTTAAACACCTCAAAAAAGCGATTGTCACTAACATTTATTGCTGCCGCTATTGGCACAATCTGAACAAAAATATTAAATTGTGTACTCTGATAAAGAAATTAATTTAGCAAATAATAAACATTTTATTGTATTACAACTGTCATAAGTTCAAACTATAGTGTGATTCTGGCCTTTCCTACTAATATCTCAATAATAAATCATAGTTCAGCAACTGGGCATATCATGTACTGCTAACTAGGTGCAAAATAAAATATAGCAACTTTAGTGGACAATGTTACTAGTTGAACCATGATTGCACCCATTTAATATGCTTCTTAATAAATCACCCCTCTTGTATACTCATTATACATAACGGGTGGCAAACTGCAAAAAAGATGAAGCACTAAAATGACTTCCAATTTTTTAACAGAAAAACAACATACCGGGTATATCATCAAAACAAAATGAATTTGTAAGACATGTAAAGCATTCATTCATTACACACTGAGAAATAAAAAAATAGCTAATTGCTATCATTGCCAATACGAGTGAGATTAATCACAAAATGCCACAGAACATCTTATTTTGTAAAGCATGATTAACAGGAAAGTAACTTTATATGCAGGCCGATATCAAGTACTAGGATACTGCAATATCATGCCATCACGGTGCCTTGGCTGCGGAGGCTGTTACCATGGATACGGCTAACTAAACACGTGTACTGACCAGTATGAGTCCAGAGATGAGGGATGAGGTTCCCGTGAGGGCGACGTAGAACTTGGGGGTGAGGGTGTTGAGGAACATGGTAGCTGCAAGAAACGAACAATGGGGTAGAATCACAAAAGGTCAACAAAGGTCAATCTTGTGTGTAAACTATAGTACTACAGGTACGTTTTACAATTAAGTGCAATTAAATACAGACATTTTTTGTGTGTCATATTTAACTATAATTGTGCATAGATGCATGCATATTATTTGTCAAGAAAATTCAAAATAGTGCTGGTGTGTTTAAGTATTCACATTACTGTTGCATTAAGCTAACTTTGATCATGTGTGTGTGTGTGTGTGTGTGTGTGTGTGTGTGTGTGTGTGTGTGTGTGTGTGTGTGTGTGTGTGTGTGTGTGTATGTGTGTGCATGTGTGCATGTGTGTGCGTACGTGCGTGTATGTGCGTGCATATGCACATGTGTGTGTGTGTGTGTGTGTGTGTGTGTGTGTGTGTGTGTGTGTGTGTGTGCGCGCGTGCGCATACATGTGGAATCGTGCATGCAGGCATGACGTGTTTGTCAAGAAAATAAAAAAATTTCATCATTGCACAAAACAATTTTCTAACATATCAAGCACTTGATATTTCTTCTCTGAAAGGATAAATAAAATTGTTCTCACAACAAATTATACACATCGCAGCTATTAAAGAAAACAGACCACAACACTTTAAATATATATGTAAGCATAATGTAAATGAGATGTCATTTGAAACCATCTTTCACATATCAGTTTGTTCAAAATAGCACCAATACAAAAAGTGTTAAGAACAGTGTATATTTCAGCTTTTAATATAAAATAATATTTAAAAAATATACAAATTGGTGATGAAAGATGCCACCTATATGACAAATATAGACATTTTTTATCAAGTTCATGGCATAGAAAGACTGAACAATAAATCATCAGGTTTAAACGTGTGATGAAATATAATGTTTTTCACTGGTCGCTGGATGATTTATTGGCCTGTCCCATTCCCGTTTTAAACCATTTCTGATGATAAATATTCTACAGCAATAAAAACTAAGACATGAAGTATATCATTGTAAATTTAGATGCACACATAGATTGTGAAATTCAAAGAACTGGGGATTTTTTTATTAAAATACAAAACCCAAAACTAGCTCCGTATCAGCTAACCAATAAAAAGTGGAATTTTTTTAATTAAAATACAAAACCCAAAACTAGCTCCGTATCAGCTAACCAATGAAAAGTGTCATACATTCCTATCAGGCAATGTGACTTCCAGGGATATCATTGACATTTGGCAAAAACCTGAAAAATGTCCTTGGAGTGTGTGCATTTCATCTCTTTTTGCAGCAGCTTTTTACAGCATTGTTTCTTTGTACCTGTGCTATTTTGTACCCACCTACCACAAGCAAGATTACAATACCCCCACAGCCATTACCTGTGCAGATACACAGTATCAATCCTACCGATTCTGCACTATCTTACAAAACGCAGCGGTCATGGACGTAATTCAATTCCCAGTCTGGCAATGCATGCCAAATAAACTCCGCCATTATTCCCCGTTTTTGCACGACATCACTGACACCATTGTGCAATGTGTTTCCGTGGCAACGGATGGCAGAAGAGACAAGCGCCACTGATGTCACAGCTACATAATGACATGAGGAGTGTGTAAATGTCAAGGCTGGTTGCTTCTGACTTGTCTGGGCTGTCATATTCAGAATCTCTGCTTCATGTCCTAATCGTGTCCCCAAATCAGAGTTGTCATAATTGTAAAAATGTGTTAGCTTTGTGTTTAATAAAAAATATTTCATCAGTGTAGATAAGGCACCAGTTTTTAACTTAAAATATCACAAATATATTATTTTGATAAGTGGTCATCTAAAGGTGTATCTGCTCAATACATGTTTATTGACTCTTATAATTAAAAATACACAAGAATGCTGTCAAAGTGAGACATAAATAACATACTAAATTTCACAATAACTGCAAGTCCCTACTTTCCCACTGTAGGATGGCACCTTTGGAAATTGGCACCTATGAAAATTTTGTATTAGTAAACAATATTTGTGGATGACTTACATCATGTAAGTCAATAACCACCAAAACAAAAATCTACCTTCAAGTCCATGTCTCAATGATTTCCTTAAAATAATATACTAAAATTATGACAGTTTTTTATTCCTGTCATCGATGGGAGCTTAGCATGCAGACGTAAACAGCACCGGACAAAAATAAATCACCTGGGCATGTTGCCATGGCAACAACATTGGCAGCTGGTAGTCTGCATTAAGTGACAGCCTAAATAAGTTTAGCACCTTCTAGAAACTAGAGCCAATCTGTTTTCACAGTTACTGTGAATGAAGGTCAGGTGTTGATATTAGCATCATAACCGTAATCTGTAATTGCAATCTATTGTCATTTGTTATTATTTTCATGTAATTATAACCATAACTGAAACTAATTTATTATGCTGCATGAGGCTAATCGACCAGTGCGTTAGGTTCATTAAAGTCACTGATTATTGTGTTGATTATGTCGAGATTGGTGAATGGTGTTTTTGATCTTCCATCACACAACGCCTGGGGAAAGTTCTACATGACTGCTGCCAAGGTGTTTGGGCAACATTCCTCCAAACACAATCCCTCTGGATGAAAGACCCCAATCCAAATAGCAAATACCCTTCCCCCACATAACAAACAAACGTAATCTACACATTGTTTTTCCCAATCACCAGTAAGTAGAACTTAGTCTTTATTTGAACTATGATCAATACTTATTTACAAAATGTATAACATGTGCGTGCGTGCGTGTGTGTATGAGGTGGGGATTTCGAGGGGATTATGTCTGAGGGCTTGTGTTCAAGTAGGGATTGTGTCTCATGGAATTATGTACACAACGAAATGAGCTTTTGTCCAAGGAAGGATGGTGTCTGGGTCGTTTTTCAGATTTCTTCTAAATTATGCCAATCTTGCTATGGCACCCATTTAAGAAAAGACAAATGTTTAAAGTTGAAGCTGGAAGGAAACAAATAATTATAAACTTGGTGCCCTGAGTCAATATACTATACACAGGGTTGAAAGGAAATACTTAATTATGCTTTTAAATTGTAAATGTTAATAATCTCTGAGTAACACGGACTCAATTAGATTGGTACAGTAAGGTAAAGTAATTATAATTGTACTTGATTACATCACTGAAGCAATCATAATCATGATTATAATCATGATTATAATCATGATTATAATCATGAGAACAATGTTCTTGCGCTTACTCATGTTGCCCAGGTCCCAACTACAATGCAACAGTCAGATGTTGGGGGTCAGTTCCATAAGAAATGAGAAGTATCTTTGTCTGCATCTATTCCAGCTGTAGTGCAGTATGTTAAGTCCGGCATCTGGTTCAACCAGGAAGCTGTAAACTATGCACAGACAATGGATAAGTCAAGTCATATAAAAGTAACAATGATCGTAATAAATAAATTGTTTTCATGTACTAAGTAATTAATCAAACATAAAAAAAAAAAAAAATCGACTTTGGGTATATTAATTT
The DNA here is from genome assembly GCA_020002185.1 of Paraescarpia echinospica. Taxonomy (NCBI): domain Eukaryota; kingdom Metazoa; phylum Annelida; class Polychaeta; order Sabellida; family Siboglinidae; genus Paraescarpia; species Paraescarpia echinospica. Next base: position 21,196,264 of record CM034531.1, on the reverse strand, counting down.
GCCGTGGGAAAATGATACCTTGCTATAGTTTAATCAATTAATCAATTATCAAGTTGCATATAGTATAACTATTGTCTGTATAATTATAATATTACAGTAAATCATTAATGTAAATATGAAAACCTGTTTAACTGAAAGCACAGGGTTACACTCCCAGAGTGGATCATACCACTACATACCTGTGTAGTATTCTGACCCCTAGCTTCTATTTTACTATACGGGTCAAACATTATCTGACACCTGCATCCTGCCTGCATGGCTCTCTAATTTAGGATGATCAAAGAGTGACATTTGGCATGCCAAATGGTTTAGGTGTTTACTTGAGGCAAGGTCGTCCAATGGAAAGTGATATGGGCTGCAGAAATGCCGGGAAATTTGTGAAATTCATAGACCAATCGCCAAACCCTTCAATTGTTTCTGTTACCATGGCATCACAGAGTACAGCTACTGTTGGGGGGAAGTAAAATGTGGACTTCCCAAGGGAGTTTGACTGGCCAGGTGGAGTAAACAGGTTGCTCCACTGAGTGGACAGTGCTGGTACAAGTACTCCAATAAAGTAACTAAGTAAAAGTAAAAGTAACTCCCAAAAAAACTACTTTAGTAAAAGTAAAAGTATCCCCCCAAGAAAGTACTTAAGTAAAAGTAAAAAAGTACTTGTATCAAAAAGTACTTAAGTAAACAAGTACACAAAATATCCGGCTGTCAGATTATTCCAGTATATGTCCGTTATCCAAAATGGACACATATGCCAAGTAACATTTTTTCAGGAAAGTACTCATACCACTACTACGTAATAATAATAATAAACATTATTTACTCACGATAATCAACGGATCAAAAAATAAATACAATATTATACAACAGGAGAGAAGAATGCAAATTTAATTCAACTGCATTACAACCATTAACATACCCGTATGGCATATGGTACTTTGTGCATGAGCCAGAGTAGTTTTCAACAAACAGCAAGACTTTCCCACTGTCACCTCACTCTGTCTGATTGACTCAAAACAAATGCATCAGGATGTTTTTCACACTTCCCAGAGTCATAAGGTCAGTGGTGTGCAGGTAGCCACTTACTAAAGTTGGTATTACAAGGTGAAGTGCTGGTCAAACATTCCCCAGCAATTAATTAGTGAATGAATGAGAAGCCAGTGAGGCCTGTCCCATTGCCTTGTGTGAAAAGGGGTTTTGTCTGAGGACTAAGCTTCAAAGGACCATTGGACCATTTGGACAGGCAGCAGCAATCACACTGTGTCAGAAGCCATGATTCCTCCAAAGTGTAATCAGTCAATGATTACAAGATTTAACAAGATTGCCATCCAGAAAATTACTCTGGATGGCAATGCAAACAAAAGCCCAGTGAAGCTGCTTCATCCCTGGTGTTATAACATAAAAAGTAACTAAAAATATGGAAGTAGAAAGTAAAAAAGTACTGATAAATGTACTTCGTTACAAGTAAAAAGTAATCTCTAAAAATGTACTTCGTTACAAGTATATTTCAAAAAATGTACTTAAGTAATGTAACGAAGTAAATGTACTTCGTTACATACCAGCACTGTGAGTGGACAATGGTCATTGGCTAGCTGGAGTAAACAGGTTACTACACATAGAGTGGACAGTGGTCACTGACTAGCTGGAGTAAACAGGTTACTCCACTGAGTGGACAGTGGTCACTGACTAGCTGGAGTAAACAAGTTACTCCACAGAGACAGTGTGGTCACTTGATGACTGGCCACTGGACAGAGTTGTGGGCTGTGGTCACCACACTTGGCCAGTATTGACTGTTTTATCTGGCAGGAGCTGATAATATGGCTTGGCGTAGCTCTTTAAATGTGGCCAACTGGCACAAATGTAAATCACGTCTAAATTTAACTTTGTTGTATTTTGTTATGCTTTATCGGTACCTGATATTCGTTAATGATACTTTGTCATACAATTGATATCATACTAACAAATAAAATGACTTAGAAAGGTGACTCTAATATTAACTAATAAGGGATTATCTCAGAACGTTGATGTCCAATATCAGACAAAATTACTTCCAGTTTAGGGATGGTGGTCAGAGACAGTTTTGTGTTGAACATCAACATTTTACACTGGACAGTTACTGTTAATATATCAATATAATCAATTCATCATATCAATGTTTACTAACTTTTGTTTATGGGAGGGAGGCTGAGGTCAAATGAAAGTATTTTTGTTTGATATCAGAAATCAACGTTCTGAGATGATCCCTAGGTGGTAAGACTAACATTGACATACAGGTGCATGACCAAAATTCTGTTTTGACGCATTATGTGCTGCGGTGTGGAACATCACATATCAATAACGTACATGCAACATGATGCCTACATCAGCACTATACCATAGGAGGCAGGAAGGCTGATTCAAAATAGTAGAAATATAAATCCAATAAAACAATCTGAGTGAAAAGATACAAATTATGTGGTTAACAAAATTAACCAAGACAACACTGTAGGCCCCTTTGTTCCTATTCCTTCTGTTGGTAAACAGACATGTGACACAAATCAATATTACAGAGCTCCCTCTCTCTATTTGTAGAAATGTTGACCACAAATCTGAAACCCAAAGTTGGCACTGCAAATGTAATATTATTTATACCATATTGCCATTTTGCAAATAAACTAACTAAAAGTACAGCTATTTATTTCCAAGTGGTGCAATAGTGAACTAACAACTGGTGTATGTTTTGATTTAACGTATGGGAGACTATTTCACATTTGCCACACTGCTAACTTTAGTACCACACTAACAGTTATACCGGTTACGTACATCTATAATTCCACAAAAAGAACATTTAACTATAATTTAATGATTTGTACCACATAATACTTGAAACTGAAACATTCCCTCAAGTACTAGTGGTAGTACTAACTAACATTCGCACTATGGTCTATCACCAAATGCCAGTTTCAATGCATTTATATTTAATGAATCTTGCATTATTCAAAACGTGCCAAATTCCAATAGTCGTGTAATGTCCAAGATTATAAATGTCCACTAATATGACATTAATGCATGGACAATAACAGATTTTAATCATTAATGAATATCAAAATGGACTAGTACACATAGAAAAGAGCATAACAGACTGGTCGATTCTCATCACCTTGTTGTAGAAGCACCAATATTCTGCCAACATCAGTTTTCATACATCATCCTATAAGGCTATAATAATGATAACAAAACTTTTATAGACACCTGACCTCCGAGGTTCATCAAACATATCATTATTACCTGGTCAGTATGTCATGAAAGTGATCCATCATGAACAGGGACTCACAAAATCATCAAACCACTGGACTGCTGATAATTAAGGAAGTCCTGAAATCAATTTCAAATTTTAAATATGTCTTGTTCTGATTGTTGTGGAAGGTAGCGACAGTATCTGATAATTCTTGAGGTGATCCATGAAGAGTTCATTCCATAATTTGGTATGTCTTGTTGCTATCTAGTAAGAATGTTTTAAACAAAGACGTCACCTACAGAGAATGTTTTAACCAAAGACGCCACCTAGTGACAATGTTTTAACCAAAGACACCACCTAGTGACAATGTTTTAACCAAAGACGCCACCTATAGAGAATGTTTTAACCAAAGACGCCACCCAGAGAGAATGTTTTAATCAAAGACACCACTTATAGAGAATGTTTTAATCAAAGACACCACCTATAGAGAATGTTTTAACCAAAGACACCACCTATAGAGAATGTTTTAACCAAAGACGCCACCTAGTGACAATGTTTTAACCAAAGACACCACCTAGTGACAATGTTTTAACCAAAGACGCCATCTATAGAGAATGTTTTAACCGAAGACGCCACCTAGTGACAATGTTTTAACCAAAGACACCACCTAGTGACAATGTTTTAATCAAAGACGCCATCTATAGAGAATGTTTTAACAGAAGACGCCACCTATAGAGAATGTTTTAACCAAACATGCCATCTACAGAGAATGTTTTAACCAAAGACGCCACCTAGAGAGAATGTTTTAACCAAAGACACCACCTAGTGACAATGTTTTAACCAAAGACACCACCTAGTGACAATGTTTTAACCAAAGACGCCATCTATAGAGAATGTTTTAACCAAAGATGCCATCTAGAGAGAATGTTTTAACCAAAGACGCCACCTAGAGATAATGTTTTAACCAGACACCACCTAGTGACAATGTTTTAACCAAAGACACTACCTAGTGACAATGTTTTAACCAAAGACGCCATCTATAGAGAAAGTTTTAACCGAAGACACCACCTAGTGACAATGTTTTAACCAAAGACACCACCTAGTGACAATGTTTTAACCAAAGACACCATCTATAGAGAATGTTTTAACCGAAGACGCCACCTAGTGACAATGTTTTAACCAAAGACACCACCTAGTGACAATGTTTTAACCAAAGACACCACCTAGTGACAATGTTTTAACCAAAGACGCCATCTATAGAGAATGTTTTAACCAAAGATGCCATCTAGAGAGAATGTTTTAACCAAAGACGCCACCTAGAGAGAATGTTTTAACCAAAGACACCACCTAGTGACAATGTTTTAACCAAAGACACTACCTAGTGACAATGTTTTAACCAAAGACGACATCTATAGAGAATGTTTTAACCGAAGACACCACCTAGTGACAATGTTTTAACCAAAGACACCACCTAGTGACAATGTTTTAACCAAAGACGCCATCTATAGAGAATGTTTTAACCAAAGATGCCATCTAGAGAGAATGTTTTAACCAAAGACGCCACCTATAGAGAATGTTTTAACCAAAGACGCCACCTATAGAGAATGTTTTAATTAAAGACGCCACCTAGAGAGAATGTTTTAACCAAAGACGCCACCTAGTGACAATGTTTTAACCAAAGACACCACCTAGTGACAATGTTTTAACCAAAGACGCCATCTATAGATAATGTTTTAACCGAAGACGGCACCTAGTGACAATGTTTTAACCAAAGACACCACCTAGTGACAATGTTTTAACCAAAGACGCCATCTATAGAGAATGTTTTAACCGAAGACGCCACCTATAGAGAATGTTTCAACCAAAGATGCCACCTAGAGAGAATGTTTTCATCAAAGACACCACCTACAGAGAAAGTTTTAACCAAAGATGCCACCTATAGAGAATGTTTTAACCAAAGATGCCATCTAGAGAGAATGTTTTAACCAAAGACGCCACCTAGAGAGAATGTTTTAACCAAAGACGCCACCTATAGAGAATGTTTTAACCAAAGACGCCACTTATAGAGAATGTTTTATTCAAAGACGCCACCTAGAGAGAATGTTTTAATCAAAGACGCCACCTAGAGAGAATGTTTTAACCAAAGACGCCACCTAGAGAGAATGTTTTAACGAAAGATGCCACCTAGATAGAATGTTTTAATCAAAGATGCCACCTAGTGACAATGTTTTAACCAAAGACACCACCTAGTGACAATGTTTTAACCAAAGACACCACCTAGTGACAATGTTTTAACCAAAGACGCCATCAATAGAGAATGTTTTAACCGAAGATGCCACCTAGTGACAATGTTTTAACCAAAGACACCACCTAGTGACAATGTTTTAACCAAAGGCGCCATCTATAGAGAATGTTTTAACCAAAGATGCCATCTAGAGAATGTTTTAACCAAAGACGCCACCTAGAGAGAATGTTTTAACCAAAGACACCACCTAGTGACAATGTTTTAACCAAAGACACCATCTAGTGACAATGTTTTAACCAAAGACGCCATCAATAGAGAATGTTTTAACCGAAGACGCCACCTAGTGACAATGTTTTAACCAAATACACCACCTAGTGACAATGTTTTAACCAAAGACGCCATCTATAGAGAATGTTTTAACCGAAGACGCAACCTAGTGACAATGTTTTAACCAAAGACACCACCTAGTGACAATGTTTTAACCAAAGACACCACCTAGTGACAATGTTTTAACCAAAGACGCCATCTATAGAGAATGTTTTAACCAAAGATGCCACCTATAGAGAATGTTTCAACCAAAGATGCCACCTAGAGAGAATGTTTTCATCAAAGACACCACCTACAGAGAAAGTTTTAACCAAAGATGCCACCTATAGAGAATGTTTTAACCAAAGATGCCATCTAGAGAGAATGTTTTAACCAAAGACGCCACCTAGAGAGAATGTTTTAACCAAAGACGCCACCTATAGAGAATGTTTTAATCAAAGACGCCACCTAGAGAGAATGTTTTAACTAGACGCCACCTAGAGAGAATGTTTTAACGAAAGATGCCACCTAGATAGAATGTTTTAATCAAAGATGCCACCTAGTGACAATGTTTTAACCAAAGACACCACCTAGTGACAATGTTTTAACCAAAGACGCCATCAATAGAGAATGTTTTAACCGAAGATGCCACCTAGTGAAAATGTTTTAACCAAAGACACCACCTAGTGACAATGTTTTAACCAAAGACGCCATCTATAGAGAATGTTTTAATCAAAGATGCCATCTAGAGAGAATGTTTTAACCAAAGACGCCACCTAGAGAGAATGTTTTAACCAAAGACACCACCTAGTGACAATGTTTTAACCAAAGACACCATCTAGTGACAATGTTTTAACCAAAGACGCCATCTATAGAGAATGTTTTAACATAGATAGAATGTTTGAATCAAAGATGCCACCTAGTGACAATGTTTTAACCAAAGATGCCACCTAGTGACAATGTTTTAACCAAAGACGCCACCTAGAGAGAATGTTTTAATGAAAAATGCCACCTAGAGAGAATGTTTTAACCAAAGATGCCACCTAGAGAGAATGTTTTAACCAAAGATACCACCTAGAGAGCATGTTTTAACCAAAGATGCCACCTAGTGAGAATGCTTTTAACCAAAGACACCACCTAGTGAGAATATTTTGGCCAAACACTCCACCTAATAAAGATGCCACCATTAATGGTATTTAATTAATCAGTCTGACCTTCCATAATTAGGTTTACTATGCCTTAGTTAAAGTTAAAGGTAAGATAAACATGTTTCTGAAAAACCATTTATAAACCACTTAGCAAACAGTGGACGCCATCTGGTGAGAGTAGATATTTAACTGCCCTGTACAGTATCTGTCCTATATCATAAAGCTTATCTTAATGTATACTTTCAAGTATATATATTGCTGAATTTTATTATATGTAGATTGCCCTATAAACACAACTCTATCTGTACTTTATCATATCGAAACAGAATCGGTGTTGTTGAATACATCTCAAACTAACAGAACAGCTCTGTGCCTAACAAGCACATTTGTCCACATGAGACATCTATTTATAACACTGTCTATAGAGATATACCAGCTGTCTATAATGCACATAGTCACCTATTTATAATGCCTGTCTACAATATTCATATATTTTGTCACTATGTAAACTGCTAATTGGGCAAAAACAATGGACAATATGGAAGACATCACCTGTAGCCCAGACATCCGTCCTTTATATATATATATATATATATATAAACACCTATACAAGGCCATGTCCAATACAAGGCCAATACATGTTCTCTTGAACAGCTTCACAATACCTAGAGAATTCGATAAGAAAGCGCTGATGCTATAAGCAAAACATCAAGTCTAGGTAGAGCCACTAACCAGCCATCTCCTATTCTAATGAGCATATCAAGTAATCAGCCTAGGCAGACATGGATGTAATACATCAACCCTTATCTACTGTCCATCAGGTTGCTTAATACACCCCCATTGGACACCACAGGTACAACAGATATGTGTGTAATATATGTGACACCTGTCAAACAATTGGGCACCCTAACACAGACCATCCATCAATCCACACTGTCAATGCATCACTGAATTTGAAACCACAGCTTTGCTCATAGGAGACTGCCACACCAGGATACTCACAGAAAATCAGGTTCAGCATTTTTGACGATGTTACTGTGGTGACGATGATGAAGATGATGACAAAGATTACTCCCGACGACAATGACGAGAAAAAGGCATGCGAAATCGGCGGAGGAATCACGCTATTCATACGCCAGCCAGACTCGTCTCGGCTGTCAATAGCATCATGGCTGAGCACAGAACGATGCAGTCACAACACTCAGCCTGCTGCCAATAACACACTACCACACAGGAGGCCTGCAGCCAAATCATCTGCCAGGCTTTTTAATGATTTCCCCAGCATCAGTTTCAGCTGCAGCAGTGGCTAAAGCCGACACCGTAAATGCACTAATAGACGCCCACTGTCAATAATGGCAGCCGCGGCATTAACGAGGACCTTCTCTGCAGCCAACCTAGACAATGCTGTGGGCCTTCACAGTTATTGTAGCTACCGTAAACACACACAATCATGGCACAAGTACAATATAGTCTATAGTGTTGTTCTGATTAATACATTTTGTTGATGACTGGCTGATTCATGCTTCCAGTCAATGAATCAATTACAATGTTGTGTGATCGATGATCATTTCTGTATACACATTAGCTTTGAGTGAAAATATGTACAATTGCTGAATGAACAAAACACATTTCAGTTTTGGGAAAAAGATGCCACTGACATCGGTAAAATCTACTTGTTCAGAAAATTCACATTATAGGATGATGCAACTCATTAAATTTATAAACATTGTAGGATTGTTCAATACATTTCCTGTGGTGGTTGTTACAAACAGGCATGTAAATTTTCATCAATATCTTGTAATTTGTATGTTTACATCAACTGCCACCAATAGTTCACACTAGTACTGCCAGCCAACTAGATATCAAACTAGTACTGCCACTTAGATATCACACTAGTACTGCCACCTAGATATCACACTAGTACTGCCGCATAGATATCACATTAGTACTGCCACCTAGATATCACACTAGTACTGCCGCATAGATATCACATTAGTACTGCCACCTAGATATCACACTAGTACTGCCAACTAGATATCACACTAGTACTGCCAACTAGATATCACACTAGTACTGCCAACTAGATATCACACTAGTACTGCCAACTAGATATCACACTAGTACTGCCACCTAGGTATCACACTAGTACTGTCACCTATATATCATACTAGTACTGCCAACTAGATATCACACTAGTACTGCCACCTATATATCATACTAGTACTGCCACCTAGATATCACAGTAGTACTGCCACCTAGATATCACTCTAGTACTGCCGCCTAGATACCACACTAGTACTGCCATCTAGATATCATAGTAGTACTGCCAACTAGATATCACACTTGTACTGCCAACTAGATATCACACTAGTGCTGCCACCTATATATATCACACTAGTGCTGCCAACTAGATATCACACTAGTACTGCCACCTAAATATCACACTATTACTGCCACCTAGATATCACACTTGTTTTAGAATGGCCACCCAGAAACCGATTATACAATCGATTGGTTTGACCAAACCGATGATCGATTATGAAAATAAAACCAATTCCAGACACTAATGCTATGTAAGAAACATCCAGGTGGGGGGGCCACACCAGCTAGTTTAGGTACTGTAGATGCATCATCATTCATCAGCTGACCAACATCATTAGATACCATGTTTCCAACGATAGCGGATATCTAACATATTTTATTTGCCTTTCTTAGCCTGCAGCTGTACATGCATAGTACTTAGTTTTGTCAGTAAACAAAATTTAAAACAATGATCCATTGGACTGCTATTTAAAATTACATGACACATTTGTGCATGAAACTTGTTGCCATAACCTATGTGTAAATAACTGTTATGCGACACACACATTTTCCTTTAGTTACTACCATAAACATATATTATAGAGAAAAAACATAATTGTTTGGTATCAGCAGCAGCATTTCTGCTTGTAAAGAAAACTAGATCAGTATCACAGGAGAACGTAAATTAACACTGATACATTGGAAACAATAAGGGTACAATATTAACACATATCTATGACCAAAACATCGGCCACCCTGTGTCAACCTCCGTCTGGACATCAAAGATTATTAATTCAATGATAAATTACTAATCTGCCCATTTTTATTATTATTAATTAAAGGTATTAATAAACTGGACAGGTGATTATATTATCACCAGTCATTTTAAAAAATGAGATCATATTTTAAAAGAAAATATTATACATTGCTTCAAATGTTTATAATTATACAATAGGCTAACATTTTATTTGTCCGGTGCAGTGGTGTAGTGGTTAGGAAACCAGATGAGGTAATTTGAAAATAAGTGACTAGCTTTATGATCACAGCAGTAACAATAACAAAATGACGAAGTTATTCCGAAACCTTTCAAACCTTAAGGAGGCTGACCCAAAATATATAAATGCCTCAGCATTCAACATGACCAAACGCATAAAGAGAGAGAGAGAGGAAGGAAACAACTACTAGAGGAGGCAAGGGAGAGTAGAGACTTGGGGAAATGCATACACAGAGTGAGAGGCCCACCAAGGGCCAGGAAAATTGTAACAATCAAGCCCACAAAGGGCGAGGAGGAAAGACACTAAGAACGACAAAACAGAAAACTAATGTAAACGACATAAATTATACACATAAACAACTAAAATGCATGTACACAAATGCAGATAGTTTAATAAATAAACTCACAGAGTTCAAAACTAGAGTTCAAGAAAACAAATGCATGATAATAGGTATTACAGAGGTAAAACCAAAAAAACAGAAATATTTATTAAACCCAGCAGAACTGGCATTAGATGAATACGATTTATTCCATAATATAGTAGATAAACAAGGAAGACGAATAGTCTTGTACATACATAAATCACTTAAAGCAACACCCTTTCTGTCTTTGGAGACCCGTTTTCAGGAGTCAGTGTGGGTGGAAATAAAATTAAATAAAAAAGATAAACTTCTCACAGGATGTGTCTGGAGAAGCCCGGGGAGTTCGAGCATCAATGATGAGTACCTGAATAAAGTGATTATTTAGGCAATGAGCTATCACCACCCACACTTTCTTCTGCTTGGAGACTTCAATTACCCAAATATAGACTGGCACAATTAGTGTATTACCTCATATAATGTTGAGAATCCCGAATTAAAATTTGTAGAAAATATAAGAGATAATTTTCTCTTCCAACATGTTACGCTGCCCACAAGGGGGCGATTAGGAAACAAATCAAACGTCCTTGACTTAGTCATAACAAACGAAAAAGGTATGATAGATGAAATAGTACATGAGAGTCCACTCGGGAAAAGTGACCACTCTGTTCTCATGATAAAGTTCAGGTGTTATGCTGATATAGTAAGTAGAAAATGGATCAAATACTACTACGAAAAAGGAGATTATAAAGGAATAAAAGAAAAATTAAATAACACTGATTGGGAAGAAGTAATTGGCAATGGTAAAATATCTGATATATGATATCCCCCGCACCCGCCGGTGGAATTAAAACACAGCATGGAAAATTTGACTATTGAGGAGGAAATGGTTAAAGAAAAACTAAATAATCTCAATGTGGGTAAATCAGTAGGACCAGATGGTATACACCCTAGATTCCTAAAAGAATTATCGACCCAATTATGTAGACCATTAGCTAGGCTTTTTAATAATTCTCTAGCTATGGGTGAGCTACCAAAGGAATGGAAACAGGCAAGGATCTCAGCAATATATAAAAAGGGAAGCCGTAAAAATGCAGGAAATTACAGACCTGTAAGTATAACGAGTATATTATGCAAATGCATGGAACAATGCATTAAAGACCACATTGTTAATCATATGACAAGTAATAACCTTTTCAGTAAACAATACGGTTTTATTAAAGGTCGTTCAACCGTACTACAACTGTTAAATGTTATGGAATCTTGGACCAATGCATTAGATAGAGGAGACTCTATAGACACAGTGTATTTAGATTTCATGAAGGCTTTTGATACCGTCTCCCACAGAAGATTGATAGGCAAACTAGAATCATATGGTACAAAAGGCTCAACATTAAGATGGATTGAAGCATTCTTGTCTGATCGTTTACAACAGGTCAGCATAAATGGGATAAACTCTGAGTGGACAAGTGTAACCAGTGGCATCCTCCCAGGGGAGTGTCCTAGGACCAATCCTATTCATTCTGTATATAAATTATCTACCAAGCAATACAGCTTCAGACTTATATATGTTTGCAGATGACACTAACATTTTTAGAACAGTTAATAGCGCAGATGACCACAACACACTATAAGAAGATTTAGATAAACTTACATCATGGTCTAACCAATGGTTATTAAAATTTCATCCAGACAAATATAAACTGATGCACATAGGAAAAAAAGATGAACATATGTATACTTACAATTTAAAAATCAATAATATGGTCTATGAGTTAGATCTTATAGAAGAAGAAAAATCTATTGGGGTTATTATTGACTCAAAGCCCCAGGAAGCCGTAGAGCTTTTAAAGAAACATGTGCAGATCTGACCACCGAGGCCACCGCCTACGGTCAGAAACAACCTAAGTAAACCTAAGTAAAGTACATTTATTTTGTACTTGACTAAAAGTACAAGTAACTCTGGAAAAAGCTAAAAAAACGTTTGACATGGTCACCCACTGCAAACAAACAATTCAGTAGTGTGCAAAACAAACACTTTATTGGGACAGGACAGGATCCTCAGCAGGATACAGTGACAGGCTGGCTCCTCAAACAAACACCTTGTTGAGCTTGAGCATCTATTTATAGATATATGCTGGCGGAAACCAGTTCCGGGCTTCAGGCATTATCATTCGTTACTAATATTTTTGGAGCTCCAAATTTTTAACACATAAATTATGGATACTTCGTTACATTTATGAAAAGTAGTCACATTTGTACTTCGTTAAAAGTAAAAATACTCCTAAAAAATGTACTTCGTTACGCACGAAAAGTAAGCTTTTCTACTCAAGTAAACTTTTCTACTCAAGTACAGTAACGAAGTACTTGTACTTCGTTACGTCCCAGCTCTGTTTATGATGAATATGTTGTCTAGAAGCAGACCTTAGACTAGGTCTGGTCAAAAATTGTATAATTGCTACTCGGATGATTTCACCAAAACAAAATTTGTACAAACAAGCCAGCACACCATAGACAACAGAAAGAACTGTCTAACATTCATGACAAAACATATAAATTATCCGATAGGTTGAAGGTGATTCATTTAAATATAAAACACAACTATGTCCACGGTCACTATCCAGTCATATTTTATTTATTTGCCATAAACTGTAGTTGATGTGCTGTAATATTGTCATGGCTATTGTTGTTGGTGTCTGGTGGTGGTGTCCAGAGACTACTGCAGAATTCTCTCTTTTGTAGCTATCAGCATCTGGACATCAATCACAGTGCTAGGATGATTACACCACAAATGAAATAAATTACAATTAATACTGAAATGTATGATTATGATTACTTAATAAATTTGTTTAATCTATTACAATTACTTGACATGTAATTATGATTACAATCATGTATATATTTGACATACACAATGATATAAAATTAATGTTTTTATTGCTGCCAATTTTGTTCAAGTCAAAATTAAACATGACATCAAATCACAAATTGTTGTACTAAAAACACAACTGTAGTGTAATTTAATAACAGGATTTCATACTTGGCGATATAGTTGTGGTCTAAGCATCATAGATATCCACATGAAAGTGGTTATTATGACTACAATCACAATCACGATTACTTTGTAATATAATCGAGCACAAGGAAAAGCTACAAGTAGCAGAGAACACCTGGGTCCAAGGAATATGTAGAATAATGTGAGAAGACAGAAGGAAGATGGCAGAACTGAGAGAAGACACCTAAGAATGAAGGGATCATGGGGAGAAAGGAAGGTACTCGACACTGGTTTGTGTGCCAGTGGCCATTTTACCGTTTTATCATTCTTCAACACTAACATAGCCCACTAAAATATGTAACCACATATTAGAGGTAATAACTGATATCACAGTGGAGGTAACAACTGATATCATAGTGGTGGTTACAACTGATAGCATAGTGGAGGTAACAACTGATATCATAGTGGTGGCTACAACTGATATCATAGTGGTGGTTACAACTGATAGCATAGTGGAGGTAACAACTGATATCATAGTAGAGGTAACAACTGATATCACAGTGGAGGTAACAACTGATATCACAGTGGAAGTAACAACTGATATCATAGAAGTAACAACTGATATAATAGTAGAAGTAACAACTGATATCATAGTAGAGGTAACAACTGATATCATAGTAGAAGTAACAACTGATATCATAGTAGAGGTAACAACTGATATCACAGTGGAGGTAACAACTTATATGATAGTAGAGGTAACAACTGATATCACAGTGGAAGTAACAACTGATATCATAGTAGAGGTAACAACTGATATCACAGTGGAGGTAACAACTTATATGATAGTAGAAGTAACAACTGATATCATAGTAGAGGTAACAACTGATATCACAGTGGAGGTAACAACTTATATGATAGTAGAGGTAACAACTTATATGATAGTAGAGGTAACAACTGATATCACAGTGGAAGTAACAACTGATATCATAGTAGAGGTAACAACTGATATCACAGTGGAAGTAACAACTGATATCACAGTGGAAGTAACAACTGATATCATAGTAGCGGTAACAACTGATATCATAGTAGAGGTAACAACTGATATCACAGTGGAAGTAACAACTGATATCATAGTAGAGGTAACAACTGATATCACAGTGGAGGTAACAACTTATATGATAGTAGAGGTAACAACTGATATCACAGTGGAAGTAACAACTGATATCATAGTAGAGGTAACAACTGATATCACAGTGGAGGTAACAACTGATATCACAGTGGAGGTAACAACTTATATGATAGTAGAGGTAACAACTGATATCACAGTGGAAGTAACAACTGATATCATAGTAGAGGTAACAACTGATATCACAGTGGAAGTAACAACTGATATCACAGTGGAAGTAACAACTGATATCATAGTAGCGGTAACAACTGATATCATAGTAGAGGTAACAACTGATATCATAGTGGAGGTAACAACTGATATCATAGTGGAGGTAACAACTGATATCATAGTAGAGGTAACAACTGATATCACAGGGGAGGTAACAACTGATATCATGGTAGAGGTAACAATTGATATCATGGTAGAGGTAACAACTGATATCACAGTGGAAGTACCTGGTAACAACTGATATCACAGTGGAGGTAACAACTGATATCATAGTAGAGGTAACAACTGATATCACAGTGGAAGTAACAACTGATATCATAGTAGAAGTAACAACTGACATCATAGTAGAAGTAACAACTGATATCATAGTAGAGGTAACAACTGATATCATAGTGGAGGTAACAACTGATATCATAGTAGAGATAACAACTGATATCACAGTGGAGGTAACAACTGATATCACAGTAGAGGTAACAACTGATATCATAGTAGAGGTAACAACTGATATCATAGTAGAAGTAACAACTGATATCATAGTAGAGGTAACAACTTATATCACATATATACCCAACATGTTTGTTGTGTACAAAGTACTTAGCTACAAGTGTGAAAACATTATTGGGAAGGTTAACCCAAGGTAAAATGTCTGACTATTTTATAATAAAAACACATTACCCTGGTGCACAGTTTATACTAGTTAGTATAACACACACATATATATATATAGATCTATTTTAAAGCACTGACCTCCCAATTTCCCAAATGTGTACTATTAATGAATAGAACCATAATTGCTTTTATTAAACTATAATCTGTTTATCAATATCAACCTCTCCATTCAGTAGATTTGTCAACAGCTGTCGACAATCTGTTATTCCTGTGGACAGAATTTATTCAGGCATTCATGAGATTACATGATAGAGCACTGATTGGCCAATCATTAACATCCTTAACATTACATCCTTCTAAGCATGCAATCTAAACATGCTATTCAGCCCAAAACATTCACAGTTGAACAGGCAAAATGTGACAATCAACTTAAATTTTGAAAATGTCATGCCTTCAATGGGTTCATTTTATTTTCAATTCAATCAATGCAGACAATTCTGCATTCATGAGTACATAATATTAATACAAATTGGGTCTCATTTAAGATAATTGTGAATGTTTTTTTCAAGAAGATTGGATCTATTGTTTTGTATGCGGTACATTTCCAAGAGTGACAACCAGTTAAAGAAATAATAATGTCACTTGTAATTGATCAATTTTGAAAATGTAAAAGGCGAGGTACAAAATATCAAGGTGGAAGCATAATTTTACAGTTGGTAATGGTATGTTCATTACATAATCCCACTGAAAAACATGTAGAAAATTAAAAAAATACAGAATAAACAAGGGAAATTAGTTAGCCAGAAACTGTCTTACAATATACTATTATAATAAGACTTGAAACATTGCAGATTCCAAAGCAACACAGTCTTTACAGAAATACTGTTGGCCAAGCACGCTTGACAGATAAATGAGGAAAGGAGTATAGCCAGACAGCAGAAAGCCAGGCAGTGGGCCCACTCAAGTGTAAGCAGTAACCTAGCAACAGAAATAATTACCAGAAAGCCTGCTAACTGCCACCTGGGAAAATGAGATGGACTTGAGCATTAATTAGAAACACAAAGGAACTGTCTAGTTGATGGAGGGTCAGCCCAATATTTGAACATGGACATCTAAGACAATCCCGGAAGCCAAGTAATTAAATTTTCTAGAGACATACAATAGAGTATAGTTTCTGTCTTATCTGATGTCCGTTCAACTGCACGATAATCAATAATATTATTATGATGTTAGTTGTATTGTAAATCTTATTATTGATGGGTTACAAAATTATTATTTCCTGCCATACATTATAGTTTTAGCTTAATAATCAAACCACCCCAACTTCACAAATGCATCTATACAATAACAATACTCACTTCATATTTTATGTGTAAATGTGCAAACGAACAAGACTACAGACTTTATTATTACTATTTTTTTACTGAATCACATCTTTCATAAACCTATAGAGACAAAATTTCACTACTTGTTTTACTAAAAGGGAAGGGTAACAATATAAAACTATACAACGGACAGATTAATCTTTAAAATATTTATTTAAAAAACAACTAGAATTTAATTGTAAATGTTCCTGACAACACTAAGCTAGTGGTGGATTTTTAAATGTACTTTTGTAAAAAAAATCAAAAATAGAGTGAAGTTTAGTTTTTGACAGATTATTATGCCTTCCAGCTTGAGAAACCATTAAATTATATTTTGTTTGTCAGTAATTGTTACCTTAATCAATTCTACATATCAACAGTAACATCAAATTAATGAATAATTTTATAGAGGCCACACGGCATTGTGTAAGTAAATGTAGTATGCCTCGTACCCGGTATATAAAGGGGCCATCCATAAAGTATATCTGACTATTTGTGGTAATTTCTCAGAACCTCCCCACTCCTTCGTCATGCTTTGTAATTTTCTCAGGTACACCAACTAGAATTGTGTTTATTTTGTGATGCATATATCTATAGTAATTATTATATCCATTGCATGGGTCATGACTGTATCGATTTGTTAAGTTATATAAGACTGTACATGTAATAGAAACTGTAATACATTGCAGTTTGCTGTTGGAATGCTGTTGAATACCCAAAAAATGTCTGAAACAATGAATGCTATATATATCTGACATCGACAAACCAACATTTCCTAAATCGTTAGGTAACGCTTGCCAAAAGACACCCCCTGCCCCAATGTAATGCTTTGTCACACTTGCTCACAGACCCCCACTCCCTAAGCATGATTTACTTTTTGGATGATCCGCAGTAATTAAACATTAACAAAATTATTTCAAATTAGAAGTATGCCCAATACAACTCTAGCACATACAGATAGTATAGTTGGGTGTCATTTATAATTAATAATAATAAATTTAATAATAATAATAATAATAATACAAATTACACAATACAGTATAACATAAAACACTCTCTATATGCTTTACAATGTTACATGAAAGTACATTCAACAAACCAATTCTACCGTAGAGAGTGAGAGACAATAAATGGAGACAGAAGTGACCTTGATGTGACAGTCAGCTGTTCGATATCATCACCATGTAGGAAGTAGTCTATTATAAGTGCCTCGTTCAAATCACGATTCAAATATGGTACATCATGGACAAACACACACACACACAAATGACACTGCTATTATGACAAACAAGTAAGGTGACACCATATGACACCAAATGACACTAACATTAACATGCCTGCATACGCACGTGTGCATGCACGCATGCAAGCATGTGCACACACATCATCGGCATGACACGACCATCTACCGTTCATCCTAGTGACAACACAGCTGCACACGACAAGAAGCAATTACCGGTCGCACCACTAACCACCACGCCCATTGTTCCTAGCATGTACAATTAGGCGAAGTATCAGTATTCGCTTACCAATGAACTCTGGGTAAATGGCATCCTCACCATTTCGGTCCAGCAATGCCATTCCGACCGAGACGACGTTGGAAGGATAACACGTCAAGCCGATGCGCATTGGAGGTCACGCATTATCGCCGGTCATTGCCGATGTGTGACACATGTCAGAAGCACGCGGATGCCGCAACAGTCAGCATGGCTACTTACTATTAACTATAATTGAATTACTCTGGAGTTGGAAAATGCAAGCGGTGAGAAACACGGAGGAAATGTCAAGCGTGGTGCGTTGGCGATTGACAAGTGATAGCCGCCCAACGACCCAGGGGGTAGCTTGGGTTTCCGGGAAAACACCCACTTTCGGCAAGAAATAGGCCATTATTGATCCAGTGTGCCACTGTTCTGGATGTGTGGCGATGACCATAGGTGGTGTGGTACACAGTAACGCTGTCAGCCAACGGTCATTAAGGCATCACTACGGACACAATACTATCATCAATATTCATTTATCAGTGGAAGATCGCACCAAGTGTTTCAAGGTGGCATTTCTACTAATTATGACATGTGTTCATTAATTGTGATATGCTGAATTTTTTATTGTAGGGGCCTATATATGTGATATATATATATATATATATATATGACTGTATGTTTTCGGAGAACATTTGGACATCCTAAAAATGTACACAAAATTAAATTTTTCTGTATTGTATGTTTCCGGAGACCTATTATTTTTTACACATCCGTATACAGGTAGTTCCTAATGACTGTTTATTTTTGGACAAACAAAATATTTGTTGTACTGTATGTTTTTGTACAGCTGAGAATTTAATTATTTTAGGTGTCCAATTATATACAGTCATTATGGACACAATGCTACACATTATATCATGGCAAATAATAATTTCATGGTATACTGTATTGATAATTATTTTATTAATGCATTCCAGGTCTGTGATAATATATATATATATATATATATTATATATATATATATTTAACAAAACCATTTGGATTTTGAACTGAACAATTAGTACTTATCACAATCACAAAGTTCTACAGGACCACATCCAATCCCATGTCAAGACACACATTATGTAGGTATAATTTTAAAAGAATAACTTCTGTACATTCATTTGTTAATAGACACTCAGGGGGTGGTAAATCAACATTATTTTTACACATGCATGATGAGATATATATATATATATATAAGAAGATATGTGTAAATTTAAAACTGCAACAGTGGCAAAATACTCTGCAGCAATAAGTGTCTTTCTCAATTAAATTAGTATAGTTTGTCTAAATACAAACTGTCATTTTATTTAGGTGAAATCACTGCACAAAATATTTTTTGGACCAGGTCCAGTCAAAATTTATATGCCACCTTACTTCATTTAATCCACTTGGGATCGGGTTCATTGGTATTCAAGTTTGTAGCACATTTAATATAAACAATTTAATATTTTATCATATGATGGGTGAGCTACAGGTTATGACAGTTCCAACCCTAAGTTGTATTAGTGATATTGAGTTATGAGCTTCATATTTAAGGGCATTAATTTAAGGATATTAATTTGAAATTATTTTATTCATGCTGGTAGTAAATATCTGTTTCTAAAAATGCAAAAACCCCAGAAAATGTATGTTTTCATCCTATGAATACATTTTGGCTTTTCCTCTGATCTAAGTGTGGGTGTTTCTTTTTTGTTTTGGCCTGTTTGCTCACTGGGAGCATAGGTCAATGACCACAATCCTCCACGTTTGTCAATTTGATGCCATTTCTCTCCCAGTGTAGCCCATCTGCTTTCTTCCATTCTTGGAGTCTCTCTGCCACGTGTTTCTCGGTCTTCCTCTTCTTCCCTTCCCTGGGGGTTCCATGGAATTGCTTGTAATGTGATGTTTGTTGCTGGTTTCCTCAGTGTCTGCTCTATCCTATTGCATTTGCTCTTCTTTGTTCAGTTTCCTTTTTTCTTTGATCCATATTCATAGTGTGGTGTTGGATACTTGGTCTAACCAATGTAGATGTAGGATTCTGTGCAGGCATTTGAAATAACCGCACTCCAGTCACATATAATATGTATTGATGCCACATATTAAGAATTTTGTTTTCAATTTTATTCAGAAATGTCAAGAATTCAAATATTCTACAAAGTATTTCAAGAATTCAAACATTCTATAAAGTATTTATATGAACAACGTATGACAGTGAAATTAAAATGAATGCTAACAATTCAAATAGTTTACACTTACAATCTCATGTATCTAAATTCTGAAATACCTATTACCATTTTGTAACAAAACAATATTGTTTACTTTGCTAACAAATTATTACTAGATGGGGTTGTGTCAAAACGTTTCATTAGTGAGTGGGGTTATGTCCTGGATCCAAATTTTACTATCTGTACAATTCAAATAGTTTACACTTACAATCTCATGAATCTGAATTCTGAAATACCTATTATCATTTTGTAACAAAACAATATTGTTTACTTTGCTAAAGAATTATTACTAGATTGGGTTGTGTCAAAAAGTTTCATTAGTGAGTGTCCTGGATCCAAATTTTACTATCTGTACTGTACACGTAACCTCAGTCAGATGGAAATCATGTCTCAAAGAGTTCCAGCACATCACAGGTGCTGGTGGTGCCCCCTGGTGTTGCCAACCAGTAATCAGTCCTGTTTCAGTAGCACAATAATGATCCAATCACAAACAAATCCGTCTTTGATTACAACATGCTCCAGTTCATTCAACTGTATGAATGAGTACCTGGCTATAGACAATGGTGGATATTTGTGTACGAATAGCCTTCGCACATTAATTGTAGCATGGCTGAAAGCTTCCCAGAGAAGTTGAGATGGTGTTTGATTGAACAGGTCTGCCAGGGAGTAAAGTGTAAAGCACTTTGTGCAATCCTGTGGACTGGCTACTGCGCTATATAACAACTTACTTTTTTATTTTTTTGCTAATGATCGCATGTGATCAAAGGAACAGTTTCCTCTGATTATTCAATGAGATCTGATTATTTAAAAAAAAATAATATTCAGTTTACACCACATTATTCAGTACATTGTTAATTATAATACTACTTCTAGTATAAACACTGATAGTGTAATTCTTTACATCAGCATTTTCCCCTATGTACCTGTTCTGGTAACCATGTATTGTTGTAATTTGCTATGAATGTCTGAACTTGCACCAAGCATCATCAGCAAACTGTCAAAGTGATACATTATTCACAAGAATGTTCACCAAACCATTACTTATATATCAGATGTATTGAATTACTCTGTTCAATTACATTTTATTTTTTTGCCCAAAAAATAACATGGTGAAGAATATCTATGGATAATTTATTTAACTGTTTCATTATTTATTCAGTAATAAATATAAAGTGAATTATACATTATGTATCAACATAATGTATTTGTTTATTTAATATATTTTATTATACCGTTACCAGAGATGGATATGAAGTTTCAAATTGCAGATTTATTTAGTTTTATATTTTTATGATTTTGCTGCTGTCATGAAAAACCAAGATATGGAAAATATAAATTTTGAGATAAAATTTGTTAAGACTTTGATTTAACCCTGTTAAACTTTTGTGCCTCCACTAATATTTCAGGTCAAGTTTTGCAGCTTCATGTGTATGTTAGGACACCTGGTAATAATAGTTCTACCAGCTATAAAAAGTTTACAAATGAAACGTTTAGTTTTGACACGTTACTCTATCTTTACCATATATGGTTTTTGAGAGAATAGACCATAATCCCCGTATGAAATTACATAAAAACATGTTAAATAAATAATAAATTCAACAAGCAGACGATAATCAATAATTGAACACGCATGCCCAGTATTAGAAGACGTATGCAACTGGCCCATCTGGGTATGACACACTGACCACATTCGATGATGCACTGTCTGACCATGCCTGTACAAACTACAGCACAAGTGCATCTAAGCACCAGGGACAAGATCGTATTCCCATTGCAGAATTGGCCTACCTTGTATCATGTAATACTACACATTTTTCTGTGCCCATTGGGCCATTGCCCAACATTGATTTAAGTAACTTTAAGCAGTCTTGAGAAAAATGAAATAAAGTGTAAGTTTTATATATAGAAACTTCAAGGGCAGTTTTAAAATCACTAAAATATGATCTATGAGTGAAAGTGACATGCAGCAAAGTAATTAAAACAAAAAAATAGAAAACTGGAATGTTGCAATATACCATCACTTGTCAGGCATTTAACAAGTACTAGTAGTAGGTAGCACATCTGCCTGGCATGCCAGTTGAGTTCAAAACCCAGACTAGGCATGATACATTTGATGTAAAAAATTGGATCTCAACATCGAGGAATGTATATCCCTCATGACTCGGTGATCACAGTAATGTTAGTCCTACTGAGGAACCACTGAGCATGACAAGTGGCAGTGAACACCCTCAGTTCAGTCAGTGCTGCACACAAAGGTCAGTTGGCAATAATGTTCTGACTTATGACGCGAGATCACACACATACACACATGCACACACACATGCACACAGACAAACATGAGTTAATTAATAAAGTACTGGTAACAACTACAACTAGAACAAGTGATTTACTGCAGCAGCAATAGCAGCAGCAATAACTGAAGTATTTCAATAGCTTAATCTGCAGTTCAAACAGATTCAGGTTTTATTGTTATTGTTTCAAAATAATCCTTTAATCAATAAGTACTGGATACTCAAAGCAAAGAGATGATGCTGATTATGTTACCACTTACTGGTTAGTAATAGCTAGCTACACGGGGTACTGACATTTCAGTAAAACAATACACACCAGCTGAGTATCTAGGATTTTGTAAAGATGAGCCAAGGAGGGCAACTTTAGTCATCCGTTGATTTCCAGACTGAATTGTAACCTGGACACAAGTCACACAACCGGTTATTTCCATAGTGGGCATTGCCCAATCTGCCATCACATTTTTAAAAACCCTGAATTTGTTTGGATTTAGTAGCAAGTATTGTGCTATATCTCTGGACTGCAACCATTGTAAAATTAGCAAGGTCAAAACATATAAATTGCAAATTCAAGTTGCTAAGTCAATAAAACATTTTTTATCACTCATAAAATTATTAAAATGTGTGTTTTTGTTTACCAATGGAATTGATACATCTTAATGTATCAATTCCGTTCCCGGAATTGGAATTTATCCTATGTCTTGATTAGACATAGCCAATGAACTTGACTTATTTGAGTGGTGGTGAATGAACAATATTTTAGTGAGTTTTTATTATCAAAATTATTTGATTTTTTGCAAAGCGGAATTGGAAAATTGAGATTTTTTAATTTAATAGAATTGGTATTGACAAGTTGGAATAATTTATCCCATGACTTTGCACTACCTGTGTGCTGTAATACGGTAGGTTTTTCAGTTGGTGCACAAAGACTTGTACCATTTAATTATGTATACAGCACCATCAATTTCAAACAAAAAGTAATTAAGTAGATGCATTATTAGACTGAATTTATTATTGGCAACAAATTTAGCATCTATATATTGACATATTGCAAAATGTCAGTGTAACAAACAAAGTTTGTAAATGGTTATTTTATAGAAGAATGTCGGTGTACTTTTAAATTTGTGAGATTGCATGAGTCATGAAATGTGTGGATATATAATGACAGCCTACATATAAAAACTATGGTGCATGGAGTCCCCATGGGGCACAGACATGGAAGTCTTATTTAGAAGTTAGAGTTAAACAATATGAGATGTTTTGTCTAGATTGCCATTTTCATTGATAGGTAAAAAAAAACATTGTCAACAGGATTATTGCCTTGGGACGTATGTAACACATGCAACGTAGGCTCGATTCTGGATTACAAGTTGTCACTCAACGGGTTTGCCGGCACTTGTGCATAATCCGGACCCACATCGATTTCACCGTGATAACTTGAGTTTTGCCTAAAATTGATACCTCAGAGCGTTAGTTCCATCATTCAACGTCATCCCAGGCATATTTATATTACGAAAATATTGTGTCTTAGCGCATTTTTGAAGCCCAAATAGCGACCCAGTTTGTGCTAGTCTGCAAAGCTGCGGTCATGCGTTACCGCATCGCGCTCGTAAATGGAATGATATAGCGGCGTATGTTTATGCAAACCGGGATGCTATTTACGCCTCAAAAGTGATCTAAGATGCAACATTGAATATTCTTAAACGTTAAAAATGCATGGGATAATGTTAAATAATGGAACTAACACATTAAGGTATAAAAGCTAGGCAAAACTCAAGTTATAACAGCGAAATCGAGGTGGATCCGGATTCTACACAAGTGCCGGTTTGCCTTTGGAGTTTGGTAATGGCTAAGCCTAATGCCCAACAACATTGCCCAGGGTAACCACAAGAAACTGGGAAACCAAACTGGGTAGGCCTGGTAGTGGTTCAATGCATTAAATGTTTAATGCATTATCTGTATATTACATGCAGTGTAAATAAGCGTGTGTAATATCAATAATGGTAGAAAGAAAGTTATGTACGCCCCTTCCTTTTTTGCAAGGTGATGGTGTTGGAGTTGTCAGTTACGTCTACATTGAGCGATAATATGGTGTTATCTTAACTTACCATGGGAAACGTTTTCTCCGATTCGCAGCGGACCGCGCAGAACATATACCACAAACACGACCAACATGAACCACATGGCCCATAGGTATGTCCATGACCATGTAATCCAGGCCTTAAGTTTATCAAACATTTTGCCCAAAAACCCGGCCATGCTCAGTGTTTATTCGATCCAAAAACCGAGCAATATGTTCTAATCATCGCTGGCCGGAAATGGAACAAGTTGGCATTTTATACAAAAAGCTCACAAAATTTATTTTGTGTTACGTGGCCTACCGGATTGACGATCACTTCTACAATCAAATAAGTACAATACAAATAGGTTAGTTCTGTTAATAATCTACTAAGACACTTTTTTATAATTTGGCTTTATTATGAAATGTTGAACTAGTAATTCTTATTGCCAGCAAGTAACTAAATGTCATTCTTATTGGTAGTGAATTACATTTGTCAAGAGTCACAAAACATTGCATAGACACGTTTACAGGGTAATTAATTTTTAATTCGATCATGGTTGATTACATTCATAGCTGTTATAAAATTATTAATGTTAGTGCTACGGGAAAAAGACTACACCACAAAACTCGTATATTTGCCTCCGACTGGCCTGTTTGGATTAAACATAGGCCTACTGATGTCAGAGGCGTACCCGGGGGAGGTTCTCATTGCCCTGAAACCCTCAAAAAGCCACACTGTATAACAACGTACAGTAAATAATGACATGCAACACCCAGCTTTATGGTGATACTCATTTAAAAACCCCCAACATATCAAGCCCGGGTACGCCTCTTCATGTTGAAGACCAAAGAAACTGCTGGTGTTGATAAATGCCAATATAATTTTACATAAATGTATGTGTGCTCGGTTTAAAACTCAAATCGTAATGGCGACGGTCCCACACTAGTTGTTAGATTTTATAATATTATTTTAATTCTTGTCATACCGTTGTTTATTCGTACTTGTCAGGAACAAATAAATACAATTTTGCAAATAACATAAATTATAACTAATGCCTATATAAGAATAGAATGAAACATACAGTGAAATTATCGAGTGGTAGTAAGGAACTGTCTGGTACGGAAATTTGGATGAGTTTCATTTAGTGATTTAAATAAAATAAGTTTTAGTAACGTGTCGTGCTAATGTAGGCCTTTCATATTGTCACATGCATTATGTGTATATACATTCTATATTTGAGCTGATAGGTCCGTCTGATAATATACAGTAGAAGATTTTTTGAATCGTTATTCGTTAGCAGTCTAGTCTGGGGGAACCAAAAACTTAAAAACTCAAAAAGTTGCATGCTTTTTGTCACTCACTGGTACAGGTCAATGGTAGTGGTATTTGGAAACAGTAAATGATGACATGGTCATTGATTTTCAAGACAAACGTTAGCCAACAAGAGTGAAGAAGAAAAGAGATATACATAGAGTCGAGATGATAGACGATAGGTGTAACGTGACTGTTTGAATAAGACTGCTAGGCCTATCCTAGCCTAAACCTAGCCCTAGGCTAGTAGTACTAGTATTCATAATAATGAATGGCATGATGAGGATAATTCATAATTTAAATAGAAAAATTACCTAAACTTTCATGTATACCCATGGGCCTACATGATCATAGTCATAGTGATTAGACGCATTTTCGATTTGCAGTACACAACTGTCTTATTTATTGTTTGTCTAATCCCTGAAATTAATCAGTAAATGAATGAGAGCCAGAACAATTCCCCTTGCTACCACTCTCGACTAAAACTCTCCGAGGCAAAAGTAGAAACAGTTGCTGTCTTGTTGGAGAGTGTTATAGTAACTTGAATTTATTTTGTTTGTTCCAGCTTATTCGAAACAATTAATCCAGCTACTTATATGGCCAATATGGACCAGTTACGTGCAGGACGTAATAGACACATGCCTACAAACGGAGTGCACTGACACTGTCTGCTCAACCATAAATAACAGTGAAATCGGCAGTTCTACACACCTGCCACAATGCCAGCATTTGGACGAAGTATGTCTGCTACACCTGCATTTGGGCAAGCAACATCCGCAGCACCAGTGTTTGGGCAAACTGCCTCTACAATACCTGCATTTGGGCAAACTGCATCAGCAACACAGGCATTTGGCCAAACTGCGTCAACAACACCAGCTTTTGGGCAAACTGCATTAGCAACACCATCATTTGGACAAACTGCACCAGCGACACCTGCATTTGGACAAACTGCATCTTCAACACCAGCATTTGGGCAAACTGCATCTGCAGCACCAGCATTTGGGCAAACTGTATCTGCATTTGGACAAACTGCATCAGTGTTTGGGCAAACTACACATGCAACACCAGCTTTTGGGCAAACTGCATCTGCAACAGCAGTCTTTGGGCAAACTTTAACTGCATTATTTGGGAAAACTGCATCTACAGCACCAGCATTTGGCCAAACTGCACCTGCAGTGCCTACATTTGGACAGAGTTCATCTGCAACATCAGCATTTGGTCAAACTGCACCTGCATTTGGACAAACTCAATCTAAAATAACTGCATTTGGGCAGACTTCAACTGCAACACCTGCCTTTGGGCAAACTGCATCTGCAACACCGGCATTTGGGCAAACTGTACCTGCAACACTGGCATTTGGGCAAACTGCATCTGCAACATCTGCATTTGGGCAAACTGCAACATCACCATTTGGACAAACTGCATCTGCAACACCTGCATTTGGGCAAACTGCATCTGCAACATCTGCATTTGGGCAAGCGGCATCTGCAACACCAGCATTTGGTCAATCTACGACATCAACATTTGGACAAACTGTGTCTGCAACACCAGCATTTGGTGTATTTGGACAAGAAGCATCTACTGCACCAACATTTGAGCAGGCAGGATCTACAACATCATTATTTGGGCAAACATCTTCAAAAACTGCATTTGGGCCTAAGGTATCGACCACATCGCTATTTGGGCAAGCTTCATCTACCACACCACTATTTGGGCAGACATCGTCATCTTCAAAACCTGCATTTGAGCAAACAATGTCTGATGCAGGGGTATTTGGACAAACTTCTCTAAATGTGTTTGGTCATCCAGCTTCATCTGCCTCAACATTTGGCAAACCGACAACAACAGTGAGCATATTTGGACAAGTAACCACATCTGCATCCAAGTTTGGGCAACCAACCAATCCTCCGTCCATATTTGGACAGACTACTAGTTCGTCATCAATGTTTGAGGATCCAACTGCATCAACACAGAAACTTGGGCAAACAAGCATTGCCGCGGCCACCTTTGGGCAACAAAGTACAGCGTCATCTATGTTTGGGACTCGTGCTACATCTGCTTCCATAGTTGAAAAACCGACCACCTCTGCTGCTGCTGCCATATTTGGAAAACCAGCCACATCTGCTGCTTCCATATTTGGAAAACCAGCCACCTCTGCTTCTTCCATATTTGGAAAACCAGCCACATCTGCTGCTTCCATATTTGGAAAACCAGCCACACCTGCTCCTTCCACATTTGAGAAACCAGCCACCTCTGCTGCTTCCACATTTACTAAACCTGCTACTGCTGAATCAAAATCCATATTTGGAAAGTCGACCTCACCTATGACCATATTTGGCAAAACAACCACTGAATCAGGAAAATCATCATCTGGTCAGATGGACAGTTATGCAGCAGGTGTATTTGGTCAGAAAAATGCTCCAGGATTGCTGTTTGGAAAGCCCGCGGTTAACAGGACTGCCTCTGAAAAGACAAAGATTGGAAGCCAGCTCTTTGGAAAGCCAGTACAAGAGAGCCAAGCTGGTGTGGGAGAAGGCAGGAGGGAACCTGAGGTGTTGTTTGGGAGAAAACAACCAGGAAGTTCAACATCTGCTGATCCAACAGGTATGTTCATGACTTGACGTAATGGCTAGAATCGAAGTGTCTACATGTATACTTAAATATTTTGAAAATGTTCAGTGACTGGTGAATATGTATGGGAATGTTTAATAATGTGCAATCGCATACATCAAATCAGAAAACTAATCATCCTTGTTTGCATGCCTAGGTGCCTGGATTGGGGAATGTATTAACATGACTGCTATATTAAAAAGTAGTTTTAGTGAACGCACTCTTACTTGGCCTTGACATAATTTAAATACAGTTTTAAATTGCAGCTATCATCATTATTTGGCCAAAGCATTGACAGGCTGTTTCCATTAGGTTAGAATAGTAGGTTAGATTGTTCATTGAGGATGTAAGCCCAGCAACTTCAGCTTTTTACAAGTTACAGTTTGCAGATCATTTTGATATAATATTATCATTATGAGCAAAGTAACGAAAAATGGAACACTTTTTTAATGTATATTATCTGTAAGAAAGACAACTTTAGCACCTTTTTAATGGATAATACATGGTCTTATTTGTAAGAAAGACAACTTTAGCACCTTTTTAATGGATAATACATGGTCTTATCTGTAAGGAAAGACATCTTTAGCAACTTTCATCGAGATTTGGCTCTTTTAAAATTAGTTGAAGACCTAAAAATAGGTGTATTTTTGCATAAAAAGGTAAAAACTTTTGACAACAACATTTTGAAGCTAAAAACAAAACTTACAAGAATACCTGGGAGGCTTCCATTTATTTTTTTTATTTTGAATTTATACTCCCAAGTTATATTTGGGTGAAAAAGTAATTGTCTACTCCTACTCTTTGCTAAGTTATTGAGGGGGAATAAGGTGTTGTTTTTCAAGAGACAACAGTTTTGAGTGGTGGTTGTATCACAATATTTCTTTAAAAAATGTAATTTGCTAAATTAACATAGCATAATGCTGAATTGATTTCCAAAAAAATAAATTGAACAAATATTATAATTCATCAACAAATAATTAGTGGAAAACTGTAAACCTTATTTTCCTAGGAAAGTAAGAGAGAAAAATCTGGAAAAATATGCTGTACACAACTTGAACCATTTGTAATTCACAGATACAAAACCATTAATCAGTGAGTTGCTGTCAACGAGTAGCAAAGGATTAACCAATTGCATCCCTGAAAATGTCGCGTCTGTCACACTGAATGGCAGACATTTTCTTTGTTACCATGGAAATGTTGGTCTGGGTGAAAAATCAATACATTTTTTTACTCAGTAACACCCAGTTTGGGCCAAAAAATTGCACTATTTGCATAAATAAAAAAATAGTTCTATCTACTTGCTATGTCGGGTCTTAAAGGGGAAATGAAATGCAGCTGTTTCGTGCTACATATTTAAATATATACTATATAAGTATACATTAATGGTAACAGAAATGTACTCATTTATAAGACACACTGAAAAAACGATTTTGTTCGATGCCTAAAACGTCGCCAAATAGCACTGCATATCGCCATCTTTGTTCCAAGCGAGTGGTTTGATTTACTCCTATCTAATCAATGTTAAATTTTTTTTTTTTTCGGTTTACTTCATTAGTAGACATTTCTGTGCGAAGACAAAGATATGGTGCCCTATTATACACGATAGGTGTTCTATAGGTCAACAAATAAGTTGTATACGCGTTCAAAATAAAAAGGTGAAATTAAATGGCAATGATTTATAACCAATGAAAATATTGTTAATGTCGCACTTCCCGAACGAAGATTTTCGCTGCCAGAAGGGGGCGGGGTTTTCAAAGCAAAGGTCAGAATATTGGATGCGCGTGCATACCGGGACTATTTTTCATTTGTTGTTGACAAAGACGTCGAAGGATTTTGGTAGCTCGACGAGTTATTAAGTGATTTTTAAAACTTCCGTATCACTTTGGAGAAAATGGATACGACAGATGAAGACTCTAGTTTGACTTGTCACTCGGAAATTACGGTTGGTACGGTTGACACGCACAAACGGCCTGTGCCATACGGGTTTCACCCAGTCACCAGTGTGCGATCCACGGTCCGATATGTCCGGCGCCGGGTCAGTTGTGGGAGTCGGACAGTGACAGTTGGTCTATCGATGACGAAGACGTTACGCGACTTAATAATTTCGCATGGTGTTTGTGTGGACACTGCGTGCCAATGTCGACACACATCGAGTCGCTGTGCTGTAGGGAGATAGCTGCCGTACAGCACCGTATGACAGACCTTACAGATGCCTGCATTACCGACTATGTCTATGACGACTTCAAAACGGTTTGCACCAACGCCATGGGCAACAGGGCGGTATTGGAACTTGGAAGTCGGTCTGTTGTCATTGTATGATTTGAGTGCAGATTCGTTGATTCGACCAATAGCTAGTAAGTACTATGTGGTTCAACAGGTATCGAATAATCATTCTAGCAATAACTATTTCAAACTTAAATAGAGCAATTATACTTGTTCCCACCACAAATGTTCAGGTTCATTCTATCTTCGTAAAATACTATGTCTATGATTTTCATCAAACCATTTTTGATAATTTTCTTAATAAACATACTTTTATTCTTGACAGGTCGTGTGCATCCTATTTATACAGTTGTTTAATTCCCTATTTAAAAATGTTCAAGCAACTTGCTTAATTTATATAAAAATGTAGACAAATTGCACACTACCATGTACTAATAGATGTATAATCAGGACATTGTGCAATTTATTATTGATACAAAAATATTTTAAGTAGAGTTTTTAATATAATAAAAATATTATTATATTATGTGTGTGTTATTAAGACCACATCATGAAATGTAGTCTTACAATCATAATTATTACAGCCCTTCACAAACAAATGAACCAATTCACTGAATTCATGATGTGATATTGATAAAACACAGTTTTGCCAGTATAATAATAATTAGAAGATAACAGTTGTTTATTATCAACTAATGCAAATAAATTAACTTTCAGAACATATCGATTGATTCGATTAACCGCATATCGTCACTTCAAGTTGTGGTCAAGGGGAGATTTGGAAAAGGCAACAGACGTGTTATACCAGCCTGCGATGTATCTAGAAGCGAATGGGGTTTATGAAAATTTCAGCTATTGACATTGCACTATACAGGTGAGTGTACATTGAAAATAAAATCCCTGAACAAGTAATATTAGATTGACCAAACGGTAGAATGAAATACTCGTTGCCTTCTTATTCCATTTTTTGCAACAACAATGTGATCTGTAGTGTCTTGCATGTCCCCGTTCATAATTTGATTTGTAATACTGAAGCCAACATGAAATATATGAACAGTTTATTCATATGGAGAAACAATTCACAAATAAATAAGACTACATGACAGACTGTGCCAATGCATTAGTCAAATTCACACACCAGTTTTCAATGTTTCTTTCAGTTGATTCACTTCACACTGACATATTTTAATCTAACTGTAGTACAATTTGGGTCTGTGTCAGTCCTGTGCACATATAGTACATCAATAAGTAACACGTTTATTGATGATATGGGCCATTATCATGATCAAATATTGTGACCAACAAAATTAATACATAAAAAATATTCCATTACAGTTCCAGTTTTACACATTTGTGGGTTTCAACACTAGGGGTATCTGTCAAGAAAACAAGTACTTATTATTCAAGATACAGATTCAAAACTTGTAGTACTAGTTTCAAAATTTATCCAGTGCCTCCAAATGGATTTATCTAGATTTATGGCACTATATACGTGTTCTTATTATTATTAAGTACTTTTTGAGATGTTATTTGGTGATAATGTCAAACAATACTAACAATGAAGTACGAATATATATAAAAAAATCTTCTAGCTGAATCCTTTGCAGGGGTAGAACTACCCACTAGTCCGCTAGTCCGTACACTAGTAAAGATTACGGCGGACTAGTAAATCCGCCTACCAACTAGTCCGGCTGTCTAGTAAAAATCAGGATGTTGCATGATGCCACCATCCGTACCATTGACAAACTAATTCTTTACGTAATGAGGCGACAGTGAAAAGTGAAACAGTGCTGTTGATTGGCTGTTGTGTGACATCGAATTCTGAAATGACAGTTTTGTTTGGTTTAGCGTATCTGGTAGAGGGGTAGGGCTAATGAGTGCAATTGGTGGTCATTTTCAAATGCATGGTTTTCGAATACGGTTTACATCTACATTGCTTTATTAGTCTACGTTTATGCACGATGTATCATTACTTGACTGGGGTTGCAAAACCAGCAGAAAAACGCAAGCTGGAAAAACACTGCAACTGCCCACCAAGCCATTCAAGTGCTGAAAACGGCCACCATGGACCGTCTGACGCATTTGTTGCAATTTAAATTTGTGTTGTTTTGATATTTTCAGGACTAGTAAACCTTTTGGCAGACTAGTAAACTTTTGTCTTTACTAGTCCTGCTGTCCAGTAAAATAAATGCTGAAGTTCTACCCCTGCTTTGCTGCTTCATTAGTTTGTAGTACACTTTAATAATACTGGCTAAACGTACAAATTAAAAAAATATATATTTTGTTGTAAGATAGCACTTTACTTTTACTAAACTTGATGGCAACAGTCCAGTTTTAATGGCAATGACCCTTATCATTTTTGTGACACACATCTTAGAAGTACGTACTCACGTGTACAGTGAGTCATATGAACAAATACATGTACAGTTCAGTGTGATGTTTGAGAAATGGTGGTCTGTTGAAATAAACTCACTATAAGTGACATGTTTGGACTTCGTTAAACTATTCCAGTAAATTACATATACCCAAAGTTCCCTACCTCAAATAGTGTATAATAAAACACATTGCATACCACAAATAGGATACAAGCTTTCAAGTGGATGTTCCTTACATTAGGAAGCCCTATACAGTATTGAGAATCCACTTTGCCTAAAACTCTCTATTTCTGCCAGTGATGTTCAAACAATGTTATTTAAGCATAGAAATCTATTGTCGTTTGAAATTGGATGGCGTATCAATTTGGTGGCATTAAACCAAATTGATATGGATACAACTAGTTTTCCGTAAAGTGGGTTCTTTGCTTTGCCACAGCCTCCTCTTTTCATGGTTTTTCAATGCCAGCATGCTCTGGTAGAGTTACCTCCTTACTCGATGTCGCAACTTGGAGCACACTTCGCAGCTTTGGGCCACTCGTGCATCTAGCTGCAATGCCCTCTAGAATTTCTCCTCAGAAGCCATAGTCCTTTGACGCCATCACTTTCTTCACTTCATACCCAGCAGACTTTGAATACTGCAGCTGATACCGTAGCTTTTTTCTGCTGTTTTCAACATTTCCCACTGATTGGACAAATCATAAATATAAAATAATATAACAATATAAATATCTGAAGAATAACTGGCTATAGCTGTAACATGCACAAAGTAAACCAAACATTTTGCTTGTATGCTCTCTCCCTTGAAATCAAACGGCTAATGTCATTTTTTAATCGGTTCCGAATTCTGCCATCCTTTTCAATTTCAACTTCCAGTGAATTCCAATTCCATAATACATTCAAATATTTATTATTGAATCACATATATATATATAATTTATATATAATGATGTTTATATATTTATTATATTATAATTTTATATTTCAATAAGCAATTCCAAAGCATACCATTCCAATTCCATTTATATATAATTAAACAATTCAAGTAACAGTAAACAAATGTCCTCAATTATAATTATTTTATCTGTTGTTTGCATGCATACTCTTGTGCAGTGAGATTGTATTTTTGAAACTGTATTCCTAACATTGTTTTGCTATTGAGTACAGGCAGGGATTTTCAGTCATTTCAGTGTATTTCCTAATGCAGTGCTGGATTTCTAAAGTGTGCAGCTTTGTCAAGCAACTGATACATTATTTTGTAACATCAAATGTTAACACTATTAATATCACAAACCTTACCTGTGTATTTGTGTTGTGGTCAATGGTGGCCAAGTGGAGTCGGGCTATGATGCCTAGATGGCTGAGCTTCTTCCACTTGGGTGCATACTTGAGGAAGAAGGTGTGTAAGCTCTCCAGTTCACCAGTGTGAACACACTTCGTAACGCTCTCTATATCAAACAGTAGGCAACAATCCAGTATAACCTTCTGGACAGTGAAGGCTTCTGTACCTTCAGTGAGCCACGGTGTTGTTTTCACTTCTTGTTGTTTATACATTGCATGACTGCACTTCCGGTACAACTCTGCGCCCGCTGTCCATGCATGGGAATTCCTGATGTGATGGAGGAGCGAGATCCACATCTCCTTCATCAAGCAGGTGTCACCACCACAAGCTGATACGCAATACCACAGGTGGTTGGCAATTCCACCTGTTGAAGGGACAACCTCAACTTTCTTGGCAGACAACAACCTTTATTTCTTGGTAGTCCTCTAACCAAGTCTTTCTAATGCTGGGATGTCTGTCAGTGGCAAGTGTGATGATCTTCACCCCATGGTCAGTCAGGTTGTCTAAGAGCAGCGTTTCAGGCCCTCCACTTCCATCCAGTAACTGTTCTTGACCTCTGTGACTTGAGCAGTTTCTTGAGCAATGATCAGTTGGCTGTCAGTGTCCATGGTGAAGTAAATGCCAAATGTAGCGTTGTGTCCTGGATTGTCATATCTTGCATCGCCTGATGCGACCACGCCTTGTCCGGCCAGAGCTGACATGGTGGCCTCTGAATGGCATGTCCACATGTTCTCTATCTCTGGCAGTATGTATGCCCGCTGTATGTTGTAGCACTGGCGGGGTGACAAGGCACATAGGTTCAGTAGGTTGACCAAATTGTACACAGTGAATGAATGTCCAGTCAGGAAGAGGATGCTTGGTGTCAACAAGTTGCTCTTATAAATGTTACCAATCTTGGGTTGCGAGTGCCACATGAACGAGTGGCCATCAACACATTATGTGGTCACAACCACTGCAAACCCAGTCACTGTGATGCTAGGCTTTGATATTGCAGTTTGGTGTTTTAGCAGGTGCAGAAAAGTGAAATGATGTTTTTTTCACAACTGACAAACTTTCTCTCTTTCCCATTAGTGTAAGAACCGCTTGAGTCATCATCAGTGATATCGCTGTCACCTGCTACAACATATTCTGCATCACTCGCTTCAATGTTTCTCTTCTCACTGTTGCAGACAGAATCGTCTGAAGATGGTGATAGTGAGACTGGGACATCCAAAGGGTCTACAGTGACAGAACTGCCATGGTCAGTCAGAGAAGGCGTGCTGGACTGCGATGGCAACTGTGGTTGCATACCCATGGTCATGGTGAATGTTCAATGGAACAACAATATTGTCTTTATTAACTACTGCATCGACAAAATGTCGCACTGGCGACACAACCACTGGCTTCCATGTTTCGACACTACAAGTCAATCGCGTGGCAGCACTACAAGTGACATTTGTACTACCATGAGGGACGATGTCATCTTGCATGCTAAATCCTTCGCTGGATCCTTCGAAGCTTGTGCTCGGTATTAGGCCCTATGTTTGTTTGGATACTTCCGTCATATATTATGAACAAAATGACACAATCTTGCAAATATTCATTAAAATTGGAGCACAAGTGCGATTTATAAGTGACTTTTTCAATGTTTTCTTTTTAATGGATATATGTGTTATCTTTAATTTTCATGATTAAAATGCATGTGCACTCAAATGTGTTTAACATTTGAGCTTTGTAAATAAAAAATATATATTTATTAATCTATGTGGCTTTTTCCTGTGATGTTATTTCCTTTTTTTCTTGTTAGGCTTACATTCAAAAGTCAATAAATGATATACAATGTCCTTGTTATTAAAAGCATACATTGGTGTTTGCAGTCATGCAATCTATATTAAGAAAACATTTGGTATGCTTACTAAATTGTCGCCTCAAAACTGGAGCATCAATTCGGGGTCCATTGTTACAAGCCAATATTTGAGACACTTAAATTAGTATTAGGCCTGCCTGACTGATGTGAACCTACTTACTATGCCAATAACTAATTATATCAGATATGACTATAGTTGTTGTTGTATGCTATTGACTGTATGGTAAAACAAGTATTTTTCAGGATTTAAATACTTGTAATGTCATTTATTTAAATGCGGTTACATTTTATAGTATTTGAGCAGTCCAAGTTCAGTAATATTTATATTTAACTATTTTTTTTTTTTTTTAAATTAGTACATTCAAATGGCAATGCCTACAATACATGATTGACAGGGCTTAGTCCGGACTGTGACTAATGTTGACTAATACATGACGACATTATTTCGCAAAACGTTATACTGGCTACGGTAGCTGGCATTTATTTTTGTAATTATTTTGAAGGTTATTTCCCCCACCAGCAACTATGTCGACAACATAGAGTCGTAGTCTGGACGTTGCGGTATTCAGACGTAGCAACACGCCGGCGCGAATTGCTGTAAACTAAATCGGCGGATTACAAGCAACTATATCATACTATTCACTCGTATTTGTACTTTATTACATTAACATTTCATAATACATTTAAATTTTGCATACGTCATATTTGTATATATGCAGACTTTGAAATAGAACTGTGGGACTATATTGTAGTCGTAATGATACCTGATGGAACTCGTGAGTGCCAAGTCACCTTGGCAACAACAAGCGCTGGTTTCGGCTTGTCATTTCCTACGCGCCGCTTTACGCTCCAAATAAGGCAACAAAGTCGAGTTTCCAGGTCGATTTCGCTGACATTTACTTCATCGGTGCATAGTTATATGTAAACAAATCGACCAAAGATGGACCTGAGACTGTAACCAATAATTATGTCTTGACGTTCAATTTCTTTTTATGCTCGTCCCTTTTGTATTTAGGCTTGCAATCGGTGTTCGAAAGTGACCACTGCAGACTTATGCCAATCTTGCCGCCGGTGAACACGCCAAATTCATCATCTATAACTTTTTTTTCTATAGGAATCCTGTGGAAGTATGTGAAAAGTTGCTTACTAACACTGATAGTATATCCAGTAGCTACGCAGCGCATTAAATTGTTCTATTTTTATGTGTTTGTATGCGTTTCGTCGGTTTTTCTGAGAGCTATGCTGCGTCGCCTATCGAATTGCTGTATACAGCTTTGGGAGACATCTCGCCAATCAAACCGGATGTACAACCACACGCCCCTGGAGCATGATGGCGGCGCCCTGTGCCGATAATAGCTACGTTTGAAAAATTATTTAAAATATACCGTGGCGCTGTACTTGTCAAATCATGGTGACATGTACTGTAAATGGTATGTTCTTATGTTTGGGCTGTGGTTGTTCAAGCACTTCATTCCCCCTTTAAAACAAAATACAAACAGATGCCTACTTCTGGACGGTTTCCGCCACTTTAATTTGTATTGTCCCAAAGATCATCATTTTATAAAATGTTGGCTGGCGATCTACTAATAACAGTCTGCATTGCGCAGTTGTTTTGTTACTGTAATTTTATTTTTATGGCACCACAGACGATTCCAATTACCTCTGTAAAAAAAATATTTAGATCTATATATTTTAATAATAGCTGTTAACCATTTTCTTCGCTTATGTTGACTGATGACAGTCATGTTTTTTTAGTCCTTTGGCCGAAGGTCCAAGGGACTATTGCCATCACTCTGTGTCCGCCATCCTCCGTCCGCCGTTAGCTGCCGTATCTCAGAAACCGTTCAGCAACTTTTTCTCTAATTTTGCATAGACATATCTTAGGGCACTGCCACTATGCCCGAGAAATCTGTATTTGATTGAATCATTTTAAGGGCTCCCTAGGGCCTCCAAGGACCCCAAAACTGGTAAAAACGTAACATTTGGCCTATTTTTTCAAAAACTGTTCAGCAACTTTTTTCTAATTTTGCATAGATGTATCTTAGGGTGCTGCCACTATATACAAGAAATCTGTATTTGATTGAATAATTCTAAGGGCACCTAAGGGGCCCCCAAAGTGCAAAAGGTTTACATTATCTAGTGATGTGGTTTTGAGAAGGGCCCTTGAGACCACCCCCAACTTTAGATGTTGTGTATTGTTCCACAAAACCAACAGCTGTGACTAATCTCTACAGCCCAGTCCATTGAGACCTTGACTAATCTTTAATTGGTCACAGCACCCAGGCAGAGTAGACACACTTGACCCCTGTTAGACTGAACAGTTGCCTAACACTTTTAAACTGTATCTTCAAAACTATTGATTTTCTATAATTGCAAGTTGTGTTTATTTTGATGTTCATTTAATTATTATAAAATGGTGTCACTGTGGTGTCTTGTCTCCTGTTAGACTGAACAGTTGCCTAACACTTTTAAACTGTATCTTCAAAACTATTGATTTTCTATAATTGCAAGTTGTGTTTATTTGATGTTCATTTAATTATTATAAAAATGGTGTGACTGTGGTGTCTATTGGTTAAAGATGTATAGTCTGTAGAAACCTGTAGGTGACAAACATAGAAAATTAATATTCTGTCACCTGTAGGTGACAAACAGAAAATTAATATTCTGGACAACTGTAGGGTGAAATATCCTACACTTTATTGATATCAAATGCATTCTACTGTTCTGTTTACACTTGCCATGCCTTGTGTAGACATGGTACTGTGTAAATCAATTGTATCAATATAGACTAATAATTACAGATTCACAATATAGTTGACACCTGAAACAACCAAATGTCAACCATTAGAAGAGTTGACATAGTTAAGGCACAATAAAGCCTTTTGTGTCAAGACAAATACAATTCAACCAATACCCCTATATGAACACTGCCTGTTCTTCACCTATTACATTCGCTTTGTTTAGGTATGTAGTTCTTTTTATAAAAAAAATTAGTTTCTTTCTGTACCTGTCTACGTATGATAACCATTTGTCCGCCCTGCTCACAATAAACATCACATGAATGATAAAAGGAAGATCACTGCCACTTAACTTGTGGATTATTATTATTATAAAACTGCTCTGCTACTGCGTGGTGGACAGTAAACTGCAACTGTCTTTGAGTTTGTTTACATTTTGACAAACTACTATTACATAGCACTAATTTTTTAATGAATCACATTTTGAGAATGCATGTCATTGTTTGCGGTGTAACTTTTGTATGCTTCATTTTCTGCTGCTACAAGTTGCATTCATCTGAAAGATTATTCAATTACCTATCCAAAGATAATACATATGTTGTGGTGTTGGATATATAGCTTTGGTATATTGTATATGAGGGTTGTGATAGGACACTGCCTTCGGTGAAGTCGAGACAAAAGTTTTACAAAGGCTTCAATTTTAAACGGTCTATCACCGTCGAGCTGACCCATTTTTTTTTTCAAAAACTTTTCAGTAACTTTTTCTTTAATTTTTCATAGACATTTCATGTGATAGTGCCACTATACACAATAAATCTGTATTTGATTGATTCATTCTAAGGGCACCAAAGGTCCCCTAAAATGCTAAATTTGCTAACTAAAATTAATTGTCTACCTCAGAGTAGCTATATTTATAACTTGTTGTGTATTACACCCAGCTGTGGAGCTAAGATCCTCTGCCTGCTATTGTTTGATGGAAACTGTGACTAATCTGT
Source organism: Paraescarpia echinospica (assembly GCA_020002185.1). Taxonomy (NCBI): domain Eukaryota; kingdom Metazoa; phylum Annelida; class Polychaeta; order Sabellida; family Siboglinidae; genus Paraescarpia; species Paraescarpia echinospica. The sequence continues at coordinate 21,155,818 of CM034531.1, read as the reverse complement.
AATTGGTCACTGGCAGAAGCTTTTGTCAACAGACAGCATTAAGCCACTAGACCCCTGTTAAACTGGACAGTTGCCTGTAGGTTTTAAACTGTGTCAAACAGTGAGTCTACCTTTTGCTCTCAAATAATCTGTCCTCTTAGTTTTACACATAAAGACATAATCTGGCATAACTTGATAAGTCTTTGTAGCAGCACATTTATACTTCCAGTGTATCATTGCAACATAACATACATATTACATACTGTGTGCCAAATTTGAATGTTGTGCATGTAATATTTCCATGCAATCCATTTGCATATATAATTTCAACAGCCGTTTTCTTCATTTTCACTTTTTGACCCCTACCATGTTCAATGCTCCATAACTTCGCCAATTTTTGTAGCAGTCATATAATTTTTGAAACCGTGTAAAGCACCCTACCAAACCTTTACAAGGATGTAAGAAAACAATGTTACAATTTTTCCGACTTATCACTCATTTGGTCAGCCGGGGTCACATATAAACGTATTAGTCCAAAGGACTTCAGGGCCACTTGGCCCATTTTTTATTAATATCCACCCCTCCAGAAACAAAAATAAGGGATTATAGCTCAAGTATGTCCACAAATCAAATCAATGTAGCTTAATATCAACATTTAAAGGGATGGTTATGGACAGACAGGACAGGGATGTTGGCAGAAAAAATATCTCCAAAATGGCTAAAACTATGGCTGTTTTTAATTATAAGCAAAGGATTCAGGGATATTAACATGCTCTCTGGGACTACCAAGCTTAGAAAAGGAAAGCAAAATATTTTAAGATGATAATCTAGCCTTCCCTGTACAACTTTCTGAGATTCAAGCCGTTACATCTATCAATCATATACAAGGTTTATATGGATATTCCGAGGCTGAGTGATTGTATTCAAGGTGCCTGTTCCAAGCATACGCATGTATGTGACACAAAAATGTGAATGGCTTATTTCATCATCCTATGTAATAAGGACCAGGCAATAATTGTTCTTCTACTTATCACCTTGGTACACTTTCATCCCTCTACAACACTATATTAAAAAAAAAAAAATTGTGGAAAGAAAATTTTTCACTTCCAATTTTTACCAATGTTCCACTTTTCGTGACTGCTCTTATACTTGTGTGTATCTGCTGCCTTTAGATGAACTTCCCATGACAAATTACCTTCGTAAAACCATGAAAGTTGTCAACAACTACGATGTTAGACAGCAAGAGTTAAACTTACTTTGGAGCAATTGTTGAAACATGCAACGTTTTGACCCATCTAGACTCTGGTCACTCTACAGCGGGTCTTGTTCACACACTGATGTCATTTGACACAGCTCAAATTTTGGCTGAATAATCTAGTTGTAGATGGCGGGCAGGTGGTATCCCTGATCTTGGTTCATTTTAGGGGATCTCTGTTGGATGTAGATGGCCTCCTTTACTTTCCTCTTATGCCAGTTCTGTTCTCGGGCCAAGACCATGGTGTTGTCCATGGATCCGGAGTGCTATGGCCAGACAATGATCTACTCCTGTAAGCTTATCCAGGTTTGTATGTTCCTTAATCCTCTAGCTGAGTGGTCTGCTGGAGAACAAACCAGATCATTTGCCAAAATCTGAGCAGTGTCACATGACATCAGTGTGTGAACAAGTTCCAAGGTGGACAGGTTGAAACGTTGCACGTTTCTGCAACGTTTCAACAATTGCTCCAATTAAGTAAGTTTAATTCTTGCTGTCTAAGTGAATCTTGAAGCCATAAACAATATCTTCCATAACTGTGACGTTGTTGCTGGTTGTTGTCCAGGAGAGGCAGTCCCGGCAGCAGCATCTTCTGACAGACCTCTCTCGCCTTCCGCCCAGCAGCGAAGACCGGCATCACCACCAGGGGGCGGGGAGCAGAAACGGGCTGCCCTTAAGAGACGACCAGGTAGGCAGGATGATAGGAATTGAGATCGCAGTTATCACCATTATCGTATTTTGAACATGTTCTTGTGACAATTAAATCTATGTTGTCAATTACGGCATTGCGAACGGCAGTTAATAATTTCCTAATAAATCGAACACCACAGTGGTGCCACCTTGAGAATAAATGACCACTCAGTTTGTCTGCTGAGAAAGTAAATAACTCTCTGTGTTTTGAAATACGTAGATCTCCAACTGATAGAACAGAGCTCAATGGTGGAAGGATGCAAATGAATGTAGAAAGATGCGAGTGTACCTGGCAACTTGGATGAAGGATGCAAATGAATGTAGAAAGAAGCAAGTGTACCTGGCAATGTGGATGAAGGATGCAAATGAATGTAGAAAGAAGCAAGTGTACCTGGCAACTTGTATGAAGGATGCAAATGAATGTAGAAAGATGCGAGTGTACCTGGCAACTTGGATGAAGGATGCAAATGAGTGTAGAAAGAAGCGAGTGTACCTGGCAACTTGGATGAAGGATGCAAATGAATGTAGAAAGAAGCGAGTGTACCTGGCAACTTGGATGAAGGATGCAAATGAATGTAGAAAGATGCGAGTGTACCTGGCAACTTGGATGAAGGATGCAAATGAATGTAGAAAGATGCGAGTGTACCTGGCAACGTGGATGAAGGATGCAAATGAATGTAGAAAGATGCGAATGTACCTGGCAACTTGGATGAAGGATGCAAATGAATGTAGAAAGAAGCGAGTGTACCTGGCAACGTGGATGAAGGATGCAAATGAATGTAGAAAGATGCGAGTGTACCTGGCAACTTGGATGAAGGATGCAAATGAATGTAGAAAGATGCGAGTGTACCTGGCAACGTGGATGAAGGATGCAAATGAATGTAGAAAGAAGCGAGTGTACCTGGCAACTTGGATGAAGGATGCAAATGAATGTAGAAAGAAGCGAGTGTACCTGGCAACTTGGATGAAGGATGCAAATGAATGTAGAAAGATGCGAGTGTACCTGGCAACTTGGATGAAGGATGCAAATGAATGTAGAAAGAAGCGAGTGTACCTGGCAACTTGGATGAAGGATGCAAATGAATGTAGAAAGATGCGAGTGTACCTGGCAACTTGGATGAAGGATGCAAATTAATGTAGAAAGATGCGAGTGTACCTGGCAACGTGGATGAAGGATGCAAATGAATGTAGAAAGATGCGAGTGTACCTGGCAACTTGGATGAAGGATGCAAATGAATGTAGAAAGAAGCGAGTGTACCTGGCAACGTGGATGAAGGATGCAAATGAATGTAGAAAGATGCGAGTGTACCTGGCAACTTGGATGAGATATATCTACAGTGCCTCCAAATTAGCATATTAATACACAGATACTGCTGCTATAGCATTCTGGGTAGCTGATTACATGATTGCTACGTTACATGTGCTATAACAGGAGCAGGACTATTTGGCCGGGCCATAGCAGGTGTGTCGACGGAGAGAACGGATGAAGAGGCACCGGGGGATAGAGCTGATATACCCCCAAGGCGGCCACCCTCATCCTACGAGGCAGGGCAAGGGGAGAAGGGTGTGGAGGGGGGAGGTAGGTACAGGGCAAAGTAATGACCCAGAATCGGCTGAAATCTTATACCAGTGTTATTTCTTTTTCAACCCTCCGCATAAATGGCATAATGAGAAAGAGAAGTTAAAAAATGTCAACTTTTCAACAATAACAAGTTAGTTAACTTTTTTGAAATCTCGTCAGTTTTTCTACAATAAAGTATTGGCTTTGATTTTTTAAATATCTTTTGTTTTATTAATCTAGATGTATTATCGTGAGGAGTAAATTAACTTTGAAAGCATACAAAAGACTTGTTTGGGAATGTTTTTGTTTTTATTACATACATTATACAGGCAGCTTCCAGGAGTGAGTGATCAGTTTGATTTATGATCATTTGATAGAAGATGAAATTACTTAATTATTTTATTAGAAAGAATAATTCAAAAGCCTTTGGTATTAAATGTGAATTTAGTAACTCAACATTCTAAATATGTATTAAAGGGACATAGTCTGTTCATCTACCTTGAATTAGTGGAAGTAGTAATTTCTAACTGGAAGTCTGCTGTGTTGACCTTGGGAAAGTGAGCATCGTTGAACATCAAATGGTATAGCAGTTAACTCTGTCCGACTCAACTATATTACCAATAAAACTTGTTTTGAAACTGGATGTCTTGATTTAATATGCACTCGTGGTCGTGCTTTCAAATCGTGACTGTTGTTATGGGTTTACTAAACACAACTTGGCGGGCAGTATACCTTCAACGTAGTTAGTATAGTCTAAAGAACATTATATTAATTAATAAATTAAAAACTGGAACAGACTGCCTCCTTTTAGTGCAACATTAAAAAAATATCTTTGCATGTCTTAGATTTATCCCCGGAGTCGCAGCAGAAGTCTGGGCCACGCCGGCTTCGTCGTCGTTCATCCGTCGATGTCAACACCCTGGTGGCCATCGTGTGCAAGAATGTTCCAACAAGCTGCAACAACAAGTTGGCTCTGCGGAAACACTTCTCGAAATATGGAACAATCTCACGCCTGTATACGAATCCTTCGAAGAGTACCGCTACGATCCACTTCACCGATCATGTTAGTTGTAGTGTTTAGTATTTCTTAGTTGTTGTGCAGTTGCGGCGACTCTGTTATGTTTGGTAGATGTGGCTATTAAGAGGCGACTCTGTTATGTTTGGTAGATGTGGCTAATAAGAGGCGACTCTGTTATGTTTGGTAGATGTGGCTATTAAGAGGCGACTCTTATGTTTGGTAGATGTGGCTATTAAGAGGCGACTCTGTTATGTTTGGTGGATGTGGCTATTAAGAGGCGACTGTTATGTTTGGTAGAGATGTGGCTATTAAGAGGTGACTCTATTATGTTTGGTAGATGTGACTATTAAGAGGTGACTCTGTTATGTTTGGTAGATGTGGCTATTAAGAGGCGACTCTGTTATGTTTGGTAGATGTGGCTATTAAGAGGTGACTCTATTATGTTTGGTAGATGTGGCTATTAAGAGGCGACTCTGTTATGTTTGGTAGATGTGGCTATTAAGAGGCGACTCTGTTATGTTTGGTAGATGTGGCTATTACGAGGCGACTCTGTTATGTTTGGTAGAGATGTGGCTATTAAGAGGTGACTCTATTATGTTTGGTAGATGTGGCTATTAAGAGGTGACTCTGTTATGTTTGGTAGAGATGTGGCTATTAAGAGGTGACTCTATTATGTTTGGTAGATGTGGCTATTAAGAGGCGACTCTGTTATGTTTGGTAGATGTGGCTATTAAGAGGTGACTCTGTTATGTTTGGTAGAGATGTGGCTATTAAGAGGCGACTCTGTTATGTTTGGTAGATGTGGCTATTAAGAGGCGACTCTGTTATGTTTGGTAGATGTGGCTATTAAGAGGCGACTCTGTTATGTTTGGTAGATGTGGCTATTAAGAGGCGACTCTGTTATGTTTGGTAGATGTGGCTATTAAGAGGCGACTCTGTTACGTTTGGTAGATGTGGCTAATAAGAGGCGACTCTGTTATGTTTGGTAGATGTGGCTATTAAAAGGCGACTCTGTTATGTTTGGTAGATGTGGCTATTAAGAGGCGACTCTGTTATGTTTGGTAGATGTGGCTATTAAGAGGCGACTCTGTTACGTTTGGTAGATGTGGCTATTAAGAGGCGACTCTGTTACGTTTGGTAGATGTGGCTATTAAGAGGCAACTCTGTTATGTTTGGTAGATGTGGCTATTAAGAGGTGACTGTTATTTTTGGTAGATGTGGCTATTAAGAGGCGACTCTGTTATTTTTGGTAGATGTGGCTATTAAGAGGCGACTCTGTTACGTTTGGTAGATGTGGCTATTAAGAGGCGGCTCTGTTACGTTTGGTAGATGTGGCTATTAAGAGGCAACTCTGTTATGTTTGGTAGATGTGGCTATTAAGAGGTGACTCTGTTACGTTTGGTAGATGTGGCTATTAAGAGGCAACTCTGTTATGTTTCGTAGATGTGGCTATTAAGAGGTGACTGTTATTTTTGGTAGATGTGGCTATTAAGAGGCGACTCTGTTATGTTTGGTAGATGTGGCTATTAAGAGGCGACTCTGTTATGTTTCGTAGTTGTGGCTATTAAGAGGTTGTTTTTGGTTGAATAATTTTACAATGACATTATTAAGATGCCAGATACGAATGTTTTCCTCTGGCTAAATTTGTAATACTATTAATATTCCGGATAAATGAAACTGAACCGCAGATTCTTCTTAGATGACATTTCATGATTTTGTGGCAATGCTGTAGAAAGGTGTGAGACTTGTTTCATTTTTCAGGAGTCTGCAGAGAACGCTAAGAAGAAGGGAAAGATGATTAAGCAAGGTTTGCCTCCCATGCAGATCTTTCTCAGTGCCTACAGCCAAGGTGAGTTGTGTGCTTCCAACAATGTCAATAGCTACATTAAAATAAGAAATAATAAAAAAGTTGTATAAATAAATAGACAGCAAAATATTAATGTATAACTAATTAAAATAAATATTAGTATAGTTGACAATTAAAAGGGGGCAGTCTGTTCCTAGATTTTTAGTAATACATTTTTTGTTAAACTAATAAACATGGTGAAGTTATAGTGCCTGTCAAATTGTGTTTAGTTACTTTAGTAAGCCTGTAACAATGTTCGCAGTTTGAAAGTTCCAAACCCGAAGCATGTTTAAATGGTAAACAAAACATCCAATTTCAAAACAAGCTTTATTTGTAATATTGCAGTCTAACCACAATATTCTTTGATGTTTCATAATTTTTCATTTTCCTATGTTTAAAACACAGCAGATTTGCTATTACAAATTACTACGCCCGCTTATTCGAGGTAGAGGAACTGACTGGCTCCCTTTAAAATATTAGTACAGTGGAACCTCACTATTAAGGACACCCTTGGGACTGGATGGAGGTGACCTTATTTGCGGGACTCATTTCATATACTTTACTGTTATGAAAATAATTTGGGACTACTATGGTGACCTTAATTGCGAGTTGGCTGTATTACTGAGGTGACCATAAAGCGAGGTTCGATCGACTGTAATGATAAATATTATGACATAAGGATGTCCGTTGTACAGGCTCGGAGACTGGCCCAAGGTCTGCGAAGTCTCCCCCAGGCCTGGGCAGCACCTGGAAGACACATAGCAGGGAAGTGGACGATGAACTGGCCAGCATGCGGGGAACCTCGGACGTGTCCAGTACAGGCTTCGTCGTCCACAACCAGCCTCGACAGACAGAGAAGAGAGTCCGGCCGCTGGAAGCATCCCGTGGGCTGAGGGCAGGCGGGGATGTGGGGACAGCCGTGGGGAAGAGGAAGATCGACGTTGGGTTAGCACGGGCGAGAGGAGGGAAGACGTCCAGGAGTGAAGAAAGGATGGCAGCTGTGAAGCCGGTGATTCCGTCCGAGGTCCAGCCTGGTGAGTGAGATGGTTCTCTGTTTGTAGGTTTGCGACGTGTCATCGTAACTTTGATAGTGATATCACAAATAGTGGTACTACAAAATGTGAACCATCGTCAGAATTGTGTCTTTGTTGGTAGTGGTTTTATATACTGCCGTATTGATTTTTTTGTCTATTTTTTTATTTAATCGGAACTATTAGATCATCTTGTATGTCAGTCAGTGTGTGGACTGTCTAAATTAGTTTTCAGAAAACTCAAGATGACAACATCTGACTGCTACGTGTGGTATGTGTGTGTGTGTGTGATATGTATATATATATGTTGTTCTCCTCTTTTCCCAGAAAGTCCAGGGCTTGAGCTGGCCTCAATATTGGTCCTGAATTTCTGTTTTCTGACCCTTGCTGTTCTGGCACTGAAGTCAAACTGTCTCCACTCCCATCTATCTTTCACTCTTGTTCTCCATTCCTCTCCCAATCCATGCAGATCTCTGTAACATTCTTCCTTAGTTATATGGATACATATAATATGAACCAAACATGCAATTCATTTCACCTAAAATGAGTACTGACTCACAGGTATTTGATTAGTCTTTAAATCTTATGAATTTATGGTTAAATTGTATATTTGAATTTTGAAGCAGTTATGTAAAACAGCCAGCTGTAATGCAGAAATAAGCCATGCACCATGCCTCCATGATCGTACTTGATGTGTGTGTGGATATGACAGGCCATGTGTATTGAGTGTGCTGTGTGCTAGTTGCCCCCACAGAAGTGAAGCAGGTGTCAATGAAGTCTCTCATCAACTCAGTCGGCCACACCACCGAGGACCGATTGGAGATTCTCAACAACGCAGACAAGATGATACGTTCTGGTATGTTTAGTCACACACACTTGTCACATAAGGTGCTACGGCCAAAGACAAAAGTCTGGTTCTCTTGACATCACAAAAGTGATCACTGAAGGTCGATTTGATGTGAAACTAAACAAAGATTGATACGTTGGTAATGGGCAGGAAAGGTTAATTTTTTAGTTTTGTTTTCAAAGTGTATAACTCCAGATGATAGGACATAATTTATTTCTTACGTAAAATGCTGTTTCTGTAATTTACTAAAATTATAGGCACCAAGAATTTTTACTCATACATGACCCTTCACCATGAAATTAATATCATTGCGCCGTCCGTTGTTATGTGTGTCATGTGAAAGAGTAGAAAACCTGCACTTCTGTGACACCAACAGTAGGATGCTGCCTTAAATATGTGTGACGTTGCATAGTTTGAAACTTCGCACTCACACAAAAAGCAATTCGAAGAAATGAAGCCGAATGAATGATGTTGAGTGTTTGTATGTTTGCCTGAAAGTACTCTACTTCAGAAGCACATTTTGAGTACACGTATACAGTCTTCGTTATATTATACATCATAGTTTATCTAGCAATTTATGAATGTTCATATGCTAAATGTGATCATTGCCGTGTTTTCTGTACAGCTAAGGGATCAACGAAGCACACTGACCTCGCCTCTGCGGTGGCCATTAAAGGGTCGTGTCCAGACATGTGCCCAGAACGTGAACGCTACATGCGGGTATTTCAGAGGCGGCTCAGTGTTTATGAGATTGTCCCCGGAACTGACGGGGTAAGTCTGGGACTAGGGATCATCTCATCATTGCTAGAGCAATGACAAGCGGAAATAGTAGATTAATTATATATGAGATGAAAATATAACACATTGTATTCACTATTAAATGTTGTTTTGTGAGGTATACAAATTATGGAGGTATGAAGAAGAAATTATTATATTTATTGAGTTGGGCTATCATTAGAAATATGTCAGTAATCAGTAATGTATCACGTACAAAATTAGTCAGATATTTTATGGAGTGGTTTGTTCTCTGATAAAACCAACAGTCGTTATAAACTAACTGAACCTAATGGTTTATCTAGTAAAAAATTGTTTCAACATGTGCCCATGACACACCATTTTTATTACAAACACCA
>CM034531.1:21117866-21145461 GCA_020002185.1 Paraescarpia echinospica | reverse complement strand
CCACCTTGCTTATTATTTCATCATCCAAATCGTTGATATATATTAAGAATAATATAGGACCTAATACTGATCCCTGTGGTACCCCACTCAATACCGATTTCCAGTTTGAAGCCTCCCCATCAACTACTACACGTTGTCTTCTGTCAGTCAGCCATTGTTCTATCCAGTTTATGATACCATTTCCTATGCCATGGGCCTTTAGTTTAAGCAGTAATCTTTGATGTGGTACTTTGTCGAAAGCTTTTTTAAAATCTAAGTAGACGATATCTACTGGTGATCCCTCATCTACCCACTTAGTGATGTCTTCCAAAAAACATAACATATTTGTTAAGCATGACCTCGCTTTAAAAAAACCATGTAGAGATGGGTTTATCAAGTTTTGTTTAACAAGAAAATCCACCATGTGATCTTTAATTAGTCTTTCTAACAATTTACAAATCACTGATGTTAAACTCACTGGTCTATATTTCTCTGACTTGTTTCTCGAACCTTTTTTGAATAACGGTATAATGTTTGCTTCTTTCCATTCTAAAGGAACCACTCCCTCTTCTAATGACAAGTTGAAAACTGTTGCAAGCGGTATGCTAATTTGTTCTACAATTTTCAATAGTAGTTTGGGTGGAATACCATCCACTCCAGGTGATTTATTATCCTTCATAGCCCTTATTTTCTTACCTACCATTTCCGGGGTTACAATTAATTGTCCTAAATAGTCTGAATCTGCCCCCTTGAACTTAGCCTCTGGTACTGGCAGTGAACTAATATCTTCCCTGGTAAACACTGAACTAAAGTACTCATTCAGGTCTTCTGCCATTAAGAATCCCTCTGATATTATATTTCCAGCACTATCTTCTAGAGGACCGACTTTATCTTGAACTTTCTGTTTGCTTCGAACATACGCATAGAAACTCTTGCTGTCATGTTTTATATTACTAGCTAATTGTTGTTCATAGCTTCTCTTTGAATTTCTAATTTCAGCTGTAGCTTGGTTAAGTGCTTCTTTATAGCTGTTGTAGTCTTCATCATTTCCAGTACATCTATATGACTTCCACATCATTTGTTTATACTTAATTTTTCTAATGGCTTCTTTCGATAAGTGTTTCTTTTTGGACCGTTTTCCTTGTTTTTGAAGGGTACAAATTTATCGACTATGCACTTAATTTCACTCTTTAATACATTCCAGCATTCTGTTGCCGTCTTATTTTTCAGTGTGTTATTCCAGTCTATCTTTGCTAAATATTTCCTCATGTCCTTATACCTTCCTTTGTGGAAATTTCTCCTATACTGCTTTTTACTATTCCTTTCTGATTTTACTTTGATGATAAAATGTATCTGGTTGTGATCTCTACTCCCCAGTGGCTCACATATCTTGACATTGTCAACTAATTCATTCTGTGAGGACAAAACTATGTCTAACACATTCTCTCCCCTGGTTGGTTCTAGCACATGTTGAGAAAGGAAACTATCTTGTACTAAAACTAAAAACTTGTGGTCCTCACTACCCATACTCTGTAGAGATTTCCATTGTATATGCCCATGGTTAAAATCCCCCATAATAATACAGTCCCGTTTGCTTACTTCCCTTATAGCGTTTTGTATTTTTTCATTCTCTTCTATGCTTATGTTTGGACTTCGATAAACTAACCCAACTGTTAGCGTTGAGTTTCCTGTAACTATGTTACACCAAACAGCTTCTTCGCAATCTGCTTCTCTTTCTAATTTTATTTCATAAGCCTGAATAGATTCTTTAATATATAAAATAACTCCACCTCCCTTTCTTCCTATTCTATCTTTTCTAAACATTACATATCCTGTCAGTCCCAATTCAGCATCTGATATATCGGTGGTGGTCCAGGATTCGGTTATACCTATTATATGAGGGTCAATATCTTCTACCATAATGTTTAGTTCATTTCTTTTGTTTACTATACTCCTTGCATTTAAACAAACACATTTATATCCAGCTTCAGAAGAGTTTTCCACACTGTTATTTGCTGATTTATTTGTGCTGTCTTTATCTATGCCTCCATTTTCAGGCTTTTCTGTGAGTCCCCCCTGCGAATCTAGTTTAAATAGATACAACCTGTCCCACTGTCAACAGATCGCAGCAGGTTCTCTGAGAAAACTGCTGCCCCCTTTCCACTAAGATGGAGGCCATCTCTCATGTACATATCTTCCCTCCCAACAAAGTATCCCCATAAATCTGTGAATCCCACCCCCTCTTCGTCACACATCTGCTCAACTAGTACGTTGATCGCCATCCTCTTACAGTTTCTATACGTTGCCCCCCTTCCTCCCATTACTGGCAAAATTCCTGACAGAATAACCTGTTCAACTCTCGTCTTCTGTAGCTTCCTCACTAACTGTCTATACTTCTGTACTATCGCAGTTGTTCCCTCCCTGTCTGCATTATTTGTTCCTACATGTACCAGTATAGACCCCCCCTTGCCATGTCCCAATACCTTCTCTACCCTGTCAGTTACATGTTCAATCCTAGCCCCCGGTAAACAAACAACGATGTCCTTCCCCTCGCTCAGTGCCTTGTCCGTCTTTCTCATAATGGAGTCGCCCATAAACACCCTCTCTTTCCTCATTGCCCCCTCTATCACTGCCTTAGAATAGCTCCTTCTTCGGTTTGCATCTGTCTGCTTGTTGTCTTTCCCCCCTGTCGTCTTCTCTCCTGTCACATTCTCTTCCGATCCATTCTTTCCTGTCGCTTTTTCTCTTGTCACCTTCCCTTTTATCGACTTCTCTTCTATCACATTTTCTCTCACTTCCTTTCGTCCCTTCTTCGTTCGTCCCATCTCGTTTTCCTCTCTCCTCTCCCTTCCCATCTTCCCTCCCTCCTTCTCTACGGTCACTTTCTTCCCTGTCACCTTCACGCTTGTCACGTTTTCTGTTGTCGATTTTCCAATTTCTTCCCCTCCAATCACCTTCCCTCCTCTCAATCTCCTTTCCTCAGTTTTCTTGCCACTGCTATTCTCCTTCAGTCTTGCAGTATTCTCACCTCTCTCCCTGTCGTCTCTCTCCATTCGACCTGCCTCCTTGCTAATTCCCATCTCCATTCCCTTCACAATATCTGTCAACCTAACTATCTCCTTCTGCAGACACTCCACCTTCCAACACCCAATGCACTGAAAGGTGAATCCTTCCTCCATGGTTTCTGCCCATGACTTCCCACAGCCGGACAATGCAAAATCTACCCAGCTGTGGCAGTGATCGCACACCAAGTGTCGCTTTGCCTTGACTTGCCGCTTGCAAGGCGCCATATCCCGATCAGAAATTATTTAATAACTTAACTAACTTAGTCTTTATAAAGACTGTTTCCTGTGTACTACAGCACACTTTAGGTTACAAATTTCAATTACACAGCCAACTATTTATCCTGACACGAACGCTAACATTACCGGTAGTGACCTAATTTAAATACAATCAATTACGTTACGTTAGGCTGCTTTATTTATTTAGGTTACGCCGCCCGACTATCGCCCTTGCTTAATTTTAACAACAATGCTACCTAATCAAAATATCTAGCAAGTACTGGCTTACACAGATATTATCTTATGTAAGTAGTTTGATGGTTGTTACTTTATCTCCTATATATTCTACCACATAATCAGGTTTGTTAAATCTTGTTTTCAAATTATCGAAGCCTAAGTGAGTTACCCTATTATCACTCACTATACTAAGGTATCCTAAAATACTATAACTAACTAACTTTAAGCACAACTGCTACTCAATATATGTTTATTGCAACTTTATGAATGATATTAAGGCAAGAATAATACTTATCAATCAGTAATTCCACTTGTTTATCAACTTTTCTGCACCACCAATTTCTACGATCTATCTCCGCCAAATATAGCCTCGAAGAATGGATGAACTTGGATGAGATATATCTACAGTGCCTCCAAATTAGCATATTAATACACAGATACTGCTGCTATAGCATTCTGGGTAGCTGATTACATGATTGCTACGTTACATGTGCTATAACAGGAGCAGGACTATTTGGCCGGGCCATAGCAGGTGTGTCGACGGAGAGAACGGATGAAGAGGCACCGGGGGATAGAGCTGATATACCCCCAAGGCGGCCACCCTCATCCTACGAGGCAGGGCAAGGGGAGAAGGGTGTGGAGGGGGGAGGTAGGTACAGGGCAAAGTAATGACCCAGAATCGGCTGAAATCTTATACCAGTGTTATTTCTTTTTCAACCCTCCGCATAAATGGCATAATGAGAAAGAGAAGTTAAAAAATGTCAACTTTTCAACAATAACAAGTTAGTTAACTTTTTTGAAATCTCGTCAGTTTTTCTACAATAAAGTATTGGCTTTGATTTTTTAAATATCTTTTGTTTTATTAATCTAGATGTATTATCGTGAGGAGTAAATTAACTTTGAAAGCATACAAAAGACTTGTTTGGGAATGTTTTTGTTTTTATTACATACATTATACAGGCAGCTTCCAGGAGTGAGTGATCAGTTTGATTTATGATCATTTGATAGAAGATGAAATTACTTAATTATTTTATTAGAAAGAATAATTCAAAAGCCTTTGGTATTAAATGTGAATTTAGTAACTCAACATTCTAAATATGTATTAAAGGGACATAGTCTGTTCATCTACCTTGAATTAGTGGAAGTAGTAATTTCTAACTGGAAGTCTGCTGTGTTGACCTTGGGAAAGTGAGCATCGTTGAACATCAAATGGTATAGCAGTTAACTCTGTCCGACTCAACTATATTACCAATAAAACTTGTTTTGAAACTGGATGTCTTGATTTAATATGCACTCGTGGTCGTGCTTTCAAATCGTGACTGTTGTTATGGGTTTACTAAACACAACTTGGCGGGCAGTATACCTTCAACGTAGTTAGTATAGTCTAAAGAACATTATATTAATTAATAAATTAAAAACTGGAACAGACTGCCTCCTTTTAGTGCAACATTAAAAAAATATCTTTGCATGTCTTAGATTTATCCCCGGAGTCGCAGCAGAAGTCTGGGCCACGCCGGCTTCGTCGTCGTTCATCCGTCGATGTCAACACCCTGGTGGCCATCGTGTGCAAGAATGTTCCAACAAGCTGCAACAACAAGTTGGCTCTGCGGAAACACTTCTCGAAATATGGAACAATCTCACGCCTGTATACGAATCCTTCGAAGAGTACCGCTACGATCCACTTCACCGATCATGTTAGTTGTAGTGTTTAGTATTTCTTAGTTGTTGTGCAGTTGCGGCGACTCTGTTATGTTTGGTAGATGTGGCTATTAAGAGGCGACTCTGTTATGTTTGGTAGATGTGGCTAATAAGAGGCGACTCTGTTATGTTTGGTAGATGTGGCTATTAAGAGGCGACTCTTATGTTTGGTAGATGTGGCTATTAAGAGGCGACTCTGTTATGTTTGGTGGATGTGGCTATTAAGAGGCGACTGTTATGTTTGGTAGAGATGTGGCTATTAAGAGGTGACTCTATTATGTTTGGTAGATGTGACTATTAAGAGGTGACTCTGTTATGTTTGGTAGATGTGGCTATTAAGAGGCGACTCTGTTATGTTTGGTAGATGTGGCTATTAAGAGGTGACTCTATTATGTTTGGTAGATGTGGCTATTAAGAGGCGACTCTGTTATGTTTGGTAGATGTGGCTATTAAGAGGCGACTCTGTTATGTTTGGTAGATGTGGCTATTACGAGGCGACTCTGTTATGTTTGGTAGAGATGTGGCTATTAAGAGGTGACTCTATTATGTTTGGTAGATGTGACTATTAAGAGGTGACTCTGTTATGTTTGGTAGAGATGTGGCTATTAAGAGGTGACTCTATTATGTTTGGTAGATGTGGCTATTAAGAGGCGACTCTGTTATGTTTGGTAGATGTGGCTATTAAGAGGTGACTCTGTTATGTTTGGTAGAGATGTGGCTATTAAGAGGCGACTCTGTTATGTTTGGTAGATGTGGCTATTAAGAGGCGACTCTGTTATGTTTGGTAGATGTGGCTATTAAGAGGCGACTCTGTTATGTTTGGTAGATGTGGCTATTAAGAGGCGACTCTGTTACGTTTGGTAGATGTGGCTAATAAGAGGCGACTCTGTTATGTTTGGTAGATGTGGCTATTAAAAGGCGACTCTGTTATGTTTGGTAGATGTGGCTATTAAGAGGCGACTCTGTTATGTTTGGTAGATGTGGCTATTAAGAGGCGACTCTGTTACGTTTGGTAGATGTGGCTATTAAGAGGCGACTCTGTTACGTTTGGTAGATGTGGCTATTAAGAGGCAACTCTGTTATGTTTGGTAGATGTGGCTATTAAGAGGTGACTGTTATTTTTGGTAGATGTGGCTATTAAGAGGCGACTCTGTTATTTTTGGTAGATGTGGCTATTAAGAGGCGACTCTGTTACGTTTGGTAGATGTGGCTATTAAGAGGCGGCTCTGTTACGTTTGGTAGATGTGGCTATTAAGAGGCAACTCTGTTATGTTTGGTAGATGTGGCTATTAAGAGGTGACTCTGTTACGTTTGGTAGATGTGGCTATTAAGAGGCAACTCTGTTATGTTTCGTAGATGTGGCTATTAAGAGGTGACTGTTATTTTTGGTAGATGTGGCTATTAAGAGGCGACTCTGTTATGTTTGGTAGATGTGGCTATTAAGAGGCGACTCTGTTATGTTTCGTAGTTGTGGCTATTAAGAGGTTGTTTTTGGTTGAATAATTTTACAATGACATTATTAAGATGCCAGATACGAATGTTTTCCTCTGGCTAAATTTGTAATACTATTAATATTCCGGATAAATGAAACTGAACCGCAGATTCTTCTTAGATGACATTTCATGATTTTGTGGCAATGCTGTAGAAAGGTGTGAGACTTGTTTCATTTTTCAGGAGTCTGCAGAGAACGCTAAGAAGAAGGGAAAGATGATTAAGCAAGGTTTGCCTCCCATGCAGATCTTTCTCAGTGCCTACAGCCAAGGTGAGTTGTGTGCTTCCAACAATGTCAATAGCTACATTAAAATAAGAAATAATAAAAAAGTTGTATAAATAAATAGACAGCAAAATATTAATGTATAACTAATTAAAATAAATATTAGTATAGTTGACAATTAAAAGGGGGCAGTCTGTTCCTAGATTTTTAGTAATACATTTTTTGTTAAACTAATAAACATGGTGAAGTTATAGTGCCTGTCAAATTGTGTTTAGTTACTTTAGTAAGCCTGTAACAATGTTCGCAGTTTGAAAGTTCCAAACCCGAAGCATGTTTAAATGGTAAACAAAACATCCAATTTCAAAACAAGCTTTATTTGTAATATTGCAGTCTAACCACAATATTCTTTGATGTTTCATAATTTTTCATTTTCCTATGTTTAAAACACAGCAGATTTGCTATTACAAATTACTACGCCCGCTTATTCGAGGTAGAGGAACTGACTGGCTCCCTTTAAAATATTAGTACAGTGGAACCTCACTATTAAGGACACCCTTGGGACTGGATGGAGGTGACCTTATTTGCGGGACTCATTTCATATACTTTACTGTTATGAAAATAATTTGGGACTACTATGGTGACCTTAATTGCGAGTTGGCTGTATTACTGAGGTGACCATAAAGCGAGGTTCGATCGACTGTAATGATAAATATTATGACATAAGGATGTCCGTTGTACAGGCTCGGAGACTGGCCCAAGGTCTGCGAAGTCTCCCCCAGGCCTGGGCAGCACCTGGAAGACACATAGCAGGGAAGTGGACGATGAACTGGCCAGCATGCGGGGAACCTCGGACGTGTCCAGTACAGGCTTCGTCGTCCACAACCAGCCTCGACAGACAGAGAAGAGAGTCCGGCCGCTGGAAGCATCCCGTGGGCTGAGGGCAGGCGGGGATGTGGGGACAGCCGTGGGGAAGAGGAAGATCGACGTTGGGTTAGCACGGGCGAGAGGAGGGAAGACGTCCAGGAGTGAAGAAAGGATGGCAGCTGTGAAGCCGGTGATTCCGTCCGAGGTCCAGCCTGGTGAGTGAGATGGTTCTCTGTTTGTAGGTTTGCGACGTGTCATCGTAACTTTGATAGTGATATCACAAATAGTGGTACTACAAAATGTGAACCATCGTCAGAATTGTGTCTTTGTTGGTAGTGGTTTTATATACTGCCGTATTGATTTTTTTGTCTATTTTTTTATTTAATCGGAACTATTAGATCATCTTGTATGTCAGTCAGTGTGTGGACTGTCTAAATTAGTTTTCAGAAAACTCAAGATGACAACATCTGACTGCTACGTGTGGTATGTGTGTGTGTGTGTGATATGTATATATATATGTTGTTCTCCTCTTTTCCCAGAAAGTCCAGGGCTTGAGCTGGCCTCAATATTGGTCCTGAATTTCTGTTTTCTGACCCTTGCTGTTCTGGCACTGAAGTCAAACTGTCTCCACTCCCATCTATCTTTCACTCTTGTTCTCCATTCCTCTCCCAATCCATGCAGATCTCTGTAACATTCTTCCTTAGTTATATGGATACATATAATATGAACCAAACATGCAATTCATTTCACCTAAAATGAGTACTGACTCACAGGTATTTGATTAGTCTTTAAATCTTATGAATTTATGGTTAAATTGTATATTTGAATTTTGAAGCAGTTATGTAAAACAGCCAGCTGTAATGCAGAAATAAGCCATGCACCATGCCTCCATGATCGTACTTGATGTGTGTGTGGATATGACAGGCCATGTGTATTGAGTGTGCTGTGTGCTAGTTGCCCCCACAGAAGTGAAGCAGGTGTCAATGAAGTCTCTCATCAACTCAGTCGGCCACACCACCGAGGACCGATTGGAGATTCTCAACAACGCAGACAAGATGATACGTTCTGGTATGTTTAGTCACACACACTTGTCACATAAGGTGCTACGGCCAAAGACAAAAGTCTGGTTCTCTTGACATCACAAAAGTGATCACTGAAGGTCGATTTGATGTGAAACTAAACAAAGATTGATACGTTGGTAATGGGCAGGAAAGGTTAATTTTTTAGTTTTGTTTTCAAAGTGTATAACTCCAGATGATAGGACATAATTTATTTCTTACGTAAAATGCTGTTTCTGTAATTTACTAAAATTATAGGCACCAAGAATTTTTACTCATACATGATCCTTCACCATGAAATTAATATCATTGCGCCGTCCGTTGTTATGTGTGTCATGTGAAAGAGTAGAAAACCTGCACTTCTGTGACACCAACAGTAGGATGCTGCCTTAAATATGTGTGACGTTGCATAGTTTGAAACTTCGCACTCACACAAAAAGCAATTCGAAGAAATGAAGCCGAATGAATGATGTTGAGTGTTTGTATGTTTGCCTGAAAGTACTCTACTTCAGAAGCACATTTTGAGTACACGTATACAGTCTTCGTTATATTATACATCATAGTTTATCTAGCAATTTATGAATGTTCATATGCTAAATGTGATCATTGCCGTGTTTTCTGTACAGCTAAGGGATCAACGAAGCACACTGACCTCGCCTCTGCGGTGGCCATTAAAGGGTCGTGTCCAGACATGTGCCCAGAACGTGAACGCTACATGCGGGTATTTCAGAGGCGGCTCAGTGTTTATGAGATTGTCCCCGGAACTGACGGGGTAAGTCTGGGACTAGGGATCATCTCATCATTGCTAGAGCAATGACAAGCGGAAATAGTAGATTAATTATATATGAGATGAAAATATAACACATTGTATTCACTATTAAATGTTGTTTTGTGAGGTATACAAATTATGGAGGTATGAAGAAGAAATTATTATATTTATTGAGTTGGGCTATCATTAGAAATATGTCAGTAATCAGTAATGTATCACGTACAAAATTAGTCAGATATTTTATGGAGTGGTTTGTTCTCTGATAAAACCAACAGTCGTTATAAACTAACTGAACCTAATGGTTTATCTAGTAAAAAATTGTTTCAACATGTGCCCATGACACACCATTTTTATTACAAACACCATTTAATGATGTTTCTAATTCTGCTTTTTGTAAATGACAAAAATTATGTTGATTGTTGTGTTGATTGTTATGTACACTGTTGAATTTATGTACACTGTTGAATGTTATGTACATTGTTGATTGTTATGTACACTGTTGAATTTATGTACACTGTTGAATGTTATGTACATTGTTGATTGTTGTGTACACTGTTGAATGTTATGTACATTGTTGATTGTTGTGTACACTGTTGAATTTATGTACACTGTTGAATGTTATGTACATTGTTGATTGTTATGTACACTGTTGAATGTTATGTACATTGTTGATTGTTGTGTACACTGTTGAATGTTATGTACATTGTTGATTGTTATGTACACTGTTGAATTTATGTACACTGTTGAATGTTATGTACATTGTTGATTGTTGTGTATACTGTTGAATTTATGTACACTGTTGAATGTTATGTACATTGTTGATTGTTATGTACACTGTTGAATGTTATGTACATTGTTGATTGTTGTGTACACTGTTGAATGTTATGTACATTGTTGATTGTTATGTACACTGTTGAATTTTATGTACACTGTTGAATGTTATGTACATTGTTGATTGTTGTGTATACTGTTGAATGTTGTGTACACTGCTGATGTGTTGTGTACGCTGGATTGTTGATCGGTAATACACTATTGATCATTGTCTGTCTTCCGTTCAGCCTGGTCAGACGCCTGTTGTTGACCACTGTCGAGCAGTCAAGGAGTACAGCCGGTCATCTGCCGATCAGGTAAATCTTCCTTTCCCCACCTGACCTGAAAACGAGGATGTAGGACGTTATAATGTATGTATGGGCAATTATACAATGCATGAATCGACAACAAAACATGTAAACAAAAACAGTTTATTTTGTCATCTAAAATTGGTATTTAAGACTTCCAAGGGTGAAGTAGGTCTGAGTTTGTTTTATGGCCTGCGCCATTAGGACTAAACTTTTAATGTTTCCATGGATCTTATCATTTCCATGGTAACACCCAATGTTATTGTTTCCATATCAATGCCAGATGTCATTGTTTCCATGGTAACACTAGATGTTTTTGTTTCTGTGGTAATGCCAGATGTCGTTGTTTCCATGGTAACGCCATATGTTATTGTTTCCATGGTAATGCCAGATGTTATCGTTTCCATGGTAAAATCAGATGTTATTGTTTCCATGGTAATTTTAGATGTTATTGTTTCCACAGTAACACCATATGTTTCCATGGTGATTGCAGGACATGCCACTGCCCCACACCGTGAGACCCCCCACTGTGCTCCAGATGACCATGGACTACCTGATGACCAACGTGATGGACACGGGTGGCGAGGGTCGGTGGGAGGACTGGTACGACTTCCTGTGGGACCGCACCAGGGGCATCAGGAAGGTAAGGGAAGACAGGATGGAAGGCACAATAAGGGGATAAATGTTTACATTGTTAGATATTTATTATATTACTCTCATAATAGTTATTATACAGACTAGATAACTATGGATTTCGAGGAAAGTTCTGATAATGATTCTACATTATTTTAATAACGATTTTATAATATTGATTCATTTTATGAAGTATAATCGTGATACTGATTTTATAATCTTTGGTACATTGCTGTTATTTTTTTAGAATGATGCTTACAATTGTTAATTTGGCTACTTTAAAATCGTTACTGAAGTAACACACTCAACTCCTACAACCTAATGGTTCCTGTTCATATACCAAAAGCGTCTCTATTTGGCGGATACTGGCGCTGTACAAGACACCATTGTTATTAATATTAATGTCATTGTAGACAACTAATGTTGGTCGAAGACTTGTTGCTGTACACATTTATCATTATTGTAAGCTTCCCCCAAGTTAGAGTTTTAATTTTTTCTCATTGTTTGTAGTATTAAAACTTCATTGTGTTAAATCTTGTTAAGTCTAAGTTATGATGTCACTGTCATTGGTGTGTCATTTATGTGATGCTCTGTGTGTCATTGAGGTGATGTTCTGTATGTCATTGACATGTCACTGTGTGTTGTTGACATGACACTGAGTGTCATTGACATGTCACTGTCTGTTATTAACATGACACTGTGTGTGTCATTGACATGTCACTGTCTGGTATTAACATGACACTGTGTGTCATTGACATGTCAATGTCTGTCATTGACTTGAGACCATGTACGTCACTGACGTGTTGCCGCGTGTTATGTGTCAGGACATCATCCAGCAGCACCTGTGCGACTGGTCGGCGGCGGACCTGACAGAGAAATGTACGCGCCTGCACATCTACTGCTCAGAGCGCTTGTGTGAGGAGGACCCTATCATCTTTGACATCAAGATCAACAACGAGAACCTTACCAAGTGTCTGCAGAGCCTCAAGGAGCTGTACCAGGACCTTGCCTCACAGGATGGTATCTCCTGCCCCAACGAGGCAGAGTTCCGCACCTACATGGTCCTCATGAACCTCAATGAAGGCGACACCCTTAGGTAGGGGGAACACCCTCGGGGGGGTGAAAACATCAGGTGTGGGGTGATACTCTCAAGTGGGGGGTGACACCCTCAGGTGGGGCGACACCGTCAGGTGGGGGTGACACCCTCAGGTGGGGGGGCGACACTTTCAGGTGGGAGTGATACCTTCAGGTGGGAGGGTGGTACCCTCAAGTAGGCGCGAGTAAGGGGCAACACCCTCAGGTGAGGGTGACACCTTCAGGTGGGGGTGACACCCTCCTGGGTCATTGATGTCATGTATCAAGGTTATGAAAAACCTGTGAATTAGTTTGCAGATGCATAAATGATACTATTACTTATATGTTCATTAACGTCAATTACAGTATTTTTTGCCAATGTTGATTGGAAATTGATATTGATATTTGTTTATTGTTTAAATATTCATTAGCTTAAAAGGATGTTTATATTTAGAACGGTAGTCATCTTTAGCATGGATATTTGCAGTACGGATTCTGCCTTTAACAAGAACAGTTTTAAATCCTAATAAGACATATGAATGTTTATTGTGTATTTGCCAATGAGAATTGATATATGACTGTCGATTCCTAGACTAATAATTTACAAAGCTAAGTGTGGTGTCTGTGTGATGTATGTGTGTGGTGTATGTGCATGCATGTGTGTGGTGTATGTGCATGCATGTGTGGCGTATGTGCATGCATGTGTGTGATGTATGTGCATGCATGTGTGTGGTGTATGTGCATGCATGTGTGTGGCGTATGTGCATGCATGTATGTGATGTATGTGCATGCATGTGTGTGGTGTATGTGCATGCATGTGTGTGATGTATGTGCATGCATGTGTGTGGTGTATGTGCATGCATGTGTGTGGCGTATGTGCTTGCATGTGTGTGATGTATGTGCATGCATGTGTGGTGTATGTGCATGCATGTGTGTGGTGTATGTGCATGCATGTGTGTGATGTATGTGCATGCAGGTGTGTGGTGTATGTGCATGCATGTGTGTGGTGTATGTGCATGCATGTGTGTGGTGTATGTGCATGCATGTGTGTGATGTATGTGCATGCATGTGTGTGGTGTATGTGCATGCATGTGTGTGATGTATGTGCATGCATGTGTGTGGTGTATGTGCATGCATGTGTGTGATGTATGTGTGTGATGTATGTGCATGCATGTGTGTGATGTATGTGTATGCATGTGTGTGGTGTATGTGCATGCATGTGTGGTGTATGTGCATGCATGTGTGTGGTATATGTGCGTGCATGTGTGTGGCGTATGTGCATGCATGTGTGTGATGTATGTGCATGCATGTGTGTGGTGTATGTGCATACATGTGTGTGGCGTATGTGCATGCATGTGTGTGATGTATGTGCATGCATGTGTGTGGTGTATGTGCATGCATGTGTGTGATGTATGTGCATGCATGTGTATGGTGTATGTGCATGCATGTGTGGCGTATATGCTTGCATGTGTGTGATGTATGTGCATGCATGTGTGTTATGTATGTGTATGCATGTGTGTGGTGTATGTGCATGCATGTGTGGTGTATGTGCATGCATGTGTGTGATGTATGTGTATGCATGTGTATGTGCATGCATGTGTGGTGTATGTGCATGCATGTGTGTGATGTATGTGCATGCATGTGTGTGGTGTATGTGCATGCATGTGTGTGGTGTATGTGCATGCATGTGTGTGATGTATGTACATGCATGTGTGTGATGTATGTGTGTGATGTATGTGCATGCATGTGTGTGATGTATGTGTATGCATGTGTGTGGTGTATGTGCATGCATGTGTGGTGTATGTGTATGCATGTGTGTGATGTATGTGTATGCATGTGTGTGGTGTATGTGCATGCATGTGTGGTGTATGTGTATGCATGTGTGTGATGTATGTGCATGCATGTGTGTGGTGTATGTGCATGCATGTGTGTGGTGTATGTGCATACATGTGTGTGGCGTATGTGCATGCATGTGTGTGACGTATGTGCATGCATGTGTGTGGTGTATGTGCATGCATGTGTGTGGCGTATGTGCATGCATGTATGTGATGTATGTGCATGCATGTGTGGTGTATGTGCAAGCATGTGTGTGATGTATGTGCATGCATGTGTGTGGCGTATGTGCTTGCATGTGTGTGATGTATGTGCATGCATGTGTGGTGTATGTGCATGCATGTGTGTGGTGTATGTGCATGCATGTGTGTGATGTATGTGCATGCAGGTGTGTGGTGTATGTGCATGCATGTGTGTGGTGTATGTGCATGCATGTGTGTGGTGTATGTGCATGCATGTGTGTGATGTATGTGCATGCATGTGTGTGGTGTATGTGCATGCATGTGTGTGATGTATGTGCATGCATGTGTGTGGTGTATGTGCATGCATGTGTGTGATGTATGTGTGTGATGTATGTGCATGCATGTGTGTGATGTATGTGTATGCATGTGTGTGGTGTATGTGCATGCATGTGTGGTGTATGTGCATGCATGTGTGTGGTATATGTGCGTGCATGTGTGTGGCGTATGTGCATGCATGTGTGTGATGTATGTGCATGCATGTGTGTGGTGTATGTGCATACATGTGTGTGGCGTATGTGCATGCATGTGTGTGATGTATGTGCATGCATGTGTGTGGTGTATGTGCATGCATGTGTGTGATGTATGTGCATGCATGTGTATGGTGTATGTGCATGCATGTGTGGCGTATATGCTTGCATGTGTGTGATGTATGTGCATGCATGTGTGTTATGTATGTGTATGCATGTGTGTGGTGTATGTGCATGCATGTGTGGTGTATGTGCATGCATGTGTGTGATGTATGTGTATGCATGTGTATGTGCATGCATGTGTGGTGTATGTGCATGCATGTGTGTGATGTATGTGCATGCATGTGTGTGGTGTATGTGCATGCATGTGTGTGGTGTATGTGCATGCATGTGTGTGATGTATGTACATGCATGTGTGTGATGTATGTGTGTGATGTATGTGCATGCATGTGTGTGATGTATGTGTATGCATGTGTGTGGTGTATGTGCATGCATGTGTGGTGTATGTGTATGCATGTGTGTGATGTATGTGTATGCATGTGTGTGGTGTATGTGCATGCATGTGTGGTGTATGTGTATGCATGTGTGTGATGTATGTGCATGCATGTGTGTGGTGTATGTGCATGCATGTGTGTGGTGTATGTGCATGCATGTGTGTGATGTATGTGCATGCATGTGTATGGTGTATGTGCATGCATGTGTGTGATGTATGTGCATGCATGTGTGTGATGTATGTGTATGCATGTGTGTGGTGTATGTGCATGCATGTGTGTGGTGTATGTGCATGCATGCGTGTGGTGTATGTGCGTGCATGTGTGTGGCGTATGTGTGTGATGTATGTGCATGCATGTGTGTGATGTATGTGTATGCATGTGTGTGATGTATGTGTATGCATGTGTGTGGTGTATGTGCATGCATGTGTGGTGTATGTGCATGCATGTGTGTGATGTATGTGCATGCATGTGTGTGATGTATGTGCATGCATGTGTGTGATGTATGTGCATGCATGTGTGTGTGATGTGTGTGATGTATGTACATGCATGTGTGTGTATGATGTATGTGCATGCATGTGTGTGGTGTAAGTACATGCATGTGTAGTGTAATGTGCATGCATGTGTGTGGGTGTATGTGCATGCATGTGTGTGATGTATGTGTGTGTATGTGCATGCATGTGTAGTGTATGTATATGCATGTGTGTGGTGTATGTGCATGCATGTGTGGTATATGTACATGCATGTGTGTGGTGTATATGCATGCATGTGTGTGATGTATGTGCATGCATGTGTGTGGTGTATGCATGCATGTGTGCATATTGCATTGTATGTGGTGTATGTGCATGCATGCGTGTGGTGTAATGTTATGCATGTGTGTGGCGTATGTGTGTGTGATGTATGTGCATGCATGTGTGTGATGTATGTGTATGCATGTGTGTGATGTATGTGTATGCATGTGTGTGGTGTATGTGCATGCATGTGTAGTGTATGTGCATGCATGTGTGTGATGTATGTGCATGCATGTGTGTGATGTATGTGCATGCATGTGTGTGGTGTATGTGCATGCATGTGTGTGATGTATGTGTGTGATGTATGTGCATGCATGTGTGTGATGTATGTGTATGCATGTGTGTGGTGTATGTGCATGCATGTGTGTGGTGTATGTGCATGCATGTGTGTGGTGTATGTGCATGCATGTGTGTGGTGTATGTGCATGCATGTGTGTGATGTATGTGTGTGGTGTATGTGCATGCATGTGTGGTGTATGTATATGCATGTGTGTGGTGTATGTGCATGCATGTGTGGTGTATGTGCATGCATGTGTGTGGTGTATGTGCATGCATGTGTGGTGTATGTGCATGCATGTGTGGTGTATGTGCATGCATGTGTGTGGTGTATGTGCATGCATGTGTGGTGTATGTGTATGCATGTGTGTGATGTATGTGTATGCATGTGTGTGGTGTATGTGCATGCATGTGTGGTGTATGTGTATGCATGTGTGTGATGTATGTGTATGCATGTGTGTGATGTATGTGCATGCATGTGTGGTGTATGTGCATGCATGTGTGTGATGTATGTGCATGCATGTGTGTGGTGTATGTGCGTGCATGTGTGTGATGTATGTGTGTGGTGTATGTGCATGCATGTGTGGTGTATGTGTATGCATGTGTGTGATGCATGTGTATGCATGTGTGTGGCGTATGTGCATGCATGTGTGTGATGTATGTGCATGCATGTGTGTGGTGTATGTGCATGCATGTGTCTGATGTATGTGTGTGGTGTATGTGCATGCATGTGTGGTGTATGTGTATGCATATGTGTGATGTATGTGTATGCATGTGTGTGGTGTATGTGCATGCATGTGTGGTGTATGTGCATGCATGTGTGTGGTGTATGTGCATGCATGTGTGTGATGTATGTGTGTGGTGTATGTGCATGCATGTGTGGTGTATGTGTATGCATGTGTGTGATGTATATGTATGCATGTGTGTGGTGTATGTGCATGCATGTGTGGTGTATGTGCATGCATGTGTGTGGTGTATGTGCATGCATGTGTGTGGTGTATGTGCATGCATGTGTGTGATGTATGTGTGTGATGTATGTGCATGCATGTGTGTGATGTATGTGTATGCATGTGTGTGGTGTATGTGCATGCATGTGTGGTGTATGTGTATGCATGTGTGTGATGTATATGTATGCATGTGTGTGATGTATGTGTATGCATGTGTGTGGTGTATGTGCATGCATGTGTGGTGTATGTGCATGCATGTGTGTGATGTATGTGCATGCATGTGTGTGGTGTATGTGCAAGCATGTGTGTGGTGTATGTGTGTGCATGTGGGTGGCGTATGTGCATGCATGTGTGTGATGTATGTGCATGCATGTGTGTGATGTATGTGCATGCATGTGTGTGTATGTGCATGCATGTGTGTGATGTATGTGCATGCATGTGTGTGATGTATGTGCATGCATGTGTGTGATGTATGTGCATGCATGTGTGTGATGTATGTGCATGCATGTGTGTGATGTATGTGCATGCATGTGTGTGATGTATGTGCATGCATGTGTGTGATGTATTTGCATGCATGTGTGTGATGTATGTGCATGCATGTGTGTGATGTATGTGCATGCATGTGTGTGATATATGTGCATGCATGTGTGTGACGTATGTGCATGCATGTGTGTGGCGTATGTGCATGCATGTGTGTGATGTATGTGCATGCATGTGTGTGATGTATGTGCATGCATGTGTGTGGCGTATGTGCATGCATGTGTGTGGTGTATGTGCATGCATGTATGATGTATATGCATGCATGTGTGTGATGTATATGCATGCATGTGTGTGATGTATGTGCATGCATGTGTGTGATGTATGTGTGTGGTGTATGTGCATGCATGTGTGTGATGTATGTGCATGCATGTGTGTGATGTATGTGCATGCATGTGTGTGATGTATGTGCATGCATGTGTGTGATGTATGTGCATGCATGTGTGTGATGTATGTGCATGCATGTGTGTGATGTATGTGCATGCATGTGTGTGATGTATGTGTGTGGTGTATGTGCATGCATGTGTGTGATGTATGTGCATGCATGTGTGTGATGTATGTGCATGCATGTGTGTGATGTATGTGCATGCATGTGTGTGATGTATATGAATGCATGTGTGTGATGTATGTGCATGCATGTGTGTGATGTATGTGCATGCATGTGTGTGGTGTGCATGATGTGCGGATTAAAAAAGTATCTGATTATTCCTGTATTACAAAATAGTATCTCTGTAATATTTTTTATGTGCTGTTGCCCCGTAGGGAGGTGCAGGAACTACGACAGGAAGTGCGTGAGTCTGCGCTTGTTCGCTTCGCGACAGCTGTCTACGCAGCGCTCAACAGTAACAACTACGTCAAGTTCTTCAAACTCGTGCACAGTGCAACATTCCTCAATGCATGCATCATGCACCGATACTTCACCCAAGTGCGCACTAAGGCACTCACTGTCATCGTGAAGGCCTACCGCGTCCCAGGTCATGTGATCCAGGTGAGGTGACCTTGAACCTTCACGCATGCATGCAAATTGTAAATTGATCATGTCACTCTACTTCTCATGTGTTGATATTGCTCATCTTTATTTCATTTATTTGTCTATAAATATATAAATTTAAGTCACGTACAATTGTGGATAGTAGTTTTATTTAAGGTAGCTGGAGCTGGTATCATGTCAGTTGATTTCTTTACTTTTTTCTTCATAGAACATTAGTAGATGTCAGTATGAACATGTGTACTATTAAAAAAACCATGGCTCTAGCACCATATGACACCGATCCGTCCTTTAAAAACTAGTATTTAACTAGTACTTTTAGTGTGTCTGTGGAAAGTCCCTTTTCAGATTCTTGGAAACTGACAATGTTTCCATAGTGACAATCACGTGTGCATCAGGCCAGCACAAACATTAAGCAAAGATAAATTTGTTCACTGTGAATGCAGATCATATAGTCTGGTTATTCTCATGACACTATGCTGTTGTATTATAATTACCTAAATGCATCACGCTGTCAAATCACCAAATACTGGCGGTAGTTTTGTTTATTCTACGACAATGCTGCCAGTTGAAATGACACGTGACTGACCCCTGCAGGTGTCAGTTGATCTTGTCTACCACAACAAGTTCAACACGTGGCCCTTCGTAACACGATATCTTTAGACATTTGTCACAATTAGAGATTGTAGGGCCAACTTGGCGGGAAAACCTTTGTAGGCAAATCTCAGTTTACACAAAATTGCACAGGATGGTTTTATATTTGGTAAAGGGGTCATGCCAAAAAAGCAGTACGGATTTTGGCTGCCTTTCAACATTGTAGCAACATTTTTATGAAACTAGCAAACGTAATATGCATTTGTTTACAAACATATTTGTACTTAGAAATATACACATTTGACTTTCAGGGAGTTTCTCAAAATGAAATTAAATACCATTTTAGGGTGATTTTTTTACACATTTTTTAATTGTCTTTAAACGCATTTAAATATCGTTAAACAACATAAAAGGAAAGAGTTAAAGAAGAACAAAGAAATGAGTGAGAATTATCATGAGAAATACAAAGAGAAGTGCAAGATGATTAAACGAATGTGTAAGGAAGACAAGAAGAAATATCTAGAGAAGAAATGCGAAAAGATAGAACTATGTATGAGAAGGAACGATAGTCGCAGTATGTTCGAGGAAATCAAGTCTATGACACAGTCGTTCAAACCTAGACTTGGCGTTATTAAAGATGAAACAGGAATGACTCTGACAGAAAGCGATGACATACTTGAAAGATGGAAGCAATATTGTGAAAGCATGTGTAAGAAAGAATAAACAGAAGAGGTAGACATGGATGAAGGCAGAGAGAGGACAGAACCAGAAGATGAACTTGAGCCTTTGCGTTCAGAGGTGGAGTGGGCAATAAAAAGTCTAAAAGACGGAAAATCACCTGGCACTGATAACATCACTGCAGAGCTAATAAGAGTTAGTGGAGAAGCAGGCGTGGATATCTATCACACATGATGCAAGAAAATATGGAGAAGTGGAACATGGCCCATGGACTGGAAATGAGCCATTCTTATACCAATACCGAAAAAAGGTGACATACAAGAATGCTCAAACCACAGGACTATATCCCTCTTCAGCCATGCGAGCAAAATTATGCTAAAAATCATAATGAAGAGAATCACAACAAAATTAGAATGTGAAGTCAACAGAACACAAGCTGGTTTCCGGACTGGAAGAGGAACAAGAGATCACATTTTCAACCTGAAGATGTTAATTCAGAAATGAAGAGAATTCAACCATGACCTTAGGATCTGTTTCATAGATTATTCAAAAGCTTTTGATAATGTTAGTCATCAACAACTCTGGAAAACCTTGATACACATGGGATTTGACCAGAAAATTACATCACTTATCCAAAATTTATATGTTGGACAGCAGTCTGCAGTGAGATTAGAGTGTGGTACCACAGATTGGTTCCCAGTCGGCAAGGGAGTGAGACGGGTGCATTTTGTCCCCCCACCTATTCAGTCTATACACAGAGAATATCATGAGAGAAGTCGAGACTGACACGAGAAGCAAGTTTTTTAATGGACTGAAAGTGAATGGACAGGAGATATATGAATTGAGATATGCCGATGACACAGCGTTAATATCCGATACAAAAGAGGGATTGGATAAACTGATAACTACTGTTAAAGAGCACAGCGAGATGAAAGGATTGAAACTAAACCTAAAGAAGACTAAGATTATGGATGTGAAGGGATGTTGAGAACCATCAGAGGTCACAGTAGATGGTGAGGAAATAGAACGAGTGGAAAGTTTTGAATATCTGGGGTCACTGATAGAAGCGGATGGAGATGGGATGAAAGAGATCAAGCGGAGGTTGGCAATGGTGAGTAAAAAGTTGACGGAGATGAAGAAGCTGTGGAAAGCAATGAACAAAGATATGAAACTACGAATTATCCGAGTCTGCATATTTCCAATGACTACATATGGATGCGAAACCTGGATTCTTAATAAGAACATTATTAAACGTATAAATGCATTTGAAAACAAGTGTTATAGAAAGATATTACGAGTTTCGTGGACTGAACGCAGAACTAACGAATCCATTGCAGAAGAGCTTGGTGTTATACCCGGGACTTTATTGAACTTTGTAAAGAAACAGAAACTAAGTTATTTCGGCCATGTGAAACGGCATCAGTCTCTAGAGAGACTAATAATGGAAGGAAAAGTGGAAGGCAGAAGAAGCAGAGGAAGACCTAGGAGACAATGGGGGAAGGACATAGAGGAACGGATGGGAGCCGACGTCTGGCGAGTGGGGAGACTGGCAAACGAAAGAGCTGTCTATAGACAATCCATCAAGGCTGCAATGTCCGGAAATGGATAAGCAAAACCCAACAACAACAACAAAACAACATAAAAATAAAAAAATTCAATTCTTTTTGGTCTGGAGTGTTGTTTAATGTGTTAGGCAGTCTGAGAATTATTTTTAGTTTATCTTCAAAACATTTAGTAATTTTATTTAAATCAAAACAAGCATGTCACAGGCACCTTTAGCACCTTAAAATTGGGCTAAAAACTTGGTAATTGTTTAGGTATGAAACTGTTATATGTGGACTTTGTATTTCTTGCAGTATCCACTGTCAGAGATTGTACGCCACCTCGCATTTGAGGACGAATCCGAGGCAGCCGATTTCTGCAGCCACCATGGTCTTGCAGTGCATGATGGACAGGTTGCAGTGGACCGCCGGGCGTTTGTGCAGCCAGAACAGGCATTCGGGACACGACGCGCTGTACGCCTGGTGGAGAGCAAACAAACCACATCAGTCGGAGAGGTAATTATATTTTCTTTATCCGTTTTCCTTTTAATTGTTTTCAATACATTTGATCTAGTTTCTAATTGTAATTTTATGCACACAATTTTCCTGAATATTTCTCTTGTAATATATTCTCAAAACACACCAATGTGATGTATAATATGCTAAATATCAAAACAAATGCAGCATCAAGGGAATATGATTACCAAGGTGTTCATAAGATAATTTCTGTGTAATAGAGGTTTTTAATAATCATAACGCAAATTGGTATAAACATATTGATGCAAGCATTGTTTTCTCATGAAAGACAAGACTGGAGGACACTTCAGTTATAAAGGAATACTGAATATTCTATATCGGTAACTATTCATCCTCACAAAGGATTATAACTGAACAAACTATCTGCTGATTATACAAATGCTAGCTATGTGAATATGTTGAAAAACAAAAATGACATATCTCAGAAGGACATTACACGCAGATGAGCAATTGTTGGACTCTGCATACCCCAAAGGCTTCTTTGTCCTCTTGTCATCTGGAATTTGTGCTTTGGATGGCCAACATTGTTAAACGTAAACAAATGTTTCAGTTCTAAATTTGTGACGGTGGTCACCGAGTAAAGAATAAGAATTTGTGTCACCAGGTGGTGTGCGGAGGCCCACTTCCTCCCCCCACATTGCACCAGCCCACGAGCAGCTTCGACGCCAATGGCAGATTCCAGGGAGGTGACTTCTTGACCATGACGATGGAGACCCCCACAGTGACCACTAAGGAACCTCAGGACCAGCCAGTGGTCAAGTCAGATCCAGGGAGTCCAAGCACTCAGGCCGAGACAGCTACGGCCAGTCACACAATGACCATCTCACACGAGGTGAGTGGGGCTGACAGGTGTTGATGTCAACAGGGATCTGGGGACCGTCTCACTAAGATAATAAGCTTGTAAGGAAAATCCAACATTAAACTGACTGTGTTGTTAAATTTAAGGGTAGGTCTGGCAGCTAGATAGATAATTTTTTTAACCACAGTTAATATATTTTTGTGCCCAAGCTATAGAGAATGTCATACTGAATAAAAATATATTGACTTTTTTTTGACTGACCCCCCCCCCGTTTCCATGGTAACAAACAAAAATGGCCACCAAATGATGTACCTGGTAATTTATAGCACATTAAAAAATTGCAACACTGGATGTAGAAATATGGTCATCTGGCTTGTATGTTCTCTTTGTTGTTCTCCACATTCTGAATAAAAAGCATTTCAAATTGTTTTAATCATATATATATATAATTGTAAATGCAACATTTTTCGACACATTTTGGTACGTTTTCAAAATGCAGAAAGCTGTCAGGACACTATTTCCGTGACACACCTGTGTTGATAGTTTTCAGTATACAAGATCAGTGTTAAGAAGCAAATTTTATTTTTAAAGAGCAAACTTGGGCTTATGAGGTCTTAAGAATGATGTGGTGTTGGAGATGTGTAACTGACATCCTTGTTGTAGGCTGTCAAAGATGTGATGAATAACCTCTTCCTAGAAGTGATTAATGACATGGTGTTGGAGATGTTAACTCGTATCCTTGTTGTAGGCTGTCAAAGATGTGACGAATAACCTCTTCCTAGAAGTGATCAATAACATGGTGTTGGAGATGTGTCACTCATATCCTTGTTGTAGGCTGTCAAAGATGTGGCGAAGAACCTCTTCCTAGAAGTGATCAATAACATGGTGTTGGAGATGTGTCACTCATATCCTTGTTGTAGGCTGTCAAAGATGTGGCGAAGAACCTCTTCCTAGAAGTGATCAATAACATGGTGTTGGAGATGTGTCACTCATATCCTTGTTGTAGGCTGTCAAAGATGTGGCGAAGAACCTCTTCCTAGAAGTGATCAATAACATGGTGTTGGAGATGTGTCACTCATATCCTTGTTGTAGGCTGTCAAAGATGTGGCGAAGAACCTCTTCCTAGAAGTGATCAATAACATGGTGTTGGAGATGTGTCACTCATATCCTTGTTGTAGGCTGTCAAAGATGTGGCGAAGAACCTCTTCCTAGAAGTGATCAATAACATGGTGTTGGAGATGTGTCACTCATATCCTTGTTGTAGGCTGTCAAAGATGTGGCGAAGAACCTCTTCCTAAAAGTTATCAATAACATGGTGTTGGGAGATGTGTCACTCATATCCTTGTTGTAGGCTGTCAAAGATGTGGCGAAGAACCTCTTCCTAGAAGTGATCAATGACATGGTGTTGGGAGATGTGTAACTCACATCCTTGTTGTAGGCTGTCAAAGAGGTGGCGAAGAACCTCTTCCTAGAAGTGATCAATGACATGGTGTTGGAGATGTGTAACAGTCTTATGTCCGATGCCGATTGCTACTTCAGATGCATACAGAGCATTGCTACTGAGCTCATCAGTGACGTCACAAACACTCTCACTAAGTATGTCGTGTATGACTTTATTTTGAAACTTTTTCTATGACTTGATATTACGGATTCAGTCTAACCATATCAAGGTTTATTTACCAAAATGAACATGAATTAGTCTGAAGGAAATTTCCTTGAATATAATAATCACACCACTATAAACTAAAAACAATATCATTATAGCTGAATTAAATATGCAATGAATTGAAATATTCTAATTTTACTACATGTGAAGAAACCGCTTTACTCTATTAAAAGAGCCAACCAATAAATCTTCACATTTGAAGGTATCCCAGTTTATTTATTGATCTGTAAATCAAAAATTTATAGAATGTCTTGACATGTAGATATAAAGATTAAAACATGAAGTATAACTTTATTCATTCAGGTGTACTTTGACATTAAGAAATTATCAGAATTTTTGCATTGTAATTACGTAAAGCCCCCAACTATCAGCATATCGTTTAACCAATGTAAATCCTTGTACGTGCCAGTTGACATGTGTGCCATCGTGTCGTGCGTGTAGGGGTACCTGTAACGAGGTGATGTCTGAGATGTGGGCGGAGCTAACGGCGAGACAGCAGCAGGCGAGGGCGGAAGAAGACGCCAGGAGGCGGGCTCTCATATCAGCGGCCCGTGACCTCGCATGCGGCGAGGTCGTCGACGAGATCGTGTCAGCCTTCGTCACTCAAGAGTGCTCCAACATCGCACAAGACCAACACAGGTGAGTTGTGGCAGGATTATACATTGGGCGAGTGATTTATATATGTGTCGAGTGGGTTACCAAGAATTATGGTCTCGTCGTGATTTCTCTGTTGCTATAGTTACTGTTGTTTGCTACTCCTGTATCATGGGTTGTTATCTGGGTTTTCTTTCTCTATAGTTGGAGAGGATCTACAAGTTACACATTTACTCCATGTGGGATTTGTTACGTCTCTTGGCATAGACACCTGATAGAATCAACAAAAACTGCTTAGTTTCTTCTGAAAGAGACAGAAAAAGTGGGGTGAACAGAATTGCCACAGAAGGTGGACTCAAACCCCAGTCCTCTCAATTAACAGCTTGGTGTCCCACCGTCAAGCTAATTCCTTCTACTAACTTACCTTGACAACTAACTTACATAAGTTAATACTAAGTTCTGTACATTAGTTGCCCCATTCATAGTGTATTGTCAAATACTTTGTATGATTTTTTAATCACATTTATATGTAATAAATGTAATGATATCATAGTGCTTTGTATTAATTTTTACAGATTTTGGCAGTACATAATTTAAAATATTGATACATAAAAGAAAGGTAGATAAATTTCACTAAAAAGAGTGTGTGTTAATGATTGAAGATTATCAAAGATGTATTTGTGACTTGTTTTAACTAATATATCCTTCCTCCAGAGAAGTTCAGATGACGCTGGAGCGTGAGAGTTCTGACCGTTGCACAGCCGCGTTGGTGGACGTCCTGGTGGCCGAGACCATCGCTGCGGAGATCAACGATATCACGGAGACAACCTACGAGGTGGACGTGGAAGAGAGGCTGCGAGTGTTGGAGGAGCGAAGGAGGGCCGTGGAACTACTTGTGAAGGCACGGTACCTGCAGTGCTGGCGCAACCAACACGCAGGTCTGTACATACGTTTTAATATATACATTTCTGTTTTATAAGACTCTTATAACTCTTTCTGAGTTGTCCATGCATACAATGCTACCTTTGTATGTAATCTATGTGTGTGTTTTGTATTTTAATGCATGTATACATGGAGTGTAACTAATAAAATCTACTACTACTGCTACTACCCTTACTACTACTACTACTACTACCCTTACTACTACTACTACTACCCTTACTACTACTACCCTTACTGCTGCTACTACTACTACTATTACTACTACTACCCTTGCTACTACTACTACTACTGCTACTACTACTACCCTTACTACTACTACTACCCTTACTACTACTACTACCCTTACTGCTGCTACTACTATTACTACTACTACCCTTGCTACTACTACTACTACTACTACTACTACCCTTACTACTACTCTTACTACTACTACTACTACTACCCTTACTACTACTACCTTTGCTACTACTACTACCTCTACCCTTACTACTACTACTACTACCCTCACTACTACTACCACTACTACCCTTACTACTACTGCTACTACTACTCTTACTACTACTACTACCCTTACTACTACTACCCTTACTACTACTACTACTACTACCACTACTACCCTTACTACTACTACTACTACTACTACCCTTACTACTACTACTATCCTTACTACTACTACCCTTACTACTACTACTACTATTACTACTACTACCCTTGCTACTACTACTACTACTGCTACTACTACTACTACCCTTACTACTACTACTACCCTTACTACTACTACTACTACCACTACTACCCTTACTACTACTACTACTACTACTACTACCCTTACTACTACTACTATCCTTACTACTACTACCCTTACTATTACTACTACTACCCTTGCTACTACTACTACTACTACCCTTACTACTTCTACTACCCTTACTACTACTACCCTTACTACTACTATTACTACTACTACCCTTACTACTATTACTACTACTACCCTTGCTACTACTACTACTACTGCTACTACTACTACTACTACCCTTACTACTACTACTACCCTTACTGCTGCTACTACTACTATTACTACCCTTGCTACTACTACTACTACCCTTACTACTACTACTCTTACTACTACTACTACTACCCTTACTACTACTACTATTATTACTACTACTACCTTTGCTACTACTACTACCTCTACCCTTACTACTACTACTACCCTCACTACTACTACTACTACCCTTACTGCTGCTACT